>JAAGEH010000297.1:3668787-3766273 GCA_011751065.1 Lasiurus cinereus
TCTCTCTCTCTCTCTCTCTCTCTCTCTCTCTCTCTCTCTCTCTCTCTCTCCTTCCCCCCCACCTTCTCTCCTTACTTCTCTTTAAAACATCCTCTGGAGAGGATGTAAAACAAATCAACAAAAAACCAAGAGGTAAATAAAATAAAAATGGAATTCTAAAAAATATTTGAATTAGCTAAAACTAAGCAGGTAGGGGACAAAGAAAAAAAGGGGACAAGTAGAAAACAATAGCATCAATAATAATATTAAAAAATAAAGAACTAATACCCCAGTTAAAGAAGCAGAGACAATTAGAATAGATCAAAACAAACACAAACCAATAAAATATTTTCTGAAAGAGTCACTTTACACAGATAATCTTAAGTAAAAGGATATCAGAGTAGTTTACTAATATTAGAAATATTGGATTGTAAGATCAGTAATATCACCAGAGATAAAAAAGGGGGGATTTTAATTACAAAAGGATCAATTCATTAGGAAGACATAAAAATCATAAACAACTTCAAAGAATATGAAGCAAAATTAAAAGAAGGGAGAAGTAGATAATTTCACAAATCATACTAGGAGATTATTCCATTTTACTCTCAACAATTGATAGAAGTAAAGAACAAAGAAAGACATATTTGATCTAAACAACACTACTACTCACTTTGATCTAACTGCTATTCATAGAACACTTTTATTACAATCTTAAAAGAATACACATTATTTTAAAGTTCACATACAATGTTTAAAGAGATATATTTGGGGCCATAAAAATATCTCAAAAACTTTAAAAGACTGAAATCATATGGAGTGTGCTCTCTGAACATAATGAATTAAACTAGGAAGCAGTACATATATGTATGAAAAATGCAAATGTGTTTAAATTAAATAATATGCTCTTAAGTAATCCATGAAAAATACTTTGAACTAATTGGCAATGAAAATATCACATATCAAAATTTGTGGAATACAGCTAAGTAGTGTGTCTAATAAAATTTGTAATGTTTAATACTTATATCTAAAATTAGTTATCTAAATTTCCACCAATAGGAGGTAGAAAAAAAAGGGTGAAATTAACCAAATTAAGGAATTGGGGGCCAGAGTAAGCACAAAACTGCATTAATCAAGAGATTGTTGCCTGGCCAGTGTGGCTCATTTTTGAGCACTGACCTATGAGCCAGGAGGTCACAGTTCAATTCCCGCTCAGGGCACATGCCTAAGTTGCAGTGCGTGCAGGAAGCAGCAAGTCAATAATTTTCTCTTTGATATTGATATTTCTATCTCTCCCTTTCCCTTCCTCTCTGAAATCAATAAAAACATATTTTAAAAAGAAACTGTAGTACAGACATAAAGATCTAAAAACAATCAGTAGTTGAGAAGAGATAACTCAGGAATAGACCCACATTTATATGGTTATGTGATTTTTCTTGCTGTTTGTTTAATTTATTGTGGTAATACACTTAACATGAAATTACGCTCTTAAATTTTTAAGGGCTCAATACAATATTGTTATCTAGGGCAAAATGTTACTTGAATTTTTAAAAAGTTGCCAGTACAATCCAGGAGAAAAAGAAAAGTGATTTCAATAAATGGTGCTAGAATAACTATTGAAAAATGCACTATGCTCCTTACTTCACATACTATACAAAAGCTAAAGGCCTGGTGCACAAAATTTGTGCACAGGGGCAGGGGGTTGTTCCTCAGCCCAGCCTGTGCCTTCTCCTACCTGGAATCCCTCAAGGGATGTCTGACTGCCCATTTGGGCCCAATCACAATCCAGGACTGCTGGCTTCCAACCACTTGCCTGCCTGCCTGATCACTCCTAACCACTGCCTGCCAGCCTGATTGATGCCTAATTGCTTCCCTGCTGGTCCAATTGCCCCTAACTGCCTGCCCCTACCAGCCTGGTCACCCCTAACTGCCCTCTCCTGCAGGCCTGGTTGTCCCTAACTGTCCTTCCCTGCAGGCCTGGTTGCCCCCAACTGCCCTTCCCTGCAGTCCTGATTGCCCCTAACTGCCTTTCCCTGCTGGCCGAGAAACCCTCAACTTCCCTCCCTTACCAGCCTGATAGCCCCTAACTGCCCTCCCCTGCCAGCCCAAATGCCCCTAACTGTCCTCACCTGACAGCCTGGTCACCCCTAACTGTTCTCCCCTGCAGGTCTGGTCACCCCAACTGCCTTCCCCTGCTAGCCCAGTCACCTCTAACTTCCTTCCCCTGCTGGCCTGGTTCCCTCCAACTGCCCTCCCCTGCAGGCCTGGTTGCCCCCAACTGCCCTTCCTTGCAGGCCTGGTCTCTCCCAACTGCCCTCCCCTGCTGGCCATCTTGTGGTGGCTATCTTTGACTACGTGGGGTAGGCTATTTTGTGTGTTGGAGTGATGGTCAGTTTGCATATTACCTCTTTATTATATAGGAGGATATTTGTAGTTTTGTGATCTGGGATAGTCTCTGAATTGTATATAACTATTCCCCAAGGCCCAGAACAGTTTATTGCACATAGTGGATGGTCAATAATGCTTGTTGAATAAGTTAGTGATAAAAAAAAATTAAAAATATTGATTAGATGTTGTCAGTACTTCATACCCTCATGGTCTAGAGAAGGGTATTTAAAACCTGTGCAATATTTTTAGATTATAAGTTTGGTAAAGGCTTCTGGATAACATACATATATTAACTAGCATCGCAGAAAGGCCAAAAGTTAGTTCATAAACAATGGCCTTCCACTCTTGGTCACAGATAGCACTAATTACATAAATATTCCTGTGCAGTAGAGCAAATGTTACCAGTTCATATCCAGAAAAATAGATACTCTCTAAAAACCAACCTTTTACTAGTATAATAGTCAGAAATATAAAGAACAATACCTAAGTTAAACAGGAGTCATATTTCCAGCAATCTCAAGGCTGCCATAAATTCCTAAAAGCAAATGAAGTAGTCCATGAGTGGAGAGAAAAAGAGAAGACATAAATCCAATGCATTTATTCTAAGAAAGAAGCATATCATATGCCACTGACCTAGAAGGGTGAAAAATTTAGGTTACTTCCATAGTAAGTCTCTGTTTTTTCGCAGTAATTTTTGCTTTGATCTAGATTGCAACACAAGAGTGAGGGAAACCAAGGCAGCAACACAACTGACACTGAAACAGGAGGTAGAGAATCACTATAAAACCCTGAGCCTCAGAGCATTTAGTAGAACACACAATCTTAAGTGAGGATGGCCCCAGAGAGCATCAAGACCTGGGATGATGATTGAAGTTAGTAAGTAATGTGGACCTTGAGTTATGGAGGAGGAACAGATTGTAGGCTGACTTTCAGGTGTGTTTCCTTTTCTCCTGGGCTTCCAGCTACACTGTACTTCCAGCCTTCCTATGTCCATGAGGCTGGGTGTAGTCAATGAGATGTTAGCAAAAAGGATGTAGGCTTCCAGTTGTTCTGGCCCATAAACTGTTTCACAAGAGACCCTTCATCCTCCTCCCAAGTCTATTGGCCAAATAACTATTGATGCTTAGAGAGATTTGGGAACCTGTGTTTTGAAGATGGCAGAGGTTCTGTCAACTTGGAGTTTGATGAAGACAATCAGACTTATATTGCCTCTGATTTGGAACTCCTATTTTGTCCTTTACTTGAATGAAAGCAGAATTTGGTAAGCCACTGAGTGTATTGTGGAGTCCAGTAGCCACTGGTGACATCCTATATAATAAAGAGGTAATATGCAAATTGACTCTCACACCCTTGCACAAGATGGCCTTCCCCATGTGGTCAAAGATGGCTGCCACAAGCTGGCCGGCAGGGACAGGTAGTTGTGGGTGATTAGGCCATCAGGGAAGGGCATTTGGGGGTTATCAGGCCTGCAGGGGAGGGCAGTTGGGGGTTGACCAGGCCTGCAGGGGAGGGCAATTAGAGGTGACCAGCCTGGCAGGGGAGCAGTTAGGTGTCAATCAGGCTGGCAGGGAGTGGTTAGAGGGTGATCAGGCTGGCAGGCAGGTGAGCGGTTGGAAGCCAGCAGTCTCACATTGTGGGATTGGGCCTAAACCAGCAGTCAGCCATCTCCCAAGGGGTCCCAAATTGGAGAGGGTGCAGGTTGGGCTGAGGGACCCCCTTCCCCCAGTGGACAAATTTCCTGCACCAGGACTCTAGTATGTCATATAATTACTTCAGACGTAGCTAGTGCAATCATGGAGGTGAATTTTAAACTTTATTACATTTAAATTTAAATGGCCATCTGCAACTCATGACTACTGTATTTGTACGTGTGCTTCTGGGAGAGCTTAGCCGTATTTACTTTTCCATTTGAAGACAGCTTGGACTATGTAATGTTAGTTTTCCCCACCAAAACAAGAACTCATATCTTGTCCATGGCCTAGAATAACACCCGTCCCCTGTGCCTTCCCCAGCATCCCTGCTAGCCACGCTTCACTTCACATACAGTGCCACCTCCACTCCCAAATTATTAACACTGTTTTTCTAACCCATGCCCTTCTCTCTGCTTCTTCTGCCCAACATACTTTTCTCCTTCATGGCCATTGGCAAATGGCCTCTCATCTTTCAAAATTTAGAGCTTGTATCACCTTCCCTAGGAACACTTTCCTGACACATCCCAAGATGAATTGCTCATTTTCTCCTTTGTGTCACCCTGCAGCCTTCCAGATTTCTATTATGTCACCTACCACACTGTTGCATTTATTTGTCATTGTGTGTCTCTCTTTTCCTATTAGACTGTAAGCTTTTGAGACTATGTCTATTTAGTATTTGTTTCTGTAGCACTTGGCATCAATTATAAAGTAAGTCATCACTAAAGGACACACAAACAGGAAGTTTGGGAAAATATAATTTTATAGTAATCCTCAATTGTTCTCTCTCTTTGATTTGCACCCCCTTCCAGTAAGTTAAGAACTGATTAAGGCTGGACTGGTGTCTTCTGCCCTGTATTTATATTCAGAAGCATCTACCTCTGATGCTCTGCCCTCAGGGGGTACACAATCAATGCTCATGGTTTACAGAATGAAACTACAGTTGCACTCTGCATTCCTTTCTCTGTACATCTCAAACTACACATCACAAAATGTTTGTTGTGAGAATATTCTGATTTCTATAAGAGTCACTGATGTAACGAAAACAAATACTGGAAATCAGCAAACCAGATTCGGACATACATAATCTATGATAAGTATGTTGGGTTGGGTCAATTTCATTGATACATTTCATCTTGTTACTAACAAATGGTCATAATGAAGACAGCACATTTTAAAGAAAGACTTAAATTAAAATTTCTGCATGTTTTAATAATATTTCCCATGTTTATGTGCAAGGAAAAAAATGCTTAAAAAATAGAGCCCTTTATTGAATGCTTCTGCACTTAATAAACTTGAAGAATCACTCAAATCTTTACCCTTTTCCACTGTTTCCATTTATTCCTGTAAATCTGTGCTTCCATCTGAGGTAATTTCTTATATGCAAGTCTACTGGCAATAAATTCAGGCTTTGTTGTTTGTCTTTCAGCTTTTATTCATGTTTTTTTTCTATTTTCCCTTTTTTGAAGGGTATTTTATGATACAGAGTTCTAGGTTGGCACCACTTTTGCTTTTAGCCCTTTAAACTTTCAAAAGTCTACTATAACTTTTATTGTTGTTCCTTTGAAGATAATGTGCTTTTTTTCTATGTATTTTAATAACTATTCTTTTGTTGGTGAACTAAAGCAATTTCATTATATTGTGCTTAGTATTTTACTCATTTATTTTTTAAAAAGATCCTGCATGGAGTTTTCTGAATATCTTGAATTGGTACATTGTTATCTTTGATCTGATTTGGAAATGTTTCTGCTTTTATTTATTTGAATGTATAACATTTTCTCCTTCTAGAAATCCTATTACACTTGTGTTACAGCTTCTTGCATTCTTATGTATGACTCACATGTGCTTTTTGCATACTTTTGGCTCAGTTCTTCAATTTAGGCTGGACTGGTGTCTTCTGCCCTGTATTTTTCTGTTTAGATATTTTTCTGTTGAAGAATTTTTTCTTCTTTTTTTGTTGTTGTACCTACTTTATTTTTTATTAAATTTATTAGAGTGACATTGGTTAATAAAATCATATAGGTTTTAAGTACATACTTTAATGATATATGATCAGTATAGTGCACCACCCAAAGCCAAACATTTTCTTTCATCATATATTTGGCCCCTTTACCCTTTATGATTCCCCACCCCCTACCCTCTGGTAACCACCATACTGTTGTCTATGTCTATGAGTTTTGCATATGAATGAAATCATGTTTCTTAGCTTTTTCTGACTGACTTATTTTGCTTAGCATAATATTCTTATGGTCCATTCATATTGCTACAAATGGCAATATTTCATCTTTTCTCATGGCTGAGTAGAAGTCCGTAGTATATATGTACCACATCTTCTTTATCCAATCCTCTGTCAAAAAACACTTTGGTTGTCTCTATGTATTGGCCACTGTGAATAGTGCTGCAATGAACATAGAGGTGCATATATATTTGTGAATGAAGGCTTTCAAGACTTTTAGGTACAAACTCAAAAGAGGGGTTGTTCGGTTATAGGGTAATTCTATTCTTAATTTTTGAGGACTCTCCATACTGTTTTCCATATTGGCTATGCCAGTTTACTTTCTCACCAGCAGTAAATGAGGGTTCCTTCCCCCTCCCCCCACAACCTCTCCAACACTTGTGATTACATGTCTTGTTGCTAATAGCCATTCTAGCAGGTGTGAGGTGGTAACTCATTGTAGATTTGATTTGCATTTCTCTGATAGCGAATGAGGTTGAACATCTTTTAATATATCTGTTGGTATTTTGTATCTTCTTGGGAGAAGTGTCCCTTCAGGTTCTCTGTCCATTTTTTAATTGGATTGTTTGTTTGGTGTTGAATTTTTTAAGTTCTTTATATGTTTTGAATATTAACCCCTTGTTGGAGCTGCTGATTGCAAATATCATCTCCAGTTTGGTTGATTATCTTTTTGTTTTGTTAATTTCTTTTGCTGTGCAGAAGCTTTTTAGTTTAGTCCCATTCATTTATTTTTGCCCTTATTTCCCTTGCCTTTGGGGTGAAATTCATAAAATGTTTTCTATGACCAGGTTTTATAAGTTCTGACCTCTAACTTTTTCCCTTTTAAGTTTCTGTTGTCACAAATTGTCCTAGTTTATGCTATAAGTTTGTTGGTGAGTTTTCTTGAGGTTTTGCTCTTTGTTTCAGGTAGAATAACTCCACTGAGTATTCTCTGCATTAGAGGTCTTCTTGCGATAAATTTTCTCAGCTCTGTGTGTCCGGAAAAGTCTTTATTTCTTCTTTGTATCTAACGGATAACTGTGGAAATATTATTCATGACTGGCAATTTTACTCTCTTCTTGCTTGTAGAGTTTCTGCTGAGAAGTCTGATGATAACCTAATGGGCTTTGCTTTATAGGTTACTTTTTTTCTCTCTTCTCTGGCTGCCTTGAGAATTTTTTGTCATTTATTTTTTTGACAGTTTTAATACAATGTGCCTTGAAGAAGGCCGTTTTGAGTTCAGTTAATTAGGTATCCTTCTTGGATTCAAGGATCTAGCTTTTTCCATAGTTTTTGGGAGTGCTCATCAACTCTATTTTTGAAAAGGCTCTCCATTCTTTTCTTCTTCTCTTTTTTCTTCTTCTAGTATGCCCATTATTCTTGTTACTCTTTCTGATGGAATCAGATAGTTCTGTTAGAGTTCTTCCATTTTTTTTTATGCTCAAGTCTCTCTCTTCTTTTCTTTGCATCATTTCTAGATTCTGTCCTCAGTATCACGAATCCTTTCCTCCATCTGGTCAGCTTTCTTTCTTATGCTTTCTAGTTCATTATTGAACTCTTATTGAGTTCTTCATCTCCAGACTTTCCATTTTGTTCTTTTGTAAAGTTTCCATTTCTTTGGTAAAATACTCATTTTGTTTGTTGATTTGTTTTCTGGGCTCATGAAATTGCCTATCTGTATTTCCTTGCATCTTATTGAGTGTTTTCAGGCTGCAATCTTGAATTCTGTGTCACTTAAATTACATATTACTATGTCTTCACGTTTGTTTTTCTGGGAATATTTTTATTTTATTACTTGATGGATCCCTTCTATGTCTGGGCATCTATGTATGAGTGGCATTTCTCAGATTGATACAAAGAAGTTTTTCTGTTATTTCCCAGTGTTGAATCACAAATTTGTTTGCTTTTTGGGTGTATTTTTAAATTTTTTGTTTGTTTGTTTTGTTGCTTCTCTGGCCTTTCAGATCTCTGGGGAGTGGTGGGAAGGTGGGTGCCTCTCCTATGATCTGGTTGCTCCAGTACCAGGGGACCAACTCCTCAGGGGAATGCAGTGGACAATGTGACTCCAAATCCATGAAATCCCAGTGCTATCCCTTGGAGCCAGACGCCCCCTCAATGTGTGGGGGTGGACTGAGCTGGGGAACCAAGCTGCCTCCTTCATTGCTTTGCCCTCCCAGCAATGGTAACCAGTGGACTTCTGCAGTGTCCCCCTGCGCCTTTACCCAACCCTGGGATTAGTGGTCTAGTGCACCTTTGCTCAAGGAAAAGGTGCTTTTGAAGTACCAATTCTTGGTTTTCTTTTTTTTTAAAAAAAAAAAAAAACAAGAACTGGTGCTTCTTTTTTTGTAAAACATATTTTATTGTTTTGTTTTGTGTTTTTTTTTACAGAGAGGAAGGGAGAAGGATAGAGAGTTAGAAACATGGATCAAGGAGAAACATCCATCAGTTGCTTCCTGCATGCCCCCTACTGGGGATGTGCATGCAACCAAGGTACATGCCTTTTACTGAAATCAAACCAGGTACCTTTCAGTCTGCAGGCCAATGCTCTATTCACTGAGCCAAACCGGTTAGGTCCAGATAATGTACTTTTCAACCCGACAGGAAGAACAAGGGGAGGCAAGCTCTGGGAGGTTAAGGGAAGATGGCCAGCCTCCAGGGCTTTGTTTCTCTGTCTAGAACGCTGATTGCCATACGATGATGGCCACACCTTTGTGCTTCCTCTCTGCCCAGGCCACTAGGCTCAGCTGCAGCTCATACTGCTCACTTCTGCAACAGTGCTCACTAAATCCCTTTGTTCTTCCTGACAGAAGGGAACACCAGTCAAAACCCAATTTCTTCTCTCTCTGGGCTGAGCCTGGTCATGAGCTCCAGGCTGCAGGGTTCTGTCTGTGGTTCCTTTGAGCTCTTCTCCCTCCTTGCCTTTCTGGTTTGCTCCCACTTGCCCATCTTTACGTTTTCCAATGTGTAGCTCTCTCAGGTGTTTGTGTGTTGAGCAGGGAACCCTCTGTTGAATTATAGCTGTTCAAACTGTGGAAATTTCAAGGGGTGAGACCAAAGGGGTTTTTCATGTTGTAATTTCTGTGACATCACTATCACTTTTCATAAGATTTAGTTGCTTTCTCTCAGGAGCAAAATATTCTGTCTTCTTTTCATTTGAATAGCTGACCTATGACAAGTTATTTAACCTTCATGATATTTAACTTCTGATTCTATTCATATAAAATGATGGGCATAGCCGAAACCAATTTGGCTGCCGAACCCGGTTTGGCTCAGTGGATAGAGCATTAGTCTGCGGACTGAAAGGTCCCAGGTTCGATTCTGGTCAAGGGCATGTACCTTGGTTGTGGGTACATCCCCAGTAGGGGGCATGCAAGTGGCAGCTGATCGATGTCTCTCTCTCATCGACGTTTCTAACTCTCTATCCCTCTCCCTTCCTCTCTGTAAAAAAATCAATAAAAATATATTAGAGAAAAATAAATAAATAAATAAAATGATGGGCATAATGAGCCATGTTTCTCACAATGTGTTCCACATATTGCTCACATCAGAGTTCTCTGGCGAGGATTCTTCAATATCTTCTAAAACAGAATCTTGGTCACATGACCCTGGAAATTTGCCTTTTTATTAAGCTGTATGGATGGTTCTTATGAAGACTACAGTTTGAGAACACTGTAATAAGGCCATTGTGAAGATTAAATAAGTCTCAATTTGTGAAGCACCTGAAATACAAGTGTTTTATAAATGCTAGTTTTCATTTTACTGTCTTTCATCCCATACATTTTAGAAAAATATTTTAAGTAGATGTGCCAATTTATGAAATAATTTGAAGCTATTCAGAGAATAGACTTACACACATTTTAATTATTGCTGCTATTAAAATAATTCTAAGATCCATCTTTTTAAAAATCCATCAGACCATTCAATAAAAGAGAAGTTCAGCTCTAAACTTCCATATCAAATACAGAGCCAGAAGCAAAAAGGTTTTCGGTAATCAGAATCTGTAAGAATATTTTAACCTTATGAAATATTTTGAAGGGATACTCTATCTTCTCTTACCAGAAAGGGAAACTAATATTCAACAGGAACATATGCAATGTGTGGAAAAAAGGGAGCCAAATACACTGCTGTTCCGATTTGTGGTTTATCAAAATGAATTCTACTAGTGAAGGAAGAAAATATCCGAAACTGAGTGAGTGCAGTGAGGTCCAAACCTACAGTTCTACACATGGCTAATTGTATTAATTGTTGCAAGTGATTTAGAGGTTTTTAACATTCATTAAAGTAAAATAAAAGGGATAACCCCCTAAGCAATATCCTCCTTGGCTTAATGACATACAGAATCAATTGTGTGTAGCAGTTAACATGCATTTTTAGAAAATTGGCTTCCTTTTTAGAAATGGCATCCAAGACATAACTGCAAGGCAATCACCATTAATTACCTGATTACTTCTATTTTAGTTATAGTATCATTCTCACTGGGAATAGATTATATAGTTAGGGTTTAGGGTGAAAATTAATCATTCATCTCCTGCTCCCGGTACAAGTTTAGAATCATATGAGAAAATTGGCTAGGAGTAAGATGGACAGGGATCAGAATTCTAGCCTTATTTTTAGTAAACATAAATTGGGAAAAGTTACTTGGATCTACCCCAATTGGAACAACATAGTTGAAAGGGAATTTGGATTTTCCAAGTAGGTTCACTTACCCAGAAAATTGCCCTACATCTGTTGAGTCTTATTAGTGGTGATAAGAGAGAGAGAGAGAGAAAGAGAGAGAGAGAGAGAGAGAGAGAGAGAGAGAGAGAGAGAGAGGGAGAGAGAAGCCTACAGAGTGCATCTAGAGGAAATTTGTTTCTTGGTTTTGACTTATGTGTATTTATCTCAAGGACAAGAGCAGAAGAACACCATTCATGCCTTATGGGCAGGAGCATGAATAAAAGGAATGAAGTGGCACTGGAGCCATACTCTTTTTGTTCTTTTCATCAAATAGTATAATATAATCCTATATAATAAAAGGATAATATGCAAATTGACCCTAATGGCAGAATGACCACTGGACCAGTCACTGTGCGGCGCACTGACCACCTCTCAGTTCCTTTTCCTGGCTAGCAGGCTCTGATTGCCTGATGACAAACAGGGATCTGGGGGTGCCAGGGAATATGGGTGGTGCCAGGCCAAGGCCCCCCACACAGAAGGCAACTTGAAGTGGGGTGGGGCCAGCGAATGGGCGGGAACAGCTGATCTCTAGGTCTCTTCACCCAGCTAACAGGCACTGATCACCCAATGCAAATGGGGAACCAGGCGTGGGTAGCAGTGGAGGGTGGGGCTTACTGCAGGTCCCTGGGGAAAGTGGCCCTGATCACAGGTCAGGCCTAGGGACTGTACCAATATGAATTTCTTGCACTTGGCCTCTAATATAATATGACATAAAATAATTTAATATAATATATAATGTAATTTATACTAATAAAAGTTGATTGTCCCTCCACTATGCCCAGCAGTCATTCAGAGTGAGTATGCAAATTAACCCAACAAAGATGGCAGTTAATTTGCATATGCAGGCATGGAGCGAAGACTGAAGACAGCATAAAAGGAAGCCAAGTGCAGCAGAAGGGAGTGAAGTTGCAGAGAAGGAAGTGAGGCAACGGAGATGGGAGAGGAGTGAGGGTTTGGAGAAGGGATCAAAGTCCGCTGAGGTTTCACTCCCTTCTCTGCTTTGCTCTGGCCACAGGAAGCCCTATTCTTGCAGGAATCTTCCGAAAATGGGCCTCTAGTATAATATAATATAATATAATATAATATAATATAATATAATATAATATAATCCTATCTAATAAAAGAGTGATATGCAAATTGACCATCACTCCAACATACAGGATGGCTGCTCCATGTGGTCAAAGATGGCTGCCCCCATGTGGACACAAGAGGGCTGCCACAAGATGGCTAGCAGGGGAGGGCAGTTGGGAAGGACCAGGCCTGCAAGGGAGGGCAGTTGGGAGGGACCAGGCTGGCAGAGGAGGGAAGTTGGGGGCGACCAGGCCTGCAGGGGAGGGCAGTTAGGGGTGACTAGGCTCACAGGGTAGGACAGATAGGAGCAAACAGGCTGGCAGGGGAGCAGTTAGGCATCAATCAGGCTGTCAGGGGAGTGATTAGGGGGTGATCAGGATGGCAGGCAGAAGCAGTTAGGGGAAATCAGGAAGGCAGACAAGCAGTTGAGAGCCAGCAGTCCTGGATTGTGAGAGGGATGTCTGACTGCCCGTTTAGGCCCGATCATAGGACTGGGCCTAAACAGGCAGTCGGACATCCCTCAAGGGGTCCCAGATTGGAGAGGGTGCAGGCTGTGCTGAAGGACAGCCTCCTCCTCCCCGCCCCCTGCACAAATTTTGTGTACCAGGCCTATAGTATAGTATAGTATAGTATAGTATAGTATAGTATAGTATAATATAATATAATAAATAGTTTTACATTAGGGTCCAAGTAGGAAGTTGGACTGTGAGGACAATACTTTATAACACTTAGGATAAGACATAAATTTTGGGTTATTGTTGTATTTTTTTTAGGATAGAGTACTATATATCCTTGTCCATCTTCCTACTTCCCATAGATCTGTCCACTCTACTGCCTAATAAATTCAAACACCTAAGAGAACTTAAAATAATTGATAAGCAAATGGCATCATCAAAATACAGGTGTCCCCAAAATGTATATACACTGTAACTCAATTTTTAAAATGAAATAAACACTGCCTTTATAATTATTAAATGTGTATATACATTTTTGAGACACCCTACATATTGCATTCCATATGTGGATAGCTTCAAATATACACTATATTGCTAAAGCCCTCTTAAATACACCACTTATTAAATATGGAACCTAGAACTGAGCTTATCTTGAATGAAGTTGGCTCAAACTCCATCTAATTATCAGTGGCAAAGATTCTGCCTGTGTGTCTGTATGATTGGGTGGTGATATGCAGGAGTGATGTCTGATTCACCCAGGTCTCCTCTGGTGCTGAGATCTTGCTTCTGCTTAACCAGTTCAGTTCTACTAAGTATGCTGTCCCAATTTCAAACTATAGACATCGAAGGCACCTTCTTTCTCTGGTTTTCATGAAAACTATGAATGTAAAAACATGCTCATGAGATATTTTTGTGGATTCAGTCATAGATGCTTTACTGTAAGTTTGTAAAGACGGCTTATACAATCATAAAAATAAACTAAAATTAAGTATTCCTTCTTTTATAAAACTTTTGGTTATCAAAACTGTTAACTTTCTTTTTTTCCTCTCTTCTTTTCCCCTTTCTCTCTTCCCATTGCCTTTCCCTGAAGAATAAACTCTAACCCCCTCAAAATTATTTTCATTTTATGGGAGCAGAGAGACCACATCAAGATTTATTTTCCCAGTGCTGAGCTATACCTTAAGTTGGTAGAAGCATCTGTTTTAGTTTAATTGTGAATTATCTATAACTTTATTATATATAAATTTGATATCTATGGCTTTACCTGTCTATCCATTATAAAAGGGTTATAAATTCCACTTGCACAGAATTAGCAATAGCTCTATAATTGCATAAATTCAATCACAATCCCCTAAAGTCTCCATGGGAGTATATGTATTACTTACCTAGTTGTAATTGTAGTCCTACATGGCATTGTATGATGTCAGTGTATCAGGGACAAAACAATAGCACTCACATGACTTGCTTTATGATTCTTGACATTTCTAGAACTACAACCAGAATGATTTATTTTACATGGAAATGGTTTTCAGATAGACATCTCTAAGGCAAATAAATTGCATGATCTTTTTCTAAGTGTAGGTTTTGATCAAGAAATAGGTGAGAAGACTACAAGAACTCTGAAGAAAAGGGTGCCATTGAGTATGAAGCAAGTTAAGGAAGAAGTTAGATGAGATCAGCCAGAATTCTCCTACCATACACTCTAAGGTCTGCCTTCATCCTATTTAGTAGCATTTGTGGGTAGGTTTAACTCTTGTTCATTTACTTCTGATAAAGTTTTCAATCATAAACCTGGGTTATAGTTTTACTCAGTTAATTTTGGAAAACACGTTCTTTCATTTTTGCATTTTCCAGTTTGATCCAAAATCAATAATTTGGATGCAGACACAGCGAACCCCTAACTGAGAGCATTCCTAGGAAGATTGGCAGAGTCATTTCCTAAAGTGCCTGGCACCTGCCCAAAAACACTTTCTGTGTCTGAGAATGCTGGTGAGAGAGTGCTTTTCTAATCCCACCCTAAACAGATGGAAAAAAATGTTTCCTTTTCAATGAAGAGAAAGATCAGTGAATTTATAACATACTTGGGTAACTTTTAGCTTTCCAGTTGGTTAGTTGCATCTTTTTGTTTTTAGTATACATAGAGATTAGATGAGAAAAACAAAGAGCGAGCTTTGGAAATGCTTAACTAATCAATGATTTTTTTCTGGAAAGAAAACTAATAATTTTCTACCAAATTTTGAGGAGGTAAAAAAAACCTCAAACTGGAACTAATAAATAAGTAGCATGCTTAAAATTCAAGAGTAGTTTTAAAGTTTTTCGAAAGCTTTCCCAAGGAGGCATGATACTAAAAATGGCCCGGATGTTTATTAAATATTCAGATTTTGGGATTCTACCCCAAATGTCCTGAATCTGATACTCCAAATGAAAGGGCCCAGGAATCTGTGTGTTGAACAGACATTCCAGCTAATTCTTATCATAAAGTGAAATTTTAATATACTATAAGGGTGAAAGGTGCATAAGTATCTCTTGGGTGTGTCCCCTCCCCTAAGCAGACTACCCTGCAAATCAAGATACTGATGCATATTCCCCCACACCTAAGCAAACCACTATCACTAATTGGATAGGTCATATCCCTCCTGTGTGTTGGGAGCTAAATCTAGGATGTCAGCCTCTACTGAATAAGATCAGTATTAGAAAGAGCTTAAGAAACACTAGAGACTAGTGAGGAATTATCTTCCATATTTTTATTTTTATTGATATTTATTTTGAAAGATCACTATTAAATTTGGCATTTCTTCTTTGCTCGCCTCCCCCCGCAACCCCATTGGTCACTAAACTCTTTAAGAGGTAGTTCCCTAGTTATCTTTTCATCACCACCCCTAACACCAGCCTTGGTATATTTATTATTGAATAAATGAATGCTTTAATACACACTGACATGGCTATGTGAAATAGTTATAAAGAACATGTTGGTGCATAAGATGAAATATTCTTGAGGTACATTCCTAAACAGCAAGCACACAACAAGTGAAGGGATTACAAATTTGAGGCTCCAGCGGCAAGCAGGAAAGTCACAAGGTGACAGTGTCGTGGTGGTGGCTCCACACATTTGATTCTGTTGCTTACACAAATGCAGATTTCCCCAGCCGGATCTTGGCTTCAAGTTAACCTCAGCCTCTAGCAGCGGGAGCAATTATTTGGACCTGCATTTAGAGACAGGAATAGGATAGAGATTCTTCTTGAATGCCTCATTAGGCTACAGAACAAGTAACACAATACAAATGTCCCTGAAAGGATTAATGATAGCGCTCAAGATAGCTACTATTTGTTCTAATTGGAAATACGATCATCATTTCCTCTGATCTTCGAATCTGGGGATGAGCAAGGATCACAGTTAACAGTAAGTAAAGAGGCAACTGGAGAGAGGTGAAATCATCCTCAAGTCGGCTATTAACAGTTTGGTCCGAACTTCTTCCCAATGTCACACTTTCCTGGAAGCAGAAGCCATGTGGCAGCATTAGTATTAGTAGAAGTAATAGTAGTAGTATTTATTAGTGCAGTTCCAGGATTATGGAGCAGTAAACTATTGTCCTATAGACTATGAGGACCTTAGGCATATTAGTTGAATCTTATAAAGGCTTTTTGCAGATACTGAGAACTTGAGCAGCTGTGCAGACTTTGGGTGAACTTGTTCTTGGTTGATGCACTCCAAGTCCCAGAAAATTCTCCCTGTGTAGCAAAAGAATTAGAGGGAAGAACTTGTTATTTGAGATAATCCATTATATTTTATATATGTATAAGAAGATGCTGAATGTGGTAGTAGTACCAATAATGTAATGTTGATAATTCCAGTTATCTCTTACTGGAATTATCTGGTTACTTTCTATCACATGAAGCATAGGGCATATAAGTACCTCTGGGAGCTGAAATGCCTAGGCTTGAAGTTTACTCCTCTACTACCAGCTGCATGACTCAGGGCAAGGAACTTCACTTCTCTGTGTTTCATTGCTCTCATCTAAAAAATGAGGATAATGGCAGTCCCCACTTCATAGAGTTGTTATGAGAATTAAATGAGTTAATTTATGCAAAGTGCTGAATTATCTGGTTCATAGCAAACACTCTCTATATGTTACTTGTTATTAATTTTCTCTGCATAGCACATAACACAGCAAGATATTTATTCTGTTGGTTTAAATTGCTTGCTTAATTGTTGCCTATATGATATATTCCACTAGATGGAACCTCTATGAGAGCAGGGAGTTTGTTTTAATCACCACTATATCCCAATAATTTAGACTAACAGCAGTTGGAGAGTAAGTGTATGGTCAAAAACTACTTGAATGAATGAGTTAGGTAGAATCATATAAAATGCAGATGTTCAACCATTATTGAACTACAAAATAGTGGCTTTGTGGTTCAAATAAACACAATGAATGCCATGGACTTGGGGAAAGTCACTTCTGTTTTTCAGTATAGCTATGCCACATAATAACTTTGTGACCTTGCTCGGGCTTCTTCATTTTTCTAATTTATAGTTTGGAGATGATATATACATGCTTCCAAGAGTTATTAGAGGAATAAAACAGATTTGGAAAGAACTTGCACATATTAAATGAAACATTATTTGGAGGAACAAAGTAAATCCTAAAATTAATATAGCACTTTAAAATTCCCAAAATGAATGTGCAAGTTTTATCTTATTTGTTCCCTATAACAATATGAAGTGGTGCAGGTAAAAGAAAATCTTACTGTGCAAGGATAATTATTTACTACAAAGGAATCCACTTAAAGCTGCAACAAAAATGTCACAGTCTGTAAGGGGGGAAGTTTCAATTGAGACTTTATCTTTAAAAAATGGAATTAAAGTAATGAAAATAATGCTTTTCTAATAAATATAATAATTTTGGTTATAATGACAACTTGGAATTATTATTGAAAATAGTGAAATTTAAAAAAAAAGATTTCTGGCAAAACTTATGAGAGCACAATGTAACATCCTTTCATGTTTAATTAACTCTCTAGGCATGATAAAAAAGAAGGTCAGTCAAGGTTTTATCTCTTTCCCCAAGGACCTTTATTAATATTTTCATATTCGAGTGTTTCTCCTTCAAAATGCCTGCCTTGTCACCAGCTTCGCCTTTTCTGTCTTCCACAATTGTGAGCTGCCTAAGGAGGCCAGGTCCTTCCATATCAGTTCGGCAGCACCACACTCATTCATTGTTCAGCATGTGGAAACTTTTTGGAGATTCACAGTTTTACTTGGAAAAGGATTTGCTTCCTATTTATAGGCTAATGATCAAAGACATTGATTTAATGGTTTGTGATAAATGCATATCTTTAGAGGGAAGGGATGCAGAGAGCTAATTTAAAAAATGATCAGCTCATTAGACCATCAGAGAATATTTTCATATTATGATGGCTTCTGCTTTCCTGTACTGCTCATTGTTGTGCAGAGTTGGCTAGTAAAATTGAGATAAGGAGCATCTGTGTTATTACTATATTTGTTTTATAAGTGATTACAATGCAGCACAGAGAAGTTTAGTGACACAGCAAGTAAACACTCCTCCTTGTCCTTGCTCCTTATGCAAAGGAGCCAATAACATTGGAGTTGAGTAAATCTATTTCTTCTTGGTTGGTAGCAATTTGGATTTATGCTTTATTGTAATAAGTCTCTTCACAGGACCAATCACTTTGTGTAAGTGTTAGGATTTCTGAGTAGTCGAAGGTTCCATAATCACATCTTTTCTTCTACCATTGATTTTAGCCTCCATAGGTAATGAATGATCCCATGTCTGATAGATCCTTCTTGAGAAGATGGAATAAAATAATGAAAAGAGTTTTTCACTGAGAATCAAGATTTATGGGTTCTAGGTTGAGCTCCAATGGTGATGAATTGTCAAAAATTAAGTCTGACCTTGGGCAAGGACCTTTGTCATTCTGAATCTTGGTTTTCTTAAATTTAAGAAAAAGATCCTGAATTTATCTATCACTGAAGCCCTTTCCTTGTTAAGACTCCACATGTCTGCCTACCACCTGGAATCACTACAGGCCAGGGCGGCTGTCCTATGCTGCATGAATTGAACACTAAGATCTGACAGAAGAGGAGTATGCTGGCAGCTCTCTGCTTTCCTTTTCCCTGTCATTCTCCTTATCTCTTGCTTTAAGCCTCACGTTATCTAGCAGCCAGTATTTAGGCAAGAATGTAGCTCCTAGAGTCAGACATACATCAGTTCAAATCCCAGCCCTGTGATATTAGAAAACTCTGAATTTCAGCTTCTTATCTTAAAATTGGAATATTGGGCAAATACTGACAACTATTATGGATTAAATCTGTAAATACAGTAGCACACACACCCTCACTCCCTCCCATCGCAAATCATGGGAGATACAGTTCCAAGACTCACAGTTGATGCCAGAAATTGTGAAAGGTAGTACACTCTGTATACACTATACTTTTCTTATGCATGCATACCTATGATAAAATCCAACTTATAACTTAGTCTCAGTAACAATAACTAATAATAAAATAGAATAATTATAGCAATATGCTTTAGTGAAAGTGATGTGAATATGGTCTTTCTCACTCCCTTCCTCTTTCTCTCACCTTTTTTCTCTTTTATGATAATGTGAGATGATAAAATGTCTATGTGATGAGATGAAGTGAAGTGAATGATGTAGGCATTGTGACAGCATAAGGCTCTTATGGACATTCTGTCTATATGCCAGAGGAAGTTTATCTGGATGATGGTGGGTGGTCTTAAATCATTGAGCCATGATGATGCCCATGGTTGGATATCAGGAGCAGATGTTTTCGATAGTTGGGCTTCTCAGTAGTTGATGTTTTTTGACTAATGGGCAGATAGCCTATAGAGTGGATACACTAGACAACAGGATGATTCATGTGCTGGACAGGACAGTATGGAATAGCATGAAATTTCATCTTTCTAATCAGACACAATTTTAAAAGTATGAATTACTTATTTTTGGAATTTTGCATTTAACATTTATGAATTGTGGTTGACCCACATGTAACTGAAACCCTAGATAGTGAAACCATGGGTGGGTGGGGGAACTACTCTATATGTGAACTATTTTGTATAAAGGAGAAAATCAGTAAGCTTCAGTTCCTTCTGTTTCCTTCCACCTTCTCCAAACACAAAAGATGTAAAGCATTTTCCATATAGCCACCACATTCTCTTCAATTGGAAAACAGAGATGCAAATGGTTAAGAGAAAATAATACAGTATTAACTAAATGAGCTAAGATATCTATTTTTATGCAGTGCTTACTTAAAAACACAAATCGTGAGACTGTCATCAGTTTTATGTGCATCCACTAGGAAGCCCCTGAGCAAAGCACTAATATAGTTACATTTAACTCAGCATCTTTTTAGTGACCTTGAACTTCAGGCAATTGCTTGGCTCTCTTGCTAATCTTAGAAAGCTTGGTGTTTATTGCTGGAGAAAATTCAGGGGATCACTTCTGCCTTTTAAAATATTTTATTAATGTTACACTATTTCACTTCTTTCAGAGAGACCAAGATAAAGATTCCCTTAGGTAGACTAGATTTTAGTCCTTTTATTTGGATCGGTAGAGAATGCTCATAAGCAGGTTTCCAGAGTAAGAAGAAGACAAATTACCTTGGCCCTTTTGTTCAGTTATCTTTCAGAGCATCTTCATTAAATGAAAGTTTAATGAAATGGATTTCTACTATGTGCAATAGCATATGATTTCTTTTGAAGAGATCCAGAGAAAATGGTTCCATTCTTAGAGCTAAAATTTCAGTTACTCAACAAATGCAAAGCTGTCCAGTAGAAGACATCCAAAGCCAAGTCTAACTCAAGGGAGCCGCCTTCCACTTCTGCATCACTGACACTGTGATTCTGGGGGCAGCACAGCAGTTTTCTCATTGGGATTTAGGTAAAGTGTCAGGCAGGTAGGGTGCCTCTGGTCTGCCAATTGAGTGAATTGGGAAACTGCTTGATCAAGGTTTGGGATAGTTACCAGAAATGTAGAAGTGGTCAAGAGTAGAAAGGGCCATTAAGGATTGGGGGAGGGTAGGGGACGGTGGTAAATCTAAGAGGAGGAAGTCTAATTGGAGTAGGAGTTGGGTTTTAGATATGATAAGTCAAGATACCAGGTGGCCAGAGTATAGAGTCTAGATACAGTATGGATGGAAACTGCTTTAATCTAGAGCCATCTTTGCCATTATTTCCTTTTTTGCTCTCATGATGAGGGAATTTAACTTGATTCCGTAATCACGGTACAAAATAATAGTTGGTAGCTCCTGGTAAAGGCTATTTTTCTGTATGTTTTCTACAGCAAATATAGTATTTTAAATGGTCATCCCAAAACAAGAATGAACATTTTATGTTTCAGAGAGACACATCTTTGACACATCCATGGACTTTAGTGGAAATCATTATTTCACTATAATGAGTGAGAAAGTCCCAAGGACAGAGATGACGTTTCCTTCTCCTTTGGATTCTGTGGCTCCTGGCAAAGACGCATAAGACCAGGCTCATGTTTTTCTGAATTGAGATGATTAGGTTCAGATTATTGTGTTTCGTTTTAGTTTTAATTTAAATTCTTTATTGTTTAAAGTATTACATATGTCTCCTTTTTCCCCCATGGACCTCTCTCTGGCCCTAACCACCCTCCAGCACATGCTCTTACCCCGTTTTTATCTGTCTATTGGTTATGCTTTATATGCATGCATACAAGTCCTTTGGTTGATTTCCTACCCTCCCCCCTCCCACAAACACACATCTTCCCTCTGAGGTTAGATGGTCTGTTCAATGCTTCTAAGTCTTTAGATCTATTTTTGTTCATCAAATATTATTAAGAGCAAATCAGATCAAGCCATTTCTGTTATCAAACAATGTTTTCCTTAAACCATCACTTTTCCTGAGTTGGAAACTTTACTTGATCAATAATGACTTTTCTGAAAGCCTTTAGTCCAGAACCCCATAGAGCAGCTCTCAGGGATGCTGGGCATTGCATACCTGTCACTTTTCTTTGACAATCTGCAAGGTGTGACTGCAGCATCTGTGCAGAGCAGATTAATAGCTCTGTCTGGCTTTATGTCGGGATCCCCAAGGTAGGACAGGAGGCTCAACACAGAGTCTGCACATGCTTAGCATGCTGGCTGGAATTAAACACCTTATTTAAAAACCAAGACACACAAAGAAGGAAATGGAGCAAATTCCTTCTTCCTATTGCATTGCAAATGGGACTGAGTAAGGCTTAAATGCAGAATTCTGCTTGGGTTGTTCTGAATCTAAATGGTTCATCTCTTACAGGAGAGTGATTGAGATATTTTGATGTTTGAGACCAGGTAGAAAAATCAAGCATATCAGCTACTTTATTCTTAAATTCAACCACTGATTCACTCATTTGTCAAATATATATTGGACACCTATTATTGCTATAGATGAAGCAGAGAAATAGACAAACATCTATCCTCATGGAGCTTGCCTACTCGTGGAAATGAACAAATAAATATATCACCTAATGTCATCAATGAATAGTAGTAAGTCTGAGTAGCTGATATGGTGGTATCATAATGTCTGGTACCAGATATTATGATAACAGTGATAGATAATGAGCAGGGATGGCTTTTCCAAGGAAGTGCTGTTTTGGGAAGATATATGAATGAAATGAGTGTATGTAGGGGGCGGGAAGGGAGGAACTATATAGATATATAGGAAAGAGATTTCTGGCAGAAAAAAAAAGAATAATCAAAGGCTCTAGATGGAAATAAGCTTGGCATTCTGGAGACACCAAGAAGACTGGTGAGATTGCATAGAATTTAGTGGGAGACAGTGATGAGAGGTAGACTAAGAGAGTAGAAATGAGTTTCTCACACAAAAAAAGCATGTTGGCTGGGGTATAGTTTTGAATTTTGTTCTAAGTGTGAAGAAGAGGCAGTGAAGCAGGAAATAAAACAGTGAGAAAGAAAATCTAATTTTCATGTTTACCTATTATACTATATTGTCCTTCCGAAGATGCCAGTATCCTAAATCTTAGAACCTGTAAATAGGTTACATTATGTGATGAATGGAAATTAAAGTTTCAGATGGAATTAATGTTGCTAAACAGCTAATCTTTACATAGACAGATGATTTGGTTTATCCAGATGGGCCCATGTCCTAATGTAATCAGAAGGGTCCTTAAAATTGAGAGAATAAGGTAGGAGATGAAGTCAGAGTGATGTGATGTGAGAAGTAAATTCATTACTCCTGGCTTTGAAGATGGAGAGATGAGATCACAAGCCCCAGAGTGTGGGCAGACTGCAGAAGTTAGACAAGGAAGTAAATGAATTCTCCACTGGAACCTCCAAAAGGGAATGCAAATGAATAACACCTTGATTTTAGCCCAGGGAGAGAAATGTTGGATCTACAGAAGGCTAGTATGATAAGGGTAGTATGATAAGTCTGTATTATTTAAACCACTACATTTTTGGTAGTTGGTTACAGCAACAATTGAATTTTAATTCTATGATTTTGATTTTATAGCCTAGAGAAAATTCATGGCTTAGACAGAGAGAGACTAGGTAGTAAGGAGTCATCAGATTTGGGATATATTAACAAACAGACAGATTGCTTTGAATAATTCCCAGGATTTTGGTCTGAGTCATTGAGTCTGAACAACTGAGTGAGTAGGGGTGCCATTTACTGACATGGGAAGACGTGATTTAGGGGAGAAAGTCAGAGTTGTTTTAGATCTTTGAGATTTCCAAGCAGAAATGTTTGTTAGACTACTGTATAAATCAGCCTGAAATTCAAGAGATAGATCAGGGTTGGAAATATAAATTCGGGGTAACAAAGCTGCAAAGTAGAAAGGACTTTTGTCTAAGATACTATGCTGCCTCCCCAAATGCTTATTCTTGAAATGTTATGTGAGAAGAAAGGGTGTTTCTCTCTTGTTGAGACCATTATTATTTAGAGTCTTAACGGTATTTGAACTAATATCTTAACTAACCTACCAAATTGTTCAATCACATCTTACTCAACACAATTTGATCTGCTCAAACTGCCCATAATAAATCCAGAGAACAGTAGAATATAGTTTACTTTGTCATGAATTTGGGGATATAGCTATGAATATTTCCTGAACATATGTGCTTGTCTACACTTACCAGTGCAAAGTGGGGGACAGAGACAACTGCAGTTTCAGTGGAGGGTGGCTGTATCCTTTTTCTGCACAGTGGGAAATGGCTCATTATGCTGGTGACATTTGGAGCAGCCTGATGAAGAGAGGGTGAGGATGCCACTTCCTTTATAGGACATGACCTTGAAGTTGCACACATCTCTTCCACCCCTATCCCATTGCTCATAATTAAATATGTGGTCCCATCTACTTTTTATCTATGAGGAGACTTTTAAACTGGATGGGCAGGTATGCAGCTGAGATTTTGGGGTTCTTTTACTAAAGGATAAAAGAGAAAGTAGTCATTGGGGATACAGTAGTAATTTTGATCCCATTGTGTATCTCTGGACACCCTAACATTTCATGCATTCTTGTTGCTGCTCCTAGAACACACTCACTCCTCCCTGAAAGTCACACATCAGTTATTACATCAGCCCAAGACCCAATATCTGCAGTGATGACCAGATGGGCTGCCCGGGGCCCAGGGAACTCTAAGTTAAAAGAGCAGTTATTTGACTCCTCACCATTATAAAGCAACCGATTAGGAGCTGAATGGCTGCAATTAAAACAAAGAAATGGACGTACCAAACTTCCCAGTTAGGAAAAGAATGGGAATAATACAGCACTCATAACAATGATTAAATACTGCTGTGAAGAAATACCAAAGACTCCTAAATTTTTAGTTCACCAGAGCTGCCATAACAAGACATTTTAGACTGGGTGCCTTAACAGCAGCTATTTTTTTTTCATAGCTCCAGTAGCTAAATGTCCAAGATCAAGGTTGAGCAACTTGGGATCTTCTGACCTTGGCTTGCAGATGGCCAACTTCTCCCTGTGACCTCACATGGTTTTCCTTCTGTGTGCGTATGTCTAGTGTCTCTTTTGGCATCCAAATTTCCTTTTCTTATAAGGACACCTGTCAGATTGGACAATATCCCACCACCCTAAGGGCCTCATGACATTGAGGTATTTAAATTACTTCTTGAAAAGCTGTATCTCCCAATACAGTGATATTCTGAGCACTAAGTTTTAGGACTTCATATGAATTTTGAGGGGCCCAAATTTAGCCCACAACAACTCCTTCCCTGAAAGTGAAATAAATTGTTTTTCTGAAGATCACCTGGAATCCCTGGTTCTGGTCTCTGGGAAGAACTTCCTGGATTAATTTCCTCTGTGCCTCCCCCAGAGTCTGGATTAGAGGAAGGTGAGGCAGGCATTTGCTTTAAGCATAAAATTTAAGGGGGCAAAGTAAGTTTAATAATCAAGATAAAAATACTTTCTTAACATATTTTCTTGAACATTCTGTTTGTTTAAACAAACAAAATAAATGCAAAAAAATCTACAAAAATCAAAGTATCGATCTGTAATAAAGACAGGATCAATATCACAAATTTTTCCTTTTGTTCCAGGTTCCAATGTGGCTTTCTATTGCACCTGTTACTGATTCTGTCATCATTAAAAATGTTGATATTTTACTCACCAGGGAAATTTTGCATTCATTTTGAATGTTCAAACTGTTGTATACACTATTATTCACCTTGATTACTGACTATATTTTCAGCCCCTTAAAGTTTGCACCTGAGATCAATTCCTCACTTTCTTCATGCTCATCTCTCTCACTCCTCCCTCAACCCCTAGTTTTTGCTTCTGGGGATGTTTCCTTGTCCATTATATCATTTATAGATTAAATTGTCCAAAGTATAGATTTAGTCATTCTCAACAAATCCTTTTGTCATCTTTGTGAAAGTCCTGAGGTAAGCACCCACCATGGGTGCTATTGGGGTAGTTAGACTGTATATATTAGAGACCAGATTCAGTTGTCCCAAAGGGAAAACCCAGGTAGGCAGCTCCCTGATGGAATTCTGATCAGATGTATTAACCATGGAGCTTAACCTTTCCAAATCACTAAGCAGAAGAGAGGTGTGCTGATGGTTTAGGTCGCTGTTTTTTCACCCACAAAAGTTCTGACATTTGTGCTAAATATCATTGGTTATTTGCTCACTGCTTTATGAAATATCAACATTCAAAAACATCTCAATGTCTTAAACCTTAGAACTTTCAGGATCCTCTTGGCCAATGCCCTTATGCTTTAGCTAAAGGGGGAAGCTGGTGCCCAGAGAGAAAGAGTGAGTTTTCCATGCTAAATGGTTAGCTAGTGATGGGGTCATACTTGGAGTTTTAGTCTTCTGATTCTTATTCCATGTTGTTTTCTTCATGTTACGCTTGCTCTTCTTTTTGATTCTTTATTTCTGATATTTTAATTGCCTAAGTGATACATGAATTTACCATTTTTAAATATTACATTGCAAAGTCCATGCATTTCTCATTTTAGTTTTATACCCTTGCCCTCAGAAATGAGCACTCTTACGTGTTGAGTATCTATGGTTTTTAATACTTGGTATATACATATTTATGTTTATATATACTTTCCATAAGACACACAGAAAAATTGCTTGTAGGTTTTTATTTGTTAGGTAAATGAAATCATACTATACATATGGTTTTACAACTGGCTTTTTTTTCACTCAATAATACAATTTAATTCTCTCTCCATTTTGAGATACAAATCCAATCACTTCCTTTTAATTAATGCATCATCCAAAAAGACCACATTTTATTTATCTACAGTATTCAGGCATTTTCATTTAGTACATATTTCATTTGTTTCCAACACCCACTACTGAAGATAATGAAATTTATACACTTAATATTATTGATTTTTTAAAAATCACACACACACAAGTCCCTGAAAGGGCATTACTATGGACTGAATGTTTGTGTTCTCCCAAAGTTAATATGCTGAAATCCTAACCTCCAAAGATGATGGTAGTAGGAGGTAGGGACTTCGGTAGGTGCTTAGGATATAAGGGCGGAACCCTTATGAATGGGCTTAGTGCTGTAAGAGAGAGGCTTTAGCAAGTGCCCTAGCCCTTCTACCAAGTGAGAGCACAGCAAGAAAGTGCTGGCTATAAACCTGGAAGAGGACCCTCACCAGCACATGCCTATTCTGGCACCTTGATATTGCTTTTCCCAGCCTCCATAACTTAAGAGAATGAAATTTCTGTTATTTATAAGTACTCAGTCTGTGCCATTTGGTTATAGCAGCCCAACCAGACTACCAGTAACACAGACAACAGCTGCCATTTGGAATTGTGGTCCATGGAAGAATATTTGCATTTTAATTATTTGATTGTACATTAAACATGTTAGGCATCTTAGAGTCATGGATCATAGAATTAGAAGAAAAAATCAGACATCCTCAAGTTTGCCTTCCTCCTTTTGTGGAAGCAGCAAAAGAAGTGAAGAATTTAGTGATCCCCTCCCCCACCCCCACATTACACAATGACAGTTGATGGTTTGTGCCCTCTATCCTCTCTGTCTCATGGGCCATTTTTCTTGATACCTATCAGGTTAGGATTCCTGGAGTCACCATTGGCTTCTTCTCTGTGCCCCTTTCTCCTGCCTTTATAAGCTATTCAGTCTGTGCCATTGGTTATATCAACCCAGGCTATTTTGTTTTTTCCGCATTTATCATGGCATGCCTAAGAAACCTTCAAGAACCAGATATGTTCTAGATTCCTCTCTTCCATTGTGACCCACCCAGAAGCACTATTCTGGGATGTAAAGCATTACCTATTATATCAGCTCTATTATGGCAAAGCCCAGTTCCCTTTTCTCCCCTTTCAGGAGAGATAAGGTTATTCTACAGTGGCACAGTTTTCTTCTAAGATGCATCCTCAGAATTGTGAGTGCAATCCAGGATTTTTCTCAACACTGTCCTACAAAGAGTCAAACTGGTAAGCGAGGTGGAACCTATTTTTAGCCTGATGTGAAAGTTGGACTGTCTGTAGGCCAGGCACATGTGGTTCCCTGCAAATGGTGGTTAGTGGTTTATAGATAACACTTAGTTTTTACCTTTGCTTCATTTTTATTATCCTTATCTGGCATATCCTGTCCCATGCACTTTAGCTTTCCACACCCCATTTATTCTCAGGATCCAGTTCCATTTCCTTCTCTCTTTGAATCTGAGTCAACTATTCCTGCAAATGGTGCCCTCTTTTCTCTTCATTCCTGTATTGCTTACCTTATATTTATTGTATAAATAATCTACATGCCTCACTCTTCTCCCAGGTACTCTAGAGATAAGGGCTGTGATTTTAAAATTTTCCCTGTCTTCCACACAACGTCCACCATGGTACTGAGAACCTAATAGAATCCAGTAATGTGTTGTGTAAGCAAATGACTGTTGGGTAAAGAAGCAGTAAGTGTAAAGCTTTCCATATGGAAATGATTGCAAAGCATTGCAATGGTAATTTGTCAAAAATTAGTACCATATCCTGGCAAATGACTTTGGTATTTCAAAAAAATACATGATTTTTCAATAATTTCCCCATAATGAAAGTAATATGTGTTCATTGTAGAATTTTTTGTTAAGTACATGGGGAAAATTAAGGTACTTTCTAATTCCAGCATGCAGAGATAACTTCTGAAGGTATTCAGTTCTATTTTCACCCTGAAGGTTATGAAACTTATATATAATTTTAAGATAATATGCAACAACCAGCACATATAGTTTTGTATCTTGCTTTTCACAATTAGTATTTTATCATTATTATTTCTGTCATTTAATAGTCAATAAAATGTTTCTTATGGTTGCATAATATTCCATTATATGAGATGTTTCATAATCTCTTTAATCACCTCTTATGATACATTTAGGTATTTCTAGTTTTTCACTGGTATGAATTAGTGAGGTAAGAATTATTGAGCATGCCTACGTGCCAGATAGTCTGCTGTCTTTTCTATTTAGTGACACATTAAAGTTTCACAATAACCCTTTGTGCAAAGTACTTTTATTATACTCATTTTTTATTTATTTTTTATTTTTGTATTTATTTTTTCACAGAGAGGAAGGGAGAGGGATAGAGAGTTAGAAACATAGATGAGAAAGAAACATCAATCAGCTGCCTCCTGCACACCCCGGACTGGGATATGCCTGCAACCAAGATACATGCCCCCGATCGGAATTGAACCTGGGACCCTTCAGTCCACAGGCTGGCGCTCTATCCACTGAGCCAAACCAGTTTTGGCATACTCATTTTTTAGATGAGCAAACTAATGACTATTAAGATAGGATTCCTCATCTGAGATCATGGAGCTGGTAAGTGATAAATCCAGATTTCTAACCCAGGTGGTCTGGCTCAAGAACCTATGCTAACCACTATGAATACAATCATGGTAAATTCTCTTATACAGAATACTTTGTTCACATGTTTAGTACTTTCTAATGAAAAAAACAATGGAATTACCAAATCAGATGTATAAAGAAACTTTCTATTGTCCAATTGCTTTTTAAAAAGACTATAATGATTTATACTCATTGTATGCAGTATCCAAGCCTACCGCCTTTCCCGGAGAAAGACAGGGAATCCTTAGTATTACATGCCCACTGTTAATCCTTTTTACTACTCTAACTAGAACATCTATCACATAATATATGCTTACTTATATTTTAGTCTGTCTTGCTAAACTTTGCGAGCAAAACAGAGTCTCATTTGTCTTTTAATTCACAATACCTACCACCATGCCATATCCCTAGTAGATTCTCAATATGGCTTTTGTCAAAGAAAGCACCATGATGTGCAGTTTCAAATAAATAAGTTTATCCGCTGGTCCCAAATAAATGTCACTTCACTTTCCTTTTCAATTCCCATGCTTCCTTAATATGGAGCTTTAGCTCTAGGAATGCTGGCTCCTCGTTATCCTCTGTGCCCTCCCACTTCTTCCTCTCTGCACCCTGATTCCCAGCTCCCCCCATCAATCTCAGATACTACTGCCTAGGAAGCCTTTGCCCTCCCCATTCCCCTTCCAATGCTGAACTCTCCCCTTTCAGACTTCCCTAAAGGATTGACTCTGAATAATGCATACTGTAATGGTCGGTTTTATCTAATTTAGCAATTCATCATGTAATTCCTTTAATGAATCTTTAATAATCTTAATGTCACTTATTCCTCATACTTTCTTATTCCCTGCTCACCTTAAACACAGTTTAAGAATCTGGGCACTCGCCACCCTTCTCTGAGCTTTGTGGAGGGGTCTGCTGGAAGCAATCAGAACTCCTCTAGGCCAAAGGGATATTTCATTCCCAGGCTTCCCTCTAGGTGGGTTTGTGTGGTTTCAGTCATGATATTTTGGAAGAAAGTTCAAGGGTCATTGATTTTTTAAAAAATTTTTTTCAGTGAAAATGTTCCATCACAGTTCCAGTTTGAAGCTCCTTGAATCCTGTAGATTCTTTTGCCACGAGAGTGCTTTAGGGAGGTTGTAATTAACTGGAAATCTACTAGAACCTTGATTGCTAGTACCTTTGATCAACCTAAAGTCACTGAGGCTGAAAAAGTAACTGTCAGGTAATGAAGGCTTGCTCCGATGCATATCCCAGTCCCTAAATTAGGCCAATGTATCTGGTTCCTCCATTAGCTTGCATTGCAATTCATGTGAATGTCATTTTTAGCATAGTCTGCATTGCACAGATGACCATACTTTTTTTTTTCCTCTTGGTATCAACACAGCTTTTATAGTTAAATATTCTTTGGCATATTAAATAGCCCTAATAAATCAAGTGCATATGTCTTTAAACCACAAACACAAATATTTCACTTGCCATTCAATTTGTGGATACATTTGATTTTATAATATTTTTCTATGTTACTGTCACTAGAACTTGCCAACTTGCCATTTGAAATCTGCACTTAACGAATACTAATGTTTAATGCAGAAATCTTGGAGCCCAGAAGTTGGTGGGGATACAGAAGTGGGCTGGAGGTTTTTAAATGATAAAAAGGGAGGAGGAAAATTTTAAGCTAGGGTACCTTTGGGTTTATGGCAACTTTAACATAACAGAAATGCAGATGTAAAAGTACCACAGGAGGTAAGGGGCTGAGGACAAAAATGAAAAAGAAGCCCAAGAAGTGATGGAAAGGTTCAGAAAAGCGGATGGAAAGAAGGAAGAATGGTGCTACTATTGGCAAAGGTGAAGGCCAACATCAGAATGAAAACTCATCAGCAGAAGAATAAAAATACAGAATTGAAAGAAAAGGCCAGGCACCTCTCCAGCCTCTGAACTCCCCTCTGCTTTCTGTAGCTCTTCGCAATTCAACATTAGCGCTCACAGCCAGAAAACCGGATTAGACAGAGGGGACGCGAGTCAGGACTGAAATTGTTTTTGCTGACTAGATAAATGCTGCGATTCCAATCGTGACTATGGCTCCTTTAATGAAAAGATTGATTCCAGAATTTGGCAGAAACTAGTCTGGCAAAGCAATAACTGTTCTCTAGTCTTGGCATGAAACTCTGCCACTTTTCGCAGCTCCCTCTGTCTATCATATTTTGCCAGGCGAATTCCATGCTCATAAAGAGAGGCAAGGAACTACTGCTTCTGCAGGAGGAAGCATTCATACTGGAAAGAGTGGGAGGGAGACATCTGAGAGTCATGATTGAAACCCTTATTTTTATTTGTAATTCATTCATGCGATGACTACTTATTGAACACCTAATAAGTGCCAAGCACTATACTAGCTTCAAGAATGGGGAACTCATTGATACTTTAAGGGGTCATAGTGGGCTAATTTAGGGGTCGGCAAACTATGACCCGTGGACCAAGTGTATACCCACTGCCTGCTTTTGTAAAGTGTAGTCGCTCATTCATTTCCATATTGGCTATGGCTTCTTTTGTGTTTCAGTGCAGGGCTGAGTAATCAGGATAGGGACTCTCAAGCCTGCGAAAGTAAAATAATGTTTATTATCTTGCTCTTTAAAGAAAACGGTGGCTGACTGCTGGATAAATACAGTTGTTACAATGGAGTTAGAGTGGAGTTGAATAAGTTACAGGGGAAGGGGCCAGGGATGCTGGCGAGAGCTTCTGGGAGAAGTTGATGTGTGACATTTGATTTTAGTTGAAAGAGACTTTAGGAGTTTCCAGGCATGAAGAAATTCCAGGCAGTGACAAAGCTAGCACTTTTGAAATGGCTTGTCAACTTTAGGAATCTGCCCACTTTGTTTGTTTGTTCTGGCTGAAGCATAGGTTGGGGTGGGTGACTGAGAAGGGGAATTTGGGGCCAGAGGGGCTGGCAGGATCCAATTCATATGTGGGAGGGCCTCATACAGAGGACTTCACCTGCACACACTCAACCTAGCAAGAAGCCCCAAATGAATAGCATACAATCTCTGTTCTCAGGAAGCTCAACCTCTAGTGTGCATGACATTAAATGAAGCACATGGCAAAAGGAGATACATACTTTAGAAAAGTCCAAACAAAATACAATGGGGATTTCCTTTGTAGAAAGAGAAAACATCACATATGATCAGAGAGATCGGATAACTTAATTGTTGTTAATGTTAATAAGGTACCTTGAAGGATGACTGTAATTTTGGTGAGGGTGGCACTGGGGCAGGTGGGCATAGGCAGGTGAAACAGCATCAAGTGATATAGGCAAAAAGAAATGTTAAGACATTTGTGGGGGTGTTAGCCCAGATTCCCTAGAAAACAGAATGTGAGGTCAAAGCCTTGTGCTAATATTTTAGTCCAAAGGTTTCCTTAAACCAGCGGTCGCCAGCCTTTCAGACCACCAGTTGGCAACTGCTGCTTTAGTGGGCGTTCTCAGGAAATCAGGAGCAGGGATGGAGGCAGAGCCACTAGAAGGGAGCATCTCCCAGGCTGTCACAGCTGAGGGCTGCAAGCTCTGGGGCTGGATGAGTTTCCATGTCTCAGAACAGTCCCCATGGTAGGGCAGAGGGAAACGCCAGGGAAGAATTGATCCATAATCTCCTTCTCTCCCTCGTGGATTGGCCAGTTCACTCACGGGGGCAGTATGCACCCTGCATTGCTCATTGTGTCACCTTAGCCCCCCTTGACAGCTACTGGGAAGTCGTTCCCCTCCATGTGTTCGATGTATGTCTCTCCTTGCCAGTTCATGCCACAGGCAGAGCATCTCAGTTTGTATGGGTAGTGGCAGCAGCAGGGACCTGGCTCCACAACCTTGGGTCACTCCAGCCAGAAGGGAAGTGGGCAGATCTGTGGTGACATGCAAATTGAGTCCGATGTAAGGGAGCATTACATTGCTTGCTGGGAATAGTGGGCAGGGAACGAATGGAGAGGAGGCCAGAAGAGTTGGCATGCCTTATGCAAGACATTAGTTGTTGGGTGGGGTCCATGTAATTAGTTTATTAGCAGGTGAGAAACAATGGAAGGTTTTCCAGGAGGAGATGAGGTGACCCAATGTGTTTTTTAGGGGGGAACTTAACCCAGAGGAATATGTACTAGTAAATTGGGGATTTGGAAGCAGGACTCTGTGAGTTAAACAAAGTCTTGGCAGAAAGGATCAAACTGCTCTGTTCTATAGTCCAGACCTTTAGAATGGGCCAATGGACTCATTAAAGAGACCCTTTCCCACCCTCCACTATGAGTCATCTTCCTGCCTCAGGGAGGTTAGATAGATAATGTGTTTTCTCTGAGAAGGCAAAATGACCATCAGTAGTGTCCATTTCTAAGGAGCACAGAGATTATAAATGGAAGTGCTTTCATTTCGAAAACCATGGTAGTAAGGCACCTCACCTGTATTCAGACCATACCTGTGTAGGTAAATAAGCCTACTTCTTATTTTGTGACCTAGGGCCAGAGTCCACATTCTACGTCCAAGCGAGAATATTGAACTGTAATGTGAGTGGGAGGGAAGGAGGCAGCCTTGCCACCGATCATAAATAGTTTCTGTCCTTCTCTGCTCCTTCAATGCCGACCTTCTCACCCCTGTCAGAAGGCTTCCAAGAAAGTATGGCCAGTCAATCAACAAGTAAATAGTCAGGACTTACTGGGTGCTATACCCTGTCCTGAGCACCAGGGGGAGAGAGGGGTATAATTGGGAACAAACAACTATTTCTCAGGGGAGGAATTGGGAATAATGATTCTGTAAGGACACAGCCACAGACTGTGGTTATTTCTGATGGCAACACCAACGATGTACTGGGTTGGGTTTCTTCTTTGTTGAGGCCAAAAATGCCCCTTTAGGAAGAAAGAGTAATGTATAGAAGTTAAAACCATGGTCCAAGAGCCAAAATGCCCGGGTTCAAACCCATAGTTCTTTGCCCTTACTAGCTAGCTTGTCTCAGTGTCCTCACTTTTAATATATTTTATTGATTTTTTACAGAGAGAAAGGGAGAGGGATAGAGAGTTAGAAACATTGATGAGAGAGAGACATCGATCAGCCACCTCCTGCATGCCCCCCACTGGGAATGTGCCCGCAACCAGTATACATGCCCTTGACTGGAATCGAACCTGGGGCCTTTCAGTCAGCAGACCGACGCTCTGTCCACTGAGCCAAACCGGTTTCGGCAATGTCCTCACTTTTAAATGAGAACTATGGTAGTGTCTCACCAATATTATTATAGGACAATCAGCCTCTTATTTGGAATTCTGAAATTTAAAAATCACTGAAAACTCCAAGTGGTTTTGTAACTCATTTGGTAGCAATAACCTCATCTGAGGTTATTCAGAGTGTTTATATATCACACCACTTAGTATGAATGCTAAGTGTTGTCTTTATCTTCATACGAACTTCATATGTTTTCACTGTAGATATATTTATGTCTTTAATTACAAGGTGACATTCAGGCTCTGGTGAGATCATCCCATCTATGTACCATGTTTCTAGTATAAATTTTCCAAATTCTAAAGTGCAATTGTCTCAGAATTTCAGATTGTGCACTTATATATTCTCACTTGGTTGAACCATCTCTGTACAATCCGTATCATAAATACAAGGCTGTTACCATGGGAGGAGATCCACTCTTCAGTACTATGGCGATCTGTCTCCAAGGACTGCATGCTCGGCCTTTTTTTCTGAAGACTCTTTTGTTGTACAATAGAGGGTAAAAGAGAGGAAGGGCACTCAGAAAAAGGGACATGAAAAATTTAGTAGACTTAAAGTACTAGCAAAGCCAACATGTCAAGTTTAACTGAAAATCACAAGCAGCATGTCTGAGAGCCATAAGAGGTCCCAGAGACATATCATGATCAGAGAAGAAATATTTCTTCTCCAAGATACTTTCTTGTTTATTCAGAAGGAGTGGACATAAGAAATAACACATAATTACACATGACAGGTCTGTCATTATAAGAGCATTACTGGTCCTCTCCATACTGTTGTCCTTTCTGTTTAATTCAGGTCACGTATGCTCTATATAGTAACTGTGTATAGGCACACCTTGGATATATGGCAGATTCTGTTCCAGACCACCGCATAAAGTAATTATTGCAACAAAGCAATTCGTAATCTTTTTCCTGGTGGAAGGCCATACCTTCAATTTGTAAAAAGCCTCAGTGAAGCACAATAAAAAGAGGTAAGCCTGTACGTATTTGGTCACACAAACAAACTTCCTGTTCTCTTAATTAGGTGAAAATTATCCTGCCTTACACATATTATAACTTCTTAATAGGTAACTTTCCAAATCTTGACTACTAGAAATACTGTAGTCTTTTACAGCTTTTCACTTGTATTTCCTAAAAAAAAAATAATGGTTGTAAAGTATTTAGTTGCCTAACATATAGTAGTATGTTCTCAGTAATAGGAGTATGAAGCCCCATTTCCTGAACACACACTCATCTCAGATCCTGAGCTAATTCAGAGGTGGGCAGCCTCACCCTCTCTCCCCCTATTCAATGGCCCTTGGAACTGAATCTCATGTCTCAGACGCCAATTCCAGTGGCTGAGCCATGATTGATGGATGTCACATGCCCACTCAGTCACCTTAAAGCTCTGGACCCGTGTACTGGGAATGAGTTCTGAGCATCTGGAGAGCCTTTTCCTGTAGTGTTTTCTCTTTCTCTATTTTAGGGATCCTAGCCATGGGTTCTTTCTCTTTATTTCCTCCTTCATGGCTTCTGCTTAGCTTGTCTGTTTAGTACCCCCATTTAGCTTATGGTATTTCTCTGAATTCCAGCCAGCATCCTGCCTGGCTCTTAGAAGCCTTCTTTCCCAAAGCTGAATTCTGTTCCTCCCATAGTTCTACCTAATGGTGAGACATCTACGTGGGCAAACCGAAAGCCCAAGGCTCTTCACCTCTCCTAGATGGCATTTACCACATGCTACTGGCCCCATTGGTGCTAAAAATTCCTTACATCATCTGTTTCGAATGCCCTTTGGAGTTTCTAAGCCTGAGACTATGTTCCCACCACACTATATTCTGGTGACATCGATGCTGCTGAAATCTGGCTTCTCACCTCACCTGACCATAAAGGATGTGTCAGTGGTCCAACTTGCATCTGACCCCAGTTTGCCTGGGACAACACTAATTTTCCAGATTGGACTGCAAATAGACTGATCTCCAAGTATGGGGGACGGGGCCAGGATAGAAAGAGGGTCATGAGGCTCTAACTCAAACATGTTTATGAGTTGAATCCTGGCACCTCAAACCCATATGAGCAGGGGAAATAATTTTTGCTGTCTTTGGCTTTCTGCAATCACAATTCCTTCAATATTTTATTCATTCGATATATTTTTCTTATTTTTTATGAGCTCAGAACAGCAAAGCCCTTCAGGCCACAAATCAGAAATCGTTTCAATTCTTCTTTTCTTGACGAAGCCCAGGATATTAGTCCTGATGAAGCTATGTCAGCACTCTTTCTGGTTTCCTTACAGAACAAATCACCAGCAGGATTCCTGTTTATGAGGCTAGGAATTGCTTGTACACATTTCTCACAAGGATTCTGACAGAAGCTTCTCTCTGCCCAGACAAAAGGCTCCTCGTATCAGTGATTTGGGACATCAGCTAGAATAAGTCTGGGATTCCTTATGCCTACCAAGGCACCCTTTCTCAGAATGCACAATCTGATTTGTATATGAGACATAGTTTATTTCTGTAATTATCTCAGAAGGGAGAAGTCTAAATCTGCATAATGATGGTGTTCACGCATGTTGACAATGTTCTTGAGGTTGGATGTCAGCAGAGTGCACAGGAAAGGGCTGAATGGTGAATCCAAGTGCTGAGGTCACAAGCAGGGTAGAGTGAAGGAGGGCCCATAAGGACATATTCAAGCCCCATTCTATACTGATCAGTGCAGCTGTGAGAGGCCGGGAAGGGTAGCAGCAGCAACCACAAGGCCAGCCATCCTCCCTGGGCTAGTTCACTTTGAATGGAAGAATGACTGAGGAGGTTCTGAGGTGGCATCACAGGTTAGACCAGTGACAGTCAGTCTAAAGAGGTTTTCAATATGAATGGATGTGGCACACAATATGCATGAACAGCAATAATGATAGCACTCATTAAGCACCAGATATATTAAATGTTTCATGCATCAGCCATCTTTTTTTGAGTTTCTTCTAATTGCCAGGCCCTATTTTAGGTACTACAGATTCAACAGGGAGTACATAAAATAGAAAGCAGAGTCATTGCCCTCAGAGGTCATCTAATACTCATTGAATACCCTCCCAGAGAACTTAAAAGTCTGGGTTCTTTCTGCTAAACCATGGCACCTCCTCCTGGTTAATTTTTTGAATTTTTAAAAAATATATATTTCTTTATTGATTTCAGAGAGGAAGGGAGAAGGAGAGAGAAGGAGAAACATCAATGATGAGACAGAATCATCGGTTGACTGCCTTCTGCATGCCCCCTACTGGGGACCGAGCCCGCAACCCAGGTATGTGCCCTTGGCCAGAATCGAACCTGGGACCCTTCAGTCCACAGGCTGACGCTCTACCACTGAGCCAAGCCGGCTAGGGCCTGGTTAATTTTTTTTTTTCCACACATGAGAGCAAATTTAACATGGTTGTGTTTTTAGTTTTGAAGAGCAGGAACTTGATGGTCATTGGTTAAAGCAATTGCCTTATACTTGAGGCCAATACCAGAAAGTATTGTCTATAAACCAGTGGTTTAACTGAGACTTTTATAGGTCTTTCAATCATTCAACTAATCTGGTTGCCCCTGCATGATATAGAATATGGTAAGGTTTCACAGATTTTGTGGTTAGTGATCCATGGTTGTAACATCTGTAGTATAAAGTGCATCCCTTTGATAGGTTATGCTGTATGGGCCCCATGCAGATCCATCAATCAGGCATTCTGCAAGTCCTGGGATGATGGTGGTGCTGCGGGGAGCACAGCGAAGCAAGGAAGTTTAAGATATGTCTGGAATAAGTGTCCATCCATTTAGGATGAACTGCTACCCCTTTGAGGCTGAAAGAGGCTTGATGTATTCAAATTGCCACAAAGTGATTGGCAGGTATTTCAGGGAGATGGTGTCATGTCACGAGAAGCAGAGTTGGTATTTTGCTGGCATTTTGGTCATTCAGCAGTGTCAAAAGCTAGGTCAGCCTAGATAAGAGGGACCCCATTCTTCATGCAGATCCTTTATCTCTGCCACCATGGCTGCTCAATCCATGGGCCATTGCCCAATCGCAAGGGTGGCCAAGGACAGAGGCTGACTGACCACCATAGGATGATGCTTCATTTAGCCAATCCAGTTAAGCACCTCCTCTGCCATGGAGGGTCTTGGTGGACATTCACATGAAATAAAAAGATCCACGTGATTTTTGCCCACTTCTATTGGTACTGCTATATGTTTCTTTTCCAGACTCCCTTCTCTCGATGTAATCTTGTTCCTTCCAGGCCCCTGACCAAGTAGACAAGCCATTTGCCATTGCTTAGAGATCTGTGTGCTCTCTTATCTCAGGTCACTTCTCAGTTCATACAAAGTGAATCATCCAGGGCACTGCTAACACTTCAGTCCATTTGGTGTACTTGCCTCACTTAATGTCCGTGAGGGCCATGCCTGCATGGGGCTGTGCTGAAGTAGCAGTCTATTTTCAGCTGAGACCAATAGAATAGAAGAAAAAAGACCCCATGAACCAGATTTTATTTGTTTTCTGCCTCTATCATTTAGTCACAGGAAACCCCCATTATGGGAGGCCACAGATGTAAACTGTGGAAGAAGCATCGCTCATAAGGTGAGGCCCGTCTTCATGTAATTTACTTATATCTCTAGACCTGTCTGGGCTTATCCTGAATATACAGTTTCTATTATTCAGCATCTGGTAGCTTGCTACCGTGCCCACCCAGCATGGTATTTGGAGCATCTGATAATACCGTTTGTCAGCTTCACTTACCTGGTAACCTAGTGTTAGGTACTCAGTCTTTCCCAGGGCCCAGTAGCACTGCTGGGAGGTGCTTTTTTAATGGTAACTAGTTCTTTCTTGTGAAAGGGGTCTGCATTGTGTCTCTGATATTAGCATTTAATGAAAGGTCCAGATAGCATCCTTATGGTTTTTAAACCATCGGTTTTACCAGATTACATGGTTCAGATAGCAGAGCAGCTAGCACCAGAGCCTGTACCCCTCACAGACTTTTCTCTTGCTCTGGCTCCATTAAAAACTGCCAGCCTTTCAAGTCACCAGATAAATGAATTGGGAAACTATTCTGAAATGCAATCAGAAATCCAAAACCCAAAGAGGCCACTGAATGCCTTGCCTCCTGCTTAGCAGTGGAAGGTACAAAATGCAAAACTTTCCCTCATTCTAGAAGGGATGTCCCACGGTGCCTTAGACTATCAGGCTTCTCAAAACATTGCCAATATGTGAAGCAGCTAATGTTTCATGCAATGTACCACCAACCCTCTGGCATTTTTTTTTTGGGGGGGGGTAGGGGTGGGGGCTTGGGATCCAGAGGACTTACTGCTTTCTGTTCACCAAGTCTCATTTTCATGATACCATCAATACTGGGGATTAGTGTGATTCCTGAGGTCTGTCAGTATGATCTGGGTTCCTGCTGGCTACAGTGTGACAGGGAGAGGAAGACATGATATAGCTGCAGGAAAAGTAAGTGAATGTATAATGTCCTTCCCGCATAAAAGGAGACTGCCTTTGATCCTCCTTCCTGATAGAATTAGAGAACACATTCACAAGATCAGTAGCCTCATCCCCAGTGCCAAAATCCATGTTTCTCTATTTCATTAAGATTTGCATCTAGCTTAGTAAATGACCATAATACCAGTTAGTGAAGTTTCTGAGTCCACTGTCTTCCACATGACTCAGGCTTTACTGTTTCAGAGTCTACGTACACAGGTGAATCTAATAAGGGTATGTAGGACCCAATCTCCGTGTATCCCTTAAGTCTGGTGTTAGGGCTAACCTTCACATTTCCTCCTGCAATGCAGCATTGTGTATGCTTAAATTTCTCGGAAAGGGGGTGGAGGTAATCTCAGGAGTTTCCTACATTTTTTACTCATACTCCATAGTCAGGGAATAATTCGTGTGCCAGCTCTTAAGACGTCTACTCCAGCTATAGACTTGGGAATTGAAAATGTCTCTGTAGACTCAATGAACCCTCAGGGAAATAATTGGATACTATAGAATTCATTCAATAGGTCAGAACTACCTTTACCACCTGGCTCCATTAGCCCCCAACTGGAGCTCTTGGATGGTTTTTTGGGTCCTGAGTATCAATTCTGCTTAGACCCTGTAGTCAACTGTCCTCAAAAGGTCTAGGTATTTCATTATTGTTTTGCACAATTAATTCAGTAAGTCCATTTTGGAGAATGTTAATTGTATATACATATGATGGTATAATAGGGTCCTTCCTCAAGAAAAAACAAGCCTTTCCTTCAGTTAATAACCTCTGGGCCTGTGAACTAATTTAGGTCTGAAACTTGGGTGAAGGGCTACAGTTTTTCATTGTGTTGGCTGACATCAGTCAGCTCCTGATTTTCTTTGTGTTTGGGGCAATAGGGTTACATTAATTTAAGTTGAATAACATCTTTGAGGGCTATCCATCTATCTTATTCCCTGAAACACTCTAACTTATGAGCCCTTACCATAGAACCCTCCATGTCAAGGCACCTTATTGCTATCCCAGCCCTTTCCATTATGATAATCACATCTGCTTTCCCTGTAAAGGTTAAGTGCTGCAACTTGGCCTTTGCTCTCCTGAGATCATTTCATACCCCACTGATACAAAGCAGTCCTGGGCCAAGATAGCATGTTCTACCCTCAAACCAACAAACACTAGTCTGTGCTGAGCTTCTAAAATTCTGCTCTTTGGTAGAACCTCCATTGTAGCCTTGGTAATGACATTTCCATGAGTCCTTCCGGTGAGCAGTCAGATAGTGGGGCTTTCTGGTCTCACATAGTATGTCTACACTAGCATTATCACCTCCCTTAGCCTTTTGGCTCCTTCAGTTTCCTGTCTAGGCATTCCTGGCATTGCCCCCTCATCTTTGGTGCTCCAGCACTGTGCACATTTATAACCTTCAAGGAATCCAACCTTGGTACTAGTTCTAGGTCTCTGTGCCAGGACAGTAAATCTTGAATCCTTATTCAGACTATGCTGAGACAAGATACAAGTTATTGGTCTTGGCAAAAGGGTTGAGAGGTAGTGGACCTTGAGGAGAAAAAGCAACACCTGGCAAGGCATCATTCTCAGGTAAGGCCTTTCAAGGTGTTTAGGCAATGGTAAGTTGCTCTTCTCTAATAATGGGAAGTTTTTTCTGCCAGCATAGCGTGTTTAGGAAAACCTAGAGGTTTAAAATTCTGAGTTTCCTTCACTTACCAGTTGAGGGATACCCTGGGGACATTGATTTTTCCTTCCCTTCTAGACTCTGCATGAGTGCAGAGCATGCTTCTTTTAATTCACCATGCCACTGTGTCAGACAAGGCCTGGGCCAGCACATGAAAAATGGGAGGTCTGCGCTTAAGGTGAGAAGTTGCCAAAGACCATAAGAACTATTTGCTGTAACTATAGTTGGAATCAGAAAAGAGGCAAAGAGAATATGAGATGATGCACAGAGGTGTCTGAACCGAATAGGAAGAAGGGAGAGAGGGGGAGGAAGGACTCTACATCGAGTACCTGGCAGAGAGTTGATATTAAAAGCTAGCCCCTCTGAATCCAGATACCATGTCACTTTTTCTGGGCAAATTAGACAATGTGCATTTTGATAATCAAGTAGAAGGACAGAGCTTAGCCAAACAGCCATCTGTGCATACTTCACCTTTAGCTTCCAAGAATGTAGTTGCGCAGGAAGCTGCTGATCCAGTCTTGGTGCTTTCTGGAAATTCAAAGCCTAATCAGCACTTATCGAATGTGGCAAATTCCCTGAGGAGCTTTATGGTCTTTGCAGCTTTCCCTAATCAAGCATAAGGATGTGTTCTTTACCCTGAGCTTCCTACCACTCAGAGTCTGCTTTAGCAATTAATTCTGCCAGCAACTCTCTTCTTGTGTCCCTTTGCACGGTGAACTTCTTTTTGTCCTACAAGGATCAGCTCAAGCACCATCTCCCCAGAGAGGTTGTCCTGACCATCTCATTTCACCCCACTTCTCTACTCCCCTCCACACTATTGCCCTGATCTTGTTCTTCAGAAAACCAGCACAGGAGTCGGCTATGTGGTATCTTACATAATAAAGAGGCAATATGCAAATTGACCATCACTCCAACACACAAGATGGCTGCCCCCATGTGAACACAAGATGGCCAGTCAGAGAGGGTAGTTGGGGGCAATCAGGCCTACAGGGGAGGACAGTTGGGGGAAACCAGATCTTCAGGGGAGGGCAGTGAGGGGTGACTGGGCTGGCAGGGGAGGGCAGTTGGCGGTGATGAGACCTGCAGAGGAGGGCAGTGAGGGGTGATCAGGCTGGCAGGAGAGGGCATATATGGGGAATCAGGCCAGCAGGGAAGGGCAGCTGGGGGCAACCAGGCCTGCAGGGGAGGACAGGGGTGATCAGGCCTGCAGCGGAGGGCAGTTGGGGGCACCAGGCCTACAGGGGAGGACAGTTAGGGGCAACCAGGCCTGCAGAGGAGGACAGTTAGGGGTGACCAGACTGGCAGGGAAAGGCAGATAGGGGCAATCAGGACAGCAGGGGAGCAATTAGGTATTGATCAGGTTGGCAGGGGAGTGGTTAGAGGATGACCAGGCAGGCAGGCATGCAAGTGGTTGGAAGCCAGCAGTCCTGGATTGTGAAAGGGATGTCTCAGATTGGAGAGGGTACAGGCTGCGCTGAGGAAACCACTCCCTCCCCCCCCCCCCACACACACACCCCAGTGCACAAATTTTGTGCACTAGGCCTCTACTTTGTTTATAAGCTTATTACTTAACTTCCTCACTAGAATACAAATACCTGAGAACAGTCTCTTGGTCTATTCTGTTTACCATGGTGTCTTTTGTTCTTAAATTGTGCCAAGCACTTAGGGGATGCTCCAGAAATATGTGCTGGCAAAATGAATGAAAGCTCTTAAACAATTGTTTTTGTTTGTTTGTTTGCCTGAGGTCGGTGTATGGATTTCCAGAAATTGTCAAATCACTTAGAGACCATGGAGACATGCTAGCATCAGTGGACCAGGGTCAGGATCCCCAGCACATTGCACAAAACGTGGAACAGACTTCACCCTCTACTATACGCACTTCTATCTAAATATGACAAAATATTAAGCAATTAGACCAATGGTTATATTACCAACAGTACTGGCAAAAGTTTAGAAACTTAATAATACACAGCAGCCTTTCAGCAATTCATGGCAGCTCTTATTTGTTCCTTCCTCTGAGAAAGTGTTGCAATGGTGTTGTCCATTAGCAGGTGACATCACTGTCCTTGGCCAAAGAAGATACAAAACTGAATTGACTGCTGAGAGGTTCAGGTTCTTCAGTGTCTTACTTTTAAAACCACCTTCTTTGCTATTTCTTGCTAGAAATTACCTGTCCTGTTAGCTTTTTAAATTGGTTTTCTCTTTAATTCTTGCATTGACTTGATTTAGAACCTGGCTCCATGACTCATGAAATCGCCTAGAAAAGTCTTCAATGGGGAGTCACTCCAAGCCTCATAATCTAGCTGTAATCTCAGTCCAGCCCTGATGCTCACTTTCATAGAACAGACATGCAGTTTGTACTGATAAATAGATAAACCTTTTAAATGTGTGGCAACCAGATAGTGACTGGAATACTGAGAATCACATTTAATGAGACCCTTGTCCCATTAATGATAATCTTAGGAAATTAAATGATCATTGGGTTGTTGAGTAAATGCTAATTTGAAAAAAAATAATGCTATAGTTATCATTTGGGGGGAATATTTCATTCAGGGTCAAAAGGTCAAGCGTTCCAATCCAGACTACCACTCATTAGCTATATGAACTTGAATATGGGACTTAATCTCTTGAATTTGCAGTTCCATCATCTATTAAAAGAACAGAGTAAAAACAGTATCTCCCTCCTAAGATTGTGTGAACTGAACAAATGCACAGAAAATCCTTAGCCCAGCATGTGGCCACAGAAAGCACTCGATAAATGTGTGCTGTTATTGGTAACAATGACAGTCTGCTTAGAATACCTTTCTCTATTTCTCCACCAGGAAATTTTCCTTTCATTCTTCAAAACTGTTCAAAATTGTTTTGCTCTGCTCCCCCCATAAATGGCCTTAGTCACCCTCTATATTGTGACACCATTGTTCATATTTCTATACTACTGATGACACTATTATTCATGTCTATGTTAGAGGGACTAACCCATGAGCCTTATTCAATCCTGATTGAATAAATGCATGCCCTCTGCACATTACCCTTGACCTCACCTGAATTTAGCAGCAGCTTATTGCAAAGTGAGATTTCTGAAGCTCTAAATTGTTAGAAAAATTACTGTCTTAACAGGAGCCAGAAGCACACAGAAAAGCCTTCACCCTCCATGCCTGGTGAGTTCTATTTGTTCTCTGGGCTTTGTATGGGTGGGAACACAGCTCAGTGTTCAATGCTAAAATCAAACTTTTAAAATTGCTACCATATTTTCATAAAATGCTTGCCCTGGAAATTCAGACAGGATTTTGGATACACTCTTAGTAAGTGCTTCTTCTTGAAATTGAAAAAAACAGCGGCAGAGGAAGCACCAATAACTGGGAGACAACCGCTAAACTCAGCCTGTGACTCACTCATTATAATGCCCTTAATGTTTAATTTAATCAGTTAATTGCCTGGCTAGTAAATGACTTCTTTGTCCAAAGTGTAGCCTCACAGGTTCAGAAACTCATAAAATTCCTCACTCTCCTCGATGCTCAGTGCAGAATATGGACGACGCGACTGGTAGGACCCTCCCAGCCCTGAAACTCTGTGCTTCTGTGATCCCTTCCACCAGATAAAATGTTACTAGAATGAGAGAGGGCATCTTACTCATTCAGGAGAAAATTGTGATGCTGTCAAATTATCTATTGATAATTTGGTTCAAAAAGAGATGGCCCAGAACTCTTCATATTGTGCAGCAATTTTGCCAAGAAGAGGATTCTAGAAGGTCCCAAACACAAAACCTTGGAGATTGCTGAGGCCAAGCTTTCTTCCCCTGCATCACCTCGAGAAAAGCTCTCTTTCAGTTTCCTCAGCTAACCATCTTTGTAAACTCATTTCAACATCACTTTACCTCTCTTTTGACTATATATTACCTAGAAATAGCACCAAATTAATGATCAATAGCAAATAAATTTGATGAATCACTTTGGTATCTCTCTCTCTCTCTCTCTCTCTCTCTCTCTCTTTTCTGGGAGATTTTATTTCTGACAGTCTCCCTTCGAGTCATCTCATGAATCATCTGACTTCGTCTGAGAATATCTGCTCTCAGAGGCTGTGAACCCTCCAGGGAAAACTCTTTCTGGCTGAGGTGCTGGCTGTGCAAGTCGTGAAAATGATTGAGCTTTCGCTGCTCAAACTGCAACATCTCCTCTGTCTTTGCTATTGTGTCATTCATGCATGCATGCATGCATTCTCTCATTTATCTTTTATAGCTTCAATCAGAGTGCAACTCCAGGATATTTTATTTCTTACCTTAACCAAATGTTACTTGATTTAGCATTTTGCTTAACCTTGGGTGCACAAATTAAATAATGCATTTGTGCCTTATACATACTTTTCAGACATCAGGCTAGGAATGTGTTTTATTAAAATATGAAATATATGTGCCTTTTAGTAGGCCATTGTTGGGATCCCAACCATGGGCCCCTTATTCTATGTCAGGTACTCTGTGCACCTTTTCTTATAGGATCACCTTGATTTCCACAATAACCTTATGGGAAGTTATTATTATGGTATATTTCCTAATTGCAGTCTCTGGCAAGGGTAGGAGCATGCCTTATTCCTCATCCTATCCTAGATGACTACACCCAGTGCCTGGCAAATACTAGGTGCTTGCCGAAATCGGTTTGGCTCAGTGGATAGAGCATCAGCCTGCAGACTGAAGGTTCCCAGCTTTGATTCTGGTCGAGGACAAGTATCTTAGTTGTGGGCACATCCCCAGTAGGGGGCGTGCAGGAGGCAGCTGATCGATGTCTCTCTCTCATCGATGTTTCTAACTCTATCCCTCTCCCTTCCTCTCTGTAAAAAATCAATAAAATATATTTTAAGAAAAAATACTAGGTGCTCACTTGCTCAGATGTGTTTATCAAAATGTCATCACTAGCCTACCATGAACCAGGCACTATCTTGGCCCCTGGGGACCAAGCCAAGTGCAATTTGGGCATGATTGCTGCCTTTATTAACTTATACTCTAGTAGAGGAAATAAATAACTGATGAGTGAATAAGGGAACATAGATACTAAGGTTAAGCATCGTTAAGTAACTTCTAATTAGTAACAAAATTTAGATTCACACCCAGGTCTGTGTGATTCCAAATACATGCTCCTTCCAGGATACCTCACATAGAACAGGTTTAGGCAGAGTACTTGACCTCTAGTGAGAAGGTGTAAAGTGTGGGAGGAGATAGAAAGGCAAATATGTGACCAACTATGTACAATGTAAACTATTGGACATTTATGCACCAAGTGCGCTTTGAATGGGTTTATGACTATTGACTCTTTTTAAGTCTTTCAGCAGTCTTTGGGGAAGGTAGTATTTTGTTCCCATTTGAGGACAATGAAAAGAGGCAAGAAAAATAAGTTGCCCAAGACTACCCAGCCAGTAAGTGGTAGAATCTGAATTCAGGGAGTCTGAGGCAAGAACGTGTCACATCCATGCTTTTATCCTAATCTACTCAGCATGACAAGGTGAAAATTAGGCTTGCCTCTTTGGATTTAAAGACAAAATGTTTCCTTCATTCTTTACTTTTAAAGTTTTATTGAGGTATACTATACCAATATGCATATTATTGTCACACACAAGGTAATAAACATATCCATTACCGAGCTCTATTCCCTCTCTCTCTCTCTCTCTCTCTCTCTCTCTCTCTCTCTCTCTCTCTCTTTCTCTGACACCACCCACCCACACCCACACACACCACAAAAATGTGTTTCCTGCTCTTACTTCCCTTCCTCACTAAGTACACAGGAGGCATGGCCCCTTCCCCAGCTGCCCATTCTCATGCAGAAATCTGCTTTCCAAACTTGCTGCTCTGGGTCTTGCCAGCATTCAAATCCTCTTTTTCCTTTCAATTATTTTGTAGCCAGAAGTCTGATCTACCAGATTTTAAACTTGTTCTCAGTGTTTTCAGATCCGTGATGGGGCTTTCGTGGTGGAAGATGCTTTACAACAATTCCATTTGGACTCGGTCCCGGCGCCTCTTTTTCACTTTCCTTTCATCTCTTCAAATATATATGCCTGACTTTCTTCAAAACTGAATTAAAAATATTTTCTACTTCCCAATGTTTTAAGCTTGTGGTATTATACTCTCTATTCCTGAGATATGCAGGAAACCCAGATTATGGGTGCTTTAACATACTGTTCTTATCTCTCCAGATGAGATATGGGGCACGTGTGGAGAAAATCAGATTTAGGAGGCCACCCTTGTTCCTCATCAAACCAGAAAGGCCAGATGATTAGATTTCAAGCAAAAGAGAGTCAGAAGTAGGATTCGGAACGAAGAGGCTGTGACAGCTCAGAAATGTGTTTGACTACCCATTTGCACACCTTAGATAAGGGGGGGAAGGATGAGCCGGTTTCTTTTCGGCTCAGGTCCAAGCAGTCCTCTGGGACACCCACTGCACTCACCACATCCATCTCTGCCTTACCCTGGCTCACAGGGGGAGAGGCAGAGAATTAACCACTGATGGGTTTTCGTGAGTAACAGCACTTCCCTTGTCCTCACTCTGGTCAGCGCAGTTTCTCACCTGAATCTCTTTTCTCTTCCCACGATAAAATGGCCCCCAGCTTTCTCAGGTCCTTTCACTTATACTTTACGTATTTCACCCTGCTAAGCACCAGCTCTGTCAGAAAACCTTCTGTGACTTACTGAAGCTGGATTATGGGTCTTTCCTCTGTGCAGCCAAAAGCCAACCATACGCATCCCCATCACTGAACTGGACATGTGATCTGCTAGTGAGTATGCCTCCACCTATAAAGGGTGAATGCTTCATGATTTTTTTGCATCTTTGCATTTCTCCAGTGTCTCTCAGAGGGCCTAGATATAGTAAATGAGAGGCCAAATTTGTGCACTGGTGGGATCCCTTGACCTAGCCTGCGGAAACTGTGCCAAAACTGGCTTTTCAACATCCCCTGAGAAATCCCAGATTGCAATAGAGCACCCCAGAATTGGGCTCTGGTCTCTCTGGTTCCAGGTGCATCACCTGAGAACCACAGCTAGCAAGTCACCGCAGAGCAGCAGCTCCTGTGTTGAGCATCTGCCCCCTGATGGTCAGTGTGTGTCATAGCTACTAGTCGGAGCGCCTGCCCCTGGCTGGTCATTGCATGTCATAGCTACCTGTCAGACAATCAAATGGTCAGATGGTTGCTTAGGCTTTTATAAATATATAGATGCTCAGTGAACATTGATGGATAAAGAAATGAATTAAACTATTCTAGAAGTGCCTGCACTCTGCATGGTCCCAGCCTAGGGGAAAAGGTCAATCTTTCAGTACTTTTATTTGTGTTGGATGGAGGGCAGTGGTCTCCCCAGAACAGTTTCCTATGCTTGTGTCCCTGGCTGGAGAGTGACTTGGACATAAATATTGACCAGAGCCTAGACATGGAGCATTTTGTGGAGTGAGCTCTCAGACGATCTTCTTCCTGTTCTTATCCCCAGACAGGTTTTATTTAGGATGCATGAATAAATATCTCTTCTCTAGATGAAGCAAAATAGGAAGAGCAGGTCTATCCTTAAAGTTCGGCAGACCTTCTTTTGATTAGAAGAGTATTTGATAGTGAAGGACTACCTGCTGTTGTCCGAGTTCATTCTAATTCTCAGAATTCAAAAGCTGGTTCCTTTTCTTTCCTTTAGAGCAGTGGTTCTCAACCTTCCTAAGGCCACAACCCTTGCATACAGTTCCTCATGTGGTGGTGACCCCCAACCATGAAATTTTGCTACTGTTATGCATCGTGATATAAATATCTGTATTTTCCGATGGTCTTAGGCTACCCCTGTGAAAGGGTCATTCCACCCCCAAAGGGGTCGCGACCCACAGGTTGAGAACCGCTGCTCTAGAGGTCCCTGAGACCATGAAAGTCATTGCAGCATAGAGCTTAGGATTCAAAGGGACCTTGTGATCAGTTAGCCTTTTCTCATGACAGACAAATGCTGTCTTGCCCATATTATAGAACTGGTTAATAGTGGCAGGTTGGTCTTCATAGTACAATCAAAGTATATTTATATTCTTTGTTTCAAGCCAAGATGGTGGCCTCTCTCTTAAAGCCCCTAACATTCTGCTTGGCTACATGATCCCAAGGGGCAGTTCAAAACCACTGAACTGCACCGTTCAGGCTCAAGATTATAGTTATAAATATCCCCCTGACACCCTCATAAAAAATGTAGAAAAATTTCTTCCTTCATTTTATGTTTGTCATGAAAAAGGCAATAAAGTATTTCTTAATAATGAAAAAAATAAGCAGGAATTCCTTAGAGTTTTCCAGGCTGTTCCATCATTCTCCATCACTTACAATGTTCTCTTCTGAATGCACCAGATAGGAAGGCAGAGTTGATCACCAAGCTGAGGTCTCTTTGGAGAATTTGTTGTTTTAAAATAACACCTTCTGCTCTTTCCTCTCTGGCTCTTCTCATCAAGGAGCGACTCCATTTTTTTTTTGAACGGGGAGCACAGTAATTCACAACCCCCGTTTGGCCACACCCCAGAGGTTCCTCAGCAAGCAGGCAGTGTGAGATTATCAAAACAAAATTAATTGAAATTGAAACAATAAATTCCTGCCATGGAAGGTGTGTCTCAGAATACATCAGAAAGAGACTGTCCCACAGGGTGGGAATTGTTGCTCCAAAGGGCAGATGAAAAGTCTTTTACTCGCATATCATCGTGTATTTTTAAAAACCCTGCAGGGATTTAGCAGGAGGAGAAACAAGAATTGTTGAAATGAAAGACCACATCTTCTCCCAAGTCAGGGCCTCTACAGTATTTCTGACAGTTGGAACACCAACTAGAGTGTTTTTAACACCAAATTTCACATGCACAGGCCCTTCAGATCTGTCACTGGGAGCAGGATGATGTCAGCGAGAAAATCTGGTGTTGTTTCATTTTTACGAGTTTTTCAGGATCCAAAAGGAGCTGTTTGTTGAGCATGTCACTGCAGAGAGTGGGTGATAGTGATCTGAGAAACATGGCTTTGTCGTAAGGTTAAGAATAAAAAAACGCATATTGACATGAGAAGGGCTGTCAGAGGGAGGGAGGCGGCCAGATGCCAGGTGCTTATTGCTGTTGGGGGCTCCAGAATTCCATTATCTGGGCCACACGTGCGGCGAGACTAGAGCCAGAAATTCACACTTGGATGATGCCAATGCCATCATATTTGAGAAACATGTCATGACATGGGCCTTCTTCATCCCAAACCATGTGCCTGCCTTTCCAATGAAGGTGGCTTCTTAGCTATATTTTTTCTAAAATCCTCACCTGAGGATATTTTTTTCATTGATTTTTTAGTGAAAGTGGAAGGGAGGGTGAGAGACACATAGAAAGCAAAACACCAATTATTGCAGGAGATGGAGCCTGCAACTAAGATATGTACCCTTGACTGGAATTGAACCCAGGACCCTTCAGTCTATTAGCTGACACTCTAAAAATATTTTTAGAATGGATTATTTTATTCATTGAACATTAGTGAGTGCCTAGTATATGCCTGGTACTGTGCTAAGAGTGAGGAATAAAAGGATATTCATGGAAAGTTCTCTTACCCAGCCTCTGCTTAACCAGCACTCTCCTTGTCTTTTGTAAAGCATGGATGTCAGCTGCCACTGACGCTCTATGTTTCCTAAACTGTAGACCATTCTCTAGTGTGACCGTGAACTTTCACCTCAATAAGAGATAGCTTTGTTTGTACCCAAGCCTTAATTTTTTAAAAAAATCCTCCTTGTTATTGAAATTATACAATCCTGTATAATAAAAGGGTAATATGCAAATTGACCCTAATGGCAGAACAACCAGAACGACTACTGGACCAGACACTATGAGGTGCACTGGGCACCTCTTGGTCCCTTTTCCTGGATAGCAGGCTCTGATCATGTGATGGCCACCCACTGTGGGGCCAGAGTCAGCAATCGGGTGGGAACAGTTGACCTCTCAGTCCCTTCTCTTGGCCATCAAGCCCGATCACCCAATGGTGAATGGGGAACTGAGAGTGGGTAGGGGTGGAGTCGGCTGCGCACAGCTGAGGAAGATGACCCTGATCATAGGCCAGGCCTAGGGACCATATCTGTGCACGTATTTTATGCGCCGGGCCTCTAGTCTATATATATATTGCAGGGATCGGGCCAAAACCTGCTCTCCAATATCCCCCAAGGGGTCCCAGATTGTGATGTGAGAGGATACAGGCCAGGTCAAGGGACCCTAGTTCTTATATAACTGACAAAATGTGAGTGTGCAAAGAAACAGATTTATTTGTTTAAAAACTAAGCTGAGCCTTGGCCAGTGTGGCTTAGTTGGTTGAGCATCATCCCATGCACCAAAAGGTCCCAGATTTGATTACCAGTCAGGTTGCATGACTGGGTTGTGGACTTGATCCCCAATAGGGAGTGTGCAGGAGCAGCCAATCAATGTTTCTCACATCTATGTTTCTCTCTCTTCCTTTTTCTCTCTCTCAAAAAAAAAAAAAAAAAAAAAAAAAAAAACATTTAAAAAATCCCATTAAAACAGAAGCCAAATCTAAAAAAACAAAAAAACAAAAAACCTGAAAAAAAAATTAAGTAAATGTGTCACTAGAAAATGCTGGCAAATCAAGTAGGTATAAGTCAACATTTAAAAATTGAGGCAAGGGAAGAAAAATTTAGGGAAAAACTTAGAACGTTCAGAAGAATTTTGCACTTAGGTTCATAATTGCTTTTAGTTTTTGCTCCATTTTTTAAAGAAATGGAGACTGGAATTCATAGAAGATGCATCTTGGATGTTGTTTATTCAAGAACAGCCAATCTTTAGACCTGTTCTCAGAAATACAGCCTTTTATATGAAAGGATGGACAAATGAATGTACATCTAAACATTTATAAAATGTATCATTAAAAAATTCCTTCTTTCAAATGCTTTTTACAATGCTCTGGCTACCGGTTCTACTTGTCTCTGATGTGAGCTTTTCCGATGTAAAATTCATGGTTTTGATATGAAGACATTTGTAATTCTGTGTTAAGAGATACAGTGTCAGCATCTTCCAGTGCTTCTCATTTTGTTTCCCTCCAAACATATGAAAATGGCTTCATTCTCTTCTGCTCTAGAGACATTCTCTCTGTGTGATGAAAACATTGACTGTAGGGAGCACCCAAGAAGGCATTATTGTTGCTCGTAATACTGAAAAAAGAGAGACTGTCTGTCCCAAATGTAATTGGTTCCAAATGATCCTGTGGTTTTGGACTAATCAATGTGCTCAGATTTGGGTCATCATACCTAACCACTCTGATTCACAGTCATACCAGGACCACTGGGGTGAGGGGACGGCAGACCAGCCCCACAACCTTGACAGTGTTTCAGCGGTTTCTATTGCGAACCTTAGCCTCAGAAACACAGTTCTGCCCTTCCATGGCCTCGTTTCCTCTAGGGATGCTGGTGCTAGTGTAGGGGCCGCAGAAGGCCACTCAGCTGCACATTAGTGGGCTTGTGAAGCCCTATAGCTCATTAACTAACTTTGTATCCTTAAAACTTATTCATTCCTTCTGAACTTTACCTTTCCAGACTATAAATGAAGACATTGCCCTTGGTGCTCTTTAAGATCACTTCAGATTTTACAGCCTTGATTCTGTATTTTTGCATAAGCAAAATATTCTAGGAATATTTTTACCTTTGCAAATGTACATATGTAAATTCTATCTTCATCTTCAATGACTAAGCCTGGTGCCCTGCTTTAATGTACAAAGGTGGTAACAAAGGTTTGCTGTTGTTTATTGTGGGGATTTTTTGGGGGGCCAGTTTTAGCATTTATAAATGGAATTCAGTTAAACCAAGTTAATAATTCCTTGACATTATCGCAGTCACTCTTTCTTTCTTATGTGGTTCCTAAGATTAATTCTGAATTCTGACTGATGGGGCACAACCATTATTATGTCCTTTCTGATCAGGGAGGCAAACTGTGTCCAAGATTCATTTCAATGCAACACAAGGTGGAGGACCTTCTGTGTGCCAGGCACTGTGCTAGACACTCAGGAAAATTGATGAACTAGAAGCAGACCCTCTTCTTAAAGAACTCCCTGTCCCTGAGAAGCAGCAATGATCATATCCTCTGACATGTAGAACAAGAGAAAGGAGAAAAGCTAGGTTTATGGGAGATGGCTTTGAGACTGAGAAATCATAAAAGCAGAAAATAGATTATGGGATTAACAGCAGAGGGAGAGACTAATTGGTCTGCAAATAGAAAGCTATTAATTAATGGCCACCTTTGAGGGGAGATTCAGCTCTTATTGTCTGTGGAATCCCTATCTGGGAAAGTTTCAAATCTTGCAAATGAGATTTAGGACTAATTTAATCAGAACTCGAAGCAGCAACAGAGAACATATTTTTAAATTTATACAATTCTTCTCTAGACATTGATTTGCGAGAGTGTGAAAATCAGACAGATTTTCAAATTATAAAAGGAACAGCCCTTTGTATGTGTTATTTCAATCACGTAATTTGGCATGCATACCTGAGATACCAGATGGACTTTATAGCAGAGAGCAAACCTGGTGGATACAGTCTCTCCTTCTTCTTCCCAAGTACCAGCTTCCAAATAAATAGTAATAAATTCTAAAAGACCATTTGGCCATCAACAGGATCCCCTTTCTCTTGCCCTTGGCTGGACCCTTAAGCGAAATCATTATTTCTTTTTAGCTACGAGAAGCAGCCACATTTCCGTAGAGATTCAAATTCAGCCTTGTAATTATGTGTGTGCCTCAAGGCCTTCCTTTCGATGGGACAGAGCTGGACTGTTTTCTGAAGGTGCAAAGTAGGAGGCGGAGGAAGATAAGGAGGAAAGATCATGGAAAAGGCCCCAAATCATGAAGTTGCTCTGGGTTGAGATCAGCCCCTGAGTCAGACTCCTGGACTCGATACTCTTTAGGATCACATCCAATTCTAAAACTTTATAAGTAGGGGCCTACATTCTTGCTTAAGCCATATATCTATGTGTGGCTTCATTGGTCCCATTTAATGACTGGAGGCACTTCCTCTGTTCCCTGTGGTTCAAGCATTGGGGAATGTGGTGGTGGAAGAGAAGACATGAAATTCCATGCAAACATGGAAAATGGATTTTTACTACTCTTGTTTGACATGATATATTTGGCGAGTAAGTACAGGATTAAAAAGATTCAGGAGAGGGAGCAAAACCATAGTGATTTTGAAATTTCAATTTAAACAATTCTTTCAGTATCATGCTAGGAATGACTTTAAGAACAGAACCCCCTTTTTGCCCCCTCCCCCCATGTTATTTCAGAAATTTGGATTTTGTCCCACACATGCAGTTTTATATCGTGAAATAATTAATATTTAAAACTATTTTCCAGACTTCATATTACCTCATGATATATTTGTGGCTAATTTAAATGGCATGATAAAAGATGTTTCTGTTGTGTTGGGTTTCGTAAATGTCAAGGGCTATTACAATAAATACCAAGGAGCAACCAATATTATGAAGTAATGTAAGTTTTTCATCAAATATGTTTTCTCCGATAAGAACCTGTTTAATCAACTGCATTCTGTCTTTGCCATCTTCTAAGCAATTAGTCTTAGGTAAGCAATGCCACTTCTCCAAATCTCAGTTCCCTCATCTATTAAATATGGTTCTTAGGATGATAACATAAGAACATAAAGCCCAGAGCACAGTCAGAAAAGAAACTCAATAAATAATACTTCTGTTCTCTCATCAAAAGAAAAAATACTTGGAATGTTTATTATGTCAACCTCCAGCCTTCCTTTAAACCATGTAATGCTCCTCCAATGTTCTTCCAGCTCTCCATAACTCTTCCTATTCTATTCTATCCTGACCCACCTTTGCCTACTTGCTGTTAAATTGCATAACAAACAAAAAAAATTAATTCAAAGTTTTAATGTTTGTGATGACTCAGCTCTTGGTAGCCAAAATTGAAATAAGGTAAACTGCACAGGTGGCCTTGGAAGGAAATTAATTAGTGCTGGCAAAAGTCGGAGCATTTGGGAAAATGGAGCAAGCCATCTTTTTTTCTATGCAACAGCGATAATAAAATGTACTTTCTGAATTCTGCCATCAAGTCATTTAGGTAATTTTTTATGCATCCCCCTAAATTGGAGTCACAGAGGGCAGAGAAAAGTGTTAGGAAACACACCCAGAAAAAGATAATCTTCCTAGCCTCTAGCTCATAATAGAAAGGAGCATGAGACTATATACGTGTGTCTGTTCACACACTTGTGTCTATGCATGTGTTTTCTAGAGAAGAGACCAAATCTAAATGTAAGTGTTTCTCTCTTTCCGTGTCCAGCACAGAAAGAGAGCAGGTCCAGTTCCTGAGTAAAGAAGCTAGGGATTGAGAAATAAAAGAAAGAGACAAAGACATAAAATGGAAGGAAAAACTGGGGCCAGGTGGGACCCCCGTCCTCTCTGATGGAAAGACAGGGACCCAGAGCTCACGCAGTGTGTTTATTTATATTGCAAAATACAAGGGGATTTCACCAAAAACTAGGATCAAAGGAGCTTGGGTGGGCCCAGGTCCTATTCATTCCCTTATTCCCGGTGCTAGACTGGATTTACATATCAAAGCCCACTCCCTGACACCTGGGCAAAGTTAAGACTCAGTACTGATAACACATCTGCCTGTTTGGTGGATTTGTATCCAAGATGTGGCTCTGCCTTTCTCCTTGGGTTCAGCTGACAATAATTAAAGAAATGCCCATGTGCCTTCCCAGGCACTGTCTACATCTAAAGACATGTTTCAGGTATCATTTCCAGTTCTTTGCCTGTCTTATGTAACTGAGTCCTCTGCAACCCCTAATTAACAGCACTCCCATTTCAGAGGTAAGAAAATGAAGGACAGATCATTTAAATAAGTTTCTCACAGTTACATAGTGCTTACATGGTAGAGCTGTAATTTAAATCCAGGTAATCTGACTGCACAGCCTAACTTTTTTTCTTTTGACAACACCAAATATTCTGTGTATTTTTCACCACAGGGATCTAGGAATTATGGTGCTAAAACTCGAGGGGTCAGATTCTCTGAGGAAAAGATATCAGAGACCTCTATGATTTAGTCCCAACATAGCTTTTCAAACTAATCTTTTTATAAGTCTTTTATGAATTGGATACTTTATTCAAAGTGAGTTACTGACTTTTTCTCAAATGCATCCAAGGCTTTTTCATATCCATTCTTTTTTCTTTCTTTTTGCATTTTGCTCTATTTTCTATGCTCTGGCTTTTTTGTTTTCAATCAGTACAACTCCTACCCTTATCTCTAAGCCCACTTTAAGTACAAATGTTTCTATGAACTCTTCTGGGTCTTTCCTTTCCAATTAAATCAATTTCAATCATTTCACTTTGCTTGGACCTCTCTTGAACCAGTGGTTTATCCTTACTTGCACTCCTTTCTTATCTGCTTTACAGAGTTATACATTCTTTTAAGCTAGTGCTATGCCTTCAACATAATGGGTACCTAATGACTGTTGAGTTGATGCTAAAGACTCCAGCTGGTGTCTTGACAATTGAGTTCCACAGGTCCTGAGAGATCAGCAGACACCTTCCCTCCCATTTCAATACTCAGAAAACAAAGCCAAATTCTGACTTAGATGGGCCAGGTGCATCTCTCAGTCCAGGCAGCATACACCGGGCTCACTGCCTACTGTCTTTTCTTCTTCAATCCTGTCAACACCCCTTAGGGTTTTTATTTCACCAAGAGGTAGTGTCATCTCCTCTTTATGGCTCCCAAAGACAAGCTCACAGTATCCTCTTTTCCTTTAATGTTTTTCCTACTCATTATGAGTAGGAGAGAATACAAGTGATACAATTCACATAAGCCAATGGATTTCATGACTGACAAGTGGGCAGTATAGAATGTAAATCCATGACAAAGTGTGATTTAGTGGGGAGAGCACTGGTCTGCTTCCCAGTGTCAAGTTCTAGGCCTGTACCTAGCATAGTCTTGCTAGGTGACGATCAACTTTTATTCTTTTTTAAAACATATATATTTTTATTGATTTTAGAGAGGAAAAGGGAGGAAGGGAGAGAGGAAGGGAAGAAGGGAGGGAGGGAGGGAGGGAGGGAGGGAGGAAGACGGAGGAAGGGAGAGAGAAACACCAATGATGAAAGAGAATCATTGATCAACTACCTCCTGCATGCTCCCTACTGGAGATCAAGCCCCCAAACCAGACATGTGCCTTGACTGGAATTGAACCTGGGACCCTTCTGTCTGCAGGCTGACACTCTATCCACTGAGCCATACCAGCTAGGGATGATCTCTGAGTCTTCGTAGTTCCATCTATACAATGGGAATAATTGTACCTAACTCACTAGAATGAGAAGTACGGATGGGATGACATTGGAAATTAGCGGGTATGTAGCCAGAGGTCAATGCATAGTAGTTTCTCTTTGTTTGAAAGCTTTTCAGGGATATCGAGGTTCTGGACTTCCCTATTCCATCTGATCTAAAGAGGATGATTACATAGGCTTGTTCAGCTAAAAATAACTTTGATATTTCTCATTTCAGAACATGTACATAGACTTACCTACCTCCTTTATATGTAGTTCTCACTCTGTTGGTGCCTTGACATTTGCAGTTAGGATCTACTCTATTAGCCAAAGTCAGCCAAATGTTTTCTGCAACAGAATGCTAATTCTCAAGACAGCACTATTAATGTTATAGTATTACTACTAAGAAAAATTGCCAATATTAATTGAGCATATACTATGTGCCATATACAATTCTATTATATAAAGTATATTTATATATGTGAGTATCTGAAATAATAAAAGCATAATATTCTAATTAGACCAGATGTTCTTTCCTACAACCTTCAGAGGAAGCGGGGGCTGTGAGGGCCAAGCCCCTTGCATCGGGCCTCTAGTATAACATAATTGTGTATACAATATGTAGAATTGTTTAGAGATTTAGAGCATATTACATATTCTAAATACACATACACATTATCAATTCTGTGGAACAGGTATTATTATTGTTAGCATTGTATCAGTCTAGGTTCAGTCAGGAGACTTATTTATTTTGACAGGAGAAAATTTAATATAAGGTATCAAACCAAAAAGTTGACACTGAGGTATCACAAAGATAGTAAGTGCACTCTGGGCTTTGAAGAGGGAAGGGAGGAAACTGGAATTATAGAAACGTAAGAGCTGGAAGGAAGGACCCTGCGGATGGGAGTCTCAGACCTCCATGGAGGGGATGCTGCCCTGGTTGTATTTGCATCCTGACATCGTGCAGCGAGGTTGACTCTGGGAGCTGGAGGACTGCAGAAGGCACGCAGTGCTCCTGGCACAACTGCCACTGACACGACGGGAATGGGAAGCAAAACAGGCAGGAGCAGGTGCTTCGCCCTCTGGCCTTTGAGTCTTCCCTCTAGCATCCTTATGAGCAGAGACTAACCGAGATCCAGCTGGCAAAGGAGAAACATGGTCCCGGAGATCCAACTCCTGCGTCAGGAACAGTGGAGAAACTGAGAGACAACATTTTGATTTTTTACAGAGAGGAAGGGAGAAGGATAGAGAGTTAGAAACATCGATGAGAGAGAGACATTGATCAGCCACCTCCTGCACACCCCCTACTGGGGATGTGCCAGCAACCAGGATACATGCCCTTGACCGGAATCGAACCTGGGATCTTTCAGTCCGCAGACCGACACTCTATCCACTGAGCCACACCGGTTTTGAGAGACAACATTTTAAGAGTCAGCACACTCTACCCCTTTGGCTGTTAACCTATCTACCCCTGTCCACAGATAATTAAATGTCAAGACAACAATAAAACAGCTTTAGCTTCCCCTGAAGAACATACTATTCTCTTATATACACAAACCTTACCCTCTCAACAAAGTGAGGAGATGCAAAGGCCCATGCAAAGTTACCATGTGCCTCTCTGAGAGACAGTCATAGTAGCTGTCTCTGAGGTTCTGAAAAGCAAGCAAGGTAATGCCATGGGGTTGTGCCCAGGTACTACCTGTACAAAATGTCAAAGGATCCAGTGAACAATGATGGGAAGGAATTTTCTTCACGATAATTTTCCTTGTCCATTGCCCAGTAAATAAGTTTAAAAGCTTGACAAAGCCCTTCAGGCTGCTCATTTTCAAACTTATGTTCAACTCCATGATGTCTTCAACACTGTCGTCTTCTCTCTTTCTCTCTTCTCTCCCCTCCCAATCCGCTCCTTCTTGTTTTTCTCCTCCTCCCTTTTCTCCTCCCCCTGCTCTTCCTCCTCCTTCTCTTTCTCCTCTTCCTTTTATCTTTGTGTATATTTGTATCAACTTGAATTTTTTTCTAGAAAAAATTAATATATGAATATACAGAATACAAAAATAATTGCCTTTTTTTTTCAGAAAGATTCCATGTTTGTTGGGATAAAAAAATTTTTTTCACCCTAATCCCATTAATAATAAATGTTGTTTTTCATCTTTGCTAATGTGATGGATAGATAAGTTGTATCTCCTAATTTATATTACTATTATCATGAAGTTGAACATTTTTCATGCAGATTCCATTTATCTCTTTTCTCCTTATCCTTCAGAGATACTTGGTGGATTGTTTGTAATAATTTTTATGAGTTCTATATATTTGAGACACATCTCCATCATACCACGGTTAGAATTTTATACTCAAATTTTATTTCTCTTAAAATTGTATTTCTGAAGTTTCTGCTATTGGATTTGAGTTCTGGATCAATCAGAAACAGTTGAAATGTCTCAGGAAGCTGTTGCTGATCACTAAATGGATATAGTTAGGGATCACCAACCAGGTAGTCAACTTATGCTGAAGACTGACAGACATGGTAACCATTCCAATATAGTTTTCTAAGCTCCTGGTCTGCCAATTGGTGACATTTTACCATCTAAAGGGAAGCTTATATATGACTCTGTTGCTTCATCTTTTAGAGTAATAACATAGCAAGAGCATTTGTTAGTCCACAGGAACCAGAAACAGATTGAATTCTTGGCAAGACATAAGAAAAGAGCTTTCCCAAACTCAGCTGGCTATGGTGCTTCCTGGTTGTAAACGTTACTGGAGGCAGACCCTGTGAGGGAGGCTGCCCACTCTGTGAGCAGCATGTCACTCAACACCAGCCATCTTCTCACAGGTCTGACAGAGAGAGCAGAGCAGGCCAAGGTGAAGATCCTAGGAAAGAGGTCATTGAGCACTGCCCAATTGCTTGCTATTTGAAATGGAACACCTAGGAGCAAGCAACAAAAAATAAACAAATATGTGTATTACCGCTCTATTGTTATAACTGAAGGCAAGTAAACTGAACAACAAGGCTATCCTCTAAACTGTCTATCTCATTGCATACCTGCGTGCTGGCAGAGATGAAAATGGTGATTTGGATTCCAGACCAGGGTCAGGTCAACTCTGAACAATATTAAAAGGTGAACTTCAGGTGGAATTGCAGAGGATGAGGAAGACCAACTGGAATTAGAACACATGGATTTTATAGCTGTTGTGTGTGATAATGTATATTGCTGGTGGGAGGGTCCAATTGTGCAACCACAGAAGAAATGAATTAAAAAGAGATATTCTAACAAATACCTGCACATGCCTGCTCATAGAAACACTAGTCACAAAGCCAAAATTAGAAACAACTGAAACGTCCACCAATGGAAGAATGGATAAAAATGTGGAATAGCCATATAACAGAATATTATTGTCATTAAAAAAAATGAACTACTAGCTGAAACCGGTTTTGCTCAGTTGATAGAGTGTTAGCCTACAGACTGAAAGGTCCCAGGTTCGATTCAGGGGCACGTATCTTGGTTGAGGGCACATCCCCAGTGGGGGGTGTGCAGGAGGCAGCTGATTGATATATCTCTCCCATCGATGTTTCTAACTCTCTATCTCCCTTCCTCTCTGTGAAAAGTCAATAAAATATATTTTTTAAAAATGAACTACTAATACATGCTATAAACTGCGTAAATCTTGAAAACATGCTGAGTGAAAGAAGCCAGACACAAAAGGTAAGATACTGTATAATTCATTTACATAAAATATCCAGAACAAGTTTATCTAAATAGACAGGTGAAGTAGATTAATGGTTGTCAGGGGCTGGGCAAAGAGGAGACTGAGAGTAGTTGCTTAATGGGTACAGGTTTGCCTTATGGGTGATGAACAATATTTTGGAACTAGTTAGAGGTAATGGTTGTATGACACTGAGAACATACTAAATGCCATCAAATTGTACACTTTCTAGTTAACTTTATGTTATATGAATTTTACGTTGATATAAAATTGAAGAATAAATGATGGACATTCTTCCAGATTTGGTCAAAAACATAACTATGGCAATTCATGAAGTTCAGGGAACTCCTAGCAGAATAATTAAGAAGTGAACCATGCCTAGGAAGCATTCAAACTGCTGAAAACCAAAGATGAAAAGAAATCTAAAAAGGAGCTAGAAAAAAAAAAAACAACAACATACAGAGAAGCAACAATTCAAAAGACTCCTGAATTCTCAAGGCCATAAGACAGTGGGAAAACATCTTTAAAGCTAAAAGAAAAACAAAATTGTCAACCCAGAAATCTACGCCCCATGAAAATAACCTATAGAAATAAAGGCAAAATAAAGACATTTTAAGATGAAATAAGACTAAGAGTATTCATTGCCAGCAGACATAGACTACAAAGAGTGCTAAAAAAATTCTCCAAGCTGTAGGAAACTGCTACCTGGAGGATACAAATTAGAAATGGTAAGTATTGTATAAATATATTTTCATTAACTTCTTTAGAGTAATTTGACTATTGGAAGCAAAAATTATAACATTCTCATCAGTTTTCTGATAGAAAAATATTATATATATGTGTGTATATATATATATATAAAACAGTAACATAAAGAACACTGTTGGGTGGTAGATAGTTCCATCAATTGTAAGACTTTCACATTTTATTTTATTTTATTTTAATATATTTTATTGATTTTTCACAGAGAGGAAGGGAGAGGAATAGAAAGTCAGAAACATGGATGAGAGAGAGACATCGATCAGCCGCCTCCTGCACGCCCCACACTGGAGATGTGCCTGCAAGCAAGGTACACGCCCCCGACCGGAATCGAACCCGGGACCTTTCAGTCCGCAGGCCGATGCTCTATCCACTGAGCCAAACCAGTCTCGACAGACTTTCACATTTTACATGAAAGATACTTGTAAATATTAACTCAAAGTAGATTCTGAAAAGTTAAGGCTATGTATTGTAATTCAGAGGACCAACTTTAAAAAATTAAATTTTAGAGCAAATATCCATTAAGTGGAAAGAAGACAAAGAACTGGGGAAATTAACTAAGTAAAAAGATAGTTTTTAAAAAAGATTATTGAATTGATAAACTCCTAGCTAGACTGATAGAAATAAAAAGAGCACAAACATAATGGACTAATATGCTTTCAGAAATGATAGAGGCATTATCACTGATGAACTTACAGCCAATAAGTAAACAATAATAAAATATTATAAATAGCCTATATCACAATTCAGTTGAAACATACTCCTTGAAAATAAAAATTATCAAAACTAATGAAAGAGGGAACAAAAAGTATCACTAGTCTTGATTTATTAAAAAAGCTGAATTTGTTTTAAGCAATCTTCACATGAAGAAAACTCCTGGCCCAAATGGTTTTTCAGTAAATGTTTTCAAACATTTAAGGAAGAATTATCAGCAAATTCATGCAGTCTCTTTCAGAAAACAGAAAAGGAGAGACTACATTCCAACTTGTTTTGGGGCCTTCAAACACAGACCAAAACCTGGCAAAGAAATAATAAAACAAAACAAAAGAAACATAATAATAAATGAAACTACAGATCAATATGCCTCTTGAACATGGATGTAAAAATCCTCAGCAAAATATCAGCAAATCAAATTTGTCATGCATAAAAAGGATTGTATATCATCATGAAGTAAAGTTTAGCTTAGGAATGCAAGGTTGGTATAACATCTGAAACTCAGTCAATTTAATTCACTACATTAATAGAATAAAGGAGAAAATTAGTATTTCAGGATTTATTCTAAGTATTTTACCTACATATCATTTTCCTCTGGTAACTACCTATTTGTTTTCTGCTCTATGAGTTTTTTGTTTTGTTGTTGACTTATTTTTGTTTTTATATTCTACATGTAAGTGAAATCATTCAGTATTTGTTTTTTTCCATCTGACTTATTTCACTTAGCAAAATATACTCAGGGTTCATCTATGTTGTCACAAATGGCAGTATTTCACCTTTTTATGGCTAAGTAGTATTCAATTGTTTTTATATACAGCTTCTTTATCCATTCATCCATTGATGGACACTTGGATGCAGCAAAAGCATTTAATGAAATGAATCCTATCTAATAAAAGCAATATACAAATTGACCATGCCTCTGCTACACCACAAGCCACGCCCACTAGCCAATCAGGAATGAGCATGCAAATTAACACAACTAAGATGGCTGTAGCCACAGAATGAGGAGGAGGCTTGGGTTTCCCTCGCAATGGAGGAAGCCAAGCTTTCTGTCTGCCCTGGCCTGCCATGGCCTCCACTAAAAGTTACAAAGTTTCAATTATAGACAATAAATAAATCCCAACAAAAATGGATGCGGCCATGGAGTAAGCAGGAGGTTTGGTTCCACTCGAGGCTACAAAGTTTCAATTATAGAAGATAAATAAATCCCAGATACCAGGGCCTCCACTTGGGTCACTGTGGGGGGAGAGGGGGGGAGGGAGAGGGGGGCGTGGCCAGCTTGCAAACCACCACAGGCCCCTCACCCAGGCCGTCCCATGCCCCAAGGGAACCCCCACCCTGATCTGGAACACCCTTCAGGGCAAAACAGCTGGTCCCCACCCATGCTCCAAGCCTCTATCCTATCTAATCCTCCTATCTAATAAAAGAGTAATATGCAAAATGACTGTCACTCCAACACACAAGATGGCTCCCCCCATGTGGTCAAAGATGGCTGCCCCATGTGGGCACAAGATGGCCAGCAGGGGAGGCCAGTTGGGAGGGACCAAGTCTATAAGGGAGGGCAGTTGTGGGCAATCAGGCCAGCAAGGGAGGGCAGTTGGGAAGGACCAGGCCTACAAGGGAGGGCAGTTGCGGGTGATCAAGCCTGCAGTGGAGGGCAGTTAGGGGTGACCAGGCTAGCAGGGGAGCAGTTAGGCATCAATCAGGCTGGCAAGAGAATGGTTAGGGGGTGATCAGGCTGGCAGGCAGAAGTGATTAGGAGCAATCAGAAAGGCAGGCAGGTGAGCAGTTGGGAGCCAGCAGTCCTGGATTGTGAGAGGGATGGGGCCTAACCAGGCAGTCTGATATCCCTTGAGATGTCTCAGATTGGAGAGCGTGCAGGCTGGGCTTAGGGACAACTCCTTCTCCCCACCCACCCCTCTGCACAAATTTCGTACACCAGGCCTCTAGTTATTTTATATTGACATTGGCACTGCTCTTGATTAGAGCTGTTCAATTTAGTTGTAGTTAGGTAGCAATTGTTATGGAGAAGGGATGGTCAGGGAGGAGAATGCATGGAAAGGTCACCAGGCCTGCTGTGCCTGTGGTTAGCTGCTCTCCACTCTTCATCAACATCTGATAAGATCTTCATAAGTCCTATGAGGTATGCAGTGTTTTGCTTATTTTGCACACAGGAAATTAGAAGCAGAGAGGATGGCACAGATGTCAAGAGTGAACTCTTCATTGGCCAGTTCCCCCTCGACATCTGTGTCATCCTCTCTCATTGTGCATCATCATTTCCTTAGCCCAACAGAATTTATCTTTTCTTCCAACAAAATCCCATAGCGTGTCTTTAAGAGCATGTTTAGGGCACTCATCCCATTTAATCTGAGCTATAAGCCTGAGGAGGAGGAGTTTTCTTGTCCAGAAAGGTGTTTCAGAGCGAGAACTATAGTAGTGGTTAAGAGCTTTGGAATCAAAATCTCAAGGTTTGAGTCTTACATTTACCACTCATTAGCTCCATGGGGTTATGAGAAAATTTCATAACCTCTCAGAGCCTTAGCTTGTTCATGTCTAAAAGGGGAATAATTTTAATCTCTAATTTGCAAAGCTGTTACAACAATTGAATATGAATATACATCTAAACTATTCCTCACAGTGTCTAATATGTTCAATAATGATAACAATAAAGGTAGAAGGACTTAATGATATTCAAACAATGGTGAGAGTTACCACCTCCCACTCCCAAATAGTTTCTCAATCTCTAATAATCTTCAACATTTTTTTTTACCACTCTCAGGTATTCCAGATTTTTGGATTTTCTCCTAAATCCTTAAATTTCTTTGGTTGACTGGCAGAATGAGATTTCTGTTGAGCAGCTCTTGTTGTTTTTTGTCCCAGTAGTCTAGGTTCTTTGGCAATTAAAAATCTCTCTTTATTTTCTCAAGCAAGTCAATTTTTTTCTCTTTTGCGCACTGCAAGGAGCTAGTAATAAACACATCAGAGCTGGCATTGGGCCAAATTCCCAGGTGGGACTTGGCTTATTGTCTGAGATTTGAAGACAATCTTGAATTTTTCCAGGCCCTCTCTGATACTATCGACCCTGCAGCTCCATAACTATGTGTGTATTTGTATTTTAATTCTTAAGGCAACCTTTGGTATGGCCCAAATGAGCTTCCTATAAATTAAAATGCTCATACACAGCCATCAGCCTTCATTGTCTGATCCTGCAGCTTGATTTGCAACCAATTTCTTACTAGCGGATCTAAAGTTAAGCTGACGAATTCCACTTTCAATCCTGAAGGTCACTTCCTAGTGATTCCAGATGAAATGCATCTTTAAAATATATTTCTTCTTCACCAACTTCATGTCAAATTCCTCCCATGGTCCTTGCTCAATCCACATTCTAGATATCATGTAAAAGGATGTTTAAAATTCAGCTTCAGAACAAGTCTCCTCTGTGGTGCCTGATTTCCTGTTGTCGATGTGTTGTACCTAACTAGGCATCCTCATTCTTCCTCTCTGTCATCTGCAGCCTGCTAGGTACAAATCACTACCCAGGCAGAATGAGATAATTAGAAAGCCTTTACTGGCAATTTATTAGGAAGCTGCTGCAAGGCAGATCCCATGCATTTCCTTGTTATGCCTCCACTTTCCATTCACCACTCACACTATAGTAACAATGCTTTGTAACTACACAATGGTGCTCCTCCTTCAATCTCCAGTAACATTGCCCATGGTTAATTGGCTATTGCAGCATCCCTGTAGGGCAATCAAGTGTTGGTACCACTGTCCCACATTTACCAATGATTGAGATACAGAGTGGTCAAGAGTCTCTACAAGGTCCTAAAGCCTGCCTGCCACTTAGAGAATTTCTTGACTGTTATCTCTTTGCCCTCACCACTGGTTTTCCCCGCAGCTCATAATTTCTGGTGAAAGCCTGCTAATTAGAGTCTCTAGGCAAACCCAGAGGATGAGAATTTGAAGAATGGATGCTCCTAGAAGTCCCTTATCATCTGCTTTTATAGACAAATCCATTTCTGTTGTTTTTGCTTTTTTGCTTTTTAAAATTTATGGATTCCTGTAATTGGAAGCTTCAGAAAGGATATCACCCCTCATCCTCAACCGCTGCTTTATTTTATAAAAGAAAGCATGGAAAGGAAATACATTTATGACAGCTGAACATGGGAGACCTAGGCCCCCAGAACCCAGTATGAAACCTGTCCTGTTTCCTGCATGTTCAGCTGTACCCCCCGGGGACGGAATTCTCCCGCCCACAAAGTCCAGCCCAACTTGGGCTACCAGGAGCATTTCTGCTTGTCCACACCTCCGGGTTTCAACATCAGGCTTTTCTGGTTATAGTCTCTTTGCTTGGGGACTTTACACAGATTTCCATGATTAAGTGAGGCCAAATTTGATTTCTTTAGGGTAGTTGTTGGCAAACTCATTAGTTAACAGAGCCAAATATCAATAGTACAACGATTGAAATTTCTTTTGAGAGCCAAATTTTTTAAACTTAAACTTCTTCTAATGCCACTTCTTCAAAATAGATTCGCTCAGGCCATGGTATTTTGTGGAAGAGCTACACTCAAGGGGCCAAAGAGCTGCATGTGGCTCACATACCGCAGTTTACCAACCATGGCTTTAGGGCACTGATAGACAAAGACCAGTTTATGAGTTAACTATGAACTCTTGGAATTAATAAAACCTATCAAAATCTTTTATATGCCAAGCACTGTTTTAAGTGCTGGGAAATAACACAGTATCTGCCTCATAGATCTTTAAATATTACCTGTTTTCTCTCCCTCATTCTTACAATGCTAAGTAGTATCCAATCGTCCCATAATTACACTTGTGTCTTGTGATGAATATGGGCATTATTCTCAAAAATCCTAGCACTGTAGAAAGATGGCATATAGGGGGATGGTTGAATGGTGACCCCCCCCTCCCCAAAGGATATGTCAACATTCAAATCTCTGGAACCCGTGAATGTTACTTTACTTGGAAAAAGTGTCTTTGCAGATAAAATCCAAGTTAAGGATCTTGAGATGAGATCATCCTGGATTACCCAGGTAAACCTTAAATCCAATGACAAATGCTCTTAGAAGAGATAAAAAAGATGACAGTGGAGAAGGCAGTGTGAAGATGGAGGAGATTGGAGTGATTCAGTTAAAAGCCAGCATTCTAGTGGTTCCCAGAAGCCAGCAGGATCTAGAAGAGAAATGAGAAATGGATTCTCTTCCCAGAGGCTCCAGAGAAAGTGTGGCTCTGCTTCCACCTGGATTTAAGATTTCTGGATGTTTTCTGCCACCCAGTTTGTAATAATGTTTACAGTAGCCATAGGAAGTTACTACAGCATGGCTCTTTGGTCTTAGAAAATAGATAGAGAAATGTTTACCTTCAACCCAAGACCAATGGGTGTGTCCAGGTGACTTCTTCAGAGTCCTGACCCTTTTAACATATCTCTTGAGGCTGACATGATGAGCCATAGTAACATCTAATCATCATTTTGTTCCCTTGCTTTTCTCTTAAGAGCAACATAAAAATAGCAAGCAAGTAAAACATTTCTTAAAGTTATTAAGAAATACATATTCTTTTTGTTCAATATGTATAAATTATCCTATATAATAAAGCACAACAAGCAAGTTGTCACCTTGACCGGGAGTTTGGGAGTTGAACCAGGGCGTGGGGCTGGCCAGGGGAAGGGAGGGAGGCCCCAGCCAGCAGCCAGCACCTGCTAGGGACCTACCCATGCACAAATTTCATGCACTGGACTTCTAGTGTAACAATAATAGGCAACACTCACAATGTGCCAATTTCACCCATTGATCTTCCAAGAGAAAAGCAAAAAATAAATATTAATGTGACAAATGTCAGGGACTTCCATGTCTGTAAAAGAGAATTTGTCCACTAGTCTCCCAGAATAGGCCCACGTGGATTGAGAATTGTCTGGTCTTGTTTCTCATTGAATCCAAATTCCCCAAAGGTGGTGACATCTACATTGCTTATCATTGTAACCCTCCCTATGCCTGGTATAGGTTCCAACTTTCGGTAGTAACAATAATTACTAAAGCTAACCTTCATTGAATTCTTAGTATTTCAGGATTTATTCTAAGTATTTTACCTATATTGACTAATTTGATATCAGAGCAATCCTGTGTAAGGATTACTTAGAAAATCCCTATTTTATAATGAAAAAACAAAGATACTGACAGGTTAATAAATATTTGGTTTCTTTTCCTAATGCAAAACATCTAGTGAATGAATTACTAAAAATATGTAGCTACTAGGATGTCTGTTGCTTTACTTTTTATAGACAGTCTCTCCATGTAATTGTTTGTTTTTATCAATTTTATTGAAGTAAATTTTATACACAATAAAATGATCCAAATTTACTTGTACAGTTTAATGAGGTTTGAGAAATGTGTTTGGTTATTTCAGCACAATAAAAATGAAAAATATTTTCATTACCCTTAATGTTTCCCTCATGCCTTTTTGCAGTCAACTCCCTTCTAAAAACCCAAGCCAGACAACCAACTGAACTGTTTTCTGCATCTAAGGATTCATTTTCTATAAATACAATCTCATAGTGATGTTGTACCTGGCTCAATCTTTTTCAGATTCATCCATATTAATATACTTTTTTTAATTGCTGAAGAATAGCTTTTTGTGTGAATATACCCCTTCTTGATGCATATGTGTGTTGCTCCCAGTCTGTGGCTATTATGAATAAAACCACTATGAACATTTTTGAACAGACCTTTATGTGGACTTGTGTTTGCATGTCTCTCTTTTTAAAAAATATGTTTTTATTGATTTCAGAGAGAAAAGAAGGGGAGAGAGAAAGAGAAACATCAATGAGAAACATTGATGGACTGCCTCCTGCACGCCCCCTACTTGGGATCAAGCCCACAATCCAGTCATGTGTCCCGACTAGGATTCAAATCTATGACCTCTTGGTTTATGGGTTGACGCTAAACCTCTGAGCCATACTGGTTGGGCTATTTGCATGTCTCTTGGAGTGGAATGTCTGGGTCACATAGTAAGTGGATATTTAACTATAGGAGAAACTGCCAAGTTGTTTACAATGCAGTTGTACCATTTCACACTTTCACTAACAATGTATGATGTTCAAGTTGCCCCACTTCCTTGCCTGTACGTGCTATTGTCAGTCTTTTTCAATTTTAGTCATTCTATCGGTACATCATTGTGTTTTCATTTGCATTTCTTGATGAATAATGATGATGGACATTTTTCCTTGTAAAAACTGGTCATTTGAATATCTTTTGTGAAGTGTCTATTCTAAATTTTGCCAATTTTTTATTGTCTTGTTCATCTAATTACTGAGATGTAAACTTTCATAACATATCTTGAAAATGGTTTCTGTTAGGTAATGAAATGGATGTTGTAAATATCTTTTCCAGTTTTCAGCTTGCCTTTTCATTTTCCAAATGATGTCTTTCAAAGAGAAAGTTTTAATTTTTAAGATGTTACAATTTATCAACCTTTTTCTTCTATGGTGACTTCTTATTGTAATAAAAAAAATCTTGTCTACTGGGAGGTCACAAAGATTTTCTACTGTGTTATTTCCTAGAAGTTATATAGTTGCAGTTTTTAAATCCAGATTTAATCAATTTCATTTTTTTTTGTGTGTGTGTGTGGTTTGAGATAAGGAGTATGGTTCATTATTTTATATTGCTATTTAGTTGTTCCAGCACAACTTGTTGAAAAGAGTATTCTTTTTCCATTGGATTGCCTCATAAACTTTCTCCAAAATCAATATTCTTTCCCATTGATATGTATTGCTATGTTATGTCCTTAGAACAGACTTTTAACTACAATAACTTTATAATGAATCTTGAAATTAGAAAGTATAAGTTCTCCTACTTGATTGTAATTTTTAAAAAACGGTTTTTGGTTTTCTAAGATGGATTCTAATTTCCCACTTCTTTACATGCCTAAAATTTTATAGTCAGCACTGGGTACTGTGATTGTTACTTGGTTGAGTGCCTGGATTTTACTTTATTCCTGAAAAGAATATTATGTTTTGTTCTGAGAATCAGTGGCTTTGCTGCTAAATCACCTTGATCCTTTCAAGATATGTTTTTTAAGCTTTGTTAGGACTTGTATGGAGGTGTGTTAACTCTTTGTCTAGTGTAACTGTGTTCATGTGTGGTGATTATGGTGTTTCTATTAAATGTCCTGAGTTCAGTGAGGTCTCCCAACTCTTGTCAGTTAAAGCTCACAATTTTCTCAACCCTGTGCAAATCAGATCAGTGGTATGGTTTACAGATAGAGTTCACCTTGTTTATTTTCCTTTCTTTGGAAATGTCATTGCTGTGCTCTAAGGTGTCTAGTATCTGAATATTATTTTTTTCTGAAGTTTTATCCAGTTTTGTCCAGTTATGATGGTGAAATGGGTGATTCAGTACCAGGTTTTCATCATGGTCAGAAATAAAAGTAGTCAGTATAATGTTGAGCAAAGTAACTCGAGTCCCCATTTCATGATGTAGGGGACTTATACTTTCCTCCAAATTCCTAAAGTTTTCTGGCGATGCTACTTATTTTCTTGATCTCATGCCCATTTACTTGTGCTCTAGAACAAGCATGTCAAATTTTTGGCCCACAGGCCATATGCCTCCTTTATTTGGCCCATGTTAACCTTTGAGTTTGACAAGCTTACTCTAGAGCAGTGATTCTCAACCTTTTTAATGCTGCGACCCTTTAATACAGTTTCTCATGTTGTGGTGATTCCCAACCATAAAATTATTTTTGTTGCTACTTCATTACTGTAATTTTGCTACTGCTATGAATCGTAATGTAAATATGTTTTTTTCTGATGGTCTTAGGCTCTACAGCAGTGGTTTTCAACCTGTAGGTCATGACCCACAGACTGAGAACCCCTAGCAGGGTCGCCTAAGATTATCAGAAAACAGATATTTACATTAAGATTCATAACAGTAGCAAAATTACAGTAATGAAGTAGCAACGAAAATAATTTTATGGTTGGGGGTCATCACAACATAATTTCAATGCTGTGACCCTGTATTAAAGAGTCACGGCATTAAAAAAGGTTGAGAATCATTGTAGAATGCTGAGATCCCTTTAATATTGGGAATTATTTTTCATTTCCCAAAAGATATCCAAGATATATTGCAGTATATTATAGAGTATTGGTTAATAGCAACATGACACTACAACCGAGGATAAGTAGATATTTAGAGTAGAATATTTGACATCAACAGTCTTGAAGATATTTGGCCAGCCATGGCAAGGAATGTCTTAATTGTTTATCTGTCCTGAAGAGGCTCCCGTCTGAACCATTCTTTGACATTATTCTCCTTTTCTAATTCCTTTGCCTATATCCTTTCTTTATCTCAGTCTATAATTCCTAACCTCTCTCAAGCTATCAACTCTAAACTAAGAATTCTTATAATTTAATTAAGCAGAGTAATTTAGCTCTTTCCCCCTCAGTCTTCTCTTTCTAGAAGAGTGACTTTTAATTCTGACTGCCAAAGAAGAACTTTTATAAATTCTCCTTCCTAGGCCTTACCCAAACCCAACCATATCAGAATTCCTTGGTGAATACTGAGCATCTTTGTTTCTGTTTTTAACGATTCTCTGGTGACTGGGAAGTGTAGTCAGTTGAGAGCCACTATTGGAGATTCTACCCATGGGCCTATTTTTCTCAACTGAAAAGAACCTTTCAGATGTTTTCATTAAAAAAAATCACCACAACCGAGACCGGTTTGGCTCAGTGTATAGAGCATTGGCCTGCGGACTGAAGGGTCCCAGGTTCGATTCTGGTCAAGGACATGTACCTCGCTTGCGGGCACATGTGTGGGGTGTGCAGGAGGCAGCCGATTGATGTCTCTCTCTCATCGATGTTTCTGACTTTCTATCCCTCTCCCTTCCTCTCTGTAAAAAAATCAATAAAATATATTTTTAAAAAAATCACCACATCCCTCATCTTTTCACCCCTAAGAGTACAAAGAATCAGCAGGAAATTTGGACATTTTTAAAAATTTACCTTCTCCCAGATCACATATTTAAGCTGGGTATCTTCTTCAAATGCTTTCAAAATGAGAGAAAGCATTAGAAAAGGTTTCTTTTTTTCAAAACCATTAGTCATGTTTTTTTCCTTATCCTTATAATCCTTCTGTCCTTTAATGTTTGATGCATTGTGAAATTTAAACTGTTATGTGTTCATACCTCAAATTCTGCTAGTGTTTGGTCATGCCTTGTCAATAAAAGAAGTTGATGTCATTATCCCCAGGTAAAATTCTCTAAAGTTGACTAATCCTAGGTTTTATCCAAAACCAAAGACAGAGGATGCCTGTCTTTTTGGACACATTCTTGACCTGAGTATATCCTAGAGGGTGGGGTTGAAATTCTTGAGCTGCATATTCTAAACCTTGACCCTTGACTCTTTTTATCTAGACTTTGAATTTTATTTCTAAGAAAGTGTGAGTCTCCGGATACCTGTCTTACCAAATTTTTGTACTATTTCAAAGGCTCCTGGGAGAAGTGTTGGTGTTGGCAGCCATAGACAGAACATTCTTAGGATTTATACCAACGAATGCCCAGTTCCTTCACTGTACTTCAACTGGGAAGAGACCCTGGAATTGAACTATACATTACCTAGTTCTTTGTTGGAGATTAAGGAAGAAATTGTTGTCAACATCCTTCTTAAATTTAGAAATGTTACTCTATCTCCTGATGGTGATACTTAGAAATTCTTAAAATACTTAAGAAAAGTCAGTTTCAAAGAATCTAATTAAGTTTGTTCTTGGTCTCTCATGTGGATATTGGCAGAATCACTGGATCCTGTGGCTCCCAGCTAATATTCTTTCCACTATAAAATTGTGAGATTCATTTAACAGATATTTTTTAAAAGCTTAAATGTGGCACAGTAATTTTTAAACTTTGGAAGCTGACCCAACAATCGTCCTTTTTCACAAAATGCCCACACATGCACACAAACACAGTTATGTTTTCAGGTAGTTCTGGAGCCCCAAGGCACCCACTTATGGATCCCTCATCAACAACTTCTCATCCAGATATAATTTCAGGGCAACAACAGTATATCAAATAGCTCAGCATTGACTTTTCTAAAAATAATAGTGAAAAGAGCTTCTTTACCAACATTCTCACCTTAAGATCCAAGCAAAATTTCTTCCCAAGAAGGAAAACATGTTTTTGTTTTCTGTTTCAACCTCAGCCAACTCCTTAAAAATTAGCTATCCTACAAAAATCAAATGCTGTAAGGATAACACCTGGGTCTGATCATTACAGTATTGCAAAAATTCCTTTTCACACCTTTGTTGGCTCTTTGGTGCTTGTACATTTTTTCCTATTTTTTTTTTTCAGTAAGAAGGCATTATAGTTTGCATTGTTAAATACATTCTATTTTCATTGGAAAAATTTCCTCCAAGAACATGAATTGATGATAAACCTAAAAGATAAGAGTAAGAGGAAAGAATAATAGTAGCATTCTTTCCACTGAGGAAAGAATAATAGTAGCACGCCCTCAGTAGACGTGTTGGGAGGTGAACTTCAGCATTTATCAAGTCTTTCACGCAACGTGTTAAACACAATCGCTGTGCCAAGAAAGAGGGGGTCGATTCTCACTGTTAAAGGCGAATAAGATACAGGTAGAGAGTATTTGGGTGACACAGAGAATGAAACAGCTAACAGAGTAACCCTCTGCAGCAATTCTAACATGAGAGCTAAGCAGAGTGGAACAGTAGCTCTGACCCTGATGCTTCTGGGATCCTGCGCATCTGCAGTGACAGATGGCCAGGGAATTGGGGACCACAGCAGGAAGGGACGTGGTAACTCTATTAGTCAATGCTACCTGTCCCTGAATATTACACACAATGCACACCTTTCCAAGAGAAAGTGGCTTCCCTAACCCCCTTTTTCTTCATCTGTGGTCTCAGGCTGATGGTTTTCCCTTTGCATTTTATTCTTTATTTAAGGCAACCTTTGATGTTCCTTTTCTATTAAGCTTCACCCTACAAATGCATGACCTTGAGAGGCAGTGAGCGCCTCCTTAAATCTTACCTACCTGGCCTGGTCTAGAATCAAAGAGCTAGAGAGAAAGAGTGAGAAGGGATGGCCTTCTGTCTACCTCCCTATAGACAATGTTTACAGAGCACACGTGTGTTCAATGAAGAAAGAACTGCTCCCCCTTTCTTTCCTTAAGCTTGGGCTCAAGTTCTCCTTGTGCATTCCTGCCTCCAAGACCCTGGAAAGAGCCTGAGGTGGAACATTTGCCAACACGATTGTTGCTGGCCTCATATTGACCTTGGCTAATTGTGGGTTTGAAGCAGCATCTCAAAGACCCTTCTCTACTATTTGATATGAAGATGGAATTTTGTTACAGACACTACTAGGATTTTCCTTTCCACTTGCTTCTTACAAACTTCTACCATACATCTAACGATTGTGTGGAAAGCCCTACCTAAGATTTTGAAGCCTTGAGCACCCAGGCTCTGTCCACCAGATCAAGGCCATTCAATTCCCAGAAGAAATTTGCTGCCCTCATTGGCACAGAGGTGATGGAGCATCACATGCCACCATTTTCCACAGTAATTTACAGTTTAAAGAAAGTAATCCTTAGCTCAGAGGGAGGAGAGCTCACTGTCGTCACCATCATCACTACAGTTCATTGTTCATCCACTTTTTAATCCTGCACAGCTTTTGTATTTGCATTCACTAGTTTTATTCTCCCAATAGAGCCTGACATAAAGTACCTTTATCCCTATGTTAAGACAGGATTAAAGCACCTTGTTCAAGAAGACACAATAAGCAATAATGTAGGATGACCTTGAACGAAGTGTTTCAAGCCAAACCTTTGTTTTTCTGCCACCAAGCGCTGCCTCCTACACCACTAAGAGGGGCATCTGTGGCTAAAACTTTCCCAGTATCCTTTGTCCCCCACAAATGGGAGCAGTCAGCTGACTCCATCCATGATTAGGGGATTCTTATTTCGTGCATGATGTATGCTGTGTGCTGAAGATGAACTGAAGAGTAGGATTATCTTGCTCATCCTCAAGGAATTTAGAAAAGAAGAAATGACCTCCTTATTTTGGTATTTTTTTTAGTGTCCATGAACTTATTTATTTACTTAGCATTTCACCATCCATGGAATTCTGCCATTGATGTGAGACTCGTCTCTCCCACGGGACTTCATGTCTTGAGTCCAGGGACCATCTCCGGAAGACATTGATCCCCAGCAAAGTAATGAAGCAAGGTGCTCAGGAATGTATGTATGAGCAGATTGATGGCCTGAACAACAATAGCAGTAGCAGCTGCATGTTTGCATATGTATTAATAGAGGGAGTTCTGCTCTGGGATTTTTGAACATTCTAACCAGTTTTTCAAACTCCATTTGCTAATTCTCCCTGCAAGCGAAGGCATCGCGAAGGCACTGTTACCCCCTTGGTATGCAGCTTCCTGGCTCCTGCTGACCTGTGGCAGACAAGGGCCCTTTGAGGGGCTCACATTCCCCATTGTCCTCCCTCTTCCTCTGCCATTAATCCCCGGTTCAGTCTTACCCACCCACCAGCTCCTATTCCTGTGTGAGCTGTCCAGCCCTGCCACTGCCACTTCGCCATGCACTCGGGAAACCTGACCAAGGAGGCCCGCCCCACGGGGCCTTGTAACATCTTCAAAGCCTTGGAACAGAGGAAGAATGTGCAGGGTGGGAAGGCGGGTCATGGCGACTCTGCTCCCCTTTGATCCTCTGAAATAGATTGCAAGTGTGACTGTCAGAATCTTTCCCCTGAGACCTGCCTCCCCCCCTCTCTCTCTTTAGAAAAAAAAAGATGTCATGCCAGTTACTTCACAGCCTGAAATGTTCATGTGTTTGGAACTGGGGTGGGGACCCGGTAAGTGGGCTGGGTGGGGAGGAGGGAAATGTTGAGAGGGAGGCCAGACAGGGGGTGGCAGGCCCTTCAGCTCCTCTCTCCTTCCCACGGGCTGTGAAAATATGCAGGAAAATGCCTGCACCTCCAGGGAACAGCTGTCCGACAGTTTGAGAACCACTACCCTTGCTTTCAGGCATTGCTGGCACCCTCTTTAATCCATCCTCCGGGATGTGGGCAATCAGAAGTTATGCGATGGGGGCCCTGACCCACCATCTTCCTTCCCAGCACAGACAGCAGATACTAAACCCCGCCCCCTGGCTTGTCTGCATCAGCCCTCTTCTTCCCTTTCTCAGGGATCACATCCTTTCCTGCAGGCTGAAATGGGAATAAGAAAAGGATCTCGCTCGCCTCTCTAATTTTCCTCCATCCTTTCTGTTTCCTGGGGGAGCGTGTGGACGGATTCAGTCTTATACCCCTAGCCCCTGCGGTCCCCCAGGTGCAGACTGGCCATGCTCTAGCCCTTTGCCACATACATGTTTTACATTTAGGAAGCTGTGTGTGCAGGCAGGCAGCTCCCCCATGCCAGGTCCCCTCCCCCAGGCTCAGGTGGTGTGTGTCCTGCTGCCAGTTACGGAGGCTGAGTCCTCATATCCTCTGGGGCAGCACTTGTGACACACAATCATCTGCAGACACATAAGCTGTTCTGTAAAAGTGTGTGGGTGGTGAGGGTGGGGGGGAGAAACACATCTCCCTTTGTTCTGCCTCACCCACTCTGGGTGGGCTCTCTCCAGCCCACCAGCAGATGAATGAGAGAAGGTGTTGGTTTGAATGAACTGAGAACATTATCCTGTATCAGTTGTCATTTTTTATTAAGCTCTACGCTGACTTGCATCGCTGCTCTTCTCAGCTACCTTACCGGGTAGGGATACTGCATCTCCGTTTTACAGGTGAGGAAATGGGAGCTCAGGTAGAGGGACTACCTTACTCAGGCTCACGTAGCGACTGAGCAGAGAGACAGTGCAGATGAGCTCTGTCAATGATGATGATGGCAGAGGAAGGAGCGGCCATTTCCAAAAACAATCCAAAGAACGCGTTTCTCCTTAGGAGGCTCGGCGGGGTTGAAATTTACTCCTTATGTATCTGGTGTGCGGAAGATGTAACTCTTTCTTTTAAAAACAGGTGTATGTGCATGTTTGCATGTGTGTGTGTGTGTGTGTGTGTGTGTTTGGCGGGTGATGTGGGGGAGGATAGTTAAAGGTAACTTAGTCACACTTGTTTTAAAATACTCTAAATAAAAAAAGTACACACCTACATTTTAGTGATGTATGATGTGCTGATCAATGATTAACTCGACCTACCTGCTGGTCGAACTCTCAGCTTGTGAGGGTAGAGGTTCCTGATTTGCAGCGTTTGCCAATTTCTGTGGTGTTCAGAACCCCCACTGTGGCTAAGTTCATGCTATCAACATGTCACAGCTGGCAAGAGATGCCTCCAATCAGTTTTCAATAAAGGGGCTTAGTAACCAGGGTAAATATACACTGAGTGGCCAGATTATTATGATCTCTAAATGCACAATAATCTGGCCACTCAGTGTGTGTGTGTGTGTGTGTGTGTGTGTGTGTGTGTGTGTAGTAGAGGCCTGGTGCATGAAATTCATGCACTGGGGAGGGTGTCCCTCAGCCCAGCCTGCACCCTCTCTAATCGGACATCCCTCTCACAATCTGGGACCACCGGGTCCTAACCACTCACTTGCTGGCCTGATTGCCTCCTAACTGCTCCCTTGCTGGCCTGATTGACACCTAACTAACTGCTCCTCTGCCAGCCTGATTGCCCCCAACTACTCTCTCCTGGTGGCCTGATCACCCCCAAGGCTTTTATTAGTATAGATTGACCCTTCATAGAAAATTTTACTAACCCTGCTTTACAATAAGGGCTTAATGATTGAATCATTGGGAGCAGACACCAAGATTTCCTTTCTTTGAATAGTGGAGGGAATAATTATCTTGTCTTTAAGTTGCCCTGAAATTAAAATAAGATAATGACTTAGAAAAATATAAAAGCACCATATAAAAACAACTGTCTTTTTCATGGACTGAAAAGACAATTAAGTGCTAAAATGAAAAACACTATTTTTAATCTTCCCCTTCCTTCCTTTACAGCCCTTATTTAAACTTTGAAATTTATAAAAATTTCACTCGAATTTTCATTTTTTTACATTCAGTATTATTTTGCATTGGTTTCAGGTTTTATCTTGGTTACAGAATAGTGGTTAGACAATCATATACTTTGCAAAGTGTTCCCCGATATTTCCAGTACCCACCTGGCATCATACGTCATTACCACACTATTGACTATATTCCCTATTTAAGTGACAATGGGTTTATAGGTTCCTTCCATTCTTTCTTTTGTGTTGTTCACCTTTTATTTCTCACTTCTTCCCTCACTTTCCATCAAAGCTCAGTGAAGGCACGGGGACCTGCTTAATCCATGTTACAGACAAACCAGGACACTGCGGCCAGTTCCAGTGGCTGTGGAACCTGACTCAGCGCACAGTGAGCCCTCAGAGCCGTGCTCTCTGCCCTTCCTAAGGGGCAGCCGCTGGGCAAACAGAACAAACCTTCCCATCAGGCTTCCGAGCCTCCTTCTCAACCACCTCTTCATTTCGAACGCTCCACATTCTTTCCTCTCCCCTGTCCCCTAGTTCCCATTCTTTACTGCCCCCCTTCTCCGGAGCAGGTGGAAGGCTTCACACTCACCGCCAAGGCACGCTCTGCTGTGGGGCAGAGCGGCGCAGGCTTGTTTTTGGGTCAAGACAGGGGCAGGAGTTGCCATCTCCGAAGTGCGAAGGCTGCCTGGGTGAGACTGGTTAGCACTGGGAGCTTCTCTGAATCACGTCAGTCAGTCCAGTACCCTGCAATGCAGCACCCTTCCACTGAGGTGGCACCGCCCCTCAAACCCTGCCTTAGGGCTGTGGGTCCTGGCCCCTCCGCCCGGGCATCCTTCCATGCCCCTTGATCCCTGGCCTGGCCTACCCACATCTTGGGGCCACTGCAGAACCTCTCTCTTTCTTCAGGTGAGGCAGATCCCTGCCCTTGGTCTCTGTGAAGCTGTGAAGCTGGGGCCAGAGCCTGGTCTGGGTCTCAGCAATCCCATGCTTGCGATGTTCCTGGGGCCCCACAGGAGTGGCTAAGCAGGCCCAGCCATGCCTCCCTGAGGCAGTGATGTTCCCAGGATCCTGCAGGAGTGGCTAGCCAGGCCACAGGGTCCTGCAATGGACCCGGAACCCTCGGGTGGCATCAGGTGGTACCTACCCCACCTCCTTGACCCGATGGACTGGTACCTTGTTAGCGCTGCCCACCTGCCCCCGCCCCTGCCTAGATGGACCTGGATCCCCAGGAGCGGGCCATGTCGCTGCCCACCCCGCCTGCATGTGCAAATTAACCTCCATCTTTGTTGGGTTAATTTGTATGCTCACTCTGGCTGTGGGCATAGCAGAGGTACGGTCAATTTACATGTTAGGTAAGATATTTATATATATATTATTATTAGGTAAGATACACACACACACACACACACACACACACACACACACTAGAAGCCCAGTGCATGAATTTGTGCATGGATGGGTTCCAGACAGCCTGGCCAGGGAGAGGGGACATGGGTGGTTGGCTGGCCTCCCTGCTGGTCGAACTCCTGGTCAAGGGGACAATTTGCATATTAGCCTTATATTATATAGGATATACACAGATTATTATGCATTCAGAGATCAGCATATGTATGTGAATAGAAGCATATGTGTGTACATGTGTACATAGACCCGTGTGTGTAGAAATATAAACATCTGAACATTTCAGTCTAGAGTTCAAACTCCCTAACACGACTCTTCGCTTCTTCCTTTAGGGCAATGATTCTCAACCTTCCTAATGCCGCGACCCTTTAATACAGTTCCTCATGTTGTGGTGATACCCAACCATAAAATTATTTTCCTCGCTACTTCATAACTGTAATTTGCTACTGTTATGAATCGTAATGTAAATATCTGTGTTTTCTGATAGTCTTAGGAGACCCTGCTAGCTGTTCGCGACCCACAGGTTGAGAACCGCTGCTTTAGGGGCTTCTCTTCCACTCCCTCCCGAAGGCATCATCTGGGTACAAACGTGAGTTAAATGCCTTCCAAACAGCAGAGGGACACTGGAGTCTCCAGGGTAGGGGTCTTCCTCTAGCTCACCCCGATCTCCACTGAGAGCACCCCATTCCTGGCCACAGGTGTCTGTGTTGGGGTCTTCAGAATGCCATTGGTTCACCTGTCTGCTGGCTTTGATGCTGGTGGTCAGGCCTGCCCTCGCTCCAGGTACAAGGTCCTTGCTCTCTGCAGTTCTGTGTTGGCTTTCTCTGCCCAGCACTGCCGTGGTATGTGGCACCCCCAGGTCTTCCTTTAGCCGTTGGGAAATCTGGGTCAAGTCATTGTTGTCCCTTGCTGGATTTTAAGTGGTTCTGAAATACTTTTACCACCTCCCAAGTTTAGGGAATTGGAACACAAGTCACTCAGCAGCCAAAACCCATCTAGGGAATTACCTTTCGGCTTTGGGGTTCCAGCCTCAGAGGCAGCAGGAAGAGAAAGGGAGGCCACTGGTCCCTGATGCCATGTCCATATAGCTTCTCCCCCATCAAAGTGTTAGTGGGCTCCCTTGTGCCATGTTCAGAATTCTTCTCAGCTCTGTGATCTGTTCTAGCGTCAGTTCGCCAATGTCTGGCTTGTTGCAATTATAAAATCCTTTGATCACTCAACAGAACCTTTTCCTTTGCCATGTAAAACACTTGCTGTCAGACTGCTGGCTGACTACAGGCTTAAACAACCTTATTTTGAAACCCAAACCCTAGGAAATGACTTCCTTATTCTCAGGGGTCCAATGCTACCTCCCCTTCCCCCCCCACCCCCTCACCAAGCGGAAGAGGGCCAAAGCTTTAATGGGCATGATGAGGCAGAACAGGTTTTACTGAGGTTGTAGAGTCTACCAGTGTGATGTTACTCAAGATATTATGGCCCCTAAAAAGAACAAAATCTTGCCACTTACAACAGCATGGATGGACCTGGAGAGTATTATGTTAAACGAAGTAACTCAGTCAGAGAAAGACAAATACCGTATGATTTTCCTCATATGTGAGATCTAAAGAACAAATAAACAAACAAAATAGGAACAGACTCATAGACACAGATTAGACTGATGGTTGCCAGGGGGTATGAGGATTGAGGGACTGGGTAAAAAAAGCTGAAGGGATTGAGATGTACCGATTGCTAGTTACAAAATAGTCACCGGGTTGTAAAATACTGCCGAGGGAATATAATCACTAATATTGTAACAACTGTGTATGGTGCTATGAGGGAATATTTGGGGAAACGAGCTGTAAAGGATATGATTGTCAACCCACTATGCCATACACTTAGAATTAATACAAAATAATATGGAATATAAACTGTAATTGAAAAATACAGGAGAATTGAGGAGAAAGAGATAGATAGATAGATAGATAGATAGATAGATATTATGGCCTCTAAGCCAATCATAATGAAAGCAAGTTATGACTTGCTTTTGAGAAAGCAAGGAAGAGCTAAAGGTGAAAAAGTTGCTTAAATATTATTTTTATTATAGTAATAATAATATTGAGTTGACAGTAAGGATAGTACTTATGACAAATTCAAAGTGGGTGGTGGCAGGTATAGGCTGGCTAGCTCCTCAAGAGAAGAGCAGGCAACCCCGAAGCATTGAACGCACAACATTTTATTATTAAATTATCAGCCATACACCTGCTAAACCCTCTGCTCTCAGCTCCTCCAGACTCTGTGTTTGCCTGCGTTTCCTCTGATGGGCTGTGAAGGCCTTGAAGGTGGCAGTCGTGTCGTCCTCATCTTGATAATTGAACATCTAAAAACAGTAGTGAACACATCATCATTTATCAAACGAATGTCCCATGAAGGCTGGGATAATTCTGAGCAGTGTCTCACAAACTGTGAGAATTTAGAACAGAACCATCGATTTGTAATAAGGCAAAAAGAGAGAGTAAGTAGCAGTTCTGGGGTCAGCTCGATGTAGAAAGGGGGGAAATGGCACATCCTTTACCTATTCTGCTTACTGTGTGGCTCTGCCAGGTGGCCATCACTCGCAAACTTCCCCCGGGGAGCTCATTTCTTCCATCTCCTTTGGTTCATTACAGTGGACATAAGACAGAGCAAATGTTATAGGGTGCGTCAGGAAGTATCCTGCACTAGTCAGAGCCAGCAGAGATCTCTGGGTCTCAGGACCGTCTCTCCACACCCTTGAAGACACATACCTAACATTGAACTGAAAGCTGATCTGACTGTGCCTATATTTTTTGCGTAATCATTCTATTGGTGAAAAAAAAAATTTTTTTTTTTGCAGAAGGTTAAACCAAATGCTCCATCCAAATGCATGAAATTTGAAATATAATTTTATCTGTGTGTGTGTGTGTGTGTGTGTGTGTGTGTGTGTGTGTGTGTGTGTAAGCAATATGCTACAACTTGGACTCGCTTTAGGAGAACATTTTCCGAATTTGGGAAGCCTTGGGTGGGGGTGAGAGAGCCTGTCTTTCTCCCGGGCTGCCGGTAGGGGGAGCTGGTGCTTCGCGCACAGCCCTGGGCCCACCTGCCGGCGGGAGGCGGGCGGGCGGAGGGAGGAAGGGCCGGCGAGGAGCGCCGGGCGGGGAAGGGAGACGCCAGGCGGACCTGGTGTGGGAGGGAAGGTTGGGAAAACACCTCCTTCTCTCAGCTGTCACCACTTCGGTGAACTACTGAAAGATAGAACGCGTGTGCCACGGGGAAGGAAACCGCCACTGGCCAAACATCGGCTCCTTTCCGTCCGTCCACGTGTGGTCTTCATTGAAGCGACACGTCTTCCCGAGCGAGGGTGCTGCGCGTTTTCCTGGGTGGGTGGCATTTCCCACGTTCGAAGTGCTGGCCTGGTAACCGTGAGCGCATGTGCTCCCTCATACCAGGAAGTAGCATTGGCCTTGGCTTTGCTGGCGGCTTCTCCGGGGAAAGGGGTTCAGGAGAAGCGGGGGGTGGGGGGTGGGGGTCGGGCAGGACCCCGCGGGGGGACCGGGCGCAGGCAGCCTGTTAGCACCCAGGTTTGCCCAGGGGCGGCGTGTTTGTGCCTGTGTGAGTGGAGGCGTGCCTTCCGAATCAGAAGCTGGGGCTCGACATCTGCATTGGACACGGCCAACCGGTGCACCTCTGCAGCCCCCACGGAAAAAGGAAGCCCGAGGGGGGACTTTCTCAAGAGAAGCACGACATTGCATGCTTTTGACTTAGGAGACGGTGCCTCAAATACCAAGAATAATAGCGTCCTTGATCGCGGCTTGTGGAATTGGTTTTCCATAGTGCAAGTCCCTGATGGACCTGTGTTCAAGCGTCTTACCTTTATTTACTAAAATTCAGGGTGAAAGAGCTCGATTCGAACGTTTTCTTTTCCCGGTGTCTGAACTTTCCCTTGAAAGCAGAGTTTGCCGATTTAATAAATCTTTTCGTGTGTGTAGGGGTGGAGGCGGGGGGAGGGGAAGGGGGGTGGGGAGGGGAGGCTGGAGAGAGAGGGAGATGGACACTACGCTCCCTGTGGTTTTTGCCTCAGCTTCCAGCCCAGCTTGGTTCAGCATGAACAGTTGGAGAGCGGTGCCATCTAGTGGCAAGACTAGAAATTAAGAGGTGGCCAACAAGACACCCTATGTTGAAGTGCATGGGGTATCTTAAGTATTTAGGCAACATTAGGTGAATGTATTTATTTATTTATTATAGATTAAAGTATTACAAATAGTAGTACATATGTCTCCCTCCCCCCTCCCCCTATTGACCTCCCCCCGGCCTTCTCTACCCCCAGTACATGCCTTCATCTGCCACCCCCAGAGTCTTGTATCCATTGGTTATGCTTATATACACGCATACAAGTCCTTCGGTTGATCTCTTACAACCCCCGCCTCCCCAACTTCCCCTGCCTTCCCGCTGTATGACAGTCTGTTCACTGCTTCTTTGCCTCTGTATCTGCCCCGCCCCCCCCAACCCCCCTGCCCTGATTCTTTTTTTAAAAAACATCTTGCTGATGTGTACACATAAGAACTGTTTGACATTGAAACTGGGACTCAGAACTATTGGACGTTGAAATTGGGACTCAAACATTTTTTTTTGTTCTTATAGGGTTATTTCTAGCCTGCAGAGAGGCAAGATGTTTTTAAACATTAGGTGAATTTATGCCTTTCCTAACAGTCTCACTGTGAGGCCCTCCCACTGACAGCCTTAGGCATCTCTCTCCAACTCGCCTGTCACGTGTGAGGATTAGTTTGTTTTTCCATCTTTCTTGAAGTTGAACTTGTGTTATGAAGGGCACTCATTAGACTTTTCAAAGCCACTTCCCACTTAGTGTGAGAGTGTTTAAAATCTAGTCCTGACAGTTTCTGATAAAAGAAGTTTTTTTGTTAATCCTTACATGAGGATATTTTTTTTCCATTGATTTTTAGAGAGAGCAAAGGGAGGGAGAGAGAGATAGATAGAAACATCATTTGCTGAAAATCGAACCCACCTAGCTGTCACTCCAACCACTGAGCAACACTGGCCAGGGTGAGAATCAACTATTTGAATTGAGGTAGAGACCTGAAAGCTGACCAAGAAAAGAGGCAAAACTTCTCAGGTACTGTAAGGGGAGCTGTTGCTTCACGGTCCACTTTCCTTGGCCTATTTCTGAAATTTTTTCTTTTTCTTACTTTTTTTGGTGTTTTTTTGTTTGTTTGTTTTTTGTTTGTTTGTTTTTATATATCCGAAAACAGAACCATTTCCTTTTCCTTTGTTAAATGTATTGATAGCTTAGACTCATTCTTAATAGGTTGTGGTTTTCAGATCTGCTTACATAACCCAATAAATATTTTTCATTAACATCTATAGAAGCTTTCTGTGACAGGCTGCCTTCCCATGAAACCAAGAGATATTTAGAAATCTTTGGAGAACACACTCTTTCTTTATGGAAAGTGTTGGTAGCATGTTTTCTGGTTCCCTTTTTTACTGTATTACAAGTGAGTGGTCTTGACACCATGACACTTAATTTTGATAGTAAACAATATTTTTCTTAATAATTACAATTTTTAAAAATTTTAACTATGTATAGCGATAGATGTCAACTAGGCATGTTGTGGTATCATTTTGCAATATATACAAACTTGAGGCCCGGTGCACAGGATTTGTGCACTGGTGGGGGCATGGCCTGCGAGGATCGGCCTGCTGTGGGAGTGCCATTCATCCCCGTCAGCCAAGCAGCACACTGACCTCCAGGGAGCAGTTTCTGCATTGAGCATCTGCCCCCTGGTAGTCAATGCATGTCATAGCGACTGGTCTACTGGTCATTCTGGTCATTCTGCCATTCGGTCGCTGGGCTTTTATTATATAGGATATTGAACTGTTATATTGTATACCTGAAATGAATATAATGTGATAGGTCAATTATAGACATACCTCGCTTTATTGCACTTTACAGATGTTGTAAGTAAAAATTGAAGGCAAAGGAACATGACTCCCTTTATCATGTGGTCTGTCACCAAACCTGCAATATCTCCGAGGTATGCCTGCATATCAACAAAAAGTAATTGTAAATAAAATGAGATAAATAAGAGCCTTTTTATCATCATTTAAAATATGTTCACAGGTAGAATGCAGATGCACACGTGTCGTCTTGGAGAGGTGACCAACTTGTACTGCATTTGGCTCACTTGGAGTCAGATGAGACCCATTCATGTCCCAGTTTAGCTCTTATCTAGCTCCATACATCTGGACGAAGGGTAATATTGTCCTGAACCTCAGTCTGTAAAACTGGAGCAATGGCAGAGAGCCTTTGTGAGGATTAAAGGAGATTATACAAGTCAAAGCCATAGCACTTTATTATAGGATGGACACATACAAACTCTCATCAGTTGCTGATGTGGGTCCTTTGGTTGCTAAGGCAACTTCAATAGACTCCGGTCGTACAGGAGCCTCGGGTGTCCCTAGTCCATGTGAGAGGCATCCCAGAAGACAGATGTCATTTGTAGTTGGGTTAAGTTATGGGCAATAACTTGGCCTCAACTTCACAGGTTTGGAATTTGAACCAATAAATTATCTCCTCTATAAGGACATCGCCTCCAAAGGAATTGTAATATCTCTTTAGAGCAGTGCTTTGCCCACTTTCTGCATCACAACCCTCAGTAAGAGGTACACGATGCTCCTTTCTCTCTCTCCTTCCATTATGTGTCTGTTAATCTATGTCATGGTATCTGCCGGGCTCCTGAGGCTCTCATAATATTTCTTCATCTGTTTTTGAAAGATTAAAAAAAAAATGTGTACCATCTAGAATAAGCCCATAACTAGGCTTTCTGCTCTTTCTTTTCCACATAGGAAAAGGCTTCTTCCTCCAAAATGGGATTTTTATTGGAGCTACACTTTTTTTTTTTGAACTGTGTGTTGGAAGTTTCTTTGTGACATATACCAGCCAAGTCCTAAGTGCTGGCCTCAGACTTCCTGCTCTTCTTTCTTCTGCCTGTTCACAGGTGCTAGAGCCTGTCTAATGAAATTCTCACTTCATTTATTTCACTTTTCAGTTCCAAGATTTCTATTTTGTTCTTCTTCGCAATGTCTCTCTGTTCATTGATAGTCTCTGTTTAGTGAGGCATCCTTCTCATATTTTTTTAAACAATAAAAACTTCTTTAGCCGAAAACTGGTTTGGCTCAGTGGATAGAGCATCAGACTGCATACTGATGCGTCCCAGGTTTGATTCCTGTCAAGGGCATGTACCTTGGTTGTGGGCACATCTCCAGTAGGGGGCGTGCAGGAGGCAGCTGATCGATGTCTCTCCCTCATCAATGTTTCTAACTCTTTATCCCTCTCCCTTCCTCTCTGTAAAAAAATCAATAATAATAATATATATATATTTAAAAAAACTTCTTTAGAAGCAGTCTCTTTTAGTTATTTGAAGATATTTACCATAGCAGATTTAAAACTTTGCCAGTGTTGAATAATGGATCACTTTGTCAGTAGGCTGAATAATGACACCCAAAGATATGAGGTTCTGATACCTGAAACCTGGCAATGTTACCTGTTTCGAAGAAAGGAACACTGTGGCTGTGCTTAAGTGAAGGATCTGGAGATGGGGCGATAGTGCACCTGGACCATCCAGGTGTGCCCTCGATGCCATCACAGAGGTCTGATAGGAGAGCAGCTGAGGGAGATTTGACACCACACAGAGGAGAAGGGGTGTGAAGAACAGGGCACAGATTGCTAATGGCTCAGTAGGAGAGTGTCTCCCAAGTTATCATAGGTGAAAATGTTACCAAATTTTTACCCAATGAGCTAACAGAGTTCCCAGATATATAGTCTACTTAGAAGCCTGGTGCATGAAATTTGTGCCCAGGGAGGGGGTGAGGAGATAGGGGGTCCTTCAGCCCAGCCTATACCATCTTGCAGTCTGGAACCCCTCAGGGGATGTCTGACTGCCATTTAGGCCCAATCCCAATCCCGGGGGATCAGGCCTAAACTTGCAATCAGACATCCCTCTTGCAATATGGGACCACTGGCTCCTAACCGCTTGCCTGTCTGATCACCCCTAACCACTCCACCTGCCTGATCATCCTTAACCACTCTGCCTGCCTGCCTGATTGCCCCTAACTGCCTCTGCCTCAGCCCCCTCCTCCCCACCCCCCGCCCCTATGGTGGCTTCTCTGGAATGATATCTGGAAGGTCCTTCAGCTGTCTGGTCTAATTAGCATATTACACTTTTATTATTATAGATTGTGTCTTTTTTCTCATCATCATCACCTGACTACTAAGCCAATACCATAAATTTTAGGTTTTTGTTTTTGTTTTTAGTTGTTGTTGTTGTTTTGGTCATAGTATTATCCTAAATAAAGGAATGGAATTCTCTAATGGTTAAGATAAGGCTAGCTGCTATCACAGAAAAAAATATATTCAACTCTTAATTTATCAACAAAGGAATGTTTATCACTCTCAAAACAGTTCAAAGAGGGTAGATCTAGTCACGTGAGTTTTTTAGACAGTTCTGCTCCAAATGGTGATCCAGGGTTCCGAGCTCCTTCCATTCTGTGGCTCCATCAGGCTCAGAGTTCTCTGAGTAATCACAACCTAGTCACAATCTGCCTAACAGAGAGAGTAAATGATTACCCAAAGGGTGTTTTTTGGCTTAGCCTGGAGAAGATACTCATGTCTTCTGCCACACTTCATTGATTTCATTGGCTAGACCTCAGATAACTATAAGGGGAAGGGGGGATGCATGCCATCTAATTATACACCCAGTTGGAATACAAAATATGTATTGTTGATCATGGTAGTCTATTCCAAGTAAACTTTCTTTTTCATGAAATGTATTTTTTTTTAAATAAGAACTTTATCGAAGCATATTTGGCATAAAATAAACTGCATACATTTAAGCTGTACAATTTTATTATATATATATACCTGTGAAACCATCAACACAGTCAAGAAAATGAGCATACTATCACTTTAATATCTTAATATCTTCCTTGGGTCCCTTTGTAATCCAGTTCTTACCCATCCCCCATAACCAAGCCAACACTGATCTGTCAGTATAGGTTGTTTGTGTTTTATAGAATTGTAAATAGAGTATGCCAGTTGTCTGTCTGGCATTTTTTCATTCAGCATAATCATTTTGAGATTCATTTATGTTGTTGCATGAATCTGGTTTGTTTCCTTTGGTTGCTAAGTAATATTCCATTACAAAGATATATCACAATTTGAGTGTTCATTCATGTTAGTGAATGGGACTTTTCCATTATCCACTGTTACAAATAAAGCTGCTGTGAACATTTGTATGCAACTTTTTTATGCTCTCATTCTCTTGAGTAAACACTCAAGACTGAAATGGCTGGGTTAAAGGGTTGCAAGTCCTTTTGGCAGATTTGTGTTTGGCAAATATCTTTTCCCTGATTGTCTTTTTATTTTTATAACATGAACTCCTTAAGAGCAAACTATGTAATTTTAATAAATTCCAATTTATTGATGTTTTACTTTTATAGTGTGTGCTTTTCATTTCCCATTAAACAATCTTCACCAAATTCCAGGTAACTAAGATATCCTCCTATGATTTCTTCTGGAAGTTTTATAATTTTAGTTATTTTATTTAAGTCAATAGCTCTTATAGTTAGGTACATGATGAGAGGTAAGGGTTGAGATTTATTTATTTGCATCAGGCTCCCTAATCATTCCAACATCATTTAAGTGATCCTTTCCTCGTTAATTAACTTAGCACATTTATAAAAAGTCAGTTAACCTTTTTCCTCTTTTTGCCTCCTTTTGAAATAATTGAACATTTTAAAATCTCATTTTATCTTCATTGGCTATTGGGTAAATTCTTTTACTTTTATAATAGCTGTTTTAGGGTTTATTAGATACAACTTTATCTTATCATAGTTTATATTCAAGAAATATTTTCACCACTTCTTGTATAGTATCAGAAACTTACAACAGTCTATTTCTGGACTCTATTTATTTATTTTGGCTAATCTAAGCCCATTGCATTTCTACCTAATGTTAGAAACAGCTGGCTGGTTTATACACACACAGACACACACAGGCATACACATGCACACGCACACACACACACACACACACACACACACACAACCTGCTGCAATTTTTATTGAGACTACATTGAATCCAGAAATCAATTTTGGGAGAATTGACATGTTAATATTGACATGTTAATCCATGAACATAACTTTATTTATCACTTTATAACTTTATTTATCACATGTTAATATTGACATGTTAATCCATGAACATAACTTTATTTATCACTTCTTTAATTTTCCTTTTCAGTATTTTATAGTATTCAGTGTACACTTTGTATGTCTCTTTTGTCAAATATATTTCAAGTGTTTTATAATTTCTGATGTCATTGTAAATGACATTGTGTTTTTAATATCAATTTATGATTGCTTGTAATATACATAAGTAAAACTGATTTCTGCATATTGACTTCTTATTCTAAAGTCTGGTTAAACTTATTTTAGTACTAGTTGTTTCTTGGTGAAATCCTTAGGATTTTCCACACAGATGATCTTGTTATCTGTCAATAAAGACAGTTTTACATCTTACTTTCATGTCTTTTACTTGTCTTCTTGAATGGCAAGAACATTCAGTTCAATGTTAAACAGACACAGCAGATATTCCTCCCTGTTTCTGATCTCTGGCTTTTATCCTTTCACCAGTAAGAGTATAATGTTACTGTAGGTCTTTGTGGAAGTCCTTTTTCAGGATTAGGAAGTCTTTTCAATACTACTTTGCTGAGATTTCTTATCATGAATGGATGTTAGGTTGTGTGAAATGCTTTTTTTTTTTACATCAATTGAAATTATTTTATCGTTTTCCTTTTCTAGCTTCTTACTATGATGAATTGCTTGATTACTTTTTAAACTGTTGAATCAACCTAATTAGTGCCTCTTTTTATTTATTTTTTACTTTCAAGTTATTTACCTCACTATATTTCAAGAGCATTACTTGCAGGCAGCATATTGTTGGGTCTTGCATTTTTATTCAGTCTGAGAATCTATGCCCTTTAATTGGCAGGTATCGATGATTCCCACTTAATGAGATCATTGATATAGCTAACTTAAATATAACACTTGGATATTTGTTTTATGTTTTTCTCATCCTTTTTATTTCTTTTTCTCCTTTTTGCCTTTTTTTGCAATAATTGAATATTTTAAAATCTCATTTTAACTTCATTGGCTATGGGTAAATGCTTTGTTTTGTTTTTATAATAGCTGTTTTAGGCTTTATTGTATACAACTTTACCTTATCACAGTCTACACTGAATGGCCAGATTATTGTTATCTCTGAACACACAATACTCTGGCCATTCAGTGCATATCCTATATAATAAAAGGCTAATATGAAAATTGTCTCCTTCACCAGGAGTTCGTCCAGCAGGCAGGCTGTCCAACGGTCCTCAGTGTATGTGTATATAAATATATTTAATATAAATATAAATATATTTATATATTTATATTTATATTTATATTTAATATAAATATAAATATATTTATATACACATACACTGAGTGGGCAGGATATTATGCATTCAGAGATCATAATAATCTAGCCACTCAGTGTATATTCAAGTAATATTTTACCACTTCCTCTATAGTGTAAGAACAGCTTATTTCCATTTCTTCTCTCAAGACCTTTGTACTGTGGTTGATAGGCATTTTTCTTCTGTATATGTTATATATCCCACAATTTCTTATTTATTAAACTATCAATTATAGAGGTATTTATAAAATTAAAAGTGCTTTACCTTTACCCATGTATTTATATATTCTGGTTTCTCTCTTCTTTTTGGAGATCCAGATTTCCATCTTGAATCATTTACTTCTCCCTGAAAACCTTTTAAATATTTCTTATATTTGAAGTCTACTGGTAATGAACCCCAGGGGTTCTTTCTATTGACCCCTTTTCTAACCTCAAGTTGTTTCCTAATATGAATGCACTGAACAGTACTCAATTGAAGACCCCGAAGGAGCCCTCTTTAGATCCCCAGAGCTCTGTCTTGTGCAGAGCTCTCCTCCTTGTGAAGCAGGCACAGCTCTGGTCGTTGTCCCTGTAATTCTGAGCTACCGTAGGCTGCCCACATTTGTCACTCTGTCGGATCACCTCAGGAAGACTTCTTGCCATTGCGTGGCTTCCCCTCCCTGCAAGCCCACCTGGACACTCTTTTTAGGCACTGAGATGAGCAATCATAAGGCCCATTTCTTTTGTTTCTCTTTTCCCCTTGCTCATTCTCCTGCCCTATTGTCCAATGTCTGCAAACCTTTGTATTGTCTACCTTATCTGTTTTGTTTTTTAAGGCAACAGAGCACATCCTCACCCTCTACCTAATCCTGGCAAAAAATAGAATTCCTTAAACACTTCATAGATATTAATGTTTTGAGGAACACAATAGCTGGAAGTAGCTCTCTAGAGAATGCCTGATAGGGTGGTACTGCATGTGACAATCGTATCTGTGTCTGATACCCACTTGCAAATTGAGATCAATACTCAGAAGCCAGCTTGTTCATTTCAATATCTACTCTCTCCAGGAGGTTCTATTCTGTTTGAACTCTCAATACACACTATGTAGCTTGCATTTTTGTTCACACTTTGCAGCATGAAATCACCCTTGCTCAGCTCAATTTAGGCTGAGTGCCGACCTATTGCTTGGATCGTTGGATTTAACTGTAAATATAGCTAAAACACTGGTTTTACACCTGTTATTTTGGCCATTGTAATATAAGCAGATACAATTTGCTCCGGGCTAAGCGTTTTGATGGCCACTATTCACTGTGAAATGTCAGTATGGTCATGCTTTATGGAGATGACCTTAGTATGCATAATTGAATTTTTCTGGCATCGTGGGACTGGAACACATCTGCAGATTACAGCTGGCAGCTTCTCTGGTTAATCTTGGCGTAAGTACAGCTGGATCAGAGGATGAACATACAAAAAGAAAACAAACAAATAAACAAACAAAATCCAAACACAACTCAGATCAAAAGTTCATGGAAAAATTCCACTATTAACTCACTTATTTACCCAACTTCTCCTTGAGTTAAGAAATAGAATAAGCCGAAACCTGTTTGGCTCAGTGGATAGAGTGTCGGCCTGCGGACTGAAAGGTCCCGGGTTCGATTCTGGTCAAGGGCATGTATCCTGGTTTCGGGCACATCCCCAGTAGGGGGCGTGCAGGAGGCTGCTGATCGATGTCTCTCTCTCATGGATGTTTCTAACTCTCTATCCCTCTCCCTTCCTCTCTGTAAAGAAATCAATAAAATATATATTTTTTAAAAAGAAATAGAATAAAAGAGAAATCCATCATGACACACATGAAAAGCAACATTTTGCATATTATATGTTGTCTTCCATGAAACAAGTATATGCTACTGTGAGGGAAAGTGGTTATAAAATACCAACTGATGTAAGTTTGTAGGAGTTTTTCTTATAATATCTCATTCCCCCAGATGCTTTAACCAACTTGGGCCACAGTTAGGATTTTAGATACACTGTGTTTCTAGAGAGAGCAGTTATCCAGATAAAAAAAGAGAAAAGTCTTTTCTCAGTTTTTGAGTTACAGAAGTCTAGGTCTCTTCAGTGATGGAAAGGAAAACAGCAAAGCTCCTCGGAGTGGAAGAAATGAGGAGAATTAGAGGGGGTAAGCATTTGGACTCCTGAGAAACATTTGGACATGCTGCCATAACTCGGGCTCCGCCCAGAAAAATCGGAGGCATGGCAGAGGCCTCAGGATGGCCTCAGGCATCTATTTGCAAAAGGAGCCTATGCCTGCCTCTCTGTGAGAACCTGGAGAGGCAAGAAGAGTCTGGAGTGGAAATGTCCATCTGGTGCTTCCAGACAGTCAGGCCCCAAACCGGTGTCTTATCTTTCTCTCTGCCCCAACAAGATGTAGATGCTTCAGAACAATTTCCGCATGTTTGAGAGCAGCCCCAAGTTTCCTTGAAATAATTACAGGCTTCCGAGAGGCGTTTAGCCCCAAATGAATCAAACCCTGGATCCTTGCTGATACAGACCAAGACATTCCAGCAGAGATCTGCAGGGATCAATAACCAGGAACAACAACATCCAGCTGTCCCTCCCACCCCCTTACAGCTGCTCATCATGCCCTACAAGAAGCCTGCCAAACTTCATGCAACCCTGGAAGGATCCAGAAACACTTCTGCTACCCAGCAGAATAGGGGATTTGTAACAACCACGTTCCTTTTCTTGTAGCACACCTGAGTTTGGAAATTAAGATCTAAACCAATAATTCAGCAGAAGTTTCTGTGAAGTATTTAAGTGTACTGTTTTCTGAGCCTACTCAGCAATATCAGCAATGCAAAAGATTACCATTCAATAAATTTAGGGCAGAAATGCAATTAGAACTCAGACAAGGAGTGTGAGGTGACATAGCTGTGAGATATTCTATGCTGTCAATTCTGCCCACATTCATTGGTCAAAGCAAGTCATGTGATCAAGCTCAAAGCAAGGGATGGGAAAATACACTCTGCCAAGGGAGCAGTCCTGACAATGGTAAGGATTCCGGCAAGGGTGAAATATTGGGGTCAATTATTCAACTGATCACAGATGTGAATGAACATTTTTTTGAGTGTCTGTGAGGAGCTGGACACTTTGCTAGGTGCTTTATGGCTATGTACCTAAGTCATTAAAACAATACTATGCAGTTGGCATTTGTTTTTAGCATATAAGGAAACAAAGGCTCAGAAGGTCAGGTAACTTACTCTCTATGTATATAGTTGATCTGAGACTGGACTGAGATTCCAACCTCAGTCACAGTTCAAAGCCTGTGATTTGGAGGACCCATGCTGATGGCCAGGTCTGTGGCTTGATGTTGAGCAAGCTCCCTGTTCCCAGAAGGACGTTGACTCTAGGTGACTGGGTAGCTCCCAGATGCCTTCTTTTTCTTCTTTCATTCACAGTTCTCCTTAAGAGGAGCTGTGCCTGCGCAGGATACATTAGCAGCCCTTCGCTTATCTGCTGGGAGCTCTCCCTCCAGGTCTGGGAGCAGCCACCTCCCTGAGGCAGCAGCAGCTGTAGCATTTACATGTTCCATAAGGCAAGTGCCCCCTAAAGCAAGTGGGAAGGGCGGAACCACAAACTTGCATAAACCAGTTCCCATAAAGGACCGTTCAACAGAATCTATTTCCCTCCAACTGTCTCAAGTGCCTTCTCCCTGGGTAATCATGCTTCATACTTTTAAAATCCCAGATCCCAACAGCTGGAGGAAAAACTCCCTGCCTAATGGAAGAAAATAGGATGATACTTTTAATTGGTCCCTGAAGTGAAACCCAAAGAACTATTTATTTGTTGATGGATTTGAGGCTTCTAGCTTAGTAGAGCTGGATAGCAGATGGTAGAGATAAACACATTAGAAATTTGTGGCTAATTATTAGAAAGTTAATTTTATTTTATCCAGCATATTATAATCAAATGAAAAATCACTGTATTGCTATTGAAGTTAAGATGCATCTACTTATATATAAGCATGACGACCTGCATTTTGGCGCATGCTGTGGCTTTCCATTAGTCTTGAGTCCTCTCCGGATCTGGAACCTATGGACCGAAATAATCAAAGCTTCTAATCCCAGCCATAAAACCCCACTGCTCAAGAGGGAAAGATTTGGCGAAGCTGAGGAGCACTGAGAGGCTGGTCATCAAAGACACATGAGAACCTCAAATCCTCTGCACCTATAGTATTAGTCAAGCGTTATTGCAATAACACTGCATACAAGTCAATGCCCAAACCTCAATGGCTTATACCAACAAACAAAGCAAGTACTCAGAAATCTTTCTTATTAGTGAATATATAAATTAATTTCTTGCTCACAGGACTGCAGGTCAGCTCTGCTTCAGGTTAAAGGGCAGGTTCATGTGAGTTCATTGTACCTTTCCTCCAGGGTCAAGAGGCATGCTTTTGGGTATGCTCTTCCCACAGCAAAATGCAGGAACAGAACAGGGCTGGAAGAAATGTGCTATGTTTTTGAAAGCTTCAGCTTGGAGTAGGCATATCATCACTTTTACCCATATCTCTTTGGCCAGAGAAAATGATATGCCTTATGTCAGTGGACCAGGAAAATAAACTTCACCCTGAGGGAGAGAAGGAGGAAGGGAGGGAATATTTGTTGAAAAATAACTTATAGAACATACCTTTATTTTCATTTTTATAGACAATGGCCTCTTCTACATAATTTATGCCAATTGAGAGTACACTAGTAGAGGTATATGCATGTGAAATATCTAATGGAGAAATAAAATAAGGAATGTAAATTGTAAAATGTCATGCAATATTTAAAATAGGAACCATTTATATGCACCCATTATGAGTATGAACCATAATGGAATGTAAAGTGTTGAGAACAAATATTTCATGCAAGTCATCCTGACCCCGAAGCCTAAAAATGAATTAAATATAAACTGTTCAATAATAAAAGTCCTAGTGCTAAATACCTGATAATTTCTCCTTAAAGGTTTGCTCACCCATTTACAAATATTCATCGGGATTTATTATGTGTAAAGTATTGTCCCAGACATTTCTTGGTAGTGTTCAGGGTGGGTTGTAGGATTGCTTGAAAGAGAAATGAGGAGTGATATAAAGATTAATGAAATGTGAATTCTTTTCTCTGGAAGCTTGAATCTAGGAGTAGAAATAAAATGTGTTCATGAGAAACTATGGCACCTTCCTTCCTCTCTTCCTCCCTCCCTCCCTCCCTCCCTTTCTTCCTTCCTTCCTTCCTTCTCTTTTTTTCTCTCTGTCTTTCTATACAATGAGTATAATGGTTAAGAGTATATACTCTGGAGCCAGCTTTTAAGGATTAAATTTTGCTCCATCAATTATCAGGTCTATGACCTAATAATTTAACCTCTACATGCCTCAGTTTGCTCATCTGTAAAATGAGGAAAATAATTGCAGCCAAAGTTGTCGTCTCACCGCATTCTCTTGGCATTTGCTGTTACATGCTTAAATCTGCTTACTGTAGAATACCTATGAATCTCTGCCTGATTATGCACCTCCCACCCATGTGCCCCCAGAAGGAGCCCTCAACCAATGACAGATGAGGAGCTACTGATAAATACTTAAGGCTTCTTGCCTCTAGTTTGGAATGACTTTGAGGTTTATTCTGCTCATATCCCTGTATTTCTCAAAGCGATTAAGCTCCAGTTACCACATGTCTTGATAACACATACTTTATTGACTTCTTTTCTTCTCTATCTCACTTCCCAACTCCCTATCATGCTCCCAGGGATTATTACCCAAATACTATGTACACATAAATCCCTGTCTTAGGGACTGCTTCTGGAGAATCTGAATCAAGACAGTAATTGTACCTACAATGTATAATTGTTATAGTTGTTAGGTTAACATATATTGGGGA
>JAAGEH010000297.1:3766283-3800084 GCA_011751065.1 Lasiurus cinereus
AAGAATAAACTGTTTCATGTGCTCACAGCTGTAAACCTATTTTTGCCTCACCCTGTATTGATGTAACATATTTAGAAACTATACACCAAGGAATGGTAGAGGTAAATGAAATTACTTTTTGCAATGTTCTCATCATATTTTAGTGAAATAATCCATTATGGGTTGAAGGAGAAAGGAAAAATATCTGAAGAACTTATTCGACATCATTGGAGATGGTTAAGTGCTAATCATTACTCTGAAATTTAATAATCAATGGAAGAGAATCAAACAATTACTGTGCCTTTCTGGTTTGATCTGTATTTTAGGAGTTATCACATAACTTTCACGGCTTCAGGAAAGTTCTTCTCCACAGAACAATTTCCACAAGTAAACACAAGCTGAAGTCTACAATTAAAAAGACATTGTTTTACACGCCCAATGGGATGACTGGTTCAGACCATGGTAACCAATCATTTCACAACTGGCCTTCGGCCTGTGCTCTTCTGAGCAGTACTGTGAGCATCACCTGTAAATTAGTTAGAAATGAACATTTTTGGCCCTTAGCCCAAACCCACTGAATCAGAAACTCCGGGGGCGAGGCTCAGCAATCTGTGTTATGACAAGGTCTCACAGTGACACTGGTGGACATTAAAGGCTGAGAACTGCTTTATCTCACATTGACTCACATGATTTCATTCTTCAGAAAAATCTAGGAGGATTGAGTTTGATCCAAGGACATTGTCATTTTTTTTTTCCCTCAAAACCCTTAATTTTATTTCTTTCTTATTTGTCTAGGCTGGAGGTTCAGAGGTTCTGGGGTTATGTGTCCTTTGGAGGTTCAATAATGCTATTATGTTTTAACTTCAATTTGCTTTGACCCTTCAGGTAAGATTGTGTCTCCGAAAGAAGTAAAGGAAGGTCAGACAGATCTGTTCAATCCAAATTTACTACCTGGACAATTAAATAGTAATTTTGATTTCCGAAGCGTCCCTAAGGAACTGGGGCAAATTGAGTTAATCAAATTTTCTAGACTGCTTAGATTCTCCTACAGCCATACAGACCTGGTTCCTGTCATTTTGAATTTCTGTGCTTTTATTTTGGTCCAGAAAATTGGATAATATATTTATGTGCTTCCAGCAGCTTGCAGTCCTCTTAGCAAAATGACCTGTATGTGATAGAATGTTGCACCAACAATCTGTGCATTGCTTTGAGGTTCTTATTTGGCCATTATAGGGTGTACAAGTACTTTAAACTTGTATACACTCCTGGAGGATTGAATTCTGTGCTGTTCACTTTGTGGCAAGCCAAATGCTGTATCGCCATCAGGTATTAAATTAATGCATTTTATTGATCAAGCTGCTGTGAAGAAAATAGTAACTTCATTTGAAGTTGTTGTTGTTGTTGTTGTTTTTGGTTTGTTTGTTTTTGAGGTGTGTGTGTTTCCTTCATGCTTAAAGTCTTCCAGATACCTGCAACCTGAATTTCTCAGTCCAGGAAAGGTAAATGACAGCGACACTTTAGCATTGCTTCTCATTTCTCCCCACATGCCGGGCAGAAATACCTGCAGGCTATGCCAACATCACTCCCAAGTAGCTCTGAGCGCTCCCAACTGATGCTTTGCCTGTAAATGATAAACCTTGACCTTCTGTGTGCCCTATGGGGTCTGCCATTTATTTGCCTCAATTCTGACTCCACCTTCTTCTGGTGCTATCCTCCAGTAGAGTCAACCCTAACCCTAACCCTAACCCGAAGAGCAGCAGCTAAGTGAATTCAGGTTTAGGACAATGATGGGAGGGGCCAAAACCAGCTCTCCACACCTCCCCCGACAAGGAGCCTCCTAGCCCTGTTGAGAGGGTGGCGTTCCCATTGCCCAGGGCCCCTAGTGCTTGATACTTGTATCTTCTCATGACTAGGTTATTGGACTAGCTTCTGTGCTTTTTGCTGGACCTTCCACTGTAACTCACTTGCCCTTAGACACTGGCATGGGACTGGGCTAGCAAATGATCAGAGTAGCAGATTCAGTCCCCGTGATTTTAGCTCCCTTCTGTTCTGCTCAGCTGCCTTAGACCCAAACAGAGATAGTCATCTCCTATGTTTTGGAAGGCAATTCCAAAACCCACTTCACCAGCCCCCTAACACACCCAGACGCGCCCGAATACTAGGACAAACATAGCTTGAGGGCAACATATTTTTATTCCCGTTTTAGATAAAATTGGAGGGTGGTATCAAGAACCTAAATTAAAGAACAAGAATGGATATGACTTCTTGGAGGCGTCTGAGGAACAACAACAACAAAAAATGCAAGAAAGAAGGGTAGCAGTGAAGCCCTGATCTCTAGACGCATGCTTTCATTCGCGTGTGCATTCGACAAGTATTCATCAAACGCTTACAGCATTATGGACCGAGGACGGCAGATAGATTCCATCTTTTGTGCCAACTCGCACCAGTTGGTGGTGACTGTCTAGCGGTGTGCGTCTACATGTGGGCTCAGCAGGAAAGTGTCATGAGTGATTAGCAACATCAGCTACGGAGGCAGGAACGGGAGTAATGGCAGCAGACACACCAGGTATCTGCTGCGGCCCCTCTTCAGTCTTTGAAGATAAAGCAACACATAAGCCATATTTATGTTTTTCAGTAGTTAAAATGCCCCGGCAGGAGGCATTCACAGGATTTTAATTTTTTTGGTTTATATTCCAATTCCAAGAGAGAGGCTCAGCCAGCTCTGCCCATCTTGGCATGCACTTCTGTTTATCTCCGACTGACGCCATGCTTTCATCTGCATTGACAGCATCTGCAGCTTGTCACAGCCTCACTCCTTGTGGTTAACGCACAAGAAGAGCTCATCTGTTGCCCGGAGGAATTGGAGATGACATTACAAAGAAAAATTCTCTCCCCTCCGCCCCATACCCCCCAACTCAAGAGAAGTTTGCCCTGGAACAATCTCAAAAAGTTCAGCTCTCCACAGTACAATGCAATTTGACATCCTAATTAAAGTAGCCCCGGAGGAGAGGCCAAGGGGGAATGGAAGCAAGAGATCCGAGTTTCAAGCAGCAAAGGAAAAACCCTTTAGTTGACTTGCTTACAGATGAAAGAGACCTCAGTCCCAAAGCTAATTACCTACAGCATCAATTCAGGATGTGAGAGACAAAGGATGCACCTTTGTCAAAATGCCCCAAGATGGTGCACTGAAGCTGATTTAGTCAAAGCAAAGCTGGTGGGAGGAGGAGGGAGGGCTGCGGGGAGTTGTGATTCCCATTGTCTTGTCATTCCCCAAAGAAATCGACAGCGTGTGAGTTCCATAAAAATTGATTAATCATTTGAAGCCAGACGTATTCTTTATTGACCCTGGCTCTTCCTTATTAAATATACAGATTAGAACCAAAAATAAGGAAATAATACTTTGCAGGATCCATCATTATGCTTGTATGCTTTACTGCTAATGAGGCAAAAATCCTTTTTTTATTCAATAGGTATTGAGATAATCAAATATAAAACCAAAGTGTCTCTTCAATTTCCTGATACAATGAATGGATAAATACAATGTGCATTTCAAAGCAAGGCCCTCCTTCACTTCCACAGCCAAAGTCATCTATGCATCTGGGTTGCTTTCCTTAGATGTTTAATAAGGGGGAAAAGCACCTGCTTCTGTAGATGGCAAAGTTCCCTATCATGGTTGGTCTGCTTTATAAGAAAGAAAAACACCTTCGCTCATGAATGTGTGCTGTCTGTGATGTCACCCCACTGTTCCTTCAATGAAAACGCACTGTTTTGTTTTCCTGACTTCTCTTTCCATCCTTCCTGGGACAACACCTTCCCCTTCTGTTCTAGGAACAACCCCCTCCCCCATCCCAATTTCAACTTTGTGACCTCTCCTAGGAATACCCATATTAAGACATGATTCTGATCCTCATTCCTCCCCACTTATAGCTCTAGTGTGGCACCAGACCCCGGATGGGCCAGAGTTCCTTTCTTGCTATTTTATTTTTTGTTTAATCTTTATTGTTGAGCGTATTACATATGTTCCCCTGTTTTTCCATTGCCTTCCACCAGGTGCCTTCCCCATCCAGGCCTTCACCACCCTACTGTTTGTGTCCATAGGTAAGATCTTTGGTTAATCTCTTCCTACCTTCCCCCCCCCAGCCCCTCTGAGATTCATTCATCTATTCCATGCTTTCATGCCTCTGATTCTATTTTACTCAAAAGATTTTTTTATATTTCTTGTTCATTTATTTTTATGTTAGATTATTGATAGATATGTATTTGTTGCCATTGTATTGTTCATATTTTTTATCTCTTCTTTTTAAAGACTACCCTTCAACCTTTCATATAATCGTGGTTTGGTGGTGATGAACTCCTTTAGCTTGTTCTTTTCTGTGAAGCTCTTTATCTGACCCTCAATTCTAAATGAGAGCTTTGCTGGGTAGAGTAATCTTGCTATTCATCACTTTGGATATTTCTTGCCACTCCTCTCTGGCCTGCAAAGTTTCTGTTGAGAAATCAGCTGACAGTCATATGGATGCTCCCTTGTAGGTAACTAATTTATTTTCTTTTGCTGCTTTTAATAGTATCTCTTTGTCTTCATTCCTTGGCATTTAAATTATGATGTGTCTTGGTGTGGGCCTCTTTGGATTCCTCTTGTTTGGACTATCTGAGCTTCCTGGACTTGTAAATAGATTTACAATTTCTATTTCTTTCATCAGGTGCGCCCTTGTGTGGGCTGTATGCATAGTCTTGTAGTTGAGCCTTGATTGATTTTGGTGTCTCTGGGAGGAGTTGATCTACAGGCCAGTTGGCTGTGAGGACCAGCTCTGACTACAGTGGGAGAGCTGCTATACAGGAGCGGAGACCCAGCTTGGAAGCAAAGCAGGCTGGTGCTAGTGCTAGGTGTTGGCCTTTTATTGATAGGTTTGGGGAATGCTGAAAACCAGCTGAAGCTTGTTTGAGAGATTTTAACAAAGTCTGCAGCCTGAGCAGGGACAGAATATTCATATGGAAAAGCTGGTGCAAACAGGTTGGGTGGGGCTATAAATTGGGGTGGGGTCTCAGGGAATCTCCAAGGAGGAGCAAACAGTGTGGGCCATGCTGATATAGCTGCCAGTCAGCCCTGTGACAGGGGAGGTCCAGCACAGGAACACTGATCCTTTGAGTCCCGCTATCTGGGAGAAAGCTGCCCCCAAATTCCTGCCCTGATGCCCGACAATCCATTTCCTCCCTATGTGTGTCTGGGCCCCCAGCACTGGAGCTCGGGACCATGTAAATTTATGCACCAGTCCTTTCAGAGGAACATCTGATCTTCAGCAGCCTCTGTGTTACTCAGCTACAATCCCCGCTGGTATTTATAGCCCAAAATTATGTGGACTTCACTTCCCAGCTCTGGGACCCTGGGCTGGGGGTCTGGTGTGGGGCTGAGACCCCTTGCTCCTCTGAGGGGCCTCTACAGAGACAATCTCCCTCCCAATTTAAAAAGTTTCCCACATGGGTGCCAGATCAGCCCGTTCCATGCCTCTGCCCCATGGGAAGTGATCAACCAAAGAACTTGTATGCATATATGCATAACCCATGGACACAGACAACAGGGTGGTGAAGGTTTGGGCCAAGGCATGCAAGTGGGGCTGGGCAATAGGAGTCAATGGGAGAAAAAATGGGACATGTGTAATACTTTCAACAATAACAATTTTAAAAAAAGAAATGAAAGACAGAAAGTCCTGCTTGAACCCAATTTCTTGCAGAAGTCTAGTAGTTTCCATTCCTGTAGCCCAAATGCTTAATTCTTACATTCCAGTACCTTTCCTTTAATTCCTCATTTGGATTAAGCTAATCAATTAGAATGCTGATAACAAGACTATTTAACTACCTACCAAGGATGCTAAAACTTCACCTGATATCCATCATGCTGAATAGTTGAGACTATTTCATGTAGCCAGTGGGGAGACATTGGCTATTAGGAAGACTCTAAAGAATATGGGAATGTTTCCAGGGAAGTTGGGAATTGAATAGGGACAATTTTTTCTAGAAGTGTAGCATGACACTTGGCTTTTGAAATAACCAATTCCAGGCCCTGCCTGTTTCAGAACTATTAGGGAGCCCATAACCCAGGATTTACACAGCCAAGGAGTCAGATCATTATCTCCCATTACTTGCTCTCCATGTCTGCCTCTGAACTTGCCATCACTTGTCAGGGACACCCACATCCCTCCTCAGTATCTCCTTACGTCAACCCTCCCTTCCCTGCCATGCCCCAAGTTGTTATGCCCATGGTATTGATCTACAACCAACTAAATTTTGTTCTAGAACCACCGGATCGATATATTGGCTATTAGCTACATGGGTCCACTTAAGTTTATATTTTTATTAATTTAAAATTTTTAAAAGAGCAACTCAGATTTCAAGCACTCAATATCCACTCAATGCCTAGTGGCTGCTGTATTTGACATTTTTAACATGGCAGAAAGTTCGTGAGACAGCTCTGTCCTATCAGACCACACTTGGTTGATCTCTCAGCAGCTACTAAGAGAAGATGCAGATAGAATAGTGAAATGTAGCAGTTAGAAGCTACCTTATCTCTCCAAGGATTAGCAAATAAAATACCAGTGCCTCCATACCTTACTGTCCACCCTTGGCAAATCTCACTAGTTAATCGTAGTGTTAGTTTTCACTGAACTGAGACATGGTTTTTGGAATCTTTCTGAGAACAATGCTCTTGGGAGCTTCAAACAAAAATCATCAGGGTGGGTGTTTGAGATAAATCATTTAGAATCTAGTTCAATCCATTCATTAGGTTAAAGAGGAAATCAAGGTCTAGTAAAGCAAATGACTGATAGAACCTAGACTACGATGAAGGCTCTCTGATGAAAAGCAGTGTAGCATGTTAGTAGGCAAGTAAGTTCTAGAATTAAACTGCTGGTGTTCACATTTCATTTCCACCTTTTAATTTCTGTGTGCTCTTGCCCTTACTGTTTTTGAAACCCAGTTTCTTCATTTATGAACAATTTTAGCAATAATACTTGCCCCTTAGGGCTGTTCTGAAGTTAATGTGATAAAGTATGGTGCCTGGCACACAGGAAGTACTGAATAAATGCTAGTTATTATTGTTAGTGTATGGCACTTAGGGCCCACTTATTATTTCCATCTTAGAGACGAGGGAGCAGAAAATCAAAGAGGTTAGACCACATGTCAAGGCCACGCAGCTAGCTCACCACAGAGTAGGGATTCTCACCTAAATATTTTTTATTTCAAGGCCAGCACTCTGTCTACTGTGTCATGTTTTCAAAGTCATTCCTGCTTTCTTAGATACTCTAAAATTATTTTTCATCCTTCCTATGCAGGGCACTATAAAATCCACATGTTTGTGTACTTGCACAGCCCTTTGACACAGCTGACAAAGATCCTGACAGATAAATTGGTTGTGAACCTGTCTTGCTGGGACCTTTTGGCCTGAGTAAGCTTTCTCCACAATTTGTCCATCAGCAAGTCAAAGACATGGACATTAATATCCAGATCCCAGTCAACTGTCACCGTGGCTTCCCAGGTCCATGAAAGTTGTGACTTACTCAGTAGAACTGGCCAAACTGCTGATATTTGATCGTTTCTGACTTACACAAACAGCATTTTCTAACTTAATAATTACTTTCGTTTTACAAATAAATTAAACAATCTCAGAAAACTCAATAATTTGCCCAAAGACAAAAAAACAGGGTGATAGAAAGACCACACCCATCACTGCAAAAGCAATTCAGCCATCATGCCTGACAGCTTTTTAGGTGAGAAGATTGTCTTAATAACCCTGTATGTTAAGCCTCTGGTTAATTATCTGCTATTTCAGAATTAACAGAGGGGCCTAAGCTTTCCCATCCTTGAAGTTTGCTATCTAGACAGCACTTTTGTTCTTTTTGTGTTTTCCTGAAAACCTTAAACCAATTTTTATATTCTTACTGGAATGTTCTTCTGTCATTCCTGCTTAGTGGCATGCAGTACAGTTCTTCAGGAGTAAGGCTGTTTAAAGATTTCTTCCCTCTGAGATGAATGTTTGATTTATCTTGTTCAAAATGAAACTTTCTTCAAGAAGCTGTTTTGTATGAGTGCTTTCTAAACCTGAACATCATCAATCATCTTTTTTTTTGTTTGTTTGTCCAGAAGAATAAAGTAGATAATTTGTCCAACAATCATATCTTCTTACTTAGCTGAATGACAAGAAAGGAAGTATTGAGCTTGCTCCATAGGAGTGGGTAATATACTAAATGTAAGTCTTATACCTCAGACAGTTGCCAGCTTATAGGTAGTTCTTATGCCATAAGTCTGTGCCTAAATGGTAAAACAGCATATTTAAATATTGTAATGAACAAGTGAATTGATTGTTCTTATATGATATCAAGCACCTGAATTAGCTGATTTTTTTTTTTACAGAAACACATCTCTTATTTTTTTTTTTAACTCAACTTAACAATTGTTTTGTCTTTCAGACAGGACCCACCCCTTTACATGTTTACTTAAACAAATATAGCAAACTTGTTTCAGCACAACCCCCAGAGGAGACAGGAAGTTTGTGGAATGACCTGGTGTGTGTGTGTGTGTGTGTGTAAATGTCAGTCAGCTGTTAGCAAGCTTCTGCTGAAGGTCACATTACAATATTGGACACTGTGATCTGTGATATACATAAAATAGGGGCATTTAGAAAGAAGAAAAAGATTGAAAAATAAGATGCAGGCTCTCTCAGGAGCTCATACATCCTTGCCCCAAAACGTGCTCTAGGTAGTGGTTGTTTTGTGGAGGCGTGAAGTAAGTTACAGAGATATATAAATCTATTTCCTGCTGAGAAAGTCTGTTTTTCTCAAGCAGGTGGCGAAGACTCTGGTTGCTTCTGTGGATAGCTGCTCTGTTGTTTTCGGAACCATTTCAGGGCCAAATTTCTCAGGCGTGAAGTGTGTGCCATGGAGATCTGTATCTTCTGTGTGTGGATGTGGATTCCGTACGGCTGGATCTGTTCCAGATCACTGTCTCGGAGCCAAGAGACTATTAATATTTTAATGAATTATTTTGGGGACCCCTGGGAAAAAGCGGTCAGAGCGCTGCTTTCCTCGGGACTCCGAAGCCAGGCCATTTTCCATCCATGTCAGTCCTGATCCCTGAAATGTTTTCTTGTTAAAGCTCAGCACTGTTATCTTTGCCTCCTTTGGCACTTCTGTGCTGAGAGTAGCAGAGACACTCATAGCTTTTCTTTCAGGTTTGACCGTCTCTACTTCACTGTCGGGTAAAAATGATTTCTAGACAGTGTTTGGGACACATTTAGAATCATTTGGGAGAAGTAAAAATAAAAATAAATAGATAGATAGATAGATAGATAGATAAATAAATAAATAAATAAATAAATCCAACCCAGGATAAACTAAAATCATCTCTTACTCTTCCATGAAAGCTAGTTTCAAATGTGATTTTCAGTTTGGCTGATTAACCGGGTGACACGGCCTTCTACCGTGTATTTCACGGAACGCCCTTCACAGATGACCTTTTCTCAGAAGATCACAATTGGATGGGAGGGATAGACAGAACACCGCGGGTCTCTATTAGGGTTTCTCGATTTTACTGGGGCACTATTTCACGTCCGGCTTCCCTTCCCGGGCTGGTTCTGCTTCTGCTGGGTTTTCAGCAGTTGAGATCCAGTTCTGCTGAAGGCATTTTGGACCGTGGGAGAGAACCACTAGATGGCGGAAGCGCACTGCCGAAAATCGGAACCTCCTGAGCATCTGAGACAGGCTGCGAGGGGGTGGGGAGGAAGGTGCCCTGATTGCTGACTGATGCGCTGGCCTGTCTCCTCCTCTCCTCCAGCTCTAGGAGTAATTGCAATCCGGGGTGCTGCTCTCAGAGAGCTACTCCAGAATGCTGCTGGTCTGCACGACACAGTGCAGCTCTCGTTTAAGGTGGCCTGACAGGCGTTTTTCACTCTCCCCAGCACTGTGAGCCAGGCAACTGCTTGTAGAAGGCCCTAAAAATGCCTGGGACTCGGATTCTTAACTTCTATTGGGAGTCAGGCGACAAGGCAATAGATCAATAAGTTCTATGCCATACACGGGCTTGTTTACTCATTTTCTCTTTCCTTAAATGTGTACTTTGTTCCTACCATGAACAAGGCACTAAGATATAACTTTAAGACATATTCACACATCAGTTCTGAGAGATACATAGGCAATTAATAGGCGATTAAGACCAGAGATGGTTGCTACAGTAAGGTTGAACACATCACAGATGCGCTTTCTGGTGTGGGTGAAGACTAAAGGGAGGTCTCCGGGACAGTTAGGGGTGAGCCAGGCAGAGTCAGCTTAGCCAGAGTCTAATTTAGGGATAAGAAGGATCTAACCGCACAGGACCCAGTTGGGAGAGAGAGTGCTTGGGAACTGAGTTGTCTGGCTGGAATGTGAAGTGGGACAATGACAGTGGAAGAGCAGGGAAGGTAAGCAAGCACCAGATTACGGAGGGTCTTCTATCCCATGCCAAGAGGTTTACTTTAGCTTAAAGTTACTTTATCAGTGGGGAGCTGTGAATTGTTTATATATAAAAGGCAGTGCCCTGATCTCTGCTCTTGAGAGGGGCCATTCTGGTGACAATTAGAATAGACTGGATGGGAAGCAAGTTAAGATGGGCCTTTCTGATGGTCAAGCCGAAAGTGGGAAGGGAATGAAGGAAAGTGAGTGAATAGATAAAGAAATACTAGGAGCTTAGAAGAGATATTTGAAGACTTACTATGTATGTGGGATAAGAGAGTGGTAGACTCAAGAATAACCCCTTGGCCTTTTTCTGGGGCAACTTCAAAGACTGTTGCCACTACCCAAGTGTAGTATTGGGCAGAAAGTTAATAGTGAACCCTGGTGATGTCCAAAGAATTTGGTAGATCTTAAGTATTCTGAAACTACAATTATGTAATATTCCTCCATCAATTCTTTTATTCAAACAATGTTCATGGAACATCTAGTTTAAGGCCACATGTCAGGTCTTGTATGTAACGTTGTGTTTGTTTTCATTACGCATGTTAGAGTTTGGCTTCTTAGTGCAATGTTTTTCAAAATTGTTTTGGTGTAAGTCTCCTCACTTCATCTAGACTAAAAGCTTTTTAGGGTTATGTCAGTGTCCAAATTATATATTTTTTAATTTCTTTATTGATTATGGTGTTACATATATGTCCTTATTCCTACATTACTCCCCTATTACCCCCTCATGTCCTCATCCCCTGTTGTCTGTGAGCAACCAAAATATTGATGGTTTCACACACACACAAAAAAAAACATTTTGAAATTTTTTTTGAAGGAAGTGAAATATAACTATAATTCCCAAGCCTACATTAAATGCATAATTTGGAACTATCCTATCGTCGCTATTATCGTGAAAGGTGGAACATAAAAAGACACACAGGCAGAAAGAAAGAGTTGGGTTGAGTTCCATCTCACTCCTTTTTCTGGTGACATTCTCAAGTAACATTGCATGCAAACACAATGAGCAAGCAGGACAGAAAAGCTGTTACATAACTGGGTTCTGCAATGTCAGAATTGAATACATTATTGACTGTATTCCTAATATCTAGGAGACTTTAATGAGAAGACATATATAACTAGACCAACCATTTGCAGAGTGGAACTTGAAGATGTTTTATTAATTCATCCAATTAGACAAGCATTTATGTCCTCACTAAATATTTACTAAATATCTGTGGGTCAGCCCTGGGAAACAAGGGTTAACAAAATAGGCATAGTCCTTCTTGGGATGCTCAAGATCTGGTGATAAGCAACATAAGTGAAAAGTATCCCTATAATAATACAAATCTGTGTTACTCCTCCGAGATTTGTCTCCCTGGTGACAATGAATTTGTGGAGGAAAGGTGTAGTTATGCTTCTGAGACAGGGAAGAACTAACTGGATTAATGAGGGCCTGAATCCATTGCCTTAATCATCATTACAAAGCTGGAATTCAGCTGTAGTCATGGTCAAATGAAATAAGCACCTAATGAGAAGAGACAGCGCATCTCCCAGGCCCTTAAAAAGAGCCTCTGCACCAGAGGAGGCATGCACGCTCAGTTTCATCTCATGTATCAGTTCACATTGACTGAAAGTGGCTGCCTGGAGTGCCAGGCTGAGCAGGATTCAGTGGGAAAAAGGCTGTTTCAAAGCAGCATTGCTGAGGAAGGGAGGGTGGGGACACATGACACATATCTGCACATCCTTCACTACACCATGGCTGAATCAATAATATTGAGATATTTGAGAAAGAAGGCCTGGGGAAGGTGGAATGTGCCATCTAGACACATGGGGGTCAGAGAGGGAGCTTAGTGCAGGAACTGCTCATTTCTGAATCTGGGAGACCCTGATATTCAGCTCTCTGCCGAGTCTTCATCATGGCATCAGGACCCAGGAAAATCCCCTTGTCTTTGTACAGATCTGGTGCTGAGGGAGGCCTTTTGATTCGGCTACGAGGTTCATCAATGCCAGGAAGCAAGATAGTGGATAAGAAGTTTGGAATCATTAAAAACAGCTAAGATTTGGTTTCTGGAATTGTGAGCCTGGGGATTAGGTAAAGTCATCCCAAAACAATGGTCTCCTAAGGTTTCCTGTTGGTCTGCCTGGCCTGGAGAGTGCCCCTCTTTTGACTTTGGTGAAACTTACATGACGTGTCATCAGTTAGCTAACGAAGCTAATTTGTAAAATTTATGTAACCCGTGCAAAAAATCAATGACAACAAATGTTCAAGGAACTCACAGCTCTACATTTGGACCAATATGTGCTTTAAAAATAAACAAATGTGACAAAAATATTGGTATTCAATTTTGGTGATTTTTGGCAAGAAAGTAGTTTTTCTTCTCCCTGGCATCTTCCTGTGACTTGCAAGTTCTGCAGAAATTTTTGTTTTTTAATGTATTTAGGTGCAAATTTTAAGTTAACCCACACATTTTGTTAATGATGTGAGAGTTCTAATATATTTGATTTCACACTTAAGAGATGAAGGAAAATGTAAGTTTGAAGAATATTGAAGGAATTTTGTTTCTGCCTTTTTAAATGCCTCCACCAAGTGCCATCCTTCAGGTTGAAATCGGAAAAATGCCTAATAAACATTGATGCATGTACTTGGTGCTTGGCACTGTATTTCTTGCAAATGAATATCTCAGAATTGACCAACTGGAACTATTTGGCACATAAAATGCATGTAAACTAACTCCCTTCAAGAGGAAGAAAGACTTGAAAACATTGTAGACTCCATAAAACATGGATATGCCAATAGCTCAGCAATCTAAGAAGTTCATTTGGAAGCTGAGGCAGAAAAGGAAAAGCGTCATATCAAGCTGAACTTCAGTTGTGACAGGCTTGTTATTGGGTTAGGCATCATGGAATGTTTGCTAGATGAAGAGTTAAAATTTAAGTATCAGACTAAGAGATTGAGTCAAAGGGTTCAGATTTTCAAAGCACAAACCAAGGTACTCACTTAAAACATAGTATACCCATTTTGACAGATTAATAGACATAATTTCCTCCCATGTCAATATACAAACAATGAGATTTTGCTGTTTTTCCCATCAAGATGTAGAGGCAAAGTCCCTCCCTGATTGACTCTGGGCTTGGCCATGTAACATGCTTTATTAGCAAATGGGGCTTCACATAAGGAGATGCTTGGAAAGTGTTTGTGCAATCAGTCTGGCTCTCTGGGGACCCTCTTTGAGACCTGGTATAGCCTACTGGAGGATAAGAAGCTGTATTAGTTTCCTATTGCTACTGTAACAAATTACCACAAACTCCCTGGCTTAAAAAAACACATCTATTATTAACTTATAATTCTCAAGGTCAGAAATCTAAGAGGGTTAACAGCACTGAGTTCCTACTGGAGGCTCTGGGGAGAATCTATCTTCTTCCTTTTCCAGCTTCTAGAAACCATCTGCATTCTTTGGCTGGTTGCCGCTTCCTGGCATTGCTTTGATCACTGCTTCTATTGTTGCATCTTCTCTGACCCTCATGGTCTCCTTCTTATAAGGATCCTTGTGATTAGATTGGCCTACCTGTGTAATCCAGGATAATTTTCCTATCTGAATACCCTTAACTTAATCACATCAGCAAAGTCTATTTTGTCATAGAACACAAGATATTTGGGAGGGGATCATTAATCCATCTACCACAAAGGTCAAGAGCAAGAGAACCAAAGAGTCCCAGTCCCTAGCCAGCACCAAGGTACCAGATATGTAAGTGAGGCTGCCTTGCCTCTTCTAGATTAATTTAGAATGCAGTCATGTCAGTGAACCTAGCTGAACCAGAGAAAGAACCACCCAGTCATCCTGTAGAATTACAAGAAATGATGTCATTGATTTTTAACTCCTTGAGTTTTGGGGCAGTGGGCCATTATAGGGATGGAAATTTTTCCCATCTCTTCCAGGTTTTTGGTCTGGTCTTATAATTAAGTGACATGAGACAGATTAACAGGAGAAAACAAATTTAATTATCTAAGGAAGCCCCATGCAGACAATGAAACTCAAAGGCAGTCAGGCAATTGAGGTTTATTGAGCTAAGGAATGGGATAGAGGCCTGAGGCTTCAAAGGGAAGGAGGGTAATTCACAGGAAGCTAAGAAAAGATGTTTGGTTATCAAATGTTTGTCCTGCCATCCAGGTAAGTCTTTCAGATAAAAAAGTTATCTGGAGTAATCACTCTTTTTGAAGTAGTTAAAAGGAGAGGTAAACATTTTCCTCCATCTGCTGGGTCTTGATTGCCTTCTGCTCAAAATTATCCACACACTGAAGTCGAACATTTAGGGTGGCACATTCTGCTCTCCTTCACCATCGACCTTCAAACCCTAATTTAAATAACTATTTTCACCATAATTTAAACTAACCTTCTGTAATCTGGTAAATTTCCATCTTTATTGGTAAAGAGGAGGTTTGGAAGGGGAGAGAAATAGTTTTATCACTTCTACAAATAGGTCCTTGTGGTATGAGAAGTTATGTCCTTATGTTGTACCACACTTGTTATGTTTTCCAACCTACCTTTAAATATCATCTCCTTTCTGGAAAAGGCTAAGAAGAAATCAGAACTGAAGATGATTTTTTAGTTCAGCATCCTAATTGATTCCCTAGTGCAATGGTTGGCGAACTGCGGCTCACAAGCCATATGCGGCTCTTTGGCCCCTTGAGTGTAGCTTTTCCATAAAATACCATGGCCTGGACGAGTCTGTTTTGAAGAAGTGGCGTTAGAAAAAGTTTAAGTTTTAAAAATTTGGCTTTCAAAAGAAATTTCAATCATTGTACTGTTGATATTTGGTTTTGTTAACTAATGAGTTTTCCGACTGCCCTAGTGAGTATCTGATTGTGTCCTTCAATCTTCATCTCTTTTTTAAATATACTTCATTATGCTAACTGGGCCATTGAAAATTGTTGCAATTTTTATTTTTTGAAATCACAAATGCTTGAAAATACTTCTTTATTCATCTTAACTCTTGGGATCATAGACATCTATCCTGTAGTCTTCTTGGTATGTCTATGGACTAAGAGATTTGTAGACTGTTCTGTTCTAACAATCATTATATATCATCTGAATTTTATTAAACACTAATCTCCACACTGAGCTCTATGAAGTGCCATGCAGATCAAAAAGAGCCACAGTTCTCCACAAAGTTTCATAAAATTTAATTTAACAGGCTCATTGGAGAAACAATAACAAAATCTCTTTGGACCTTCATTAACTCAGATGTGAAATACTTGTTTTGCAACTCAAATTTCTGATTTTGAAGATCATTGTTTTGCCTTCTAGGTCATCTCCGTTTTAGAACTGAATCTTGAATGTCAATCCATTGACTTGGAAACTGGGCAAAGCTGAGTTGGACCACTCTTATTTGCAGTTTCTATTGTAGGGATTTAGGGTGATAGATTAAGAGAGGAGTATGTATTCTATTTTTCTTTGATGGGGATAGGTGACTGATCAATTCTACTCTTTGTATCATTTTTCCTAGCTCCTGGTTTTTCTTTCTGTGATCATGTGGTAGTTTTTAGATATGTCAAAAAATTATTTGAAATATATTCACACTAAGAGGTGAGTTCTCTCTCCTTTCTTGTATCTAAGCAGGCCCTAGTGAACTGACTTATAAAGAATAGAATGCAGTAGATGAGATGTTGCATAGCTTCTGAGAAGTGACGTTGCATAATTCTGAAAGGGCCTTGTCATTTCTGCCTGGTTGACTCAGGATAGTTGCTTGCTCTGTGGAAAGCCAGCCACTATGTGCAAGCATCTGACTATGCCAGAAAGTCATATTTAGCCACTCCCCTGGGCACAACCACTGAGCTTCCAGCAGGTACTAGCACCAACTGCCCCCCCCTGCCCCCCATGTCAGGGACTCTCTTGGACATCTTCCCAATAGAATTCCAGATGATTGAAGCTCCAGCTTGTGTTTGACTGCAACTATGTAAGAGATGGCGTGTTGCCTTCTCAGATAAGCTTTTCTTAATGTCTTTACTCCAACTTTATGAGAAGAATAAAATTGTTGTTGTTTTGTGCTGCTATGGTACAGGGTGATTGTTATGTAGTAGTAACTAGTCTTCAAAAGAAAAGCTTGATAGGGGTCTATCTGTATTTAAATCAACTCCCTGATCAAAGATGGCTATGTAAGAAAACACTTAACTCATGTTCCAGATTCAGGGACCTGTTTGCAGAGAGGGGCAGCTTGTGGAGAAGAGGCAGTGGATCTGGGCATTAGAAATGTCAAGTTCTAGACCAAGTCTTGCCACTGATTGCTATATAAGTGTGGTCAGATCACTGTCTCTCTAGGACCTTGTTTTGTCATCTGTAGAATAGAAAATTGGGACTATATAATATGTATGGTTTCTTCTACACTTTAAAACTATAATTCTAATGACTTCAGAACATTGAGATAGACAGATCAATAAAATGAATTGATATGTAATATCTCCTAAAAGAAAGCAATTTTCCAAATGGAATGGTTCATCTATAATTTTATCGGAAGTCCTATCCAAAAGTATTAGAAAGCTTAATTCCAGGTTTAGAAAATGATGATGTTATCTTAATGATTTCTATTGAGCTGAAACAGTGAGCTTTTAAAAGATGATACTAGCCGAAACCGGTTTGGCTCAGTGGATAGAGCGTCGGCCTGCGGACTGAAAGGTCCCAGGTTCGATTCCGGCCAAGGGCATGTACCTTGGTTGCGGGCACATCCCCAATAGGGGGCGTGCAAGAGGCAGCTGATCAATGTCTCTCTCTCATTGATGTTTCTAACTCTCTATCCCTCTCCCTTCCTCTCTGTAAGAAATCAATAAAATATATTTAAAAAAATGATACTAATTAGAAAAAGCTTTCCTAATTCCATGTCATTAACTCAGAAATGTGTTATATATTATTCAAAATTACTTCAATGTAACATTTACTTAAGTTATTTGTCATAAGAAGCAGTCGTTCTTTTTCTTACTCATAAAATATTTAAATCCTCCATTTTCCAGATTATTGCTATTTTATTTTGAACATGATCTTCTTGTTACAACTAAGATAACTGAATGCATGAGCAGTGATTTCCCTCCACATTCTGGGGGTATAGGAGCAAGGAGACTTAATTTTTTCACATTAAATATTTCTGTGATATTTATAACTGCATATTACAATAAGTAGGCATTATTTTTATAAAAAAAGAAAGATGTAATTATATATTCTTCAGATAAAGAGGTATTATACAATGAGGATTATTTTTCATCATTTCACTCATTCTTAAGACTATATGCCACTTCATATCTCATAGAGTTTTCTTTTTTGCCTTACTGTGCTATTGCCTAGCTTTACCTTACTGTATGTGTAGATGAATCAAAGTTTGGTATAAAATAGCTGTTTATATAAGAATGTTGTGTTCTGTGACAAGGAAAATAATACATTATGGTGTTCACAAAGTGCTAAAGGAGGAGATCATTAATTTTGAGTGGGTGTCAGGGAAGGCTTCTGAAGGGTGGTCGTCGTATGAGTTGGGCTAGTAAATTTTAACCCAGTTCTCTCTCCCTCCACCCCAAACCCAAGATCTTCAGCCTGTACTGCACTGACTCCCAGGCCTCTACTCTTAGGTCTACTGTCTGGCTCTATCTGCAGATGAGGACTAACTTCATTCATGGGCCTTTGTGACAGTGGCAGGTAGGATTATACTAATATTAATATTTTAATGCTAACAGTAAAACTAATAACCCAACATTAATTAAGCACTTCCTAGATGCCAGATCCTTTATTAATAACATCACATAACTTACCATCCAAATAGAGACATCATTTTAAAACAACTCTGGTGAGATATAATTGACATACAATAAACCTTACATGTCTAAAGTATCAAATTTAATAAATTTTGACATATGTATGCTCCCTAGAAGCCATAGCCACAATCAAAATAATGAATATTGCTATTACCCCTGAATGGTTCCTCGTTATTTGTTGTAATCCCTACCCACCAATCACCTCTGTCCCCAGACAAACCTGATCTGCATTCTGTCATTATAGATTAGTTTTCCTTTTTCAGAATTCTATGTAGAAGGAATTATGCAATGCTTACTCTTTTTATGTCAGACTTGTATTATTCACTACAAATTGTAACAAGAGTTTATTCCTTTATGTTATTAGATAGTGAATATTTCATTGAATGGGGATGCAATTCATCCATTCAACAGTTGATGGGCATTTGGGTTGTTGTCACTTCTTAAATATTGCCCCCAAAGCTATCATGAACATTTATGTAAAACAAAATGAAAGATTTTTACAGGAAGAAAAGGCTAGACTCCAGAGCCCTCTTCTCTGAATGCCTCATCTTTGCCCCACCCCATAGTCATTTGATAGTTACCATGATAGTACTGAGCCCTATACACACTATGTTTTTCCTATACATTCATACCTATGATAAAGTTTAAATGACTCTTGCACTTGGGGCTATTATTAACTAACATAAGGGTGACACAAACAGGCACTGTGATTCTGAGACAGTTGATCTGACAACCGAGACGGCTACTAAGTGACTGGGAGTTTGTGTATGCAGTGTGGGATGGAAGATGATGGTGCGAGATTTCATTACACTGCTCAGTAGGGTGCACAATTGAAAGCTTGGAAATTGTTTATTTTTATAATTTTCCATTCAATATTTTTGGATTGTAGTTGACTGCAGATAACTGAAACCCCGAAAGCAAAACTGCACGTAACAAAAGGAGTTGGGGAGACTACTGTCTAAATCAGAATCTCTTGTCCTTATCTAATTTGACCACAGCATTGGGCTAGCCTCTCATTTGAATCCAAGCTTTCTTATGTCCATTTCCATCCTCTTTCCTAAAGGCTCTGGTTCCAAGCATGGCTTTGAAGGCGGCCTCTGTGCATGCTCAGGAGGTCTTGTTTTGTGTGTTTAGAGTGAAAGAGGGATGTGTGCTCTTGGCATTTCTCCTTTGGAGGACTTTTATCACCACAGAAAGTCCACCGTGAATTGAAGGTTATCTGAGACAAGCTGTCTTGAGGGGAACAATGTTTTAACCTCACTGGTGTTTATATATTTAAGCCAGCTTGATTTTCATATATAACTACTTCTTGATGTCAACACTTCGCTAGAGGTATATTTCATACCCATCAGTAGGTTATGTGTGACTGTATGTGTGGAGGGTTGTATTCATTTTTTATTGCTCCATAACAAATTACCACAAACTTAAGGGCTTAAAATAACACCCGTTTATTATCGCACAGTTGTGAAGGTCAGAAATCCTGGCAGGCACAGCTGAGTTCTCTGCTTAGGATCTCACAAGACTAAAATTCCAAGTATTCAAATGGGCCACGTTCTTATCTGAAGGCTCTGGGGAAGAATCCACTTCCAAATTCACTTAGGTTGTTAGCAGAATTCAGAACCAGGACATTGTTATATAACAACAATGTTACTATGGAATCAGATATTTAGTATTGATCAATGTTATTACATCACCCACAGTAATATTCAAATTACATCATTTCTTTCAGTAAGTCTATCACAGCAGTTTTCTTCTCCAGCCCAGGATCCTATCCAGAATCACTCATGTCCTCTCAGTTTCCTTTATTCTGGAATATTACTCAGCCTTTCTTCATCTTCTTGGCAGTGACATGTTTTAAAGGCCACTTGTTTTTATAGACTATTCCTCAGTTTGGATTTTTCTAATTTTTTTTTTATTAAAGTCAAGTTAAATATTTTTGGCAGGAACACTAAATATGTAATGTTGTGTCCTCTTTAATGCAGCATAGCAGAAGTCATGTGATGTCGGCTTGTGCTAAGGTTGGTGGTGCTAGCTTTGATCACTTGGTTACAGTGATGTTTTCCAAGTTTTCTTCTGTAAAATGTCTGTGTAAGTAATTTGTAAAGAATTACTTGGATCTGTATAAATAACTGTTTCTCATCAAACTAATTTTAGCCTTCAGTGACGCTCTTTTAAACTCCATCATTTTCTCTGTTTGTAGTTAGCTTTCTACTGTAAGGAAATACTGATGTATTTAGACCAATATGGGGTCATAAATTTTTATTCTACTTAGTTTACTATGAATCATTTATATATTCATTTATAATGAGATTCAAGTTGACCCAGAGTTGGCCTCTGGGGCTCTTTCAACTTACTCTGTGTCCTGTTGATACATCCCCTTACATTACTCATTTTTGATGCAGGAGAATATCCCAGGCTTATCTTGCATTTGAGCCTTGGAGATCAAACTTTTCTTCAAGGATACTTGCTGCTTCTTAGGGGAGAATGCAATTTAAAAGCCAATCACTGGTTATTCTCATTACTTCTGGTCCATTGTGACTTCTCAGCAGAGATAACTAGGATATAATATACAAATACACACATATTTTTCTTTATTTCAACAAATACAAGTATTAGCGTAGTAGGTTTGCTTATTTAGTTATAGAAAATGGGTCGGTATTTATTTCTATTTTAGAAATATTTCTATTTTAGAAATAAATACATAATACATAAAATAGATAAATAATACATAAAATAATAAATACATAAAAATTTCTAAAATATTTCTATTTTAGAACTAAATAATACATAAAATAGATAAAATATATGAGATAAAAATTTTTAAAGATGGGAAAAATAATCAGAAATATCAGAACCACTATTTTGTTCATGTTGAAGAAGTGTTAGTCAGCAATCAGTATTAACTCTGTTTTGTAATAGACACTATATTTTGGAGCAGTTTTAGACTTACAGAAAAATTAAAAAGGTTTGAGCAGATAGTGCCAAGAGAATTCTTGCACTCCTTGCTCATTTCCTCCCTACTATCAACTTCTTACATTACTATTGTACATGTTACAATTAATGAACCCAAACAAATACATTCTTGTTGATAAAAATGTGCAGTTTATTCAGATTTCCTTAGCTCTGCTTAATGTCCTTTTTATATTTCAGGGTACCATATTATATTTAGTTATGTCTCTTCAGGCTCCTCTTGACTGTGACACTTTCTCAGACTTCCCTTGTGTTTTATGATCTTGACAGTTTTGAGGAGTACTAGTCAGGTGTTTTATAGGATGCTCCTCTATTGGCCCTTGTATGATGTTTTTCCCATGAATAGACTGGGAATGTATTGTGTTTTAGAGAAAGAACACAGAGGGTCATCCTCATCACATCATAGCAAGAGCACACACTAGCAATATATGTTTTCACTGTTGACATTGACCTTGGTCATCTTGCAGAAGGTGTGTTTATCAGGTTTTTCCATAGTGAGGTGGTCCTCCACCCTTCCATACTCTACTCTTTGTAAGGAAGTCACCACCCAAAGCCCACAGTGTTTCTTCTTGAGGGTGAAGTATATACATCAGTTATTCATAATTCTTTTATGGGAGATTTGTCTCCTCTCCCCCTTTATTTTATCATTTATTTATGTCCCCATGGCCTTGTGGATACTTAGTTTGCACTTTGGGTTATAATCCAGCACTACTTTATGTGTTTAGTTGCACAGATTGTTCTGGCTTTGGCCATTGGGAAGCTTTCAGCTGGCTCCCCTGTCTCTTTGATAGGATTCTATTAATGTGATTTTTGTTTACTTGTTTTTCAGCACTTTCTTATGTTCTGCCATTACCAGTTGCTCCAGGTTTAGTTTGTATATCTCTTGCCCCAGTAGGCTTGCTTTTCATATTTATTAGTCATTTTTAAACTATGTTCTATGTAGGTTTGAGCCAATGAATAATATATGGTAAGGAATGGGAGCCAGCTTTCTCACTCTTGAAGGGACTTGGAAATATGGAAAGACAGAAGAATAAAAGGTACCCTGTGGATTTGGATTGAAATTGAACATTTCAGTATAAATTCATGGTTTTAAATTTAGGGAGATCACTGGCAGCACTGCTTGTCTCAAAGTCTGTTTTGTCTAATATTAAAGTGGCCATTCCAGCTTTCTAATACTTACTTTTTGGCTGGTATATATATTTTTTATTCTTTCATTTTTGAACCCTTTTTATCTTTATATTTAAAGTGGATTTCTTGTGCATGGAAATAATTAGATCTTACCTCTTTACTGGAAAATTTCTGCTTTCTAAGCAATTTATTTAGTCAACTTATATTTTACAAAATTATTGAATCTGCATGAAGTATTTATCTCACCCACTCCACCTCCACTCCCATTCCCTTGCAGTTCTTTCTTCTCTGGTATCACTTCAGAAACTGGCATTTCCAACCTCCGTGTCCTCAGCTTAGTGAAACCCCTGCCCAGGTGGGCTTCTTCTCCCTGTTCTCCAGTAGGGAGAAAGTTCAGGTGATTATGATGTAATCATGGTCCCTACCTTACGCGTTTTCTTTCTTTCAAGGATTGCACTGCTGTGCTACCTATTGTTCAATTTCTAAAAACACAATTATCTCACATATTTTATCTATTTTTATTTATTATCTATTTTTAATTTATAGCTATTTTCATTGTAAGAGCAAATCTAATATAGGTACTATATCATGAATAGAACAAGAGGTACCCAAACAATTCAACTTTTAAAATGAAATACAACAATAGAACACCATTGTCCATAATATAGCAAAGTCAGTTATTCTGACTACCTTAATATGTAGCTTGTTATTTTCTTTAAATTTTTTTCCTAACTTTATTGATGTATGATTGACAAGTAAACAGTATATATGCATAACATATTCATGATATTTTGATATATGTATATATTGTGAAATGATTTCCCCAATCAAGCTAATTATATAGAGTATGTTTTGAAGACAGATTTTAAGTAATGTTCCACTACTGAATTACCTGAATTTCTCAAATAACTCTTTCAGATAACTAAAATTCTGGCCAAAGATAGAAAGACAGATATTATGACAGTGTTTATAAGAGTAAGGCACTTCATTCTTTCCAAGTTTTTTCACATTCCTCTCTGTTAAAACTCTGTTGGTTACAAGTGACAAAAACCTAAGTGAATTATGTATAAAGATGAATTTATTAGCTTGTATAACAAACATCCAAGGGTATCTGATTGTGGTATACTATTGGGAATGTGCCTTTCTCCATTTTTCAACTCTCCTTTGATAATTTGACATTAGTAACTCCTGCCTTATATCATACCAGCTTAGCAAGTCAGCAAAAGAGAGTTCCTCAGTCAACAAATAATCAAGAGACTGATATGTGTGTAATAGGGGAATTATATTCAGTGGTGAACTAGATAATTAATATCCTTGCTCTCAGAGAGCTTATATTTTGGTAACATGAGAGAGAAAATAAAGAGACCAAAGAAAATAATTTGGACCCTGAATATTACTACTAAAAGATAAGATAGGGTAATGGGATAGAAAGTCAGTATGATGGCCGTTTTTGTTTCATCATTTATAAATTTCTTATCTGTTTAAGGGGTAATTGACTTAATATATGGATTATTATGAGAAAAAAGCAACCAGGTGATAATCTAGGGAAAGAATATTGAAAATGGAGAAAATAGCAAGTGCCCGCCTTCTAAGATGAGAATCAGCATAGCCCATTATAGGCACAGGGAATATAAAGAAATAGGATGAGAGAAATAAGGTAGGTAGGAATTAGATCACAATGTCTTCATGGGTCATGGTGGGAGTTTGCATATAATCCTGGTTACAATGACAGTTATCTGAGGACAGCCAATACATAAAATGTGACCTTTTTAAATGATCATTCTGGATTCTATATGGAGGGTGTGGTAAAAATGTACCAGGATTGAGAGTTTTAGTCTGGCTTGGGCAGTGTGCCCATTTCTAGAATAGTCACTGAGACTAGGTCAATGCAATGCTTTGATGGCCCATCTTAGGTTAACTTAACTCCTGAGGGCAGTTAGTGAGTTCAACTTCATCTGGACTACATGAACTAAAAGGAGGGATGGGGGCAACGCTCTCACATGGAGGTGTTATTTCCATTGTCCAGCTTGAGCAAAGATTGGTGGCCAGGAGCCCTGCTGTGTGCTGGGGGTTATTGCTCTCAATGTGAGAAGAGTTTCCCTCACCATTTTGAAGGGCAGCATCTGAACAATAGGCGAAAGTCTGCATGGAAAGTATCCCATAAAATAAATGAAAATATGTTTTCTAATATTTATTTTTTGTAAATAATGGCCACAGATCAGAGGAGAGACAATATTTGAAAACAAAACAAAACAAAAAACCAAACCAGCAACAACAAAAAAACTTGGTTGGTAATTTGTTCTAACATGATGAGGAGAGGCCGAAAGCTTTACGTTTCTGCAGCACAAATATTCTTTATGGGAAATTCAAGTTTGTCTCGGTCTCTAAGGATTCAGTTCTTGAGTAACTTTCAGGAACTCAAATGCAGTAAATCACTGGTTTTCCCTGGTATTCATCTGAGAATTCTGAAGGAAATAAACAGTGAAATAGCGCCAATGACAGAAAGGATGCAGTATGTCCTCTAGAAATAGAAATTCTCCCTAAAGGTTGGTAGATAAATTACCAAGCTGCACTGTCAGGGGAGGGAAGAAGGGGGTAATGAAAGGAGATTCCAGAAATTACAGATCATTGAACCTCATCTCATCATCTCAGTTCCAGGGAAAATGATTGAGACTTTAATTAAGTTTGGATACTTGAATAAGTACAACCAGAAAGCATTTTCACTTGCAGAATTTCCATACAGCATTTGGATTTGTATCATAGAACCTGTCTTAAGGGAAAACCTGCTTCATGGCTGGGAACTTTTAATAAAATTTGTCAAATAAATGAATGGCTGGTTCCTTGTATGCAATCTCTGCTGCTGTGGCTGAGGTCAGGGCATGGATTATTCTGAATATGCTTTTATTTTTCTTAATAAACAGATTAAAATGACAGTGATTTTATTCGCTGCTCAAGCTCCTTGTCTTCTATTAGCTTGCATTTTCTAATGGTCAAAACAGGCAGGCATCAGTTTTATCCACAAACATTTATTGAACATTGATTTGTGCAAAGCACTGTATTAGATATAGAGGTAAAAGACCTATGCTCTCTACCTTTAAGAAATCTGGTGACAAAATCATGGCATGCACAAACATGAGAGAAGAAATGAGTGATGACAGTCATGTAGATGTCATTGAAAAGCTGTGATATTATTTGAGTCTTAAGAAATGAATAATCTCTCAATATAAGAGTACAAAAGAGGTAAGTTAATGGTGCTATGTCATTCTTTGTTTATTCTTTCTAGTTTCTACGTGCTCCTCTAAAATTAGCTTTTTAATTGCTACAATTTCAAATATTCTTCATGTATGTTCATGTTGCCCAACTTTATACTTTCATCTCAGGCCCCTTTCTCACATTCTGCTTTCCATTGCACATCTCTCTTATTTTTTAAAGATTTTTTAAAATTATATTTTTATTGATTTTTTTTTAGAGAGAGAGGAAGGGAGAAGGACAGAGGGCTAGAAACAGCTATGAGAGAGAAATATCGATTGGCTGCCTCCTTCATGACCCCCCACTGGAGATTGAGCCCACAACTCAGGCATGTGCCCTGCCTGGGAATCTAACCTGTGACCTCTTGGTGCATGGGACAATATTTAATCCACTGAGTCACACCAGCAGGTGCACATTTCTATGATAAGACCCTAACAGTATAGTCATTAAGGAAAACAGTGTGAAGGTTCTTTCAAAAAATTAAAAATAGAACCAGCATGCAATCCAGCAACCCCTCTTCTGGGTATATGTCCAAAGGAAATTAAATCAGTATCTCAGAGAGTCATCTATTGTTCATTGCAACATTATTTATAGTATCCAAAATATGGAAACAACTTAAATGTCCATCTATGGATAAATGAATTAAGAAGTTATAACACATAAATATATATATATATGCATATGTGGCATATGTACATATATTTATCTATTTATATATTACATTCTTTTATATAATAAACTAGAGGCCCAGTGCATGAAATTTGTGTACAGAGAGGGGAGTCCCTCAGCCCAGCCTGCAACCTCTCACAATCCAGGACCCCATGAGTGGGGTGTCTGACTGCTGGTTTAGGCCTGATCCCTGTGGGATCCACCAGCAGTTGGACATCTCTCTCGCAATTTGGGACCACTGACTCTTTAACACTTGCCTGCCTGCCTGATTTCCCCTAACTACTCTGCCTGCCTGCCTGATCATCCCTAACCACCTCTGCCTACCTGCCTGATCACCCTTACCACTCTGCCTACATGCCTGATTGCCCCTAACCACCTCTGCCTGCCTGCCAGATCACCCCTAACCACTCCTCTGCCTGCCTGTCTGGTTGCCCCTAACCGCCTCTTCCTTGGCCCCCACTGCCATGGGGATATCTGGAATGATGTCCCGGAGGTTGTTCAGCTCTCTGGTCTAATTAGCATATTACACTTTTATTATTATAGATATATTAAATATATAATATACAAAATGGAATACTTCAGCCTTAAAAGAGGAGATCCTTCCATTTGCAACATGAATGAACCTGGGGGACATTATGCAAAGTTAAATAGCCAGAAACAGAAAGAAAAAAGCTGTATTTATATATTTTCTAATTTATATATGAAATCTAATAGAGTTGTATTCCTAGAAGCAGAGAGTAGAATGTTGGTACTAGGGGCAGTCACTACCAATTTAAGTAACCAACCTCAGAATCATTCTTTCTTGGTTCTTTATACTTCCTCTACTTCCTGAAGTCCTTAACCAAATTCTGACACTTTGACTTTCGTTTATCTCCTTTAACATCCTTCCTTAGCATTTGTTATGTACTTGTATTGACACACTAATCACATGATTTTGTACATAAGTATTTACACATGTGTGAGCTCTGAGTAGAGCCTATGGCTTCTTAATCATTGAATTCATTTCAAGGGCTAACACCAAACCTATCTCTGGGAGTATGCAAGAAATGCTTGTTGAAGGAATTACTTATAGTCAGTTATTAACTCACCCAACACACATTTATGGATGACTTGCTATTTGTTTGGAATTATGCTTGCTTAATACTAAGGACACAAAGATGAACAATGCACCATCTTTGCTCTCTGGTAGCTTACAGAGGACTAAGAAGAGCAAACCCATCAATAAATAATATGGAAAACTTAAAGTCAAGATGGACCCAGTAATCTTAATCGACATTTACCTTTTACAGTATCAGCGTAGGTATGTATGTATGTGTCACCTCACTATTTAATTATGATGTTGCTGATTTGTGGTAATTCATATTCTCTTCCTTCCCCCTCCCCACCCTGGCGAAATCTCAGGTTGCATTATCATTAACAAAATACTTTGGAGAATAAAACCATTTCCTCTTAAAAGGATGTGTTCCTAAGAATATGATTCCCTGCTAGGAAAAACAAAAACATCATGAGATCCAACAATTAAAGCCAGTCCTGGTAAAAATAAAAATTAACCTCACAGTTAACTGTGCTTGGGAATAAATCAAGATGCAGTGGACTTAGGGACTGTAGCCAAGAAGTTAGTGATAAAAATCTGAGACTATTGATTATTTCAGGTACACTGAAAAATTAGCTTAAGAAAATTGAAAATTAAAAACCTCAGAAAGGAAAAAAAAGGATAAGAAAAAATAAAAGAAAACTTTATAGTCTTTCCTAGAAATTCTCTTATCTCAATCATTTTCTTTTAAGCTGCTGGAGAAGAGGCTCTTTCAGATAAGTGCTAATGTTTACCCCCAAAGTTTCACTTCTCTGACTGCCTCCAGATCAACTTTGAAGATTTTTCTGTGGTCAAGTGAGGTTCTAGTAGCTCTTTGGAAGTATTAAAAAAAAATTCCTCAGTTTGGACGAGCTTGAAGGTTATTATTATTATGTACTCTTTTATCCACTGGGGATGTGCCCTCAACCAAGGCACATGCCCTCGACTGGAACCAAACTTGGGACCCCCCAGTCCGCAGGCTGATCCTCTATCCACTGAGCCAAACAGGTTTTGACAAAGTTTATTATTATCACTGAAAAATTGAAAAGGTTCATGATGAGTTTCCAAATGAAATTAGTCTGCACAAGTACAAAAACCAAATGTTCTTTATATCCAGAAAGGGAGAAATGCAGTCCAATATTTTTTCAGAGGCAGGTTATAGCACAAAGTAGACAAGGTACATTAGATCAGCAGTTAGTATAGTATTTTATTTTAGCACACCATTAAAGTGATTAAAGGTCTCCCTATTCCAAGCACTACCACACTCAATCTCAGTTGGTATTACCTCTCACTCCATCCTAAAAGTTGAAGTATTTGAATTTAATCTCCCTTCACTGTCCTTCCTTCCTACCTAAAACTTAGCTACATCCACTTCTGCCTTTTAATCCTTTTCTTTCATTTCAGAGGCTATGGGAAGGGACCACCACATTGGAAATTTCTGGCTGCTTGTACAGAGTCCACAAAAACAGAGGCTTCAACAAATTAGGGTGTTCTTTCACCTGATGTGATAAGAATGGAAGAGGCATTGTGAGGCTGGAGCATAAACTCTGTACGGGCAACAGTGGCCCAGGCTCCTTTGATCTTTCCGTCCCTCTTTTACAGTTCATAAAGACAAAGGCGAGAGACAAAGGTAGAGAATGTATCAGAAGGATTGAGAGTTACACTGCTCTCCTGGCTTCAGTTCTTTGTGTAACCTCAGCAACTGTCACATAGAGATGGGCTTTGAGCTAGATATTCGATTTTATCAATTATTGTTTTCCATTGATGCATAGATGGCTACTGTGGGCTACATACCTTCTTCTGGGTTATCTGCAAGCCTTGTTGAGGCCAAGAAACTTCTTTTTCCAGAATAATTTCACCAGACTCCCAGCTTCTCATCCTTACCACACAGACTTTGCTTTTACATGCAGGGCAATACTCCTGTTCCAAAGTGTCACTTTGATCGGAATACCCCTCTTCAAGTAAGCAAACCAAAGCTTCTGGTTCTCCAGTAAATTAAACTAAAATGTAGTCTTCAAACTGTTTTCCCTACCACACTGCTCTGAACTACTTGTCTCTCTCAATTTCCTTCCTAGCGTCCACTTCTAACAACATTCCTGATGATTGCCTCAAAGCCCCTCTGCATGTTTAGTCAGGATAATACTTTGGGAAAATGTCAATATGCTTTCCTCCTTTGCATTTTCAGGTCATCAGCATTTCCCAAATGAGGCAGAGGGATCCATCCACCAGGAGGAAATCAAATTGTTACCACAGGAAAGAATTGAAAAGAAACCAGGTAATGCTCAACTTCTGACAGTCACGACAGTAATTAGCAGTAGGGAGATAGCCTGTGACCAGGTTTTCTGAAAGAGAAAACTCCTCTAGTTTCTATTAGTAACAACAACGCCTAAAAGGTGTGACGCCTCCCCTGGGATGGCGAGGCCATTAGGTTTGCTGCTCTGGTTAGAAGGAACATATCAGTGCAAGGGGGGAAAGCCTATCTTTTCTAGCTTTAGTGGCTCATGTGAACCAACCACAGATGGAGCGGAGGCAAGCAGTTGAGTCTCTCTCTCCAGTTGAAACGTGGGTTGAAATGAGGGTATCTGATCAACTGAAGGATATACTGCCTTGGGTCCCGGCTTCAGGTCTCTGAATAACTTTAGCAACTCTGGGGTTTTGTATTTTGATGTCTTTTCCATTTTATTCTCTTTCTTATTATAAAGCTTTTTGATTTATTGGTGCCGAAGAACAGGGAGTTCTTTCCAATAACCATGCAAATCATCATTGAACTCCTAAGGTAGAGTCTGCGAGATGAAAATGCATCAATAAAATTTGATAGAAAAAGATGCAAGGTTTTTATTTACACCTTCAGGCTAATAAATGTTCGTTGCCTTCCAAAGAATTGTGGCCATGATGGGGCATGTGAGGAAACACCACAGGCGTGTTTAAATCTTATTGCAAAGCTATTTCACATGTTGTATCTAAGAGCCTCAAAATCGACCGAGAATCAAAACAGCTGTTTATGCTAAGAGTTGCTGAAATGATTATGAGGACTGTGGCCAGACAGATTCAGTAATAAATAAATTATGAAAAATCAGAATGGGGAAAACATATTTTGAATGAATTGATTAACTTTCTATTTGCTGAGTGTGAGTTATATGCCAGGAACTGTGCTCACGCTAGATTCATAGAAATAAATGACATTCAGTGCTGTCACATAGCTAATATTTATGGAAAACAATTCTAAATATTTTATGTGAATGAATTTATTAACACTAACAACAACTTTGTGATGTTGGAATTATTATTACTACTTTTCCCAGATGCTCAAGGTTATACAGTTAGTAATAAGCCAGAATGTGAATCAAAGCAACAGGCTTTGGAGTTTGTGCTCTTCACCAATATGATTTATGACCTGTGATCTGGGTGTCTGGATAGAGACATAGGGTTGGCATCAGAGAGAAATAGGACAACACCAGAAGAAAATTTAGGAGAATAGTTTTAAATCTTGAAATGGGGAAGGACTTTCTAAGTATTAACCAAACCTAGAATCCACAAAAGAAAAAATAGGTATATTTATCTATGTGACCAATAAAAACCTGTGTATAGTCTACAAGCCATATGTACAAATAATATGTAAATGCCTGCCTGAGGGAATTAATTTGCCATATATTTAACATACTAGAGGCCCAGTGCATGAAATTCGTGCATGGAGTGTGTGTGTTTGTTGGGGGCGGGGGGCTGTCCTTCCGACCATCCTGCTTCTTCTGCAATTTGGGATCCCTCTCATAATCCAGGACTGTTGGCTTCCAACTGCTCACCTGCCTGCCTTCCTGATTGCCCCTAACTGCTTCTGCCTGCCAGCCTGATCACCCCCTAAACACTCCCCTGCCAGCCTGATTGATGCCTAACTGCTCCCCTGCCAGCCTGTTTGCCCCTAACTTCCCTCCCCTATGGGCCTGGTCACTCCTAACTGCCCTCCCTTGCAGGCCCGGGTCCCCCCTTTCAACTGCCCTTCCCTGCAGGCCTAGTCACCCCCAACTTCCCTCCTGTGCAGTCTGGTCACCCCTAACTGACCCCCTACAGGCTTGATCACCCCCAACTGACCTCTCTTGCAGGCCTAGTCCCTGCCAACTATTCTCCCCTGCTGGCCTACTTGTGGTGTCTACATGGAGGCAGGATCATTTGTGTCTACATGGAGGCAGGATCATTTGACTGCATGGGGGCAGTCATCTTGTGTGTTGGAGTGATGGTCAATCTGCATATTACTTTTTTATTAGATAGGATAGAGACCTGGTGCACGAGAGGGGGCCAGTTGGTTTGCCCTGAAGGGTGTCCTGGATTAGAGTGGGGGTTCCACTGGGGCATGGGGTGGCCTAGGTGAGGGGCCTGTGGTAGTTTGCCGGCCTGCCACATACCCCAGCAACCCAAGTGGAGGCCCTGGTATCTTGGATTTATTAATCTTCTATAATTGAAACTTTGTAGCCTGGAGCAGAGCCAAGCCTTCTGCTCATACAGCCATTGAAACTTTGTTGCCTTAAACACGTGCCAGGATATGCAGAAAGCTTGGCTTCCTCCATTGCAAGGGGCAACCAAAACCTCCCTCCTGCTCTCTCTGTGACCATAGTCATCTTGGTTGGATTAATTTGCATACTTTCTCTGATTTGCTGGTGGGGTGGCTAGTAGGCATGGAGCTATGGTCAATTTGCATATTGCTCTTTTATTAGATAGGATCAGAGGTTAAATATGTCTATAGGAATCCTATGAATCAATGAGAAAAAATATTATAAGTAAAAGAGATAAGAAATAGATTAGGAAAAGGCAAATCACAGAAGACAAAACACAATGACTGGGTAAGCCATATAAAAAGATGTTTCATATCACTAATAATTAAAGCAGTGCAGCCTGGTCAGTTGCTCAGTGATTGAGCATTGACATATGAATCAGGAGGTCATGGTTCAATTCCTAGTCAGGGCACATGCATGAGTTTGGGGCTTAATTCTCAGTGGGGGGCATGCAGGAGGCAGCTGGTCAATGATTCTATCTCATCATTGTTGTGTCTATCTCTCTCTCTCTGCCTCTACTTTCCTCTCTCTGAAATCAATAAAAACATAGTTTAAAAAAGCAATGCAAATTAAAAGTTTGAGATACTTCCAACTATTTCATTGCAAATATTCAAAAAGTTGCTAGGAATTAGAATTGCCGCAAGGGCATGAATTCACATCTGTGTTAGACTCAGAGACAGTGAAAGCCTCAGTCAACATCTCAGAGATTTAAGATTGTAGTGATTTAAAATTCCAGAACTAATGATTAATTTTTTCTCTTTCCTCCTAACTTAATTGATATTTCTTCATTAATAAAAGTAATGATAGACCAAATCAGAAAGCTGAAACAAAATACAAAACTTAAAATAGAAGGGTTACTCCAGAGTCCCCTGGAACCTCCTGCTTTCTGTCAGCAATGACCTGCTTCCTCTCCATGGTGTGCCTTCCTGGAGAGAACATTTGTAACCACAGGCTGCTTTTTATTTTATTTTTATTTTGTGCTTCGTTTTTATTTCTGCATACAAGACATTTGCTTATCCCTAAAATAATCAGAAACCCCTGAGAATCTGGCAAAGGGAGTAAAAAAATGTGGGCCCTAACTGGTTTGGCTCAGTGGATATAGCATCGGCCTGCCTACTGAAAGGTCCCAAGTTTGATTCCGGTCAAGCTATGTACCTTGGTTGCAGGCACATCCCCAGTAGGGAGTGTGCAGGAGGCAGCTGATCAATGTTTCTCTTTCATTGATGTTTCTAATTATCCCTGTCCCTTCCTCTCTGTAAAACATCAATAAAATATATTTTTTAAAAATCAAAAATCTCTTTACAAAGAAAAAAAAATGAGATTGGCACATGCTCATATATTCCGAATAACAAAATCTCTTGAGTATTTTGAAGGAAGATAAGAATTTCTTGGCACTTTAGGTAGAGGCCTCAGAACTGTTTTCTATAGAAAGCAGGAAAAACCAGGGAAGAGAAAAGTGAGGCACTGCAGAAAACTTCAAAAAACTGCTCCTAACAGATAAGCAATCACCATGTGATAAACACTGCATTTCACAGATCAGCTCTTTAACAAGATTCACTTTTTGCTGACTCATTCATTTGTACCTAGTGGTAGCACTTCCAAATTAAAAAAGGAAGAGAATTAAGGGTGATCCAATTATCATCCTGGGAGAAGTGCTGACTTCCCTGGCATCCATCCTTCATGAAGACTTATGTAAATTTGCAGTCAGGTAGCTAGAACTTGATTTTCTTCCCTATAAGTATTTTACCAAGGTTCTCTCTAAATAACTCCCATCTTCAAATATTTTCTGGATGAGCACCCTCAAGAAGGATCAAATACTCTGATGGTTTATTATTATTATTATTATTATTTTTTTTTTTTTATTATTCAGTTTGGCTTTCTTCATAACTTAAAAAAAAAACACTCTGTGGAAAATGATTAACTCTTTCAGATTGCATG
>JAAGEH010000297.1:3800094-4029289 GCA_011751065.1 Lasiurus cinereus
AAAAAAAAACACTCTGTGGAAAATGATTAACTCTTTCAGATTGCATGTGGCTCGCTAGGCAATCATAATAATGGAAAAAGCTTTCTGAGTTGCAGGGTTAGGAAGACATCCGGCTGAGGCATAGCAGATGGATCATTTAAGACCAGTTCCGCCCTAGAGTCACTGACAGGCCCTGGGAAACTCAGTTAACTATGTAACCCTCATATTTTCCATCAATAAGATCAAAAGGTCATACTAGACCTAGATGACTTTTGAGATATCTTCATACCTGAGATTCTGAAGTCTGTGAGAAAATGAGCTCTGATAAAAATTTTCTAATATCCTGAAATATGCATCTCATAGCTTAAGTGATTAATTTTAAATTTTATTTATTTTTTATGAAATTTATTGGCATGGCATTGGTTAATAAGATCAGTTAGGTGTCAAGTGTACATGTCTATGATTCATGATCTGTATGTAGCAATGTGTGCCCACCATTCAAAGTCAAATCATCTTCCATCACCACATCTTTGTTGTAGCTTAAATTAGATGGTGCATTTATAAGATGTGTTTTTATATAACCTCAATGACTTCTTCTATGACGCTGTTAGAATTACCAAAGTTTATCCAAAGCATTTTTTCTGTTCAAGTTATTTTTATCTTATCTTTTACATTATTTTTACTTATGTTGACCCTGGTTATAAACACAGCAATTTGTCATGCCAGTAAGATTACTTTCTGGCCTACTATGAAGCAGAATAAACTCGGTTATGCTGCAGGAGCAAGTTAACTCAGTTAAGTCATAGCTTATTCATAGTCTGGCGGGAGCCCTGTCCCTCAAGGGAGATTTCTTTTTGCAGTGTCTCAGTCATCGTGGCTGTGCCCGTCCTATGCCTCTTTTGTCCGAGGCCCTCTATCCTCCATAATTGCAGCAGCAGTGCAAGAGGGAGCTGGAAAGTTGCTCTCTGGCTCTGGCTGCTAAGTGCATTGGGCTAGAAGTCACACACATCCCATATGCTTATAGCTCATTGCCCAAAACAAGTTGTGAGACACAGGCCCACTGCAGAGGTTCTGAGAAATGTGCAGCTAGGAGCCAAGAGTGAGCAGGACACCTCCATGCACGTCCATTTTCTTCTGTATTTATCTACCATAGCCTCCCACTGGTCATCCTTCATTATCTCACACTTATTAAACATTAATTATCTGCATGGTACTTAGTAGGTAATTTAGATAACGAAGATTCCCTTCGCTTTAGCCTTAGGCAAAGGAAGAACTCTTCTATGAGCTACACAGATGCCATCTCACTTCATCTTTCCATTAATGCTACTAAGGTGTGGATATTCTGTCCATTTTTACAGGTAAAAAACCGAGACCCAAAGGGATTAAGTCATTTGCCCAAGATTACACAGTGACAGTCTGTATTTCCCACCTTGGTGTGCGTGAATCCTATGGCTTTGCTTTTTCCATCATAATCCCTGAGTTGCCAGTCTTCACTTAGCTCACATACTAGTAAACTGCAAACTTCAGAAAGCTCTGTGCGTCTTTTACATAGGGACACATAGAGGAAGAAGCAGTGTACTGAAGGCATTAAGTGAGTCAAGATGCTCTGTTTTAAACTCATTAGCTTTGTTTTCCTGGGTGTGTTACTTAGCTTCTCTGAGTTTCCGTTTCTTCATCTGTAAAACAGATTATTGAGAATTAAATTTAAAAATAATGCTGTGTGAAATGCTTGGCACATGCTGAGTGCTCAGTGAGTGGTTATCATCAGTCATGCCACCATCTCCATCTTTTTAATCATCACCTTCATTGTCATTCAAACTTCATTGTAATTCATTGATTCTGTGAACCTCAATCATGATCCAATTTCTTATAGGCTGTTCTTTTTCCCAGGAAATGGGCATTGTTAATTTATTTCAGGTCTTAGGTTCAAGTACAGAATCTCAGTTGGTCTTTAAAAATATTTTAGAAAATAACAGAATTCATTTTCTATTATCTGACCTATTTTACTTCATGCTGCCTTTTTGTATTTTTGTTAGTTTCTAATTCACTCTTAAATTTGTAATTCTTTTAAATCAATAAGAAACACTTTTATAAGGAAGGCACATGGAAAGCTTGAGTCACAAGCAAGACAGGGGTTGGGTCTTTTACCCTAGTAGCTTCACAAAGACTCTCAGCAAGCTGAGACATAACCTTTGACCTCATCCTTACCAACTGCTTCCCACCACCTTTGACCCGCTTTCTGACCACTACCTCTGGCATTTCCAACACACTTATACCAATACTCTGCTCATTCCAGATCTTACTGAAGTTTGCAACTCATGGATGCTGCCACTCATTCCTATCAATCCATCAACCCTCTCAAGTTTCCACATCTCCCCTTTCTAGCTTCCATTTTTCATCATTACTATCACACCCTTGCCAACATTTTAATTTCCACCATACTTCATTCCTCTCTCCCTACATTATACTCACTTGGAAAAGTCTGAAGCCCAATCTAATCAAACTAGCTACCTATTTTTTGCCTGCACTCCAGGAGCTGAATATTTGTGGAGGGGAAAAAAAAACCCCACAAACTGGCTAATGACTGCTTTCATCTTAAAAATCATGATTTCAAATCACATGTGGGTACTCAGCATTGCTGTTCAGTGTTCCCTCGCTTCCCCAATTTTTCCACTCTCCAGAATGACTATTTCAGAGCTTCTTTTCCCACCCCAATCTTTGCACCTCTTATTTCCAACATTATACTCTCAGCTAGTGACCTCATACATGGTTGAAAATAAATAAAATCTGTCAGGGAGGACCACTTTCTTTTCCCTACTCCAAAACCTACAATGCCACCTGCATCTATTCCTACAACTTCTGCCTGTGTTCTCTCTCTCTCTTTCTCTCTCTCTCTCTTTCTCTCTCTCTCTCTTTAAAATATCTTTTTATTGATTTCAGAGAGGAAGGGAAAAGGAGGGAGAGAGAGAAACATCAATGATGAGATAGAAACACCGATCAGCTGCATCCTGCACTCCCCCCACTGGGGATTGAGCCTGCAACCCGGGCATGTGTCTGTGACCAGAATCGAACCCAGGACCATTCAGTCCACAGGCTGACGCTCTATCCACCAAGCCAAACCAGCCAGGGATGCCTTCTCTCTTCTTAACTCTGGATGAAATGTCTTACTCCTATCAAAGGCCAACTGTGTGCTGGGTCTCATCCCCTACAGACTTTGCAAGGATGATGGGTCTGAAATTTGACTCTTGCTCTACATTCTCAATGTACCCTGCCTCCTGAATCATTTTCATCAACATATAAGCTGGTTGCAATACCATTTATAGTAGCTTTTGGATGTCCTCCTGACAATCACACATTTTGTTGGCAGTTTCCTTTGATTCCTCTCTGTGCAGGTTTTTCTAAATGCTATGAAAGGCTATCTCGGACTCTTTTGTTCCCAAAACCTTTCAAAGATTTCCAAAGCCTCTTATTCCCTATGTTAAATCTCTTTCTGCTTGAAATATTTGGAGTAGATTTTACTTTCCTATCCAAATCCTGAGTGCCACGATGTCCATCTTTATTGCCTTATGACTTTGCTGTATCTCTTCTTCCTTCTTAGAATAGTATGTGTGTATTTTTTTCCCTGAGCAGAGCTAGTTGCTTCCTTTTTGGCATTTGGTTTTCATCTTAAGCAGTCCTTCCCCATCTAACCATTCACCTTAGCATATCATCTTAATTTGTGATATACTACTTATAATGATTATTTTTGTTGTTTATTTCTTTATAAGCTAGAAGATAAGTGATCTTGTTTATCTTTGTATTCCCTGTGTCTAGAACAGTGTTTGGCAACCCAGTAGGCACCCAATATGGATTTGTTGAATAAATGAATGAAAACTGAGCATCATATAACACTTTCATATGTATCCAGGATTATCACTGAATGAAATATTAGTTTCCTCCAACAAATTTTAAGGAGAATCTTTTGAGGACAAAAGACTGTTTTAGGGACTGTGAGAGACACAAAGTTGAATGAGAGGAGCCAAAGGAGAAACATGAGGCAGGTATGGTCTGAGTGTTACATAGAGGGTGTTACCATTATGTACATTTTAAAGCTATAGGACGTCAAAGAACGGTATGCTCCCTTTTATTGGGAAAATAAGGGAAAGTTTTCTGAAGGAGGAAATGTTTGAATTGGGACTTCTGGGATAATTATGAATACAAAGATGGGTGGGAAGAACATTCTAGAGTATTATCAATGGCTCAAAGAGGGGCCAAAGCAAATTCAGAACACAGGGAGTTGGGAATACATTCACTTGTGTGGGAGTTAGGGTGTGGAAAGCAAAGAAAGAGATGATAGACTATACTGAAAAATAAAGAAATCTCCAGACAGATGATCCACTGTTTTTTACTTAAAAAGCGACATACTCCTATACACATGCAGATTTTACATTTCTTTAAGGTGGGTATTAAGTTTGTAGCTAGATAATAGCTCATTTATGCTAACAGCTTTGAGGCTCTAAGAATTCTGTTTATCACATTAGAAGTCACACCACGTTCCACATTCCAAATGCTCTGTTTCCAATTCCAGGTTGTGAATTTCTGCTCACTCTCAGAATGTGAAATAGGCCCCATGCAAATGCATTTGCTCATAATGAGCTTTTAGCATCTCTCCTCCCTTCTGAGGGAGGAGATCAGTGTACATTTTGCTTCTTAAGTCACGTCGGTAATCTTCCTGGGGAGAGCAGCAAATGATTAAACTTATTCTGAATCATCATAAGTTTATTGAAAGACATCCTCCTCCTGAACTTCTGCTTTATTCTAAAACAGCCCAGCAATTGAATTTGAAACTATCTCAGGGTGAAGTTAAAAGAAGATATAAATCTTCCTTCATGTTCTTTAACATCTAATAATAAAGTGATTGTTGCTGAATTGTAGCTTTATTAGTCCCTTAGACACTCCCTATTCACCACCCATAATCATCCTTCAACGGTGCATTCTCCTGCCTTGTCTTGCTAAACAGACTGCCTTCAGGTGGCCTATTACAGTGCTGCTCAGTTAAGATGGTGTTCTAAGTTGGCTATTTGCTTTGAGTTATGGAGTTAGAATGGGGTAATGTATTTTGCTTCCTGTAAGCTCTTATGTAACTGAATATGAGTGTGTGTGTATATATTTATTGAAGAAATGCACACTAAAGATTCACAATTTTAAGCTAATCACCAAATATCAAGTATTCAGTTAAAGAAAAAATACAGTATCACTCAGAGAAGTACAAATACCATGATTTCATTTATACATGGATTAGAAAAACAAAACAACTGAACAAATAGTACAAAACAGATACAGGCTCATAGACATAGAGGAACACTGATGGTGCCAGAGGGGTAAGAGGCGGGGGGAGGGAATGGGTGAAATAGGTGAAGGGGAATTAGAGGTACACATTTCCAGTTATAAAATAAGTTATGGGGATGTAATGTACAGCATAGATAATATAGTCAATCTTATATAATAAGAGCCTCATATGCTAAGTGTCTGGCTATTCATTCAACCTGTCATTATGATGTACACTGACCACTAGAGGGGCAGATGCTTCCACCAGTAGGCTAGCTTGCTGCTGGGATCCAACCAATCAGGACTGAGCAAGACGGGTCAGCCATGCTCTGGAGCCCGCCCATGGTCTCGCCATAGCCCCATTGTGCACTGGGGAGGTCCCTTGGCCTGGCTGTCACCCTCTCACAATCCAGGACCCCTGGATATGTCAGATAGCTGGTTTTGACCTGATCCTCACAGGCCAGGCCAAAGGACCCCACTAGTGCATGAATCCGTGCACTGGGCCACTAGTATTATCATAATAACCCTGTACAATGACAGTTGGTTACTAGACTTAGCCTGTTGACCATCTCATTAGGTATATTAATGCGGACTATCTATTACACCTGAAACTAATATAATATTGCATATTAGCTATATTTAATCTACACTAATAAAGGAGTAACATGCAAATTAACCTTCACTCTGCTATATCATGCCATGCCCACCAGCCAATCAGGAATGAGTATGCAAATTAACCCAACCAAGATGGTGGCTGGCCACAGAGCTGGAGCAAGCAGGAGGCTTGGGTTGCCCCAGTGATGGAGGAAGCCAAACTTCCTGGCCTTCCCTGGCCTCTGCTCAAGGCTACAAAGTTTCAATTGTTGAAGATAATTAAATCCCAGATACCAGGTCCTCCCTTGGGTTGCCAGGGGCATGGCCGGCCTGCAAACCACCACAGGCCCATCACCCAAGCCACCCCATACCCCAAGGGAACCCCCACCCTGAACTGGGACACCTTCAGGGCAAACCAGCCAGCCATCACTTGTGCACCAGGCCTCTATCCTATCTAATAAAAGAGTAATATGCAGATTGAACATCATTCCAACATACAAGATGGGTGCCCCCATGTGGACACAAGATGGCTACCACAGCAGGGGAGGGCAGTTGGGAGGGAACAGGCCTGCACAGGAGGGCAGTTGTGGGCAATCAGGCCAGCAGGGGAGGGCAGTTAGGGGTGACCAGGCTGGTAGAGGAGGGAAGTTGGGGGTGACCAGGCCTGCCAGAAAGGGCAGTGGGGAGACCCAGGCCTGCGGGGGAGGGCAGTTAGGGGTGACCAGGCCTTCAGGGGAGGGCAGTTGGGGCAATCAGACTGGTAAGGGAGCAGTTAGGCATCAATCAGGATGGCAGGGGAGTGGTTAGGGGGTGATCAGACTGGCAGGCAGAAGCAGTTAGGGGCAATCAGAAGGCAGGCAAGTGAGTAGTTGGGAGCCAGTAGTCCTGGATGGTGAGAGGGTTGTCTGACTGCCCATTTAGGCCCGGTAAGATCGACCCTAAATGAGCAGTTGGACCTCCCTTGAGGGGTCCCAGATTGGAGAGGGTGCTGGCTGGGCTGAGGGACACCCCCCCCCCCAGTGTATTAATTTCATGCACCAGGTTTTTAGTAAAAATATATCACTGGGAGTGATAATACCAATAAAACAATACAGGTTCTGCCTTTCTCTAATGCAGGAAATAGGGCAGTCAGTAATATATTCTAATACATGTACATTTTCACATGTAAAGGTGCATATAGTTGTGCCTTCACTTGGGAAAAGAAGGGAAGATCAAGACAAGGTGATTATTGGACTATGTAATGCTGCAGTTCCTAAGTTGAGGGAGGAAGCACCAAACCAAGGAATTGTTCTTTCCTCCTTGAAATCAATGAATAATGATCTTAAAATGACCTTTTTAGAAACATTTTTTATCACCCTCCCTCCAGTGTGCTAGTATAGATATATTATATCCTTTTATATCTTTGATGATTTCCACTGATCAGGAATCCTAAGAATTTTTTTTTATTCTCCCAAGACCCCTGTAAAAATAGACACACTAAGATCTGGGAAAGGGAATCAATTAAATTTATTGATTACATACAAGGCCTGTTTCACATGAATCCTAACAAGAGGAAACTGACTAGATCATTAAAAGTGGAGGTCACTGTTTGGGCCACACTTTTTAAAAAATTTGATTTAGTTGCCAACAATTAATATTCTACCCATCTGGCCCTCTTGCCTCTTGTCTGATCCCTGCATCTATTTCAGGTTTTAGTCTACATAATAATACTTTCTTATTTGTTGTTGGGGAACTAAGTTCTTAGAGAATTCAGGTGTTTTGTTTCAAATACTAAATAAATAATAACTAAAGAAGGAATTGATTTGAGATGAGAAAAGGTTAATGTATTGTGTTCTATCACATTAATCACCAAATTCATATGTGTCTCTACCATTTGACTTAACTGAACGTTTGAATATCTATAAGCTAACAATAGGATTGGAGTTAGAGAAAGGTGACTACTTTTTCAGTAATTGTCATTTTCTTTTACCAAAGAAAAACAGAAAATTAATGATCATTTTCCAATTTGCCACAAGTCACATTTAAAACTATTTACTAAAGAAACATAAATGGGAAAGATGTGAAATGCCTAAACCATGGAAAAAGAGGTCAGCATTGCAAAGATAAATAATAAAAGAGTAAATACCTTCTTAATTCAATCTCAATTACATTGTCATTTAGGGAAATTGGGATAAGATTAGGCTTAATAACGGAAAGCATCATTAAAAATTTCTACCAGCTGCTAGGCACTGTGAATCTTATTCACACAATCATCTCACAAGGGAAGTATTTTGTCATCACTCTTACCGAAGAATCTGAGGTTTCAGAGGTTAAGAAATGTCCCCAAACCCATCCAACCAGCAAGTGGCAAAATTGGAATTGGAACCAGGTGTGATTCTAAAGTGTGTATTATTTCCAGAGCACAATTTGCTTCTTTTGGTGCTGTTTCTGAGATACAAATTTTGTGCTCTTTAAAATGTAAATAAGTTTACAAAAGGAACATTTTAAGTGATAGCAATAAATAAATAAATAAATAAATAAAGTGAGTCAGATTTTAAAGTGCCCTCAAGAAAATTTGTTTTATATTACCATGAAGTTAATCTTATTTTAACAATTCTTCCTTTTTTCTTTCTTTCTTTTTTTTTTAAAATTCAGTAGAGCACATTCCCTTAGGACTGCCATTAGGCACAATTTTCTTTCTTTCTTTCTTTTTGTTGTTGTATTGTTGATATTTGGCTCTGTTGACTAATGAGTTAGATATAATTTTCTTAATCTGAATCAATTTTGTGCTGGAAATTAACAAAAGAACATTTCTTTGGTGCTAAGTATTCCCTAATTCAAGCTCTTCTAGAATATGCAGGTAGTCTATTCAAATTTAGACAAATTTATGGCTTTCCCCCCCTCCCCCCAGAATATTGAAATGATGATAATATATCTCAGGGTGAAGTGTTTAATTTCCAGAAGCATCTGTAATTCACTCACAAACACAGGTCAGTGTAGCCTATTTCTTTATAGGCAACAGTGAATTTTTCCTTCCAGGATTGCGGAAAACATTTTCTTTGAAACTCCTTTGACTGAGAATTAAATCTCTCCAGATAGGCTGAGAAGGATTAGAGTGTATTCCTTTGGGTAGCAGCCTAGCAGGGTCAAAGGAAGATAAAGGGATTTTCAAACAGGGTTCTGATGAAGAAGGCAGTTGGAATGAGTGGTTAAGGGACATAAACACCTAACCTAGGACACTTGCACCCCCAACCAAACCCCAGAGGGGCTTTTCTGCAGAGAGCTCCCTCCTTTCTCAGAGCTGGCTGAAATAAGCTTTGTGCCCTTTTCAGAATAGATTTGAATGGTGAATTACCCTGCTTGAAGATGGGGAAAGAGTAGGGAAGTTTTTCTTTTCCCAGGAGGCAGCATCTCTATTCATAAAAGGTAATAAAATTGACACAGGTAAACTGATTATGCTAAGTACACTGGGTGCACACAACAACTTAAAACTGTTCCTTTTCCTGCTCTTTTAGGTTTATACAGAAAGTTGTGATTCTGGGGCTCAGAAGCTCAAGTCCCAATCAGTGAATAATTTATTAATCTTTAATAAGTTCCTGATCTCCTTGTACCTCAGTCTGAGTTATGAAGTAATAGCTTTCTTAGTAAATTGTTTTGAGAGTTCTTGTTGAAAGGATAAACATGTAGTAATTATGAAGCCTTTTAGCAACATTCTGACAAGGGATTCCAACCTAAACCCCAACTGCCAGGAACTGTTTATTTTTATTAAGTTGGAAATGATCTGCTTTGAAATAATGAGGGAGGAAGTGTGTTTGGAGTGGCATTTTATAATAAAGACCGGGGGCCCCAAAGATTTGTGCACAAAGATTCGTGCATGGGGAGTGAATCCCTCAGCCTGACCTTCACCCACTCCAATCTGGGAGCCCTTAGAGGAGACCTCTCCATTCTGGGAATTTCTGTCTGTCTTTGCAATTATATGAGCGAATTGTCTGAGATCCCAACCCAGTTTGGTTTGTTGCTCACAGAATAATAGAGGCTTTTTTTTTCCTTTGCTTCACTGGTGAAGATTTACTGGAAGTTTAGGATATCTTCCCTTTAATTTTTCCCTAGATACTCTGATTTTACTTATGTCTCTCACCTTTGCTTTCCCTCCATCCCCTACTGCAATAGTAACTTGCTCCAGGCTCACTTTGCGCTAGTGTCTAGGAGATCCATTTGCCACCAGAACTATGATTACCAGCATTCCTGGTGCTCCCCGTGCTCTAGGTTTTCCCTTCAGAGCAGGAAGGCCTCCTGTTCTGCCAACTCGTTCAAACCGCCAGCTCTCCCACTTTGCTCTCCACCCAGTGCCTGTGTATGCAAATTAATCCACCATCTTTGTCAGGTTATTTTTGCCTACTCACTCCTGATTGGCTGGTGAGTGTAGCAGAGGTACAGTCAATTTACATGTTTCCCTTTTCTTATATAGAATGATATAGAATCATCCAAAAGAATGTTGTGCAAAAGAGGCAATGTTTAGTTATTGAGCATTTACTCTGGGTTAGAAGCTGAGATAAAGGTGGATGAAACATCCTCAGGGAGCTCACAGTCTAGAAGGGCTGACAGGCAAATAAGCAAGTACACACAATAGGGGCATCCATGCATCTGGCGCCAATGTAGCAGACACATCCCCAATTGGTTCAGCATTTGGCTGGGTTTTCATGTCCAAACAAAGAATTTTAGAGCTGATATGGATAATTTAGTTCAACCCTCTCATTGTCAGAGTTGGAGCTTAAGAAATGAAGACCTTGGTCTGACCAATGTAATTCAGTGACTGAGCAGCAAATGAATCAGGAGGTCTTGGTTCTTTTCTCCATCAGGGCTCATGCCCAGGTTGCAGGCTCAATCCCCAGTGGGAGGCATACAGGAGGAAGCCGATCAGTGATTCTCATCATTGACATTTCTGTCTCTCTCTCTCTCTCCCTATCTCTTCCTCTCTGAAATCAATAAAAAAAGAGAGAAATGAAGGGACTTGACAAAAATATGGAAACTCACATCTCCAGGCTTCTAGTCTGGGACTTTCTTTGTTACATAAATTAAAACTAAGTCAATCAGTCAAATCTGTGAAGAAGTATATGAAATAGTATATGTATAGTACACATATTAAAATGTAATATTTGTATGTCATACAAATGTAAATACATGTTATAATTAGAAAGTTATCAAGGAATATGTAAAGTTGTATATTTATATCAAATTATATATAGCACATATTAAATATTACATAATACACTGTGCCTTAGACATTACAATATATAATGTATATTAGTTTTATTTGCAATATATGTGCATCTTATTATATAGAAATATTATCCACAAAAGGAATAAATATGTAAAAATGTTGCTTGGCAACCCAGAGAAAACTCATTTTTCCATCATTTTAGCCTGAGAAGACTTCCCCTCTTCCTGTTTAAGTCATAAATAACAGCATAAATCCAATCCCAGCATAAATAACAGCTATTCCATGTAACCTCTCTCAGTGAACCTAAATTACTCTGGCTGTTGCCTTTCCTCACCCCCCCCCCAGCACTAGATAGTAAATGCTTAACGAGCTCCTTAATGGTGAAGCTGTCACATGATCATTAAGAACATGACCTTTAGACTCAGGCAGTGCAGGTGGGGGCCCACCCTGCCATTTGCTAGATATATGAGCAATTCCCTCACACCTCCATACCTGTTCCTTTCCTCATCCATGAAATGATGGAAAGAGTCATTCCCTTTGCATGGCGTCTTTTCAGGATTGAAGTGCATATAGGCACTCAGCACTCAGGAAATGCAGGCTTTTAGTCCTTGTTTGTTTCCCTGCACACTGTGACTTCTCAATAAATATTTCTGAAGGCAACTGAAATTTTATGTTTTCCTTCCATTTTCAAAAATATTTCTCCCTCTTCAATCTTAGCTTTATTCATTTACTTTTGTCACCCTGGAACAGGCAGATCATAAAAGCTATTTTAAATTATTTATGTTCACCTTTGGGTCTGCCAAGAAAGCAAACAGCCAGCTGTGGCAGATTTTGTCAATAGCATCCTCTTTCTTGTCAACACAGAGCAGCAAACACAGCTACGAAAGTTTATAAAAGCAGGCTTGTTTTTTCTGGCGACTCATTAACAGTGAAAAGAGAGAAGCAAGCATCAACTGGTAACATAAACACTTTAAATAAGTAAGGGATAAACCGGAGTTTCTGAGTCTTTCTCAGTGTAAAAACACTTAGAGTGGACTGATGATGAGTGTCAGCCGAAATGAAAAACTTCCCTTGGCACTCTCCAGGTAGCAATTGAAGAAAAATGGTTGTGGGCTGTTTTAGCCCAAATTATCTGTCTAATTACCTCAATTCCCTGCTTGATTTTCCAATAGAGTCTGACTTCCCTGTCAGCTCAGTTTTTCACATCTCAGATTATTATAAAGTTAACTCCTATTATATCCACTCTCAAATGTATCACAGCTCTACCTAACCATCTTTGTTTCTTCATTTCAAAGAATTATTGTATGGTTAAATGAGCATTTCCTACTAGCTATGCCTTCAAATGTACCTCAGTTCCATCTAGCTAACCCCATTTGACAATAAACCACAGTCATCCCCAATCTTAACATCATTTAGAACCTCCTGTCTCTCCCTCCTTTTTTAAAAAAAATATATTTTTAATGATTTCAGAGATGAAGGGAGTGGGAGAGAGAGATAGAAATATTAATGATGAGAGAGAATCATTGATCTGCTGCCTCCAGCATGCCCCACACTGGGATTGAGCCCACAACCCAAGCATGTGCCCTGACAGGAAATCCAACTGTGATCTCCTGGTTCATAGGTCGATGCTCAACCACTGAGCCACACCGGCTGGGCTGTCTCTCTCTTTCCACTATAGCCCACCAACAGCAAATGTATTGGTATTTAAAATATACAGGCAGGCTCCCCATTATCTCTAGAATAAAATGCGAACTCATTACCATGTTCTCCAAGGCCCTGTACAATCAGGTCTCTGATTTCCTGTTTGACCTCATCTCCTATCACCTTTCCCCTTGCTTATTTCCAGCCATTTCTCAAGTACACCGGGTGGAATCTGAGGACTGGTGGCCTCTTTGGCCTCCCTTTTCAGAAGATTCTCCCTGGATGTTTTCACAGTGTACATCTTTGATAATTCTGATGGCTATTCAAAGAGTGTGTCCCTGCACATCTTCATTAAATGCCCCTCTCTGTAGCCTCATTCCTTCCCCCTTCCATTAGTCTATTTCCTCATTACCACTTTTATTCTGGGATTGATTAATGAGTTACACGTTGATATCCTCTTTGTCTCTGCACCAGCACATAAGCTCTATGAAGCATTAACACCTAAGCCTAAAACAATGTCTGGCACATAGCAGGTGCTTAAGAAATATTTTTGGAATGAGTGAAGAACATGAAATATTTGTAATAGTTGTAAAGACTGGTAACATAATATTTGCAAAGTGACAAATATTGAAATATTTGCTGAGCAGAGTCCAACACTGAACATAATACACATGCAGAGAAAAGTTAAGTGTCATGTGATACCAGGGAAAACATAGAATGAGATCCTACCAGAGGAGGATGTCCTTGACGACCAAGCTAGAAAAAGTCTTCAGAGGCCCACAGGTAGGAAAGAGGTCACTGATGATGTGTCCTTCATATTTGCATGTGGAAACTAGATTCCACTTAGGCTCTACTGAAATCTACCAGATAAATCCCTTGTCTGCAGTTTTGAGACATCAAAAATTTGTATTCTAGATGCAGACAAGGGGCGAGAGCTTGTCACAGAATCTGCCCCGGCACCTGAGATGGCATTAAACTGGCTCCTGTGCTAAAACAGACTCGGGGGCCGGTAGGAAACCAGATGCCCAGATCATCTTCAAGGAAGTTTGATCTTGGTATCCAGACCTTCTCTTTGGCAACACCTCAGGGTTTTAACATCCAAGGTATTTGGGGACAACGTGAATAGGCTCAGAATATCCATTTCTGTTGCCAAAGATTAAAAAAAAAACCCACATTTTTGCCAATTGCAAGTCCATGGGTGTGCATTTCTGGAAGACAACCCTGTTCCGATTTCGATCTAGTGTAGAGCCCACACAAAGATGTGAGGTGGTGACTTCTCCCTGCAGCCTTGTGTCCCATTAATTGTATCTCAGCCCGAGTCAGAGGACAGGCAGGGGGAAGAAAATGAAACTTGGCCTTGCCTCATGCTAACTCTGGACATAAATTTATTTGCTTCTTTGAGAAAAGTGCCTCCCAAGTCCTTGGCGGTGTGTTCCAAGGAGCCTTTATATAAGAGCTGGGAGTTGTTCCTAGTCCGAGACTCAAGGACGGCGTGCAGTGCAGTGTGTGGGATGGAAGGAAGGTCGGATCAGCAAGGTGCTGAAGCACCCCTGCCAGGAGATTTGAAGCGTTTAAGGGACCTCTCGGAACATTGCCTTTCACCACATAGGCTGGCCAGGATAAGACTCAGACTAAGAATCGTTCCTTCAGACAAGTTGTTGTGACCTGCACCTCCAGCCCTGGAGAAGGCCGAGGCAGAAATAGCTAGGAACTCCGCTGCAGCGACCTGCTCGCTTTGGTTTCATGTTCTTCTTGCTCATTAAGTATTTATCCAGCACCTGCTATGGGCTCTGAGGCGGTGGGAAGCAAACGCTGCATTTCTCTCTTGGAGTCTGCAGCGTGATTGCAAAATGGCAAATGTCCCTCTGCCTTCCTGCCCCTGTGGTAAATGACTTGAGGGAGCCTCATAGGAGCCCGCTCCTGACAGTTCAGGGGTCAGAGGAATCTAAAGGAATGGAATCGTGTTTTTGTTCCTCCCCACTTCTATTACTACTTCTCTGGATCCATTTTTCCCCAGGCATTTGCAGATGTCAAATTCAGGGACCTCTTTCAGGAACCTTCCCTCCCAACTACAATACCCACCTCCCTTTGCCCCTCATGCACCCCAGGACATGACAGAAAGAATGTGGGCATTGGCTTCAGGGAGAGCCAATCAAATCTTGGAGTGTCTTCAGAAACTATCACTTACATGCTACTGACTTATTACATGACTGTGAATAATTTAGATTTGAATCAATGCACCCTTCTTCAAGTGTATAAATTCTGACTGCGTCCGAATCTTGTTCTCATGTATCCTAGAATCGTTTTTAAAAACATCTATTGAGTCCTTATTCTGTGCAGACACAGGGAATACAAAGCTGAGTAAAACACAGCTGGCCTCCAGGGAGCCAGATGAAGTTTAAATACAGAAGGCATTATAGTGCGGGTGGTTACTGGAATCAGAAGGGCAGGAATCGCAAGCTCCAGGCCAGCATGTAGCAGAGAATACCTAACCGTGCCTCTAGTAGGGGATCATGGGGAGGACTGAGGCTCTGAGAGGTGAGGTCAGGATAGACCGTGTAAGAGTTTATCTTCTGGACAAACTCTTATGGGCCAACTGTGGGGAAGGACCTGCAAGGCAAAAGAAACATGGTGCATCAAGACATTGGAGGTTGAGCCCTAACCAGTTTGGCTCGATGGATAGAGCATTAGCCTGCAGATTGAAGGGTCCCAGGCTCAATTCCGGTCAAGGGCATGCACCTTGGTTATGGGTATATCCCAGTAGGGAGTGTGCAGGAGGCCTCTGATAGATGTTTTTAACTCTCTATCCCTCTCCCTTCCACTCTGTAAAAAAATAAATAAAATGTATTTTAAAAAAAAAAGAAGACATTGGAGATTGAACAACCTGACATCTTTGGAAAGCAGGAAATATTTAAGATCCGATGCAACATTTATTTTCACTTCCTATGTTTCTTAGGATTACACTCCAGCCACTGCAGTTATAATTCTATAACTACAGGTCTGCAGTTGTTAATTCATTTATTTATTCAACAAATATGTTTTAATGTTTACTAAGTTTTAGGCAATGTAGCAATTTGATCCTATTGCTATTATGTCATATCTCATCACTATCATAATAATATTTAGTTGAATAATAATAGTAAAACTAGTATTTCCAGGTTTTCCATAATGTTTCTGCTTAGGTGATTTTATTCTAGAGGTCAAAATCAGTCTAGCACAATGAACAGATTTTGAACAGTCCATACCCATGAATGCACTGATCAAAGAGGGAACCTAACAGGGACCTTCTCCAGAGGGTTTCCTAGAAGAGCAACAAGATAATTATCAAGTGTTTTTACAAACGGTAGACTGCTCAGTACTAGCAAAAATGTCATCCTGTTACAAGTAACTGAGCTCCTTCCAAGGTGATTATTTCTAATCCAACTATGGCACCTTTTCAAATAAGACACAGCAAGGCCGTAAGCCAAATACCTCTGCTTTCCAGATCCCAATGTGGCACAGAATCTCTACTAATAAGGACCCGGGAAACTTTTCTAGCTCTTGCTCAGCAGAAATAAACAGCTAAGGTGTCACCCTCCTGCACCTACAATTTTGAGACATCAATAACCCCTCAGGTTGTGTCAGCCTGACATTGTGGAGATAGGGACTAATGATGTGTGCATGCTAGAGACAAAAATGACTTGTCACCATGGCAATAGTTATCATGATCTGATTTTGTTATGGTGTACAATGGGGAGTCTAAGCTACCCCCTCTCCTTAAGACCTACCCCAACCCCATTTACAAGATATACAGCCAATTCTTGGCTCTGTAGAACCAGACTATTTTCTGGTGATTATGCCTCATGAGAATCTATATGGAAGGTGCTTTTAGAAGTGGAGATTTCTTTGCAATTATCAGGAATACAGAGTAGAAGGTCCCTGCCTTCTGAACCCCAGACATTAAAATGGAAATGAGTTGACCTGAGGAGTTGTTTAACAAATCCTGAGTGGAACTAGGAGGTAGCCATGGGTTTCAGCTATGGCCCAGTGCCCAACAATCAATTTTTCTCTCTTTAGTTCAACAGCCTCTGTGCATGTGTTTTGTACCCAACCAGTCTTATGACTTATTATAAAGAAGGAAGGCTCATGACCATGGCCTATGTAACCCCACAGTACCAACCAATTCTTTGTAGCAAAAAAAGAAAAGAAAAGAAAAACTCTTGGTAGAGTCATCAAGGATGCTCCATATATACCTATTTTTTCTTAATTTGTTAATTCAACTATTTATCCTCAAAACTCATTTACTTGTCACTGTGTTTTAAGCACCATGCTAGATTCTAAGGATGCAATGATGAACTCCCCACATTCAAAGTGATCAAACTTTAGTATGAAAGGAACTTATGTAAATATACATCTGTAATACCAAGAGCATCAGAGCTATAATTTGTTTCAAACAACATCAGATTGAGCATCTACTAGGTGCCAAATACAATATTAGAAAATGTGGATAAACTCAAAGAAGTTTAGTAGAAAATGCATTAGGAAAGAAAAGCATATTATTATAATGGACTGTTACAAGACTCCTGATAAAGGGATACAAAGCATAGAAGAATGTCAATGAGCAGTTAGTATCTTTATTTAGAGATGACCAGAGAAGATTTACTAAAAAAAAAAAAAAGAATACCTCGGTTTCTTTATAAAATATAATATATTTTTGTTGATTGCAGAGAAGAAGGGAGAAGAAGAGAGATAGAAACATCAATGATGATAGAGAATAATTGATTGGTTGCCTCCTGTATGATTCACACTGGGGAACATGCCTGCAACTCAGGCATATGCCCTGACCAATGTAACCCTACAGAACAATTGTGATCTCTTGGTTCATAGGTTGATGCTCAATCACTGAACCACACTGGCTGGGCCATCTTTTAAGAGGTACTTAAGGATTCACTCCTGAACTGCTTGCTGGAAGGGAGGTAGATATTTCAGCATGTGAAACTCACAGAAGCAGATAATGGTTTTGTTTTTGCTCCAGCAGGAAAAGTGGTGGGAAACACCAAACCTTACTCATGAAGGAAGAGACAACTGGATTTCTTTTCCTGCAGAAAGGGAAAGCGAGGTCTTAAAGATAAGGAGGGATAGAGGCATAATTAAATTTTAGGATAATCTCTTAAGGTAGAAAGGTGGAAGTCGGTTGCAGAGAGTATTCCTTCTCCTTGGTCATAGTAATCAGCCCAAAGGCCCAAAACAGGCACTGGATCCAATTCAGAACAAGAATCCTTTTGGGATGATTTGATTCTCAAGCCAAGGGAGACAGCGTCTCTTTCCTCTCGCCTTGTTAAGCTGGGTTGAGGAAACTGGCTTCTGCAATTCTTCTACTATATGGAGCAAGCCTGTCTGCAGTAAAAGGGAGTAAGACCAAGAGAATGACTGGAATGACCAAGAAAAAGAGGGGGAGTGAAGGGAGAAGAGAGAGAATAATTCAAATACCTGGGTCCTATGGAGTCTGAAGCCAGCTCCACCTCCATCCAGAAACTCCTTTCTGTTTAAATATGAGATGTGTCACCTGTAACTAAGGGTCCTGACTCACAGAAGGGTGGAGTTCGAATGATGAGTAGGACCGATGAGTAGAAATTGAGCAGCCAGCTGGGAATATAAAACACATTCTGAGCAGAAAAGGACAATGCATGTGATTTCACATGACTAGACTACCATCTGTGAAGGCGACGGGGAGTGACATGTGAGGAAGCTGAAGAGTTGGGCAGTGATCAGGACATAAGTGACCTTGTGGGTCACACAGAGCTGAGACTTCACCCTGCTGATCAGCACTTCCACTCTTTTTACAAAAGACACGTTTTTCCTTTTTAAATTTTTATTCCGTGACAGGCCAGCACATTTGTAGGACACATTAAAATGAACAATGAGGAAAAGGAAATAAAGACATACAAAATCCTGGCCAAATGATTGATGATAAGGTTAAACTGACATAAAATTACTCTGTCAAGTAACTATAACACTTATTCTTAATTTCTGTACTTACCTTGCTGCAGACTAAAAATAAACAGTTTGCAGTCCAACAGTAGTTTGCAGGCCACACTTTCAGTAACAGGGCTGGAGATGATGGAAAGCCATTGAAATGTGTTAAGTAGAAGTATCGAGATGTAAGCTGAGCTTTTTAGAATGACTTTACCTGCAGTGTATAGATTAACAAAGATGTCTTCAATGATGCATTGCACACTCTGCTCTGAATCAGATCCTGTCCAAAACTTTTCTTTGGACTTTGGATGAACACACAAAAAGCATCCTGATAAAAGACTGATGATACAAGTTGTTAGATGTAGCTAACATTTTGAATGACAGGATGAGGATTTTATCTCTTTTTAACTGTGGGAGTCACCCAAGAATGAAATGAGCTGACTTGTGAAAGAGCAACTTGGTTCTTGATGCTGGAAGAGTGTGCGTGCATGTATTGTGTGCATATGTGTGCACATGCATGTGCACATGTGTACAGGCACCTGCTTACTTGATGTAGACAGTGAAGAACCTTTTGAGGACAAGTTTGATATCTTCTCAGTTCTGCTTTGATTAGTCTGACTGGTAAGAGACTTATTCCAGCACAAAGAAGAGAAAGAAGGATGTGCCATCCATGTCTTCCAGCCCTGATCCAAGTTTATGTTATTCTCTCAGGGTTTGGGAACATGAATAGTTGGTCTGTGGCTCTATTACTTGGTTATTAGATATACATTGTTCCCTATGCCAGAGCCAGTGCCTCCAAATGGTCTCTTTACATTTTTATAAAAATTACAATTTGTTCTATGATATATAGTCTAGAGTTAAAGTGAAAATTGCTGAGAGTAGATGTTAAATGTACTCACCACACACACAAAAGAATTAACCCTGTGAGGTGATGGATATATTAATTACCTTAATCTTGATAATCATTCCACAATGTACAGTGCATATTTAATGTATACATGATGATTTGATATGCAATTATATTTTTCAGTAACTCTTCAATAAAGTTGATGGAAAGAACAAGAAAAGTTCTATGTTCCAAAGGGCAGATAAATACCCTAAACTCCAGAGCTTGAAACAAAAATCACCTTGGAGTGAATTTGGGGGGATATTTGTAAAACTCAGCAAGTAACAGGAAGCATTCTCTACCTGGGGTTATCACAGGATATCCCTCTTGTGCAGCACTAATTCAGAGAAACCAATCTCCTCTTATTCCCAAGTGCTGACTGACCCTCTCAGCCACAAGCTGTCACATGTATTTTTGGAGTCCTCTTTGAGGATGATCTTGATTGAGTTCATCAATTTCCCACAGTGCTGGTATTCTGACTTCCCACTCAAGGCTTAGCAGGAAGGCACATAATTAAACTTCCTGCACACTAGTAAACTACACTATTGCACTGGAATGCATAATATACTTCTTAAATTTTTTCAGTTAGTAGCGTGTCTAGAAAGATTTTCAGATCACTTAGAGCAAAAATTAGAAATATTACTAATAATCACAACCTACTTCTTAATGGGGATTTGCTATGAGCTAGACTGGTGATTTTCCACTAGCGTGCCCCAAGAATTTGTAAAACATGCAATACCTAACTATTTAGTCAGGGGCACTGACCTATTTTCCCTTAGATTGTCAAATTAAAAAAATGACAACAGCCAACACAACAGTAGCCATTCAGTGTGAATCAAAATTATACCCATTTTTTGTCAGATCGGCAAAAATGATAATATTTTTTGGTGTGCTGTAGAATTTTAGTAATTACCTTAAAACTCCAATGAGATGAAAAAGGTTGAAAATCACTGAGCTAGACAATATGCTAAATATTAAAATGTGTTAGATATATTTTCTGATTAAATTCTAACAGTTACTCTGTTAGGAATATTTTACTGTCAATTTTTATCTACCAATAGGGAAACTTATGTACAAAGAAAAATTAGGCAACTTGTCCAAGGTGAAAAAACTAAAGTCTAAATAGAAATGCATTATAAGTTATAAAACTCACAAATCATTAGAGGAGGGAAATAGGTAAATTAATATCTACCTAGAAATTATAAGAAATTTTTATAAATTCCATTTGGCATAGAAAGAACATAACTGAGCATGCAATAGCAATAGAAAAATCTATGACTAAATATTTCAAATGCCATCATGCCAATACATTTCAAAACTTAGAGAAATGGAATCATTTTCTAAGAAAAAAATTAGACAAAACTGATAAAGAAGGGAAAGAATGCTTGATTAGATTTACAAACATGAGAAGAATTAAATAAGTGCTTAAAAATGATTAGTTATAATTATGGTAATAATTGGTTATATAAATAGTTCAAAATCTGAAGGGGATGTTACAGGAATTTTCATGGAATAATTAATCTCTATTTTATAAAAAAAATTCCAGAATATAAAACAAGAATAAACCTCCTTGTAACAGATTGAACAGTTCCCCCTATTTCCCCCCTCCCCACAGAAAGAGATATGTGCATGTCCTAATCCCTTGAAACTGAGCTATTACCTGACATGGCAAAAGAGTGAGTATAACCTATGTGGATGGCAAAACATGTGCTTAATTTAAGAATTTGAGAGAAAGAGTTTATCCAGGATTATCTGGGCATATATCCTTACAAGAGAGAGGTACAGGGAGATTTCAGGCAGCATAGGAAGTAACAGTGTGATGGCAGATGCAGAGATTGGGGTGATGTGACCCCAAACTAAGCAAAGCCGGCAGATACCAGACCTGGGGGAGGCAAGAATCAGGTTTTCCTCCAGAGCTTTTGGAGGGAGCATGGCCCTCCCAACTCCTTGATTTCTTGCTTTTGGTCTCCACAAGTGTAGGAATAAATGTCATTGTCCTAAGTGACCAAATTTGTGGTAATTGTTATGGCAGTCACAGGAAACTAATTACCTCCCTAATCCCATTTTAAAAGGATAGACAATTTTGATTTCTAAATTAGAAATTTTTATTTCTGGGAAAAAGAAAAATTTAGGCAAAAATTAATTTATGAATGCAAAAATACTAAAGAAAATATTGTGCCACTGAATTCAGCTATATGTGTGTGTGTGTGTGTGTGTGTGTGTGTGTGTGTATTTGTGTATAGTATATACATGTATATACATGTACTCTTACTTTGTTTATTTTCGTTCTTTTATCTTTTTTAACACTTGCTTTTGGCCATTATTGACTTGTAGTGTTTTCAGTATACCTATGTGTATATATGTATAAATATATGTATATGAAAAATTTTGCACAAAATAGAAAATTGAAACACGGAAGGCTGGAAATTATTAAAATAATAGTTAAGAAAACTTCCACAACTGAAATATATCCATTTTTAGATAAAAGGGGTCAAGTGTTTTACAGAGTATTTAAAAACAGACCCACATCAACATATATTAAGGAGAGATTCCTGAAGACAAAAAGAATATACTGTAAATTTCCAGAAGAAAAGAAAATGTCACATTCAAAAGATTTTATCATGCCAGAACCGGTTTGGCTCAGTGGATAGAGCATCAGCCTGCAGACTGAAAGGTCCCAGGTTCGATTCCAGTTGGGGGCATGTACTTTGGTTGCGGGCACATCTCCAGTGTGGGGCGTGCAGGAGGCAGCTGATCGATGTCTTTCTCTCTCATTGATGTTTCTAACTTTCTATCCCTCTCCCTTCCTCTCTGTAAAAAATCAATAAAATATATTTTTAAAAAAGATTTTATCAAAAGAAAAGCTGGTGGGGAGAGAAACCAAGATGGCAGCATAGGTGAACACCTAAACTTCTGCCTCGCACAACAATTTCAAAATTATGACTAAAAAACAGATCAGACACCATCTAGAACACAGGAAAGCTGGCTGAGTGAAAATTCTACAAGTAGAAGTAAAGAGAGAGACTCACGAAGACTCAGAGGAGCTGTAAAGAGCTGAGGTATAGAGACACACTCGTGGAGAGGACTGGCAAGGAAGTTCTAGCTGGCTTCCTCTAGCAGGAGGGAGATGGAAAATCCCAACTGCACTGAACCTCACTTCTGACTGTACTGAACCCCAGTTGCAGGTGAGACTCATACGGGGGGGTCTGGACTGTTGTGTAAAGGATGGAGTGCAGGGAAACTTAGGGGAGCCATGAAAGACAGAGATCTGAGGGTGCACAAAAGTGTGCACACAGAGCGCTGACTGCCAGTTGTGCCACTGGCTTTCTCTAGTGGGAAGAAAACAGAACCTCCCAACAGCACTGAAATCCAGGTCCAACTGCACTGCACCCCATTTTGGGTGAGATCTGGGGACCCAGACTCATGCGGGTCCCTAGAGGCACAGAAACTCAGGGGAACCGGAAAGGCAGAGGTCTGGAGGTAAGCGCACATGCGCAGACACAGCTGATCCTCACAACCAATTGGCTTGGAGGTCAATTCCCCCCAATGATACCAACAACAATCAAGAATTAACTACAACAAGACTGTACACACAGTTCACAAAGGGGTTCACCAAGAGTGTCCACCTCAGTTAACTGGGAAGGCAGAGCTACTGGGCCACATAGGACACTTAGCACACAAAGCTACTCTACTAACTCAGGGAAGCAGCAAAATATGCAGAGACAAAAGAAAAGATCACAAATGAAAGAAATGGAGGAAAACAAATGACTGGATATAGAGTTCAAAACCACGATTATAAGGTTTTTAAAGAATGTCCTAGAAAAAAATAGATAAATTTATTGAGACTCAAGAGGAGATGAAAAAGGACCAACTAGAGATGAGAAAAGACCAACTAGAAATTAAACGTACACTGAATGAAATAAAAAATATTATATAGAAACCTAACAGTACACTAGAGGAACACAAGAATCAAGTCAAAGATTTGAAATACAAAGAAGCAAAAAACACTCCATTGGAAAAGAAAAAAGAAAAAAGAATCCAAAAATGTGAAGATAGTGTAAGGAGCCTCTGGGACAACTTCAAGCATACCAACATCCAAATTATGGGGGTGCCAGAAGAAGAGAGAAAGCAAGATACTGAAAACCTATTTGAAGAAATAATGACTGAAAACTTCACCCACCTGGTGAAAGAAATAGATTTACAAGTCCAGGAAGTGCACAGAACCCCAAACAAAAGGAATCCAAAGAGGATTACACCAAGACACATCATAATTAAAATACCAAGAGCAAAAGACAAAGAGAGAATATTAAAAGCAGCAAGAGAAAGTTAGTTACCTACAAAGGAGCACCCATACGATTGTCAGCTGATTTCTCAACAGAAACGATGCAGGCCAGACGGGTGTGGCAAGAAATATTCAAAATGATGAATAGCAAGAACCTACAATCAAGAATACTCTATCCAGCAAAGCTATCATTCATAATTGAAGGGCAGATAAAGAGCTTCACAGATAAGAAAAAACTAAAGGAGTTCATCAAAATATATGAAATGCTGAAGGGTATTTTTTAAGAAGAGGAAGAAGAAGAAAACAGTAAAGGTAAAAATTATGAACAACAAATACATATCTATCAACAAGTGAATCTAAAAATCAAGTGAATTGAAAATCTGATGAACAGAATAAACTGGTGAATATAATAGAATCAGGGGCACAGAAAGGGATTGGACTGACAATTCTCAGGATGAAAGAGGTGGGGTTGCAGGGAGAGACTGGACAAAAATCATACACCTATGGAAGAGGACAATGTGGGGGAGGTAAGGGCAGAAGGTGGAGTGGGAGCCAGGTGGAGGGGAGCTATGGGGAGAAAAAGAGGAACAATTATGATAATCTGAACAATAAAGATTTATTTTTTTTTCAAAAAAGAAAGGCTGGTAACTCAAAGGCAATGGACACTAGATAAAAATCAAAAGAGATATTATTTTCAACTTAAAATCTGATATTAAGCCAAATTATCAGTTAAGTATTAGGATAGAATAAAAAATACAAAGTGTCAATAGATTTATTTTTCATGAAACATTATTCTGAAAACCACTTGAGAATATACTTTACAAAAAGCTATAGAAAAAATCTTGGGGGAAAATAGCTCAGATGCAGAAATCAGATAAGTATGGGAAGAGAGAGTTGAAGAAATTGCCTAGGATGATAGTCTAAGGAGAAGCCAGAATGACAACTAAGTCCAGAAGGAAACAGATCAATAGACTCTTAGATAAAATTCTTAAGAGTTCCTGTTGTATCTGAATATCTTAGGATGGGATTTAAAAACCGTAGATGTGTCTAGGGTTGAATACATATCTAAAAAATTAAGCAAACGGATTCAAGCTCATTATTAGCTGTAGGAAAATGTAAAGTTGTTCGGGAAACAAAGTTATCATAAATGGCTCAGCTGTGAATAGCATCCTATCTAATAAAAGAGTAATATGCAAATTGACCATACCTCCACTATACCCATGAGCCACACCCACCAGCCACACCCACCAGCCAATCAGAGTGAGTATGCAAATTAATCCAGCCAAGATGGCTACAGCCACAGAGAGCAGGAGAGAGGCTTGGGTTACTCCTAGCAATGGAGGAAGCCAAGCTTTCCTTACACCCTGACCAGCAGGCCTCTAGTTAAGGCAACAGGGTTTCAATGGCTGTGTGAGCAGAAGGCTTGGCTCCACTTCGGGCTACAAAGTTTCAATTGTAGAAGGTAAAAAAATACCAGATACCAGGGCCTGCACTTGGATCGCCATGAGGCATGGCTGGCTTGCAAAACACCACAGGCCCCTCACCCAGGCCACCCCACACCCCAAAGGAACACCCACCCTGATCCAGGACACCCTTCAGGGAAAACCAGCTGGCCCCCACTCATGCACCAGGCCTCTATCCTATCTAATAAAAGAGTAATATGCAGATTGACCATCACTCCAACACACAAGATGACTGCCCCATTTGGTCACAAGAGCCTGCCCCCAAGATGGCCATCAGGGGAGGGCAGTTGTGGGCAATCAGGCTAGCAGTTGAGAACAGGTAGGAGGGACCAGGCCTGCAAGGGAGGGTAGTTGGGAGTGATCAAGCCTGTAGAGGAGGACAATTAGGGGTGACCAGACCAGCAGAGCAGAGAAGTTGGGGGAGACCAGGCCCACAGGGTAGGGCAGTTAGGGGCAAACAGGCTGGCAGGGGAGCAGTTAGGCATCAATCAGGTTGGCAGGGGAGTGGTTAGGGGTGATCAAGCTGGAAGGCAGAAGTGGTTAGGGGAAATCAGGAAGGCAGGCAGGTGAGCATTTGGGACCCAGCAGTCCTGGATTGTGAGAGGGATCCCAGATTTGAGAAGAAGCAGGCTGGGCTGAAGGACACCCTCCCACCATCCATGCAGGAATTTCATGCACTGGGCCTCTAGTTTACTCATAATATAGTATAAACACTGAGTATAAATAGTAAGCCAAAGGATGGAGACTTATAATAAGAGAATGGAAGATGCGTAGGGCTCAGAAAGGTTAAAGCTCTGCAGAGAGCAAAGTCCTTACTTTCTAGAGTGGTAATTCAATAGATAATGCAGAAGACTAAAAACGTAAGAGCTAGTAATTCAAGTACATTATTTAATAACACAATCATCAGATAAAGGATAAAAACTTTGCTTCAGAGGAAGGCAGAGAGGTAGGGAAGATGGCTTCATCTTTTGTGCTCTGCAGAGCCACTGCAGTTTTCAGCAGGGGTGTGGATTAATCAGATTTGTGTTTTAAAGGAAATTGCCACCAGAAAGCAGCTGATGTAGATAGTGACCTGAATTAAAATCACATAGAGTAGACAGAAATGAGTAGATGTGAAAGATGCTCAGAAATCAATCCTCAGCAGTGGTTCTCAACATGCAGTCTCTAAGTGGACAGCATCATGGAGAATTTGTTAGAATTGCAAATTCTCAGGCCTCACCCCAGAAACTCTGAGGATGGAGCCCAGCAGTCTGTGCTCTAACAAGCCCATCAGGTTATTTTTGATGCATGTTAAAATTTGAGAGCCACCAAGCCCCAGGAATCAGTGATTGATTGGACATACAGTTGAAGGAGAGGAAGGGAAATGTCCAATTTCTGGCTTGAGCAACTAAGCAATAAATTGGAAAATAACATCCAAGATAAACAATGTTCCAGTGCTTTTTAAGTGTAGTTACATTCACAACCCATGGATACTGGAGCAAGGACCAGGCTAGTCTTGAGTGGTCTCTGAAAAAGTCTTCTTTCAAAGCCAATGAAAATGTTGGAGATTTATTTATTATTGTTATTATTTTTAATCCTCACCTGGGGATATGTTTACTAGTTTTATAGAGAGAGGGGAAAAAAGAGAGTGAGAGAGAGAATGAGAAACATTGGTGTGAGAAACATTGGTCAGTTGCCTCCCATCTGTGATTGACTATGGATTGAACCTGAAACCTAGGTATGTGTACTGACCAGGAATCTAGCACCCAGTCTTTTAGTGTATGGGACAATGCTCCAACCCACTAAGTCACACTGGCCACGGCTAAAGTGTTGGAGGTTTTATACTGTCTTCCACATTTGACTTCCCCCATGCTAATTTCCATTGAAAATTAAATTTCTTTTTAATCAACAAATAGCTATGCCAGAGTCCTTTACAGTTCCTATTAAGATGTGGGTTGTGACATGCTACTGGGATGCCTCATGGGAAGGAATTTAAAGAGGAAGGAGACTGTTAATAACAAAAGGAAGCAATCTTTATGAAATTGGTCTTCTTTCAACAGTTTGTCTTGGGCCTTTACACATGTCACATAAATAGTTCATGGCCCAGTAATTTTAGCTCACCAAAGAATGAGAAAGTGTGAATAAATAATGTATTTGTCCTAGACACGGGCCCAGGTTTTAGATAACAAATCCCTAAAATAATGATCATCTTTAAAGTTTTGTGCAATAAGGCACCTCTGAACAGATCACCTCATTCCTGGATTTCTGCAAAACTTTCCCAATCCTGCCTCTTACCGCCTCAGCCATCCTGCATACATGCCAGATTGACCTTCCTGAGGCACCTAGATGACAGCTCGGTGATTGAGTCTCTTCCCTTTCTCTGAATCCAGTGTGAAAATGGGGCATATACATCTTATGTCTCAATAGTTGGGGATGTATCCATTGATGCAAACTCAGTGGGAAAAATAAAAATAATTTAATACTTAGCACTTTTCTCTTGTACTTGAAAAACATCTGTTGGAAAAAATTAGAGGTTGGATAGCAACATGCTTTGGGCTTGGTCAACTCACTTGCAAGTGTAAGATGGGAAATGTGTGTCTGAAAGACACGTCTGCCTTGGAGGAATCAGTCAAGCATGTTGCCGAAGTGTTGAGTAGACAGTGCTTGGGGCTGGGCTTCTGGATGCAAAGAAGAGGAGCTATCTATAGGGGAAGAAGGTAGGGTGGGGCCGTGCAAAGTCTTGGGGCACAGCGGAGGGTCACTGCTTTTGGGGTGATCAAGGAGCAACAAGCTAGTGGCTCTCAAAGGACAGTAGATGTGGCTCTGAGGCAGATGAAATGAGGTGGTCACTATCTGGTTCTGTGTCAGCTTTCTAGTGGCTTTTCTCCACCGATGATGGGTAGTGCCTGGTGCTCTCTCTATCTGTCCACCTCCATCTCCCAACCTGTGTTCCTTTCCAATCCAGCCCTCTGCTCTCAGACCAGCTAAACATATACATGGAGTTTGCTCTGAAACCTCCAGCTCTGTTCCTCCTCCTCTTTCTCCCTAGTCAGATGCATTTTTTTCCCCTCCTAGCCAAGGGGATGAAAAGGTCTTATTCTTACCTCAAATGTTTTTTCCCCAATACTTTTATCTACTTCTTCAATTCATTCTCTTTCCTGTAATGCCAGTTGTGTGTTTTTGTTGTTGTTGTTGTTTTTTGAAAAGACAGAAAATATACCCCACCCCCTGCTTTTTGTTATGATCTTTTTTATTTGGGGCCTGAGGTAAGCAATTGGTCAAGATGCATAGGTTTTTGAATGAGAGAAGGAAAAACTGGGAGAAAATAATTTCTACAAAATGATGCTTAAGATTAAGCTTACTCACGTGAAATTGTTGTTATTCAGCCCCTTTAACTTCTAACATAGCAATTTCATATTGTTTAACATTTTAAAAATCTTTTCTACTACACAAAGATATAGCTCTGAAGCTAGGAAAAAGCCTTTACTGTAACTAAAAATCACTATTTAAAAAGAAAAAATGCAACCCAACCTGGTGCAAACTAAGAATTAAGAGACTCTTAGTCTAAAAGTGGGGTTAATTAAAATGGAATTAATCAAAGAGAACTTTCTAGAATAGATGTGTTTTTTTCTTGGTCCTTAAGTAAGGATCTGAGCTAACAGGGAAAGTGAGGGAGGCTCATAAGCGGCATGAATAGCTTTGGGTTGTATGTGAGTTGCTCAAAAGGTAAATTGGTTGAGTGAGAAACACGTTTGTATTAATTATTATCAAAAGATGTGTTTAGGCAACTGACAAGGAGGTTCTCATAGTCTCTCTGGGTTCCTGGATTCTATTTAACCCTGGCTCCCTTTAGAAAGCACCTGGCTATAGGGGGAGGGAGCACTGGACAGAGAGTCAAAAGGCCTGATTTTCCATCCCCACCTCATCCAGCTAGTTGAGAAAGCCTGGAGGCCTCATTAGGCTTTGTAAGTCTGTACTGCCATCTCTACTGGGGAAAAGGGTGAGGATAATTATACCGCCTTTGCCTTTCTCACAGAGGTGTTATCAGGATTTAATAAAATCATGTAAGGAGCTATAAAAGATGCAAGTAACTTCTTCAATTATAGCAACTGTTTTTGAAGTCTCATTTAGGCACTCTGAGGCTTCATGCATATTATTGATATCAAATTCAGAAAACATGATAATAAATTTAACTCGTCTTCAGATGCCCAAGAAATGTCAATAACATTTCAATTATGAATGATAAAAAAGAAACATTAGCAAAAACTCAATTTATTACCCCAGGCTCTGTCTTGATAAACATTCTTTCCGGTGAAAAAATTATGATTTTTTGCTTAAAATTTTTTCCTTCTTCTCCTCCTCTTCCTCCTCCTCCTCCTCTTCCTCCTCTTCTTTCTTCTCATTCTCCTCCCCCTTCTTCTCCTTCTTTTTCCCCTTCCCCCTCCCTTCTGCTCCATCTCAATTTATTGAACATTACATGAAGAGACTAGCTTAAATATCTCATATAATTCTTCACATGTACTTACATTATTCTCTTTTCTATATTCTTCCTGTTCTGTGAGCCAGCGAATGTGCTGAACATTTACTTCAAACATAATTTTGTGTAATATAAACTTGGGGAAATAATATATTTAATGGGAAGAAAACAGTATATTTTAGACCATCTATCCATCTTCTCCCCCCCCCCCCCCACTAAAGTCTCACATATGCCCTATGGGTTTCTCTAGTCTATGAAATTATCAGGCCTCATAACTGCCTCAGTCCAGTTCTGTAAATCTGACTTTCCTCCTTGTCAGGGGAGCTTGGCTGCCGTGGTCTGGGTCCTAAATCGCGCCTGCGCCCCCCCCCCAACCCCCCAGCTGTTCCACGATCCAATTGGGCACTCCTGCTGCAGCAAGGTGATCTCACGAAGCCGGAAACCACCCTCTCCATGTTATTTCTCTTCCCACCTTACTTAACCTTTCCGATTAGTGACAATAACAGTATCTAGGCTGTTGGAGGCCCATCTGTGAGGGGCTAATTGATTTCCCCTTATCACTCCATATTTATTTTCTTTTCCTCACCTCCAGAAGCAAACTCTGAGCCAAAGGCCGTGGCAGCAGCTCATGCTGGCAAATTTCTGCTTTGATTATTCCTTCCCTGGCAACAATGATTTATCCAGCTTGTCAAGTGACTGGGGACATTGCAACGACCATCTGTTTCCCTCCGTCTGAATCCTTTAAGGTACTTAGGCTCCATTTTCAGGAGCATCTCGCTGATGTTGCCTGCATTTTTCTCCATTTCTGAGCGCTGGTGTTGGCAGGCTTTCTTCCCTGGGGGGTGGCATTCTCACTTTACACTTGTTCATTTGATTAGCATCCTTCTCTTGTGATTAACTGTTTAGCTTCCAGCAAGTGGACTTTCCCTTAGGCCTTAGAAGTGCTCCTTTCATCTTGTCCATGCTGACACCATCTTCCTTCAAGACCACATCCTATTGGTTTAAACTCCTACCAGCTGTCAGAGCCCTACTGTTCTCCTGCCCTGGCCTCACTTCAGACTCATCTCTTCTTGCCAGGAGGACTGAGGCAGCCAGTTCTCCTTGAAGACCAGCCTGCTCCCCTGCAAACCAAGGTTGCCAAGTGACTTCCTGAGACACAAGGCCATGTTCATGGCAGGCTCTGCTTAAATCCCTCAGGCATTTCTCACTTGGGCTCATGCTAAGCCCATCTGCTTTGGCCATGCCTTTTGAAATCCATCCTATTTTCCTCTCTAGCAGCATATTGTGTTATGTCCTGGTATATTTTTCTATTTTCTCGAAAGCCCTAGAAGCAGTTCTGAATTGGGTGTGGGGAGAACATTTGGCAATATCTGGAGACATGTTTGGTGGTTGAAAGGCGGGGGGGGGGGGGGGGAAAAGGGCAAACTATCCAGCCAAAATGTCAACAGTGTTCAGGCTGAGAAACCTTGTGCAGGCCAGTCCAACTCTTGGAGTTGTCTGAATGCACCAGTCCTCTTGTGCCTCCAAATCTTTGCCCAATGATCTTTATCTCAAGTGCATTCCTTCCTCCCACTATTAGCCTGTTAATGTCTAATCCCCCAGCAAGGCTCAGCGCCAGCATCTGCTTATGGTGATTTCCTCAGCACTGACAATGCCTGGTGTCCCTCTTCTGAACTTTAATCACCCAGAGTTTCCAGCAATATATATATATATATATATATATATATATATATATACATATATATATATATATTTATTTATAGGGGATCTAGTAGGTACCTGTACTAGGTTAGGTCCTGGAATTAAAATAACAAAATTATAACAGACACTTATAAAATCAACAATCCGGGTGTATGAGACAGAAAGTCATCAAATAAGCACACAAATAAATGTGCTACCCAACACTGTGTGCACATCTGCTCTCCACATAAGGAGACTCGGGGCCTTTCTTTTATTACTAGAGGCCCAGTGCATGAAATTTGTGCACAGGTAAGGTCCCTAGCAGCTGCTGGTTGGGGCTTCCCTTCCCTAGATGCCGGCTGCTGGCAGAGGCCTTCCTTCATTCTGTGCCACCCCCTAATGGTCAGTGCACGTCATGGCAAGTGATTGAACTCCTGGTCAGTCGAATTCCTGAGGGGACACTTTACATATTAGGCTTTTATATATATAGATTGAATTTTGTTCAGGGGTCTTCCCTAGGCATGGTGTTGAAAGTGTTGTTTTTGTTTTTGCTTGATCGTATGTTATCTCTTCTTAAAAACCTTTCTTGTACCTGGCTGGTATGGTCCAGTGGTTGAGCAGCAGCCATGAACCAGAAGATCACCATTTGATTCCTGGTCAGCACTCATGCCTGAGCTTTTGGGCTCAATCCCCAGTAAGGGCATGTGTGAGACAGCTGATCAGTGGATCTCTCTAATCATTAATGCTTCTATCTCTCACCCTTCCTCTCTGAAATCAATAAAAATATACTTAAGAACAAACAAATAGAAAAATATCTCTCTTAGACACATGGCCAGAATCCAAATCTTTAGCATTGTGTTGCAAACCATTTCCAATGGACCTTCCCATTTCTCTCACCAATCCCCACCCTCTCTACCTTGATCCTGTCATGATGTGGCCATACCTGCATGGTTTTGCACACTTTCCTCACCCTGTCATCCTTTTAGGTTTTCCTTCTTCTATCAAGACACAGCTCATTGGCACTTGAGTTAGTCCCTCTATTCCTGGGCACTCTTAGTTAATGGTACTTGTTTGTACCTCAGCATTTAGTAAAGAAAAATGGTGAAAAGCATATTTTTTGGAGTCTGATATGTCTGGTTTTACTTAATTTTTCTTTCTTACTTTCTTCATCAGAATAATAAGTAAAATAATAGTACCTACTGCATTAGTTTCTGAAAATATTAAATACAATAATCCATACAAAATACTGAGCATAATATTAAGGAGTCAGTAAATTTTAATGGTGTCTAATCATTTTTAATCATACTGTTCTGTAGCTCTCTTCTGAACTGATCACTTTCTCCATGAGAATATAAAGGGTATTTTATTTGTCATTGTAACCAAGTGACTAGAAAAGCCTACACAGTAGATGCTTGTTGCATGTTTGAGTTACGGAGGGGACCCAATTATAGTAGTCTCTCCTGCAGCAGTTTGCTACCTACCAGTGATTTAGCACTTACTAGCTACAACAGTGGGGGTAAGCACTATCATAGATTGCCCCATTTAATCCCCACAATCACCCTATTACATTGGAACCATTATTATTAGTTCCCTTTTACAGAAAACATGGACACAGAAAGATAAAGTTCCTGACCAAGCTTTCACAATTAGCAAGTGGCAGACCAAACTTAAATGCAGGGAGTTTAAATCATTAGATATTTCCTAAAAAATTAGATAAAGTCAATGTTTACTTCAAGACTCCATTGATGATGTAGCACAATGAATGCAAAGAAGCTTTGGATCTGGATACAGATGATACAAACACCCACTTCTTTTCCAGAGCCCCCAAAATGACTTCAGGCTTCCACAGGCCACTTCCAGTAAGAATCAATAGGGTGCAGTTTAGTGGGAAGGGTGGGGAGTGTATGGGAGATATTTATCTTCCATCCTAAACCAGATACTTTCAAACAAGGCAACTCCACATTTGCCTTCTGTTGCTCATGATCTTATAGAATAAACAATGTGGGAGATACATGAATGTGTGTGGAAGAGAATTAGAAGGATGAGTGCATCACAACAGGGATATTGAGAGGAAAACAGCTCATTCACAAGTGAATGAACAAACATCTTGGTGGAGTCCCTAAAGTGGGAGTAGAGATGGGGAAGAGAAGTATTAATAAGTGGGTGTAAAAAGCAGACTGCACAGTGTTTCAGACACAGGGGGTTCCTTTAACAGTAGCTGGTGGAGCATAACTCAACTGCAAAGAGGACCCGGGGAGTTCTTAAGCTACCTGGGCTCCTAGGGCATCTATTTAAATTTTTAATTTTAGCCAAATGAGAATATCTCCTGCAGCAGAGCTACTGAGTTTCACAATTTACTCTTAGAGAAGCTGTAATTAATCCTTCGAGAAGTCATGGGGATGTAAAACTTGCAGTATGGAAAGCAAATGTTATTAAAACTTTAAGCTTAATCTATGAATTCATAATGCTGTCACCTCTTTCTAAGACACAGTGCCAGCATCCGGGCTGTGAGCTTGAATTACAGGGGACATTGGTTTCATGAAGTCCTGCAGGCTAGCCTGGTGGCTGACTCTCCCAATTCGGGAAGGAAAGATAGCTCAGGTGTATCCCCAAACCTATCTATAAGTTGCAGAAGAGGAGGCTTCAGTGATACACTTGTTGAAGGAGCTGAAGTGTCTCATGATCCTGTGGTGTTCACTTTTCTGATTGAGAACAGTCCAAGTCATGGAGACCCAGAAAACCATAGGCAGTGGGAATGATAAACTCTCAGGATGGGAGAGGAGAAGAGGCTGGAAAAATGAAAAGAAACAGCATTTGTAAACCACTGGATTTGGAACTGAAGACAAACATTGCCACATGGCCTCAATTGTGGGTAAGAAGGAAGGTGTTGAAGAGGAGACAAAAGGAAGTCCCTTGACCTGCAAGTACTCCAGGAGGAAAATAAGTAAATTATCTGTGGAAGCTATTTGATTAAACATGTGCCTTTTAAATACATTTTATATTACTGTCCCAAAGATAATTTGGGGCACTATTCACAAGAAGAGGACAGTCATGCTGGGCAGATAAGAGAAGCAAATGTTCTTTGCAAAAATTACATATGGTGAGCCATATATATCATTCAATATACAACATTCCACAAACAAGAAAGAGAAACATAATCTGATCTTTTATGTACACACAAATCTTTAAATGATTAAAATGCTGTAGTAACAGCCTTCACATGGGGATTAACTGAACACAATTTGGTATTCAGAGTTCTGTCTCTCATTTAGAAGTTTCTTAAATATTTGTTGAAAAGAAAGAATTTCTTAAATTACTAGAGATTGCCTCATAATTTAACTGAATTGTGAGTTTTCTTATTATAACCACATGTATTACTCATTACAAATTTAATTTTACTAGCAAAGTGCCAATAAGCATATTCTATACATGCAATACATATAACACATGTTATAGATCTATAATAATTCTATAATAATAAAAGAATAATATACTAATTAGGCTGGACAGCCGAATGACCTTACAGATGTCCTTCTGGATAACCTTCCAGACAAAGCCGGGTCTGTGAGGGCCAATGGCAGCTACTGCAGCTGTGAAGGATGAGCCCCTTGCACAAATTTCTTGCATCAGGCCTCTAGTAATTACATAATATAGTACTTCCATAGTATGCGATCATATATAATTATATAGAGTTATATAGATTATATCTCATATAATTGTATCATATACATGTTATATATACATACATATGTGTGTATGTGTGTGTATGTGTGTGTGTGTGTGTGTGTGTGTGTGTGTATAGATTGCTGTTGTCCAGGTATGGAGCTAAGGGTTTACTGAACCCTCTTGTTTAATCCTTGCACCAATACCAAGCAGCAGGTCCTGGTACCTTCCTTGTCAGCAGAGCAAGACACTGGGACATACAGTTAGCAACTCACCCAAGGTCACACAGCAGTGTGGTGAGAGGGAAAGGTGAGTAGGACAGGAGTGTGAACCACCCACAGTTTCAACCTCCTCCACTTAGTAGGTCTGGGTTAAGATTTTTGTCTGACAAAGAGAATTTAACAGCTACAAACATTTTAAGATTACTAGACAGACATCTGCTGAGTGTCTTTCCTGCTCTTCAGTCAGTAGGCACATAAAGTCCTTTATTTTCCAAAGTCTTAGGGAATGAATGATACTGAGGTTTTAGTGGCCCAGGGGTCTTTTCCTAAAGCTTTTTCTCCTTCAAAACAACTTTTTATATCATGGGAAAGGGAGTGACATACACACAGTAACATCAAAACACACTATCATAATTAATTTTTCTATTTATGTTATTCACACACGCTGATGAGAAAGCTTTGTTCTAGAAATGCAAGTAGCCAAGTTGATGCACGGGCTAATTTGGGGTAGCTGACAAGGTTTATGGGCCTTTTTCCAGAAGGGAGACAGAGAAAGTGAGTATGGGAGTAAATGGAAGTATCATACTTACACTTGACAATTTTCTTAAACAATTTCCTTGGCCTAGCAGAGAAATCCTGCCTACTGCCACAAGTCAAAGCCCATGAAAGTGTTGCTCACAGCAAGCACCATACCATTAAACCCTATCTCTAAAATAGGTTGTCAATGGCACTGTAACCCACAGTGACTCCATTTCTTGTGGGATCTTATTTTATAGGTATGGGGGGCAATATTCAGTAGGCAGAAATCAGAAAGAGGCTGTGAAGAGAGACTTGGCAAGACAGAAATCTGCCCCCCAAATGTTCCTAAGTTACCCTGAAGCTTATTATTTATGTCTCTGCTTCTCTCCACATCAATGCCAAAGACACACACACTCACACACACCTCAGTTACAGTAAAATTTGAAGAATAGTGTATGTCTTTATTGTAGGTGTTCTCGAAGAAGGTAAATCACAGCAAAAAATCTTAAAATTTCTTGTTCCCATCTTCCTGATATCACCATGGGGATAACTCACACATCTTTCCTCCCAGATTCTCCTCTCTGGGTCCACATGGAGCGCACAGCGCCACTGGGTCGTGCCCTCCACTTCTCTCCTTTCCCCTCTCATGTCCTTCCAAAGCCCTGGCAACCGCATTGCTGACCTGTGGTTGTTTCCAGCGCCCAAGCCTGATTGCTCATCTGTCTAGGGACAGCCCCCTGGAATACTGGTGAATATAACATTAAACTTCATTATAGAGAGAAGGGAAGAAGCTAAAAATAGAATCTGGTAAGAACAGGCCATGGAATCCTAGGAGAATTGAAGAAGTGAGAGGAACAAGAAGGCTTAGGGACAAACTGACATGTAGATTAATTAGTGCTTTAATGAGTAGTTCATTAGGAATTTGAGGTAAAGCAAAGAAGAGGCAGGATGAGAGACCAGAAAGGATACTTTTCAACATAAAAGAAAGCAAGAAAAGTAGACAGAGTAATATCTTACTTGTTTCTCTTGAAACAGATGAAATGCGATGACTAAAACCTTATATAACATAAAATAACTAAATATTATTCATAATGTCCAGTGGAGAAATTATATTTTAGCCACAATGCCATTATGAAATTGAGAAAAATGGCCCCACAATTTTCTGCCTCTGGAGAGAGATTTGTGAGAAATTAACGGAAGAATCCCTGCATTTTGCAGGGGCGTGGGGAAGGGCGCCGTGCCTTCCCTAAGTACTGCCTCCTTTCTGCCTCCCTCCCTCACATTCCTGCTAAATGGAGATTGGACACCTGTGTCAAGGGGACTCAGTCACTTTGTCTGCATATTAACTGTTATATTAAGATTTGCTGCAGAAAGACAGTTCATTAAAGTCTTCCCTCTGAAGAGGGGAAGGAGTAGAAATAATCAACTGAAGGACATTTGGGGAAGAGATCTTTTGAACATTTGTTATCACTACTTAAGACTAATTGAAATCCATTGTTCCAGCACCTCAGTTTTACCCCTGGGAAAGTTTTCTTTCTATCCACACCTGGGTCAACAGATAGGGTGCCTATTTCTCAGCTGACCTGTTAGATCCAAGAGCCTCAATGAGGTCTTTCAAAACAGATTATGTCTTCACTGGAATGCAGAATTGGGGTGCAGTCCCCTTTGCACAAGAATCAAGAACAGTCCAGAGTGATGCTCTAAGCTGGGAAGAAGGCAAGATGCTCCTCAAGAGAATGGTTCCCTGGCACATAGAACATGAATCTGATGGTTTCCCGATGCAGCATCTAGGTAATGCCAGCTAACTCATCCTCAGTGGAGACATTCTTCATTCTGTATCTTTCATGACTCTCCCCAGGAGAGCCCAGCTCAACATCATCAGGCCTTTCTTCTTTTACCCTTGCTGTACTCTAGGATTCCTCTTCCTTGTGTGATATACTGTTGAATTGTGAGATTTGAGAGCACTGGGGAAAGTCTTGCACTTGGAATGCAACCTTATAGGGGCCTGCTGCCTCTGTGCTGGAAATCCCACCCGTCATTTCTAAGGGTCAGGATTTGAAGTCTGCTCTTAACTTTTTTTCAATTATCTTCAGTTAAATGAATTTGAATGATATTACTACAGAATCATAGGAGAGACCAGAATGCAAAAGAAGAAACCTGGGATGGATCAGTTTTTGTTGTTTTTTTAAACCTCACCTGTGGATATGTTTATTGACTTTATGGAGTGAGGAAGGGAGGGAGAGAGAGAGAAAAAAAAACCATCATGTGAAAGAGAAACACTGATTGGCTGCCTCTTTCACCTGCCCTACTGGTGATCAAACCCACAACCTAGGTACATGCCCTGATGGGGAATCGAACCCACAGCTCTTTCAGTGTATAGGACAGTGCTCCAACCAACTGAATCACCTGGCTGGGACTAGATCAGTTTTGATGTGAAATTTAAAGAATTAGAAAGGATATATGTTTTCAGAGGGGTGGGTTGGTGGAAAGAGCATTGGACCAGGAATCAGAGTTCTGGAGTTTCAGTTTTCTCTTTGTTTCTTAGTAACTATATGACCTTCAGTATTCATTTAGAATTTCATAATCTCAGTTTTCTCATTATAAAATGGGATAATTACATCTCCCCTAACAACCTCACAGGGCTATTGTGATTAAAACTCAAGGTGATTAAGGGCAGATCCAGGTTCTGTGGAGCCTGAAGCTTATAGAATTTCAGATGTTCTGAATAAGAAAAAGGATTATTACGAAATTATAAAAACAAAGTAAGCATAAATGTGGAAATTTATAATAGCAAAATAAATTACAATTCATTATGAAATCTGTATTCCCAGTTCAAATTGATTTTAGTCAAATGCCAAAAAAACTCTAAAGCAAGTATCCTGGAAGAGATGCATAAGAGAAAAGTCAGAGTTAAGAGACAGTGGTCTTAACCAATTGCACTTAAAATAAATACTACTGCAAATGTCACTTAATCGCAGAGCATGTGAGCATTGTCAGGGTCTCAGAAGGCATCTGTATCTGTGAGGGGTCCAAAAGCCAAAGTTTCCTTGGCTTCCTGGTAAACCAGTTTCTGAGATCACACTTACTGAATGTCTTTGGGAACTGTACAGTACAATATAAAGGAAAGGCATTGCTCCTGGCTTCTCAGTTGCCAGAGTTGTTGGCTCATGGGAAGTCTATTTGGGTTATTTGTATCACAGCCACAACCTACATTATTCTGTTAAAAGTGTATATGTACTTAAATTTCCTGTTACAGAATATATACACCCATTTACAGGCTTTAGAATTATGATTCGAACAGTTTATAAACCACTTAAAATGCATACTTTATCTGAGCCTTGTATTGTCTATTGCTATCCCAAAACTTAGCAGCTTAAAGCAACAACAATCATGTTATTCCTTGTGCTCTCTATGGGTCAGGTAGAGAGAGTGGTTTGGAAAAGTGGTTCTGGTTCAGGTATTTCACACAGTCGCATTTGGGTGTTGGTTGGGGTTGCAGGAAGCCATAAGCTTCATGAAGACCAGAGGACTTACTTACTTCCAAGGTGCTCACATAGTTGGCAAGTTAGTACTGGCCCTTGGCCAAGAGCCTGTTTTTTTCCACGTGGGATTCTCTCCAGATTGAGTATCCTCTAGGCTGGCTTCCCCATAGCAAGCAATGAGAGAGAGAGAAAGAGAGAGAGGGGGAGGGGAGGAGAGTCATTTTGCCATTGCCATTATGACCAAGCCAGGGAAGTCACTTCTCATATAGCCCATTAATTCAGGAAGTTACAAGTCAGTTCATATTCAAATGAAGGGAATCAAGACCTCACCTTTCTTTCTTTTTAAAAAATGTATTGTTGAAAATATTACAGATGTAATACTTTTATCCCCATTGACTCCTTATACCCCACCTTTCAATGAGAATTGTCAACATTACATGGTAAGAAGAGCATGTATGTGATATATATTGATACAACCATCTTTGGAGAAGACACTATACTACAAGCTTCATACAAACTTGGGAGATGGGTAGGGCAAATATTTTTATCTTCCTTCCTCAATAAAGAACACTTCAAAGAATTTTACAGGAAGAAGCCTAATAGGCCTGAATTAAAATCCACCTTCTACACCATATTCTCTGCATCATGCTGGGAAAGTTACCTAGCTTCTCAGAATTTCTGTTGCTTTATGAATTAACTCTAATATATTATGGTTCTGATAAGGTTAAAATGAGATAGAGTCTTGGAAGGACTAGTCAGTGCCTAGAACATAGTAAATATTCAATAAATGGTAGAAATGGTCTGGAGATGAAATATAACCACTGAAATAGTAAATACTTACTAAATAATTTCTCAAGGTCACAAACTATAAAAAATCAAATTATCCAAGCAAAATCTTTTAAGTAAATAAATGACCTATACTTTGAGTTTGCATGTAATTCACATGTGATTTATTCATATTGTTTGATTATAAATAGAACTCCTTCTTTTAGTCTAACTTCAAATATCAACTGGGAAGTTAAAGCTTTCCTGGCTCCAGGTGCTCTTTATTTATTTTTGGATGATAAATGTGATCCGCATTATTGATGATGGAGGCCCTGACCTTATGAATTACTCTTTAATTATTCAATTTGATGGGCTATACAATATGTAAAATTAATAGGAGATGCAGTTGGGATCAAATTTCCATTTTTTCCCCTTAGTTAACAGACTTGATATAAACAATAATACAGCTGAGTTTAGCACTCAGGAAAATGTGACCATATTTTTAAATTGTTATGCATACTAACTAATTATATTCTATTTTCTTGAATATTAAAGGTGATGAAGCGGCTTTGTTTACCTATGATTATTTAGGCCATATCTGTTGGGAGGTTGAGGGAAGGGTTAGCAGAAAGTGTTTAATGCACTAAGCACATGTATAAGGTTTCCATAATTCATCAACTCTGCTGTTGCACACCTTCCTGTGCATTTACAGAGACTGCATACATTATACAGTGATGGATGGAATGCTGATTAAATAAAATGTGTTGCTCTTGCCCAGAATACATATATTTTCACATTAATTTTTAAAATTCTAAATGGTATTCTTAAAAATGACTGGATGTTTATACCAGAACTGAACACCAGAGTTCACCAGAGTTATTAGGAATTTGACAAACAAAAAGTTGCTTTCTCTTGACTTTGCAGTAGGTGCTGTTCACTGGTTCCCACCAAGACAAAGAACACTAAAGTATGAAGCCCTAACTCAGACCTTCAGTAATGGTTGAGTTCTTCCGAGTTCAAAATCCTGTGCAAGGATATCCCCTTCCCCAAAGAAAGTTAATGACAGGGAAAAGCTTACCTAATCCATCTCCCCTTTAGAAGATTCACAAGATATCTTCACGTAATTAAGGTTCTCAGATAGCAAGAAACAAAATTCATTTAACTTGGCATAACTCGGTGTTTCTCGAGTGTTATTTGATCAGGGAGTTCTTTTGTTGTTTGTTTTTCAAAGAACTTCAACTGACATCTCATGACTCTCGATTCCAATAATTACAGGCTGCTGTTGTTCCTTGTGATTAAGCCCCTATCCCAGTGGTCCTCAAACTCATTTGTCAACAGAGCGGCAAACCATGGTGGCTGGAGAGCCACAGTTTGCCGACCACTGTCATAGACCCTCAACCTCTCTTAAGGGCTACACACTCACTATTACAATGTATGCATATGATACTATTTTACTTAGCAAAGCTCCTGATGGTGGCTATTTGAGTTGCTAACAAGTTTTTGCTATTTTAACCTTTGTTTGTAAATTATAGCACATATACATGATTACTGTCTTTAGATAGACTTCTAAAAATGGAATGCCTGGTCCTGACCTGGTCTTGATGTAGAAGCCACAAATCATCCTTCTGCACGTCACCAAAACTGCTCCATGGAAGCCCCCATGCAATCATCTCCCCTCTGCATTGGAAATCTTATAGTGTCTCCATAGTGACAATTAGGCAAGAGGGTATTGATGTTCAAGAACAGATGAAGCTTTATCTGCTGTATTGCTATAGCAGCCAGCTCTCTGTTTTGCCTGAGTTCATCTGGATCTGGATGTACATTTTCATCAAATATAAAGTTTGTTGGAGGCAGCAGGTGAGCTCCTCCTCCTTCCAGGCTGAGGAACTGTTGGGATAATGTGCATGGTTTTCCTGAATTGCACTCAAGTAGCCCACGGGATGTCTGAGTGAGTTGCACAAGCCATCAAGTTCGCACTGTGCTTCTGCACTGCCTTCTCCGGCCCAGTGCTTTCAGTCCCTTCCTCCTCATTTTCTGCTGTTGGCTGGTTACAAAAAGAGAAGTGCCTGGGGCACAGAGAGCATCGGTCCAAAGCTCATCTGTTTCCAAGGGAACTAGTGATGCCTATCTCTCCTTCGTTTTCAGTTCCTGTTTCCATTGATGAAAATAACTCCTCAGTCAATCATTGGCTAAGTGACTCCTTAGCACTTGGGAATCAGATATATTCTTGTGTATAAACATGATCATCATTCGTGTATTTTGGAAACACTCTTAGCTCATCCATTTTGCAGTAGGACTAGGATAGTTGCATAAACCCTGACATAACTGATTACTTCCTACAACAAGTCTTCTTTGTGCTATTGTATCCAAACATCACTAGCTAGTTTGTCTTCACTCTTGTATAAAGACATCACCCAGCTGACACCATTCTTTCTTTCCAAAATAACTCCCATTCTTTCTCCCCTTTCCCAATCCCTATAACCTTCCTTTCCAATTTTATACGTACAGTGTTCAGGATATAAATCCTGTACAATATCTTTCAGACCTGCCTACCCTAGCCCCATAGGATCTCCTTTTTCTTATTTCATTAGGCATTTACCATACTTAACCTTGTATTTTTATTTATCATTAGCAAATCTCTATGCATTTTACCCAACTAGATGATATCTTGAAGTCAGTGGTTATCTTCTCATCCTTTCAGTTTTCAGAAACAAAACATACATCCTCTCTCATTGTCTAGAGACCACAGGATAAAGGCTCAGGTGATATATGGTCAAGTTGTCTTGGAACCTACTGAGTACACTCTCACTATCTTCTGTGGTTCTCCTCATTGGTATTTGGGTTTTTCAAAATGACATATGATATATGCCCACTAAGCCACAGTACTTAGACTTTTCTTTCATTTCCCCCTAAGATGGCAAATGTATTACTATCCTTAAAAACTGTGTGTTTACACATTCACACAATTGGAATGTGGCATTGTAAATATTTCTCAGAATCTTGGGCAAAGAGAGTACCTTTCTGAGATATTGACTGATGATAAATAATTGAGGAGAAAGAGTATTTCCAAATATGTATTTATATCCTGCTATGTGCCAGAACCTATCTAGGTTGTGGAGTCAAGTGGTGAATAAGACAGATACAGTCCCTGCCCTCATGAAACAAAGGCATTGAAGATATTTTGCTCTTGAAAAACTGCGAACCCAACCTTGAAAGCTGAAAAAGAAAAGAAATATGAGTGGCCATTTAGAATTCTGGACATAAAATATATGCGTCATGTATTTTATGCAGACATGCTATTACATTGGTTGCATAAAATGGGGTCTTTTTTATGATTCTTTTATGGATCGGCCATAGACTATGCAATGCAAGTGGCATATAAAAGAATAATGGAAGAGACGAGACCTGACTAAATAAATCTCTGAAAGCTTTATTTTAAACATTCTGTCGTGAAAATACATTTCTTTTGCACCATTTTTTTTTTGCTTCTTTCTTTTCTAGGTCATCCCAAATTAAAATGTATTAGGACAATGACATATGTATTAAAAATCCTTGCAATATCTCCAAGTCAACACTAGACCATTAAAAACCTAAAGGAAATACTCAAAATGAATACACTGGGGGAAGAGTACTGAATAACATTTGGAAAACCAGAAAGTATCTACCCATTTGTCTGGACTGGTGTCTATTACTGTCATAAGAAATTGAAGCCAAACAAATGAGACAATTTTTAGTGACAGTTTTCAGCTTGTATTCATGCCCATTGTAAACCCATAGTTAATATTGGATAATTCTCATGGTAAGGATCATGGGAAGGTTCTGCAGAATAAATAAGATGAGGTGGTTGAAGTAGGCAATAGTTACTGGAAACGGGCTCATATGTATGAAACAACAGGCTGCAGATGTGTCATTTCCATGACATGATATAAAGTAACTCACTGCTAGAAATTTCCAAGCCACAGTGAATGATAGATAGATGAGTGGAGGGTAGAATCAGAATGCTCTCTGATAAAAATGAGGTATTGATTCTCTGAGATTTTAATTTAGATTAGTTCACTTAGAAAAAGTAATAAATTGAAATGTACTCAACACAGCTCACATTCGAAATGACTTATCAGGATTCCGAAATGAACCTCAGGCAAGCAATAATTTTAACTATAGCACTTACTCTAGTCGCCCATGCTAAAATATAGCATCTTTGTGAAATAATTTGGACAAGAAAGAGACAAGGAGTATATCTCTGAATGACAGATGGAAGCTTGAGCTTCAGTGCCAGGAGAAAGATGAGGAAAGAACTGGATATAAGTGTCTGGCCATAATAAATTAGGAAGGCAAACATATGAGCTATTAGAAAGGTGATTCAATGTGAGCTATGCCATTTATTTGCCCAATGCCTAGTTCAATTTGGTAGTTTCAAATGGTCAGGTAAAAGGCGTTTCTGTATGTAGAGTTGGATCTTTTTTATTCGTACCTAGGTTTCTTAAGATTTTAATTTGTTGATGTTCAGGTTCATTTGGAAAGATGTGTTCATCCAGTATTTTTAGCCTTTTGTATATGCAATTAAATCAAATAGCACCTATAAACCTGCTAATGCAAAGCTTGGTCAATAGTAGGTTAATAATCATAATTATGAAAGTTGACAGTGTTCAGGCTCTTACTGTAAACCAGACCCTGAGCTCACCATTCTTATTGTATTTAATGTGGAGTTCAGAAAGCATTATGTCCCCTTCTGTGCAATCATGGCTCACTTTACCATTTAGTTTTACATTTTTATACTGAAATTATGACCATAGAACTAGAAATCCGTTAAGTGTTTTCTTTGCAAACTACTAATTGAAGACTCAAGTATCGTTTCCTATGTATTTATTGTGCCCCATTGTCTTTTATGTTAGTTCATGCTACAACCAGGATAAATATTTTACTATTCTTACAAAGCTTCCCAATAAAAGTATTTTTTCTTCCTGATCCTCATTTGGGGATATTTGGGGCTTTTAAAGATTTATTTTGTGCCCAGCTGGTGTGGCTCAATGGTTGAGTGTCAATATATGAAACAGGCTATTAAGTGTTTGTTTTTATTAAATATTTTTTTATTGATTTCAGAAAGAAAGGGAGAAGGAGAGAGACGCAAACATCAATGATGAGAGAGAATCATTGATTGGCTGCCTCCTGTATACCCCCTCCTGGGGATTGAGCCCGCAACCTAGGCATATGCCCTTGACTGGAATTGAACCTGGGACATTTCAGTCCCCAAGCCAACACTCTATTCACTGAGCCAAACCCAGAAGTGGGTATGCAGGAGGCAGCTGATCAATGATTCTCTCTCATCATTGGTATTTCTATCACTCTCTTCCTTTCTCTTCCCCTCTGAAATCAATAAAAATACTTTAAAAAAAAAGATTCATTTTGTTACCAGGTGACCATTATGATGGCGTATACAATTTGTAGCACCCATCTCTGTTAACTGCCCTTAGTAAAAAATGACTTAGTTTCTGTTCTGGTTCTTTCATAATAGTTCAACTTTCTAATCTCCACTTTAAAGAATTTCTCTTTTGTAGGTTCAATATGTACTTCCTTAAAAGTGAAGTTTTTTCTTTGTTTGTTTTTTTGTGGTTTTTTTTCTTTTTTTTTTTTAGTAAAGGTGTAGCTTCTGTAGCATCCTGGGACACTTTGGGGGCCATTAAGCTTAATGAGTTAACATTTTTTTTCCAAAGTGTATATAAGGTGCCTACTGAAAATAACTTGAACAGGTTCTCCTGATGTCTTAAAAAGCAGTCTCTTCCCACCAAAGCTTTTAAGTTGAACTTTCCTTCTAGTCTAAGAGAAGCAAACTTTTAGTCTCAAGTGCTATGTAATGCATCCCATGCCAGATCTGTATTCTTGGGCTATTATAGAACCAAGCTATCTCCCTGCATAATGATGCAGTGACAATAGATAAATCCCCTTTCTCTCCAGTCAGGTGTGTGTTTTTTTCATAGAATTTCATCATGAATAAGGATCATTTTTTTTCCCTTTGAAATGAGATTTTAAATTTCACACATATTTATCAAGGAACCATCAAAGCAGAACAGGTCATTTTTATCATAAAGTTTTTTTCTTCCCATGGAGCCTCTAAAAGCAAATCCCATGCAACCATCAGAGGATCTTTTCAGAGGAAAGTCTTTAAAGCATCCCTTTAGCCCAGGGGTTCCCAGCTCATAATAAAGACCCCCAAGTCCCTAATATCCTTTCCACCATATTTTAGGCTTCACAGGGAATTCCTGACCCCCAAGGAAGAGGAAGCAGAAGCAAATTCCCTTCATAAAGAAGCTCTGCCTAGCTGGTTTGGCTCAGTGGATAGAGGGTCGGCCTGTGGACTGAAGGGTCCCAGGTTCAATTCCCGACAAGGGGACATGTCCATGTTGTGCACTTAATCCCCCAGTTGGGGGTGGGCAGGAGGCAGCCAATCAATGATTCTCATCATTGATGTTTCTATCTCCCTCTTCCTTCCTCTCTGAAATCAAGAAGCTCTGACTGGCTGCGTGGAAAGACATTCCAAACTCTTGGCCATGGAATGTAGCTCTGTGGGGCCACCTTCCTATCCATATAATAAAAGTTTAATATGCTAATTGTCTAGTTGTACAGTCATCCATTCATCCAATCAAAGCATAATATGCTAATGATATACTAAGACCACTTAACTACTCGCTATGACATGTATTGACCACCATGGGCAGACACTCCAACCAGTAGGTTAGCTAGAAATCAGGGCTGAGTGAGACAAGCCAGACATGCCCTAGAGCCCTCTCACAGCCCCTCCCCAGCTGGCCAGCCTCCCAAATCCCTCCCCAGCCCGGATTGTGCACTGATGAGGTCCCTCAGCCTAACCTATGCACTCTCACAATCTGGGACCCCTCGGGGGATGTTAGAGAGCCAGTTTTGGCCCAACCCTGCAGGCAGGCCAAGGGACCCGACTGGTACACAAATTCGTGCACTGGGCCTCTAGTCATCTATAATGACAAAGGACCCCATTGACCTTCATCAGTCCTTCACTCTGATTCAGGTGCTAATGTTTCTAAAAGATGTGACCCAGCATAGAGCTTTCAGTTCTGTGAACGTGGTCTCCCACCTGTAAACTTAGCCTAGATCAGTATGATACACAAGTCCCTGTGGGATTTTGAGCAATTTTCTTAACCTCTCTGTCACCCTCATTTGTAAAATGGGGACAATTTATTCACCTACCAAATATTTGTAAGTGTTTATTATATGTCAGAAACTGTTTTAGGTACCAGGAATACATCAGTGACCAAAAATAAACAACTCTCAACCCTACATTAACTTATATTCTACTAAGAGGATTTAGAGAATTTAAGAAATTAAATGGATAAAGTATTACAGAAAAGTACAAAGCAGGGAAGGAGACAGAAATGCAGGTGAGATTTGCAATTTTAAGTAGGGGAGACTGGGCAGGTCTTTCTGAGACTCTGACCTTCTAGCAAAGACTGGAAGGAGATGAGGTGATGAGTCACAGAAGTATCTGTGGGCATGGCAAGGAAGTCAGAGAGCCAGGTTGGGGAGGATGCCTGATGTCCAGAAGAAGCAAAGAGCCTGAGGTGATGGGAGACAAATAAGTGAAGTCAAAGGGCTGCTGCAAGGACAGATTTGTCTTCCTTTGTATACCCTGGCCGTTACTTAGAGTAAAATGGAAAGCTATTACAAGGTTTTGAGTGAAGTAATACAATCTTATAATTTAAAAGGATCTGACCATTGGGTAAAAACAGAAGGAGTCAAGGGTGATTCAGGACAGAAGCAGGAAGATCGTTTAATAGGTGACAGTAGATAATGAGGAGACAATGTTGGAGAAGGCCAAGAGGGAATGAGAAATTGCTGAATCCCAGTTGTATTTTGAATGTAAGATCAGCAAGACTTGACAGTTATGATATATGATGTGAGGGAAAGAGAAGCATTGAGAATGACATTAACTTGAGTGATGTAACATATGAAGAAGCTAATGAGTCAGAGAAATCTGCAGAAGTAGCAGGTTCATGGAGGAGGACAGGAGTTTGCTTTTGTATGTGTTGCTTAAAAGGCCAAGTAGACTTTCAAGTAGAAATATTGACATTTAGATAATGATAGTGCTTATTACTCTGGATGGGTGGGAGGATTAAATGGGCTTTATCATCTAGCCCTGCCTGTTTCTCCAGTCACATCTGCCACCATATCTTACCACCCACCCATGTTGAACTATTTTGTACTTTCTCATCTCCTTATCTTTACACATGTGGTTTCCCAAGCAAGGATGGTCTCAACTTCTCTTCTTGCTCACCCATTTTCTTTATTCTGCACATTTCTTATCAGCCAATACTTAAACTAGTTCCTTCCACTTTCTCCCTTCTTCTGAAGTTCTAAAAGAAACACTAATTGGTACTATTTATTGAAGACAAAGCAAATATCACCTCCTCCAGGCAGCCCCTCCATGACCTCTCTGAGCACTTATAGGCATTTCTGGAGCTTTAATAACAACCTCTGTCATAGTTAACCATTAATTGATAACTAATTACTTAATTATCACTGTATTCATTGATTTCTGTAATTCTCCCCTAATAGGCACTAAGTCTTATAAAAGGGGAAATAGTTCTATTTCATAATAAGTATATAATAAATATTTGTTGAATGAATGAATCAGTGAGTGGATGTTCTATATGGCAGAAATCAAATGGAGAAATCATCCCCTGGAAGGAATTTATGTAAAAAGAAACTTTGTCATGAAATTGACTTAAGGAGCAGCAGATCTTTAGTGGTCATCTTTGCTGAAGCTTTCCTTGCCCAATCTGTTCAGCTGGGGGTTGGCACAGTGCCTGGCACAGAGACATTTATTAGAATGGATGCTAAAAATGACTCACAAAGGAAAATTCTTCCTCTCCAGTCCGTGACCTGGGAAGGATTAGTCACCAGAATAAAATTTGAAAATCGAATTTCAAGCACTTTGATCAAAAGTACTCCAAAATTATTTTATATTGGTAATGTTATTCCAAGCTTCAAGAAAGAATTTACTCTTAACATTTCTTAAAAGTGCCAGGCACCAAGGCCACCTGTCAGCTTTGACTTGCCAAAATCACAGTTAAGAAGCAAATGCGTCTGTAAACAGAAGCTGCCAAGCATTTATGAAAGAGGGTCCAGGGTGTTCTGATGAGCACTGAGCAAAAGCTGCTGTCTGTTCCTAAGTAAATGTGCCAGGTTCTCTCCCTTGAGCCACACTCTTCTACCTGGAATGCCCCCCCCCCTCCACTTCACCTGGTGTCACTTTTCCAAGGAGTTGGTCTTTGATCTTCCATGTACCTCACACATCTCCCTGTAAAAGCAATGATTCCTCTTCACCATACAGTGTTGGTTAGTTGCCTACATCTTCCCTTTATTGTAATTTCAGCATACTTCCCCCAAAGACTGGAATTTTGGAAGCACTCAATAAAGATTCATGAAATGCACCAGTAAGTTTGATGGATGGGGATGATTAGAAAAGCACTGGGCCTTTTGGAAGGATTGACTTACATGGAGGGTCCTAGAAATATAACCAGAAATCACACCTCATCTATTCTGCAATTAAGCTTGGACCATCCCCATTTATGTGCTCAAGTAAAGTCACCATGGCTGAGTCATGCTATTATACAATTTCTTAAATCTCTTTTCAAAGGTATAGCTTGCCTTAATTAGAGGATGTGAAGGCCTAAGCCCTGTAGTCTCTATTATATAGTCTTCAAAATTTTCAAATGGTGAATAAGAATATATGAATTTCAGATTTGACAACCTCATTATATCTCCTGATAGAAAATTTTATAATCACTCCCAGAAATCTTCAGGCATTCCTGGGACTTTCATTTGTGCTGAGATTGTTTTACCTCTTTTTTTTTCTTTTTTTTTTTACCCCCTTTGTTATCCAGGTCATTCCAAACTACAATTTGGGGTGAAATGAGGCAACCATGGTGGATTTAGTCAGATTTCTTTTTCTGAATATTCATAACGCTTCCGGAAACATGCCTGGGCAAACCTGTCTTAGTGTTTCTCTGCTAAGATCCTTTATGTCCACAGCAACTAATGTATGAAGTCCTTGAAACTACTGAACTCACATTAGTTGTCGGAGCAGTAGACTGCGTACAAATTGCAATTAGAGAACGACTGGAAGAAGACATTGGTTATAAAACAATCCTAAATCCACTTAATATGCAGGTAATGTTCAGTGCTTAATACAAAAAGAGGCAAGGTCATTACCAAGTTGCATCACTATCTCATGATCCATGCCGAAAATAAATGGGCTCAACCAAATAATAAGTTATAAACTGAGCTTTCAAAAGAAAACAACTATTGGACAAGCTAAAAAGTACTATATTTTGGCTATTTAATACACTTAAAATAACATAAGAATTTTCTTTGTAAAATTTTATTTGGTTCTCACTAATCTTTAAAAACATCTAGTTTTAAGTAGGCATTGTTAAACACAACACACAAACACACACACAACATATGCCAAACATCACTAAAGCCTAATATGAAATAAATAATTTAAAAAATCAATTCTAATTCCTGCATTAGCATAGATTAATACTGACCTTGACATTTATAAAACTGTTTTGAAGTTAGATAATAGTGTCGTTTTTGTTAACTGCACCTCAAGAACAAGAGAAATAGAAGAATTAGAACTTTTTTTTATTCTTTTTTTTCTTTTAAGATACTTCATTGATTTTTTACAGAGAGGAAGAGAGAGGGATAGAGAGTTAGAAACATTGATGAGAGAGAGACATTGATCAGCTGCCTCTTGCATGCCCCCCACTGGAGATGTGCCAGCAACCAAGGTACATGCCCTTAACTAGAATCGAACCTGGGACCTTTCAGTCCACAGACCGACGCTCTATCCACTGAGCCAAACTGGTTTCAGCAGAATTAGAACTTTCCAAGTGTGATGTAAGACAGGAGAACTACATGTGAAATTATTCCATCAGATCCCAACTTTGAAGGATATGATTGTGAAGTTCACACGTTTCTTTGTAAATTAAAATTTTCTTTATTTTGTGATAGACAGATAGCAGTAACTTCTATAAAGCAGTTCAAAATAAATGAACAACTATTAAATTAACTACTAAATGTTACTTTTTAGTAGTTAAAATAGTCCATTCAAGCTTTATCTCAGGTTTTTTTAGATACTAACCTGCTGCTTATCTTGTTCATCATCTGTTTTTCATTTGAGCTCTGTAATTTTGGATTGTGAGCACATCTTTAGGGGACTTCTTTGTGAAAATTCTGGGCAGTCTGGATTTAGGAAGCGTCCCATGAAGTAGACTTAGTGCATTTAAAAATATTTTACCCTTACTAATTTTGTCTCCTTAACTCAACAAGCACTAAGAAACATGTAAAACTCTATGGTAATAGATTTTACTTCTTTAAATGTGCTAAATGTTACTTTATATGAAAGCATGTTGTTAGATGCATAAAAGCTTAGAACATTATGATAGGGATTTCTGGTGCTCACCTATATATACTTCTGGCCTTCTGGGTATGTTAGAATACTACACTTTCCTGCTCCTTTGCAGTGAGGCAAGACAGAGTGAACCATTTACACCAAGGGGAGCTGTGAGAAAAAGTGAATCACTTCCAGGCAGAAGCATTGAGTTCATAGCATGACACCCTGTGGTCCTCTCTTAGCTTTCCATGGCAAAAATAAATAAATAAATAAATAAATAAAAAGTTGTGCTGCTGCAGATAATAGAGATTCCATCAACCTGCGTTCCTGAGTGATTATGTGGGATGGAATACCACATTGATTTGTGGTGGCTATAAAATGTGAGCAAAACCTGTGAAACAAATGGGACTCAGGTTAATTTTTCCTGCAGCAAACCTGCCCTGTCTGATGATGCTTTCATCTCTAATAAATTTTTTTTAATTGTTTAAAGTATTACAAATAGTAGTACATAAGTCCCCATTAACTTTGCCCTGGCTCTAATAAATTTTAAACTATATTTTGTGTTATTTGTAGCTATATTAATTTCCCTTTCATTAGCGGCAGCTTAGTGATTATTTTGTCCTTTACTTTTGTCTCTTTTTAAATTTTATTTACTGATGTTTAAGAGAGAGAGAGAGAGAGAGAGAGAGAGAGAGAGAAACATCAATGTGAGAGAGACAAATCAATTGATTGCTTCCTGCACATACTCCAACCAAGATGGAGACCAAAACTGAAACCCAAGTAAATGCCCTTGTTCAGGAATCAAACCAGGGACTTTTCACTGTGTGGGTGAGGGCTCTAACCACTGAACCACTGGCCAGGGATACTTTTGTTTCTTTTTAAAATCTTGTTTCTTTCATTTTAACTGTGTCTCATATAAATAGTCTATAATCAGATTTTACTATAATTTTGTATTGGTAGACATTTTACTGTTTTTATTTTTTTTCAATTACAGCTTATATTCAATATTATTCTATATTAGTTTCTATGTATAAGATAATGGTTAATCAATCATGTATTTTACAGAGTGGTCCCCCTATATTTTACATACCCACCTAGTCCCATACACAGTTACTATAATATTATTGACTATATTCTCTATGCTATAATTTACATCCCTGGGACTATTCTGTAACTACCAATTTGTTCTTCTCAGTCAATCTAATTATTAATTATTTCAACAAGCATTAAAGCTTTCATTTAGCTCTAGACCCTATTCTGGGTGTTAGAGATAAAGAAATAGACAAAGCAGAATTTTTTCTCTAATGAAGCTGTGATTATCTTTTGCTAGCAAGTTTGATTCACTAACACTTATTCCTATTACTGATGTATTTTTATTTATTATATAACTTTTTGTTTTAAATTTAGTATAGTCTTTTTTCTTCTTTTATTCTTCTTTCTACTACTAATGTACCAATCCAATTTATTTTTTTCTCTCCTTTATTCACTTAGATGTTATGCATTCAATTTCTATTCTCTGGGATTACTGTTAAATTTTTAACACTCCCTCAGGTTTGAAAAAGAAATAGAGGGAACTACTATCTTTATCCTTCTTCTGAACTATATATGTTTCTTAAAACATTTATAACTAAATTTGCTCTCTTCTAATTTCATGTAATTGATGTTTAGTATTTTAATTATAACTTGGGTTTATGTAATTCAATTAGTCATTGTTTTGATAAAATCTAAAAGAACAATCTTTACCAAGTTGGTATAGGCCAAACTTTTCTTGGACAGGGCACAAAAAGCACAAATAATAAAAGAATAAAATAAATTAGACTTCATTAAAGTTAGAAACTTTTGCTCTTTGAAAGACAGCATTATGAAAATGAAAATTCAAGCCACTGGCCAGAAGAATACATTTGCAATGCATATATGCACTAGACAAAGGACTTGTATTCAGAATTTATATAGGACTCCTACAGCTCAAGAATGAGAAGACAGTCCTGGCCAGTGTGGCTCAATTGATTGGACATCATCCTGTGCATCAAAAGGATATTGATTTGATTCCCTGTCAGGGCACATGCCTGGGTTGCAGGCTCAATCCTGGTCGGGAGGCATGCAAGAGGTGATTGATATTTTTCTTCCTCTTCCTTCCTCTCTAAAAATCCTAATAGTCACAAACAGCTGAGAGTCCTGGAATGGGCCAGCAAGCCTAATGAAGGACATGACAGAGAACCCAGCTCATAGTCTCAGGAGACATCACATCTTCATAGATAAGAAGTGGGAAAACTGCTTTTCTTTTCTGCCCTTGACACAGACTGCCCCCAAACAGGATTTGTGTGATATGGCCTAAGTAGAAACCTGAATCTCTGTGTAGTGATGTAAGGCCTCTAGAATTTGGTTTGGGATCAGGCCATGACAACGCCAGGTCCCAGCAGCCTTAGTCCAATGTATAGCAGCTTCTAGTTCCTTGTCTTGGGTTTTTGAAATAGTTTTAAACATTTTGTCTTGAATATAATAATAAATAAACTTTTACAGTGTTTATTTTATAAATTCAGAGTGACTCACTACATAAGAAATCTCTGACTTCCAAGAACTTAACTTCTGAGTCATTAGCATTATATATCATTCTTTTTTAAAATAAATTGTATTGCTTTTTTACAGAGAGGAAGGAAGAGGAATAGAGAGTTAGAAATATCAATGAGAGAGAAATATTGATCAGCTGCCTCCTGCACACTCCTCACTGGGTATGTGCCCACAACCAAGTACATGCCCTTGACTGGAACAGAACCTGGGACCCTTGAGTCTGCAGGCCGACACTCTATCCACTGAACCAAACCTGTTAGGGCCATATATTATTCTTATAGCCTATGGGCCAAGCACTAACATTTTGAGTGTCTGAGTTTTGTACCTGGGCAGTAATATACACCAAATCACAGACAGGTCATATAATCCCAGAATGGAAGACACATTAGACATTACTTCTCCATGCAGCCATTTTTAAAAATCTTAGGGACTGGCCCTAGTTGATTTGGCTAAGTGGATAGAGTGTCGGCCTGCGGACTCAAGGTCCCTGTGGACTCAAGGCCTGTGAATTTAAAGGTCCCAGATTCAGTTCTGGTCAAGGGCAACTGCCCAGCTTTTGGGCTCAATCCCCAGTAGGGAGCATGCAGGAGGCAGCCAGCCAGTGATTCTCTCTCATCATTGATGTTTCTATCTCTCTCTCCCTCTGTTCTCTCTGAAATCAATCTACAATAATAAAAGTGTAATATGCTAAAGAGACCAGATGACCTTGGACAACCTTCTAGATGAAGCCACAGCTGCCAGGGCCCAGCCCCTTGCACGAATTTTGTGCATTGAGTCTCTAGGAAAAAATAAATTTAAAAAGTTTGAGGACTGCAAGGTAAATTAATTGTATTGATTGGTACCCACATCTTTTTCTTGTATTATATTCAACAGAATAGGGGGGAAAAAAAAACAGGGTTTTGATGATCAGCTATCCCACGGACAATTAGTATATCTTATCTATAGGTTCATCTCCCCATGTCTATACACTTGGCCATATTAATCAACATTGCCACATAATGTTAGGTAAAAACCACTCTAAAACAATAACCATGCTACCTCTCACAGTTTATGCGTCACCGGGAAATGCTGTATGTGCTCAGCTGACGCTGGTTGGCCTCACCTCTGAGACTGCTAGTGGGTTGGATGAAGACTCCTGGTATAGAATGGCCTCTCTCTCTGACTAGTACTTCATCTGAGATAATGAGGTTGGTTGTTCGGCTCCATGTGGCTCATCCTCTAGACAACTAGCCTGAGCAGAGGAGAAAGAAAGAGGACAGAAGTCCACAAGACTTTCTGAAGGTTGAACTTGGAAATGGCATTCTTTTGGTTCCATTACTTTCCATTGACTAAAGCAAGTCACAGCAGTCCACTTTCAAGGATTGGGGAAAAAGACTTCACTGCTTTTTGGAAGATCTGGACAGATTCATTGTAAAGGGCATGGCTACCATAAACCAGTGGTCGGCAAACTCATTAGTCAAACTCACGAGCCACAGTTTGCCAAACACCACCATAAACCATTGATATGTGCTACAGTTGATGAAGTTATCCTCTTGTGTACTGATAACCTTTACAATTCTTTTATTTAGATGTTGAAATCATGTTTAGCCTACCTTGACCTTGATGGTGACTTTCAAGAATGGAACGTACAAATCTCAAAGCTCACAGTATGTTTGACCCCAGAGTGAAGCATCCTGATGGTGCTATAAGATACAAATTATGCACAATGAATCAGACTGCCAGGGCCTTGAGAGAGAACTTCTAGACCAAACCAACAGCTTCTAGCCTTAGACCCCTGGATTTGAAGTTTTAGGTATAGTATAGAGGGGTATTTGTGGAAGACTTCCTCCCATTTCTGATCTGTTAAAAGCAGCTGTAGAAATATTGATTGTGAGTTATCAAATTTATACAGTAAATTTACAAAAACTATAGAAATGTATTTATAATAGACATCCTATTTATAAATATATATACACATATGTGTTTGCACATGTGTTTGTATATTATGTTATATTTGCGCATGTATATGTGGATATAACATATGTATTTGCATGTATTATAAATTCATCTCTGTAAATTACCTATGATGGTGGCAAATACTGCTAGGTATAAGTTTCAGGCTGAAAGTTTGCTGAGATAAAAGATATCTGTAAGGTTAAGGAAGAAATCTGTATAACAGTTTGTTCTAAGTCCAGAGAAGGTGATCAGGACAGGTAAATAAGGCAAATCTGACCCTAAACTGCATCTAACACCTGGTATAGGTATTCAAGTCTTGGGCCAGTCACTCTATCATCACCCCCATGCCCAAGTTGAATAGATTAAAATTCAAACAAGCCATCAAGATGAAAAACATGTATGTCCCTTTCTACCTTGAAATTCTATGAGAACATTCTTATTGCTGACTCATCTATCTAGAAGCCTGAAGTGCTGCTTGGACCTACCTTGTCACCAGGACAAAGGTCCTTCATTTGAAAGCCACAGTCGGGGAGTTTACAACAGTGCAAAGATAACAACCTCCTCTAAAGAAGCCCACCAGCCCCTGTCACAGTTCTCCACTGCCCCTAATAGCTCTGCGGCAAAGTTGTCTAGTGCAAACAGTTGTTAAGTTTGAAAATCAAACTCCAAACAGGACACTATATATTTGTACATAAAGATATATTATATGTGTTTTTCTATCCTTTATGACATGAATTATGATGAATACACAGTATACAGAAGAAACTCACCAAAATCTTGCTTCCTGCTGACTGGCTAGTTGGTGAAGTTTTTTGGAAATTTAAAGAGCAAAATAATTTGCAAATAAATTAGCAAGGGCTTCCATGTGATTATCAAGTAAAGCTTTCAATTTACAAGTCTTTCATCTGTCCTTACTTTTCATCTGCCTTCTTCCCTTCAACGTTATTTGAACCACAGCATTTCCATTAGCATGAAGTTTCTGAAAATTGCTTGAAGGCTTCCCTAAGGAGTACTGAACCATCTATTTAAATATTTCTAGGTGCTTTTAATTGTACGACATGGTCTCCGGATACTTCCCGCATGGGTTGGTGAAATTCACTTAGTTCAAGATTAATCTGAAATAATAATAATGGTGACCATAATAATAGCAGTAGTGGCAATAATAATGCTAGTAATAATTATAGCAGTAATAGTACCAGCCATCATGATGGTCACTACATTGTCTCACTGAATCCTTTTGACAGCCTCTAAGATAGCTCTTTTAAAAGATGAAGAAACTGGCTTGTATTTTTCTAAACCACACAGCTAACACATGGCAGAAGCAGGATTGAATCCAGGTCAATCTGACTCCAAAGTTCATGTTCTTAAGTACTTCTCTATGTTGTTCCTGGATATATTAAAATCAAGCTAATTTCCATGTCACACAAGTGCTAGGTTGAGACCACTGGACGAAGATTATTGGCGACTTTAGCTATAGATGCTCAAGCCTTGGCTCTTGGGGAACCAGCAGTACACTAGGCAGGCCGAAAAAGTGACCATGGAGAACTACACATCCAACCTGAAGCAGCAAATGCAGCTTAGATCCCACCTTGACAGAAAGACTCTTTGGATGGAGTCAGTGATAACTTGAGATAGGCTGACTCTGAACAATCAGTAGGGAAAAAGTACAGAACCAAGTGACAGGTGACATGCAGCCAAAGGCATGGCAGGTTTTCAAGAATGTGGCCCAGAGAGGTCAGGTGCTACATACATAGCCTGGGGCACTGTCAGCAATCAGATAAGTATAAGTCATAACACCCCTACAGTGTCAACATCTAGTTGACTTCATATATATTAAACATGCATTTGTAATAGTGAATATTTGTTGTTCACAGGCCAGGTAAGAACACAGAATAACCAATCTTTTAAAAATATTTTTAATTAAATAATTTCTGAATACTTTATGTTAGATTCAACATGTTTCGGCCACTAGCTTCTGACTTTGAAGACGATAGAATCTAGCAGAGAGAGAGACACATAATTAACAACTGGAATCTATCAAAAAAGATGGATAAATATATTTCTACCTCTTTAAGTAGAAGAATCTTTGAAGTATTGCAGTGGGATTAAAAAATACTTTATTCAGTCATGACTGACATACAAATAGTACATATTTAATGACTACAACTTGGTAAGTTAGTAGTAAGTATACAGCCATCAAAACATCACCAAAAGCTAGCCATAAACCTATCTAGAAGCTCCAAAAGTTTTCCCAAAGACTTGTAATATGAGGCCCCTGTTGATAAGTTGAAATTATGTTTAATATTGTGGAGGATAAGGTACCAACCCTTTCCCATGATAGACTTGCATTTATCCATTCAGCCAATATTTCTCAATGCCTGTGTTAAATGCCAGATACTGTGTTAATCACTGGCATATGCTTTCAGTCAATATAAAGTGGCTGGGGCAGACATTTTAAAAATGCAGAAATCCATGTTTCATTATAAACATGATTCATACTACAAAGACGTTCAGGATGGTATGGAAGTGAAATGTAGGAGGTCTAATACGGGCCTAATTTTGTGTTTTTAAATCAAGAATTGAATGAGAATTTGGCTCTTTTTCTATAAGGAAGAAAGTGGGGAGCTTCCAGGCAGAGAAATAGAATATGAAACATCCATGAAGGAGAAAGCCGGGACCTGTGATGAATGGAAATGTGATTGTCGTGAAAACAGAGGAGGAAAAAAAGAGAGGTGCCAGAGGAAGCTAGGGAGACAGATGACATAAGACACTGTCAACCATAGTTTGTATTTCAGACTTTATTCTAAAAGTACTGGGAAGTCACATGAAGGATCCGAAGTCATGGTCTGACGTAATAATAACAAGTCAGGAATTCTAAGTACTTTACATATGTTAACTTTACAATCTATGGGATGCATAATTGGGGAAGGTCAGCCTTAGAAAATTTCAATAACTGATATCAGGTGCCAGAAAAAAAAGCTGAAGTGGGAGTCACACCCAAGCAGTCTGTCTTCAGAACCTCAGAGATCACACCGCCTCTGAGGATTAGCTTTGTGTTTCAGAGGGGAGTGGATGGGTCAGTGTGTTCCATTCATCAGTCATGTCAATTCACGTTAGAACACTGTGTTCACCTGAGTTAGAGTGGACTAAGCTTTCAGGAAGAAATCACTGGTCACCGATCTGCCTGGGATACGTACAGCTGGAGGAGGCCTTTTGACAAATGTGAACATTACTGGCAGAAGTACTTTCTGTACCTCTAAGCCATCTTGCACTTAAGAAATGGGAGGCAGGCCATATTTCAGCCCCTTCCATTAAGCAGTCATGTACCTTCCCTGTATCTCCTGCCTCACCGAAGCTGTGGATTAATCAGATCTTCCCTACCTAATGAAAGTTTTCCCCTCTCACCTTCCAAACCATCTTGCCTTCTGCTTCTGATATCGCAGTCTAATAACTTTAATGTGAGATGCAGAAGGTCATACCCAGATCTTCAGCCCTTGGGTGGTTGTGAATCATTTAGCAATTGCAAAACTTTAATGAAAGCTAGAAAGTATTGAACGTTTTCAGCTTTCCTTTCCCCCAAAGGATCTGTGTAACTGAGCAGTGATAATCATGCTCATATGCAAATGTGCCTTTTCTGAAATTCTAGATAAAACTCTGCCCCACTCAGTTCCTGCATATGAGAAACAAGGGGAATAGGTAATCATGTAATTTTGTTTTGTGTATGCTTGTATATAGAAAATTCAGACTATCAGTATAGAACTCTATAGATGTAAGTGTATCTTAATTCAGCATTTTAAGCTGATGAAAGTGATTGCTTTGCAAAATTTACCTTTTAAGTAATATCTTCATAACACAAACAATTTTCCACCCATCCCATAAAAAATGTATATGTGTGTGTATTGTGTGTATATAGACATATGTACATAAAATTCTAATTTCCCATTCTTTAAAATAAATTGAGACATATTCAACACTAACAAATTTCTTAACTCATTCACTGTTTTTAGGACATAGCATGTGTGGGTTGCACTTAAATTCTATGGCTCATGAACCTTGATAATGTTTTGACTATTCTTCAACAGCTGAGAAATTTTTCTGTGATGCTATGTACTCATCATCTGTACCATTACTATTAGGATAATTGGCTTTCTTAAATGAGGCAACTTCTCACTATTTTATAGGGCAGTGGTCAGCAAACTGCGGCTCGAAAACTACATGCGGCTCTTGTGTATGGCTCTTCCACAAAATACCGTGTGTGGATGCGCACGTACAGTGTGATTGCAACTTCGTGGCCCATGCGCAGAAGTTGGTTTTTGGCTCTCAAAATAAATTTCTTTCTTTTTTTATTTATTAAATCTTTATTATTCAGATTATTACATTTGTTTCTCTTTTTTCCCCTCCATAGCTCCCCTCCATCCGGCTGCCACCCTTCTCTCTACCCTCACCTTCCTCCCGTTGACCTCATCCATAGGTGTATGATTTTTGTCCAGTCTCTCCCTGTATATCCTTCACCCCTTTCCCCCTGAGAATTATCAGTCCACTCCCTTTCTGTGCTCCTAATTTAATTATATTCACCAGTTTATCTGTTGATCAAATTTTTAATTCACTTAATTTTTAGATTCACTTGTTGATAGATATGTATTTGTTGTTCCTAATTTTTTGGCTTTTACCTTTTTTTCTTCCTCTTCTAAAAGAGTACCTTTCAGCATTTCATATAATACTGGTTTGGAGTTGATGAACTCCTTTAGCTTTTTCTTCTCTGTGAAGCTCTTTATCTGCCCTTCAATTCTGAATGATAGCTTTGCTGGATAGAGTATTCTTACTTGTAGGTTCTTGCTATTCATCACTTTGAATATTTCTTGCCACTCCTGTCGCCTGCATCGTTTCTGTTGAGAAATCAGCTGACAGTCGTATGGGTGCTCCCTTGTAGGTAATGAACTGTTTTTCTCTTGCTGCTTTTAATATTCTCTCTTTGTCTTTTGCTCTTGGTATTTTAATTATGATGTGTCTTGGTATAGTCAAGACACATCATAATTATATGGGATTCTGTGTGCTTCCTGGACTTGTAAGTCTATTTCTTTTACCAGATGTGGGAAGTTTTCAGTCACTATTTCTTTAAATAGGTTTTCAGTATCTTGCTCTCTCTCTTCCGCTGTCACCCCCACAATTCTGATGTTGGTATGCTTGAAGCTGTCCCAGAGGCTCCTTACATTATCTTCACATTTTTTAATTCTTTTCTCTTCTTGCTTTTCCAGTTGAGTGTTTTCTGATTCTTTATATTTCAAATTTTTTACTTGATTCTTGCCTTCCTCTAGTCTGCTGTTAGGTCTCTGTATAATATTTTTTATTTCAGTCAGTGTATATTTAATTTCTAGTTGGTCCTTTTCCATCTCTAGTTGGTTCTTTTTCATCTCTAGTTGTTTCTTTTTCATCTCCTCTTGAGTCTCGCTAACTTTATCCAACTTTTCTAGGATATTCCTGAAAAACCTTATAAGCGTGATTTTGAACTCTATATCCAGTCGTTTGTTTTCCTCCATTTCTTTTGTTTGTGATCTCTTCCCTTATTCTGGCATTTTAACTATGCCGTTAGAACTTCTGTGTTGGATTCAGCCTTATGATACAAGACTTGCAAACTGCAAAAGCCTCTCTATTGAGCTTGGGATGGGTGGAGTCTCAGGGCTTAAGGGACTGCCTTGCCTTCCAGTCAGTCCCACCCTCCAGGGCCCCTGAGTCTCACGTGACTGGGTAATTGCTGGAGTGGTACCTGTATGCGTGTGCACACTCGCGCTCTCTCGCAGTGCTTCTAGACTGCTGCCCCTCCGGTTCCCCTGCGCTCAGGACCATATAAGTCTGGGTCCCCAGGTTTCTCCCGAAACTAGGGTTTAATGGAGCCAGAAGTGGTGCAGTTGGGAGGGTCTGTCTCCTGCCCACTCGTGAAAACCAGCGGCATAATCAGCAGTCGGTCCTCTGCGCGCTGTGCCTTGTGCGCCACCAGACTTCTGATCTTTTGCGACTCCCCTAAATTTCTGTGCACTTCTCCCTTTTCACAGTCCAAACTCCCCCTGTATGAGTTTCGGCTGGATCTGGGGTTTAGTGTCGTAGGATAAGGGCTTCAATGCTGTTGAGTGTCTCCGTCTCCCTCCCACCAGAGAAAGCCAGCCAGGTTCTCCGGCACCCACTCTCTCCACGTGCGTGCGTCTCCGTACCTTAACTTTTTTCAGCTCCTCTGGGTCTCTGTGAGCCCCTCTCTTTCCTTCTAGTTGTAGAATTTCCACTCAGCCAGCTTTCCTATGGGTTCTGGATGATGTCTGTTCTGTCTTTTAGTTGTAGTTTTGAAATTGTTGTGCGAGGCAGAAGTGTAGGTGTTTACCTATGCCGCCATCTTGGATTCTCTCTCAAAAGAAATTTCAATCGTGCTGTGGATATTTGGCTCTGTTGACTAATGAGTTTGCCAACCACTGTTATAAGGTAATGGGTTCAGGAGAAAGGATGCAAATGAATAGCATTAAAAGAATAGCACCACTTTTTTTACTTCTAGTCTGCTCACCCCAGCCCTATCTCATCATCTCACCTATACAACTATCAAGCAATGTTGTCCCTTTGGTGACAAATGAGGGACTTGAAGGCCCCCTTGTGCCCCTCTACTCATTTTACATGTTTTTTAAATAGCTGTGATGAGACATGAGCTGGGGCAGGAGTACAGAATTTTAGAGCATGTGCTTTGGAATGATGCAGAGTTGGGTTTGAATCCTAGTTCTATTACTTGTTAGCTTTGGGCAAGTCACTTAAACTCTCTGAGCTGTTCCCCATATGTAACATGAAGGTTATCATACATGCATCGTGAGGTTTATTGAGGATTAAATGAGAAAAGGTATTGAATTTCTCATCCCAGTACCTGACACCTTGCCAGGCATTGTTATCATTGATATTCTGTATCAACAATACATCACTGTTATAATTATCAGCTGCAATGAGGAAAAGGTTAGACCCTTTTCTCTCCCTCTAGCAGTCGGTTCAGTATCTCCTATCTCCTGTCCAAGACCTTTGAAGAGATAATGCCAAGTTCGGGCTGTTGTTCCTATTTTAATTATTTAATATTCACTGAGCACTGAGACAGTAAAGCATTTGTGGAAGCACAGAAGGAGGCAGGGGCAGCCTCTCTGGCTCTGAGTGGAGCTGGGAGCATGGAGCTGGCTGGATATGTGGCTGAGAACAGCTCAGCCAACAAAGACCATCTGGCCCAGTGCAATCAGGGCTCCCAGGGAACCTGTAGGGCCTCTGACTAAACCAAGATATTTGGCCTCTGATCAACTTCACATTAACATTCTCCAGGCCTTCCTCCTATCTAAGACGCTAAATCCTCCTAAAGAGGCATGTGAATAAGAGACCGCCTCAATCAGGCTGCTGATTTTTCTTCTGCCTCATCTTGCTCCTGTCAGTTGGGTTGACCCACTGTAAAACATAGACTAATTTCTTGTAATAAAGCAGAATCTTCATTTTAATAAACATCCCTGTGAAAACCTCATTTTAAGAGGCCTGAACACATTTGGGGGTTTATGGCTCTGTGACTCCAACAATGCTTCTGGAGTTGATGCCAATTTCCCTTTCTTGTTAGGGAGGTGGGCAAGTTCTTTTGAAACAACTGTATTTTCTGAAACCACTCAGTCTTTAACTTTCAATTCCTCTAAAATTGTCTGAAGGCCAAGGTGCCCTTAATTTTAACTTACATTAGATAAGCTACTCCAACATGTTAGCAATAGGATCCTAGACTAAGCCACAAAATGCATGCTGTCATTGCTGTCTTGACTTCATGACCTGCTTCAGCCAGGTAAAGGCATTCAGAGAAGTCTAACAACAAGTTAAGCAAGATCTTCCTATTAAAACCCTGTATTATAAAGTAGGCCGACAGTGCCAGGGAAAACGAGATCAGATCCTCTGCCTCCCTTTCCATTGAATTACCTTGAGTTCCCCAGATAGTGCCAGGCATATAAAAGCTGCTTGGTCCATGTTTGCTGAACTGAGTACACAGTTACTACCAGGATTATTTCTCAGCTTCCATGGATTTGTATTTGCAATGTTATGGTCAAGTAGTCTTACAGGAAGACCTCAATAAACAGACAAGCAAATAGTCAATGTATATATGAGTATGTGTGTTTTAGATATGTTGGAGGTTGGAGAGGAGGGGCAGTTATACTCCTATGGAAGGAGGTAAATCTGTTGTAAAATTTCTACAATATAGGGCCATGCAGTAATATTTGTATTTAGTAATCATAATTGATCCTATATAATAAAAGCATAATATAAAAATTGACTGAATGGCAGAACAGGGCTGGGCCAGCGAGCTGGTGGTGCCAGGCCAGCCAAGGTGCATGCCAGTGGGCAGAGGGAGGGGACACTATGGGGTCAGGGGGGTGGCAGCAACTAGTGGTGAGGTGATGGGAGCCAGTGCCATCCCCTGATCGCCCACCCAGTCACCTCCCACAAAGGGAGGCCATGGCAGCAGCCATGCTGGGGCGATTCAGGGCGGGGCTGCCCAGCACCATCTTCCAATCGGCCCACCAGGGTTGCCTCCCATCCTGTAGCAGGGGTGCCTCCCACCCTGTGGGGGGCAGTACAGGCTGTTTATCACCCTCACCATCCCTTGATCTGCCTGCTGGAGGCCATCAGTTGGACATCACCTGAGGGCTCCTGAGCTGAAAGAGGGTGCAGGCTGAGCTGAGGGAACCCCCCGCCCCCAGTGCATAATTTTTATGCACTGGGCCTCTAGTATAATATATAATGTGATTATATATTGGATTATATAATGGTATATAGAATAGCTAATTATAAAATGGTTTACAGTTTATAAATTACTTTTGGTTATGCTGTTTCATTTGATATTTATAACAATTGAAGGGAATAAGGAGAGTCAAGATACTTAGTCTCATTTTATTTGTCAGGAGACAGAACCCCAGAATCAGCCATGACTCTTTGCAGTGACAGAACTGGCTCTGCTGATGCCTGTCCTGTTACACTTCCCACCACCTGTTCCCATCTGCTCCACTTCCTCAAGGGCTCTACCAGGGATCCATGAACCATGTCTATGTTTTAAAAGTTGATATATTCCGTAATTATTCATTCAACAAACTCTCTTGATTACTTAGATGCTAGGCACAATGATGAGCTCTGGGAGGTATAAAAAGCTAAATAAGTTAAAGACCACTGCTTTTGACAAACTCAAATTATTTATTTTTGTAGAATGTGACAAATGCCTACAAAGCAAAGAAGACAAAGAAAATAACTCTTTTGAGGGAAGAAAGTCAGAGAAGCTTCAAAGAGTCAATCATGGACAAGAGTTTTTGTTTGCTTTCTTTTAGTTTTATTAAGATATAACTGATTTATAACATTGTATATATTTATAATATATAATGTAATCATTTGACAAGTTTAGTTATCATCCACCAGCTCATAAATTTCTTTGCTTTTGATGAGAACCTTTAAAATCTACTCTCCTACCAGCTTCAAATATACTATACATTATCATCAACTATAGTTACCATGCTTTACATTACAGCCCCAGGACTTATCTTGTAATTGCAGATTTGTAGAATATGAGATTTTAATGAGGTTGGGGGGAGAAGAGCAGATTTTTCAGGTAGGAGAATGAGCCAAAGCACAGAGCCATGAAGCAGTATGGCCTACTTATAAACAGGTGAGAAGCTCAGTGTGTGGCAAGTATAGTATACTTAGGAAAAGTGATAATAGAAGAACCTGGAAGATGAAATCAAGCCAGATGACCCCTAATTGAGAAGTCTAGTTGTTGTTGTTTTTTATCTGTATTGTTGAGATTATTACTGCTGTCCCTCTTCCTTTCCCCCATTGCCTCCCTCTACCTGGTTCCCACCCTGCCCCAGGCCTTCGCCACCCTATTGTCTGTGTCCATAGTTAATGCATAGATGCATATAGGGTTTTTAGTTCATCTATTCCCTCCTCACTGCCCCCCACCTTCTTTATGAGAATTGCCAGTCTGTTATATTTCCTGTTTTATTCACCAGTTTATTCTGTTCATTAGATTCCTTATTTGTATTTTGATTTTTAGATTCAATTTTTGATAGGTATGTATTTGTTGCCATTTTGTTATTCATAGTTTTCTTTTTTGGCATTTTGAAGGTATTTATTACATGTTCTTGCAAGTTAATATCTTTGTTTTAATTTTTTATTGTTTAAAGTATTACAAATAATAGTGCATATGTCTCCCTTTTCCCCCATTGAACTCCCCCTGACCTCCCCCAACTCCCACACTACACATGCCCTCACCCCCACCCCCAGTGTCTTGAAACCATTGGTTATGCTTATATGCACACACACAAGTTCTTTGGTTGATCTCTTACCGCCTCCCCTCCCAACTCTCCCCTGCCTTCCTGATGTAGTTTGACAAATATTATTCATATTTTTCATCCTTTTCTTCTTCTTCCTCTTCTTAAAGAATAACCTCCAACATTTCATATAATATTGGTGTTGGTGATGATGAAACCCTTTAGCTTTTTCTTGTCTGTGAAGCTTTTTATCTGACTTTCAATTCTAAATAATAGCCTTGCTGGGTAGAGTAATCTTGGTTGTAGTTCCTTGCCATTCATCACTTTGAATATTTCTTGCCACTCCCTTCTGGCCTGCATAGTTTCTGTTGAGAAATCAGCTGATAGGCATATGGGTGATCCCTTATAGATAACTAACTGCTTTTATCTTGCTACTTTTAAGATTCTCTCTCTCTCTTTAGCCCTTAGTAATTTAATAATGATGTGTCTTGGTGTGGTCCTCTTTGGGTTCCTCTTGTTTGGGACTCTCTGTGCTTCCTAGACTTGTAAATCTATTTCTTTCACTGGGTAGGGGAAGTTTTCTGTCATTATTTATTCAAATAGGTTTTCAATATGTTGTTCTTTTTCCTCTTCTGGCACCCTCATAATGTGCATGTTTGATATGCTTAAAGTTGTCCCAGACACTCCTTACACTATCTTCATATTTTTGGGTTTTTATTTCTTTTTGCTCTTTTGGTTGGGTGTTTTTTGCCTCCTCGTATTTCAGATGAGATCAAGTGTATTTAGGGTGGTATGGCTGTAGTGCTTCCTCATATTTCAAATCATTGATTTGATTCTCAGAATCCTCTACTCTACTGTTGAATCCCTGTATATTATTCTTTATTTCAGTCACTGTATACTTAATTTCTGACTGATCCTTTTCCATGTGTTTGGCATTCTCACTAAGGTCCTTAAAGGTCCCACTAAATCCTTTTGAGGTTTCTAGAAGATTGCTGAGTAACTTTTTAACTGTAGTTTTGAACTCTATATCCAATAGTTTGCTTTCTTCCATTTCTTTAATTTGTGACATGTTTCTTTGTCTCTACATTTTGACTTCTTCCCTGGATGTGTTCCTATATATTGGGTAGAGCTGCAATGTCTCCTTGAGTTGGTAGAGTGGCCTTGTGTAGTAGGTGTCCTACAGGGCCCAGTAGCTCAGCCTCCCCAGTCACCCAAGCTGGGAACTCTAGGTTCCCCTTTTATGGCCTGTGAGCACAGTCTTGTTGTAGTTGAGACTTCATTGCTGTTGGTGTCACTGGGAGGAATTGACCTCCAGACCAATTGGCTGTGAGGACCAGCTATGATTACAGTGAGAGAGCTGCTATGCAGGAGAGACCCCTAGGGATCAGGACTTGCTTCAATGGAGCTTTGATGCTCACTGAGTCAGCCCCTTGAGTGTGTTGCTTATGGATGTGTAGAAATGTAATCTGATATAATCTGACACTGACCATTGGGTACATTGGCTCTTGGGTCTGCAAATTCCTCCTCTTTGTATTGGGTTTGGAAGTGCTCAGATGAGGCTCAGCTCTGAAGCAAGGCAGGCTGGTGCTGGTACTGAGTCTTGGACCTTTTATTGATAGGTTTGGGGCTTGCTGACTCAGCTGCAATTTCTTTGAGATTTTCAAGGACAGGCCATTCATATGCAAAAGCTATTGCAGGCAGCTTGGGTGGGGTTGTAAATTGGATGAGGCAGGGTCTTAGTGCAAACAGAAATGAATGCCAGTCAGCCCTGTGACTCTCAACCCAGGAGGTCCCAGCACAGAAACAATGATCCATGTGAGTACCTTTATCGGGAGAAAGCTGCTCTGATGCCAGACCAATGTGTTCCCCAGAGCTTTATCCTAATGCTGGAGCTCAAAGGACTCAGGACCTTATAAGTTCAGTTCCTGGTATGGGCCTTTTAAGAGGAACAGCTGGGTCTCCAGCAACCTCTGTGTCACTGAGCTCTGATCCACACAGGTTTTTATAGCCTGTAGTTATGGGGACTTCTCTCCCCAACTCTGGGACCCTGGGCTTGGTCTGGTATGAGGCTGGGACCCCTTGCTCCTCTGGGCAGCCACCACAGAAACGATCTCACTCCCAATTAAGAAAGCAGCACACGTGGGTGCCAGCCCAGCCTATTTAGCACCTCTGCACCTCCTACCAGTCTCAGTGAGCTTTCTTCTTTACTTCTCTAATTGTAGGACTTCCATTCGGCCAGCTTTCCAGTGGTTCTGATTGATGGTTGTTCTGAATTTTAGTTGTAATTTTGATATGGTTGTAGGAGGCATCGAGTATAGGCATTTATCTATGCCACCATCTTGGTTCCATCTCCTAAGAAGATGTTTTTAACACTGTGTTATATGCATTTTCAGAATTTAATTTTTAAAAAGGCAACAAGATTTGAAAATAATACTCTCTGACTCCGTATCTGACATATAGTTGATCAATAAATATTAGAGCCCTAGCCAGTTTGGCTCAGTGGATAGAGCATCAATCTGTGGACCAAAAGATCTCAGGTTTAGTTCTAATCAAGGGCATGTACTTTGGTTGCAGACTCCTCTCTAGATTGGGCCCTGATCAAGCTCATGCAGAAGGCAACCAATTGATGTGTTTCTTTCACATCAATGTTTTTGTCTTTTCCTCTCTCTTCCACTCTCTTGGAAGGTCAATGGAAAAATATCCTTGGGTAAGGATTAACCAAAAAAATAGTAATAATAAAGTAAATATGAGGAAAATGAGTTACATGAATTAATGAATTAATAGAAAATATCAGGCTAGGGGATTATATGTTTTATTCAAAATCTGCATATTGAAGTATCTCTGCTAAATTTTGTACCCAAGTAAAATATCACCCATAATGGGGTATAAGCACTAACATTCAATATATTTAAAATCTATCTCTGAGCCCTGGCCAGTATGGCTCAGAAGGTTGGAGCATTATTCCATGCACCAAAGGATCACAGGTTCAATTCCTAATCTGGGTACATACCCAGGTTGCAGATCCCTGGTCAGTGTGCTTACAGGAGTCAACCAATAGGTATTACTCTCTCACATTGCTGTCTCTCTCTCTCTTTCTCTCTCTCTCTCTCTCTCTCTCTCCCCCTTCATTTCTCTCTCTAGAATCAATGAAAAATGTGTTCTCTGGTGAGGATCTAAAATAATAATAATGATAATATTAATAAGAAGGTGGAGGAGAAAAATAATTTGCATGCTCTCATTGGGGGTCCTTGATCATAGTGCCTCCCTCAAGAATTTTTTCATTAGTTAGCATTACATATGCTAAATTAAAAACCCTAAAAAATCTTCTCCATGGTTTTATGCTTATAAACAACTGCAGTTTGGGAAAAAAATCTGCTCCTTGTTTCTTAATTCAGAGCTTACTGAGCCCATGGAATCTGAACTGTCACTCCCTCATACAAATTCGTATAAGGTGCTGCACTGTCCGAGGAAGTGGAAACCAGAAGAAGAGGTGGCATCTTTCTGGGCCATTAATTATTCATAGAAAGTGTTGCTCTAATGAAATGTCAATACCAGCTACTCAAACTTTTCTGATTGTGGACTTCAGCCATGTTAGAGAAAAAGTTGAAGTGAAGAATGGGGCAATAACAAAAATTCTTATTAATAAGTCCCATGTATATGCTATATAAAATTCCCTATTTATCTGTGAAAATATGGGAGAGAGATGGAAAAGCACGGGGCATTCGTTTATTAAGATCCTACCGGATCCCATTTGGAGAATGCACTTCAACTTCAAGCAAGACTCCAAAGTCACACCTGACTCTGAGTCTATTGTGCAGGTTAAGTTACCATGGTTTATGATATCTTCAGCACCGATGCTCTTTCTTCTGAAATCCCTCAAACACTCCTAAACCCCACAAACCTAGGGAAATAACATCTGACAGTAGCTTTTGACTATGGTTTCAATAGCTGCAAATGGGATAATTATGTTTTTAGCAAATAGGTGTCACTTTGGAGAAAGGAAATGTAGGACAATTATATTGATGTGTGTATCCCAGGGCTTGACCAACACACCTGAAAAGGGCAGTTCAGCTTGACATCACTCACCGCTTCTTGACCTTTATGGTTGAATACGCACAAGTGTGTTTGTTTTTTACAACTGTCAGGCTACTGCTGCCTCTGAAACCATTGGGGTTTCATGCCAATGACCAGGTTGATTTCAAAAGTGACTCTGCCTCTTAGATCACCTTTGATCTCTCTCAAACCAACCTGCTCCCAAATGGGCTCTTCCTTCCAAGATAAGGTTGACAGTGGAAGGTTGTATTCTCATTCCAGTCCTGATTGGTGTCAAAACAAACATTTTGTCATGATTTTAATAGTAAAAAGATGACAACTTAACCCACAACCCTCTCTTTTTTCCTGATTTTGTTTTAAATAACACACTTTAACATTTTAAAATAATTTAAACAGGTGTCCAGTAACAGAATGGCAAACGTTAAGTGTGAAATCTGAAAGTTAGGAAACTGAACTACATATGGTCACCCTTTTTTTTTTTTAACATCCTCCTGGGCTGGACTGCTAAGTGGTTTCATCACTGTCAGGCCCAGTAGGACTTGTAAACCCTGGGAGGTGGGCATTCAAAGGCAACATTTGCTGGGTGCCTTTAATGATTTTTGTAATTAGTCATTTAAACAGATTGTCCTGTGATCCAAACCAGGGAATGCATTGAGATGGGCTAAGAAAGTCATTTCCTGAAAGAACTATAAAGCTAATTGCGGAAAATGAGGCTTGTCTTTGCAGACTTTTCTGGCTCATATTTCATTGGGTGGGAATAGAGGTGAAGAGCCACATTCTCCAACAATCTATAAAATAAACATGTCCAGAAGGCCTTCTCTCTGATACCAGAGAGCTAAAGGCCTTTGTTGCCTTGCAAAGCTGAACAGATGAGGACGTGATCCAAATATGCAATGATAATTTAGAGACCAGAAGGAAAGGAACCAAGAAAGTGGTATTTCAATGAAATAGGATAAGAGTTCTGAGAGATCGATGATTCTGCCTTCACCAAATTACACAGTTATACTTTGTTAGTGCACTTTGAGTAACTAATTCAGCTTTCACTTTAGAGATGAAAGTAGAATTTTTCAGAGCATGTCAGAAAGGGACTCAACTGTGTTAATGAATCCACGGCTCCCTCACTAGGTAACAGTCGCTCAGATAACTAACTGTCTTGATCTCAGCACGGCTCAGTTGCTCCATGTGAGAGAAAGGGCTGTTTAATTCTCACCAATAATCTTCCCACTCCCTTCTGAGAGTTTTGTTGATGGCTCAAAACCTTTTAAAAGTTTGGATGATATTGATCTCTGTGTTTGGTGCACATATACATACACACTCACTTCGTTTATAATAATAGATAACAGTTAACATTTACTAAGTGCTAATTACATGCTATACACAATTCCAACCTCTTTACGTGGCCTATTGTATTACATTCTCAGGATAAGGGAGGTTTTGCTGATCAGGAACAAAATGGGACAGAACATTTAAGTCAACAGCTCAAGGTCACAGATCTGATAAAGAGAAGAGCTAAATTTCAAACTCAGGCAGTCTGATTACTGAACTGATAGTCAAAGTACAAACCTTCTTTCCTCCATGTCCTTCAACATTCCCATTTCCCATCTGTAACCAAACATGGAACACATCAATTTCTTTTGTGAGCCCTTACATCACTGTAGAGACTGAGATAAATATTGATTGGCGGCTGGGTGACAGAAAAGCATATTGTGGATGGAGGATGGTGGAAAGTTGTTTGATTTCAGTACTCTGAAAAATAAAGTGTGTAGCTCTGAAAGACTGGAAAGATCATTAATGTTTTGATGGTCAGAGAAGATACAATGTCACGATGTAAAGGTTGCTACTATGCTCTTCCAGAAACTTCAGTGGCCTGGAGTTCTGACCAGGCCAAGGAAGGGCAAAGGGAAAAGCTGACCTTCAAAACTGATGTCCCTTGGTGGTATCTGCTCTTTCATCTTACACCCTTAACATCCTGATTGCAGATTAGCTTTGTAATGTATTTTATAGACAATTATAATCTATAAGAATTTTAATTCTATAAAAATCTACAGAAAATAAGTATTTTGTAAGTGGAGAAAAAGTATGAATAGTTAATTCACAGAAGAGGAAATGGACAATAAACTTTAAAATATATTATAAGAAAATGCAAAACTTATGAAATAATTGAATATTTTTTATCTATTAGATTGGCCAAACAAATTTTTATAATATATTTGTAAAAGGGTATGGGCTAACAAAAAAAGTATCACAGGCTCCATAAAAATTGGGTCAGCCAATCTGGGGGTAATTTTCTCAGCATCTATTTAAAATTTTAATGCAAGTAAGCATCTCAGTATCTACTACAGAGAACATATAACATTTTTAATTTTTATTTTTTACCAGAGAAATTTCTACCATTCACAGTTTCTACTCCACCCAACTAAGAGAGTAGACTTTCAGGGAAATAGCAGACGTGGAGCTTGGGGTAGTCTCTTTGGTTGACTTACAAACCACCCTTCTTGGCATTCAATGCGCTCTTGGCATGAAATTTAAGATAAACATGACTTCACAAAAGAAAGCAGAGCAATGAATTACACTGGAACATGCATGTTTGCAAAGTCATCAGGTGTTTAGGGTTCTGTCCTAAACAAAATATGGAAAAGCAAAACCACTCCATGGCTCCTGGGTCAGGAGAAATGATTTGGGGTGAACTGTTCTTTCTGACTTGAGAGCCATCTGAGGCAGGAGTCGTTAGGAACTTGACCGGTTCTGATTCTGGATGCCTAATTCACAGTGCCTACTGAGGTGGCAGATCAGTCTATTTGCCTCCACTGAGCAAGGCAGGCTGTCAGCGGAATGCTAAGTGGCTATTTCAGCGGCGCTGATTGATTCGCAGAGATGGCACAGATGTGACCGCCTCAGTCAAAGTCAATGTTTTCTTGGCCCTCAAAATTTCAGAAAAATACAACTGCAAATGAAAAATAATGACAAGGCCCCATAGCACCCCAGAGTCATTGCCTCAACAATTATGAATGCCTCCAAGGCTTCCAGCATCCTGCTAGGTGCTGACAGTGACATAAAAATCATCGAAGACATAACTCCTGTTCTCTACGACATTAATAAAGTAGCAAGAGTTATGCAGGGTTTTTTTTTAGTTTTTTTTTTTTTGTGTTACATGTATACAAATCTTCCCATTCCCCCCCCCTGCCAGGCATACCCTAACCCCCCAGTGTTTTGTGTTAATTGGTTATGCTTATATGCATGCATACAAGTCCTTTGGTTGATCTCTTATCTACCCCACCTCTCCTTAAGTTACGCAGTTTTAAAGATCACAGAGTTTAACATTTCTTTTGCCACTTACATGCTGCTTCTTAAACACTAAGAGACGAACATAGACATGCCTTGTGCATAATCTTTTTATCTAGAATGCCCTTTTCTTTATCCACCTGGAGAACCTTTGTACATAATACAAAGTCTAGCATGACTGTCTCCTTGATAACTTGAATCCTCAATGGCCGTGCACACACTGCAATCCTCATTACTTTCTCTGTGCACCCTTTAGACCCCATTGCAATTCTAGATGTTACTGTAAGTATCTGGGCGTGTGTCTGAATGCCCCACTAGGGAGGGAAAGCACAGGAGCCTCCTTTGGTTGAGGTTCTTCTAGATTCTGGCTATCCTTTAGAATCACCTCTGGATATTTTGTGGTGTGTGTGTGTGTGTGTTTAAAGTTCAGGTTCCAAACCAAAATCATTGGTTCAAAATTCCCAGAGCACATGCCAAAACCGGTTTTGGCTCAGTGGATAGAGCGTCGGCCTGTGGACTGAAAGGTCCCAGGTTCGATTTCGGTCAAGGGCATGTATCCTGGTTGCTGGCACATCTCCCAGTAGGAGGCATGCAGAAAGTGACTGATCAATGTCTCTCTCTCATCGATGTTTCTAACTCTTTATCCTTCTCCCTTCCTCTCTTTAAAAAATCAATAAAATATATTTAAAAAAAATTCCCAGAGCATAGACCTGCACATCTTTATTTTACTCTCCACAGGTGATGTGGACTTAGATTCAGGGCGTAAAAGCACTCACTGTACCTGATTCCTTTTTATAGTTCCAGTGCCAGGAACAATGCTTAGCACACAGCAGGTGCCCAAGTCATGTTCGTGGATGGAATGAATTACTCACATCTACTTTATGTCTCTTTGTAGGTAAATATCTAAATTATATATGACACCAACTTGCTGGGGTGAACTCAGATGATTTTGTAGGCTTCTCTTAAAGATGTCTGGGTTTCTACAGCTACATTCTTTGGTTGGTCCCAGTGCTTTAGCATTCAGATAAAGGCAGTGATATGAGGTGGAAATATTTTCTTCTGAACAATAAATGTATGAGGTTTTGCAATACACAAGCTAGAATTTAAAGGTAGAAGGGATTTATTGCCAAAATGTGACAATGAAATATAGATTAGTTGTAAAGGGCCTCTCTATATATTCATGTGCATGTCCCAATTCAGACTAGAAAAAAATCCCAAAAGTTATCTAGGTTAAGGTCTGTGACAAAATTTCTAACTGCTCAATGGAAATTCACACATTCAGATAACATACACAAAATAGAACTTACTATATCTTTCCTACACAGCTCCTCCTCCTTGTTGGAGGTAAGGACTGAAGTGTAGATGTTAGATGGTATTTTATGGTCAAGTATTTAGAATGAAAGAATTTGGCCTTCTTCTTGCATCCCTTCCCCAAGGAGAAGAGAAGTAGCCACACAAGAATAATAGCCAAATACTAATCAAAATATCATATCACTAACATCTGAGTCAGGATCCAATAACCCAGTGAAATGTTTCCTGGTTTAGAACATATTATTGGGCTAGAGACCAAAGTGGGCCATCCATTTCTTTACTCCTATTTAAATATAAATCTTGAAAGCTGGACATTTAGTTCTCCCTGTGTACATTAATGTCTGCCTTTATATCCCCATTGTCACTGGCATAGGTTCTGGGTTCCCTGGGAGAAAAGTCTTTTGGCCCATAACCATATCCACAATGCACTTTTTAAGGCTTAGAGTTACAAACAGTTGTTATTTCAGTCCCAGTTAGGAATGGCCCACACATATACCTGAAATGGAACAGAGCTACTGATGATAATCAGTATTGATTAGTGAATCTAAATGCATCTCATTCATGGTGGATGGAGCTAACTAAAGAATATAAAATGTGCATTGTACTGTATCATCAATTTCTCAAACTTCTTCCTTTGGTTCCTTATTTTTTTTATGTTCCTGGAACGCAGAGCATCCTGTAGTGATCTGTCAACTCAGGAAGCTGATGGTGTGACTGAACTAGTCCTGAGGCTCTTCACAGAAAAGGCAGCTGGGGTCCTGGTCAGCGGGAGAGTCCATCTGAATGGTGAGTGAATGCACAGGAAAGTTATTGCCAAGGGCTTTAGCAATCTCTCTCTGAATGCCCTGGCTGTCCCGACTGGATGCTGTTGAAGAGGAATCATAGTGAGCCTGATATTGATTGCACACAATAGGCAACTACTACATCTCCAGCTTCAAGAACTTGATGGGGTGGGGCACAGGTCTAGTGCTCAGAAGGAGCCAGGTTGGCTCTGACAATCAACTACATCTGCACAGACAAGGTGTGTGTGCCGGGGGGGGGGGGGCGCGGGCGGGTGTGGGGAAAGGACGAAGGTGGTTTAGTGCAGCAAAGTACCCAGACACTATGGGAACTCTTCTTCACAATTATCTCTGGGGTCTGGCACTCCTAGGAGCTGAGTATGAAAGTGGAAATGGGCCCTGGAAAAAGCCAAGACAGACTGTTATTTCTTATACAGCCTTTCTCACCAGTCCCCAGGGACCTCTGGGTTGCAGCCCTTATATCTAATCAGAACCTATCTTAAGGGTAGTGACAGGAGGCAGAGAGCATGTAGTGCTCCCCACAGACCTTTCTTAGAGCAGCAACCCTCACTCCATCTTTTCGCTTGTCCCCAAAGGTATCAGGAGGCTGTAAAATTCCCTCCACAGTAACATGATTACTAGGTTCTTCCATTTGCAATAAAATATTAGTGTTGTGGATGCTGTAAATTCCCTGTAGCCAGATCTGAGCCGCTCGGCGAAGATCAGGATGTCTGAAAAAGTGAAGTCCTCAAATGATTGTCACCAATGTTCCTGTACCCTGTGTCTAAATAACTTCCTGAGTTACTATCTAGCCATCTAATGTATCTTATGGCCTGTCTCCTGAGACAGAGAGACACCTCTCACCACTCAGTTTCTCAGCTCTAGAACATAACCTGGACAAAATCACTTACTTGAGAAAGTCATTTTTAAAATAAATCCAATTTCCTAAAATTATCTCACATGGTTATAGAATTTCTAACCATCCAGTAAAAAAAAAAGAAAGAAAGAAAGAAAAAGAAAATCACCATTAATTTTTACTACCAAGTTTTTTAGGTTGTTAGAACCTTAAGGCCCAGCCAGCATGGCTCAGTGGTTGAGCATTCACCTAGAAACCAGGAGGTCATGGTTCAATTACAAGTCAGGGCACATGCCCACGTTGTGGGCTCGATCCCCCATGTGTGGGGCATGCAGGAGGCAGCCAATCAATGATTGTCTCTCATCATTGATGTTTCTCTCTCTCTCTCCCTCTCCCTTCCTCTCTGAAATCAATAAGAACATATGTAAAGAAAAGAAAAAAAGAACCTTGAGGATGGAACCTGTGTATGCTTCATCTTTCTGTCTTCATCTTTCAGTGATAGGCAAAGCATCTCATACAAAGGAGATACTCAGTGAAGATTTTTTGTTGAAATCTTCCCTATTATTTAACTGTTTGAGTACCAAGCCGAACAGGTGAAGTCTAATTTTCAGAACCTAAGGACTTCAAATTTGGGTGGCATTTTTCCCCCTTTATTCTACCCTCTTCAGTCAGCATCTAGGGGTATCATCAGTATCGTTGTTCCATGACAACATTGACATGGGGTATGGTTTTCAAAGGCCTTTGGTAATACAAAGTACTTCATAGTTGTTTAGACAGGCATTTATCACTAAGGGCAGCTCTACAAAAAGGAGGAAATTTACTGACGTTACAGAACAAGGACTGAATTTTGTCCAGTCTTACCGACCTGCAACAACATGAGCCGAGAGAATCACCTGGTTTGTTGTTAAAGACCAGATGTGCAAGCTGTGCACAGACACCACCCCATCTACTGCTAAAATCAGCTCTTTCACAGCATTGTAGTTGAAGTTCTTTGGCACACCTGACAAAAGGAAAGAATGGGAAGCTATTGTTATTCAACTGAATATAGCTCATCTAGATGGCCAATTGGGGCTGCAAAGTCCTCACCCAAATATCAATTTGTGCCTTCTTCATTTATGGTTTCTTATCTTATCTCAAATGTTCACAAATCAGATTCCACCATTGCTAAGGATTTACCATCACTCACAAAAAAACATTTGCAGATTTTACTATGCAGTAATTAACAACAGTGTTCATCCTTCATTTGTGGATGCATTATTAATACAGTTGTGCTTTTTCCAATGATCTTTGCATACACTCTGGAAGCAAAATAACATGGGATTTGGTATCGGATAATCTCAGGTTAGCACTCTGGCTACAACTATTTTGAATTTACCTAAATCTTGGAACTTCTCTGATTTTTAGCATCATTTATAATAAAATAAGGGTGATAAGAACAATACAGTATATAGTCCACAGAGTTCTTTGAAGAACATATCAGAAAATTACCCTTCATAAACTGTAATGCTGCATAAATGTGAGTTATCCAACAGGTCACTTTAGTGACCTTAATAGGTGACCTTAATATTGTGAAACCATTTTATTATTCAGTTTGTAAAGCTTTTATTAATTTAGGTACATTAGTGAGGGTTTATATTTGGGTCACGGAGTAGAATAGTTTGTCACCCTTGTTTCTAAAGGAACATTGTGGAGCACACAGCAGGATGGTGGGACTGGCAGGTAGCCAATCAGCTATTCTCTGGGCCTAAAGGAACTGGGGTGTCTCTAGCCTGGAGAAAAGCAGGTTAAGGAAGTAGGATCACTTTTTCCAAACATCACAAGGATGGTCATATAGAAGCCTAGATGGTAGGAAAGTATGAGGTTACTTGCATTGGCTAGCTACAAGTGGAGCCAGTGGTTGGTTAGAATTATAAAAGATGTCAGTTTGATATAAGAATTTTTAAAAAATCAACTCAACCAGCACAACAATGGGAAAAGCCATTGGGTGCAATAGTTAAATCCCCATCAACAGAAGATGATCCAAAGAGAATGCTGTAAAAGAGATTCCTAAGGCTGACCCCCTTTCAATTCTATTTACAAGTCACTGGATAGCAGTTCTACTTTGCAGTTTTCAAGCTTGGCTACATGTTAGAAAAAAACAAAGACAGTGCCCAGCCCAGTCTACTAGTATTATATCAGAATCTCTGGATATGGAGCCTGGGCAGAAGTATTTTTTAAAAGCTTCTCAGATTGTCATGAGCAGCTAGTCAAGAAACATACACTTAAAAAGTGGGGGAGGTGGATCCTTAACCCACCTTACTCATTGGGATTTTCTCTTTAGGGATAATTTAAAATTCTCTATAATTTGAGTTTAGTTTAATCCCACTTCATATTACTTCACAGAGGTACAAAGAGTTGGTCAATATGTAATTTTACTGAATGAGCTGCACAAAGCTCAGGATAGCAGAAACAAATTAGTGGGGTTATTTTTTTCTCAGATTAGTCATAAAATGTATATGCAGTCATGGGTGATATTGTTGTATTATAGTAATAATAATAATGACATAGTTTTATTGAGAACCTATAGTAGGTCAAGGTTTATGCTAAGCACTTTATTTATAGCTAGAGGCCTGATGCACAGAGATTCATGCAAGAATAGACCTTCCTTCCCCTGGCTGCCAGCGCCGCCTTCTCTCCAGCCATACCCACCTTCCACCTCTTGCCTTGTCATGTTAATTTGCATATTCCCTCCTTATTGGCTGGAGATGCCACCATCTTTGTTGCAGAATTATCAATTTGCATATTCCATCTTTATTAGATAGGATGATTATCTTATTTTAATATTTAGAAGAACTTTCTGAGCTAGTTTTACCAGTGCTACAATTCCTATTTAACTGGAGGAGAGGAAATTGGGAGACGGAAAAGTTCAAAAGCATTGCTAAGGTCACATAGATAAGTGGGATGTGAGGGTCTTTGGTTCATGATCTCAGTGTGAGGTGTTATTCAAATGCTAGACTCAAGGGATTGCAACCCAAAGTTGACTATTATGCTTAGTGTGTCATCTCTGCAGAGTTTCATTTGGCTCTTGAAGACCTGCTATTGACCCTTATGATGAAGTCATGATCCCATTACTTTTTGCCTCTCTTGCCTCATTTATTTCTTTACATTTATGAGGAATACAAGTCCACTATTACTTATTTTACTCCATGAAATAATGTCAATGAGCCTGAGGCTGTGCTCCCACTTGACCTCCGTGCTCCATCACATTCTAGGAACCATTTTTCCTCTGACAGAGAGCCAGAAAAAATATTAATGCATCCAGGAAAATACTCAAATTGGTGTTTAAAAACAATTTCCAGATTAATAAATATATGAAAAAATCAATCAATTATAGAATTGCATAGTAAGTCAATAAGATAAAATATTCCACCAATCAGATTAGGAAAGAAGAGAATCAGCAGTTTGATAATACCCAATAATTGTGACATGTGAGGAAATGGGCACTGTTATATTTTATTGGCCAAAATGATGTTGCAATAGTTTTTTTGTGTGTGTGTTTTTTTGTAGAAATGACCATATTTGTCAAATTTTAAAATGCACAGAACTTTTGAAACAGAAATAACATTTCTAGGAATTATTCCAAAGATGTACAAATGCTAAAAAAAAATATATATATATATATATATATATATGCACAGGAATGTTAATTATACCATTATCGTTGGCCATCAATAAGCAAGTACATGCATACAGTGAAATAGTTTATAGCTATGTAAAAAAAATGGGGTGTTTCTATGTATGTACTTAAATGGAAAGATATCCAAGTGAAAAAAACAAGTGCAGAGCAAAATAAGTATAAAACCAGAATCCTATTTGTTTAAAAAATATGTACATATACATACTTTACATATATTATGTATATGGTATACATGATATGTGTATATATGTAAATATTAATATATTATACATTTATGCATTTATTATGCATACACACACACACACACACACACACATACACACACATACATATACACTAGAGGCCTGGTGCACGAAATTCGTGCTCAGGGGTGGGGGGGTCCTTCAGCCCAGCCTGCTCCCTCTCCAATCTGGGACTCCTTGAGAGATGTCAGACTGCCCTTTTAGACCTGCTGGATTGGGCCTAAACAGGCAAGCGGACATCTCTCTCATAATCCAGAACTGCTGGCTCACAACTGCTCACCTGCCTGCCTTCCTGATAGCTCCTAACTGCTTCTGCCTGCCAGCCTGATCACTCCCTAACCACTCCCCTGCCAGCCTGATTGATGCCTAACTGCTACCCTGCCAGCCTGTTCACCCCCAACTGCCCTTCCCTACAGGCCTGGTCACCCCTAACTGCCCTCCCCTGCAGGCTTGATCACTCCCAACTACCCTCCCTTGCAGGCCTGGTCCCTGCCAACTGCCCTTTGTTGCTGGCCATCTTGTGGTGGCCCTCTTGTGTCCACATGGGGGCAGGCTTTTGTGACCATATGGGGGTAGTCATCTTGTGTGTTGGAGTGATGGGCAATCTGCATATTACTCTTTTATTAGCTAGGATAGAGGCCTGCTGCACAGGTGGGGGCCAGCTGGTTTGCCCTGAAGGGTGTCCTGGAACAGAGTGTGTGTTCCCTTGAGGCATGGGGTGGCCTGGGCGAGGGGCCTATGGTTGTTTACAGGCTGGCCACACCCCCAGCAATTCAAGTGGAGGCTCTCGTATCTGGGATTTATTTATCTTCTACAATTGAAACTCTGTAGCCTGGAGCAGAGCCAAGCCTTCTGCTTGCACAGCCATTGAAACTTTGTTGCCTTAAGCAGAGGCCTGGATGGCCAGGGTGTGTGGAAAGCTTGGCTTTTTCCATCGCTAGGGGCACTCAAGCCTCCCTCCTCCCTCTCTCTATGGCTAAAGCCATCTTGGTTGGGTTAATTTGCATACTCTCTCTGATTGGCTGGTGAGCATGGCTGGTGAGTGTGGCTTGTGACTGTAGTGGAGGTACAGTCAATTTGCATATTATTCTTTTATTAGATAGCATAGTTATCTTTCGAAAGATGTATATCAACTTATAAATAGATGTTACCCCTGATGAATAGGACTAAGAATTCAAAGTAGAAAAAAAGGGGGAGACTTTTAATATTCATTTACTACCTTTGCATATTATTTTAAAATTTTACCAAAGATAAGGTTTCTTTTATGCTATTTTAATTTGAAAACCTAGTTTAGAAATTAAGCATCTGCCAGATAGGAGTTATCTGGCAGTTTCCATAATTAACTGTCCTTTTTCTCAATAAATAAGGAAGATAATCACCAGAGCAGATCTACACTGAGAGACAGGGAAAGTGGAATACAGTCATCTCAAGTTGTGCACCAATCTGCCTTTTATCTCCCTGTTAATAAGTGTCATCCTAGCAACAACAGCTGCAGCTCAGCACTCGGCCCTCAGGAAAGGAAATGGGTGTATTTGTGACTTGACAAATCAAATATTGTCACCTCCAGAGCAAGGAAGTTCGCTTGTTACTCAGTGACATTTGACTCCATTTGGTTTCACTATTGTCAACATTATCATCTGCCAACAATGATACTGCCCACTGAGAACAGAAACCTTAAATCCAGGTGTGGCAGTGGACACTAAAAATGCAAGCTGCTTTGAAGGCAACAGCCCTCTGAGACTGCGTATCCCTTAGTTCAAAATGTGCTAGACAAAAAAAGGAAACTTCATCCAATATCTGAATATTTATGATCAACCAAGTGTTTGATACAATGCAAACCTCTAGTTCTGATAGAATTTTCTGGGAGCCATTCCCAGCCCCCTCCTGCAAGAATCTCGAAGTGCTACAAAAAGCCTAGTTCAGAGGTTCTCAAAGTGTGATCCCCAGACCAGCAGCAGCAGCAGCATCTTGTTAGAAGTTTAGATTCTTGGGCCCCAACCCAAACCTATGTCCCAGGAAGGGTGTGGCTAGACCCTGCAACCTGTGTTTTAAAAAACCCTACAAGCAATTCTGATGCCACTAACGTTGGAGAACTGCTGGCCTAGTCTAACAAGGGTTTTAGGCAAACCTTTCTGAATAGTTACAATGCTGCTAAGGATAGGTTTATACTGTCTTTCTTGAGTTTTGTCCATACATTTAGGACAAAACTAATATTTTTACAATAATTTCCTCCATGTCTATCTTTAGTGTTTATGCATATTGTTTTTACAATGAATCATAGCATTTAACAGTGCTGGTGGAAAAATAGAAACCAATACTTTTTAGTTGTTCCATATGAAAGAAAATCATAATACAGTGATACCTCGAAATACAAGTTTAATTCGTTCCATAACCTTGAGGCGTGGGAAACTATGAGACGCTCGAGTCGTGGTAAACTGGTGGGTGGTGTGCAGCCGGTCAATCCGCGCCATTACTCCTATCTCAAATGTTGCTCGTATTTCAAAGCAAAAATCGCTAGCTTGATGGCTCGTATCTCAAAAATCTCATATGTTAGGGCACTCGTATCTCGAGGTACCACTGTATTTGTTTTCTCCCAAATTCTTTATCAGTTTAAATGTTCTCTGTGATGCATATTAATAGTGAGCATGCCTTGAGGCTACTACCTCTTGGGGTCATAGGGAAGAGAAAGCATGGATCTTGGGAATAATAATAAAATCGCTCCTACCTTCCATGAGTAAGATGGAGAAGTCCTTTAAAACTGTGATGGTACTGGCCAAAACCAGGGCAGAAAACACAAATGTGCAGATTGAATCAGCCATTTTATAGTCTGGCTGGAAAATACAAGGGCTTTGGTTAATCGAATGTGTGTCTCCTTTGAAGAAAGTCTGATGAATAAAATGTGTAAACCTCCCTGTTTCCTTTCCTCTCTGTCATCCTTTCACCCACCACTTGACATCCAACTTGACACTTGATACCAACTCAGAGGCAACTTTCTTTTAAGCCAGGGGTGGGGAACCTTTTATTTATTTATTTTTCTGCCAAAGGCTGTTTGGATATTTATAACTTAATTGGAGGCCCATACAGAATTATCAACTTAAAAATTAGCCTGCTATATTTGGTCAAGCATTTAATTAACTCACCCTTAATGCCTTGACAGGGCTGAACTAAATGATTTTGGGCCTTATACAGCCCTCAAGCCAGATGCTCCCCACCCCTATTTTAAGCTTTAATCTACCAGTGATGGAAGAAGAGAGACTATAGGGCATGCTCTCCCATCATTTAAGAAATGAAGGGAGAGATATTCTTGAGTATTTTCTCAAGAGGCCTGATTTGACTTCTCAAAAACGAACAGAAGTACAGAGTTTGCGACAAGCTGATTCGCACAATGCTCATTGACTTTTCAGCCTTAATCTTGATGAGAAGAAAGCCTGTCATCTGCTGGGAGGTTGTATATGCCCAAAGTACAGATGGAGCTTGGTCTTGGCGGACTGGGTTTAGTGTTTTTTTTTTCCCCTTCCAAGTATGACACATGCTCGAGACAGACATCTTTGATCCAGTCGTAAGAGTACAAGCTGAGGCCTCAATCTTGCCTCTCTCGCCACTGAAACCCTTCGCCTCGGGGTGAACTCCTGCAACTTTACCTTGATGCAGTTTGGGGCCACAGAGAAGTCTGTCTCATTATCTCTAAGAAACTTAACCTTTGTAAGCATCCTCTCAAACTCGACTAACCCATACAATTTTGAACTGTTTTTCCTTAAACGTAAAGCTTGCAGAGAGCATTTGCTCAGCTGAATTCAGATATGTCTTGGTAATTTGTATTTATGTGTTTTCATTTTTAGTAAAATTAATGAGATCGAACAATGATAAATGCTTGTCTCCATTACCTCCTGCCTCCACTCTCACCACCCCTGTTGGTTCTCAGTGCTACCAAATGCAGATCTGCAATGAATATTTCCTTAGGGTCAGAGGCCCACCCAGAGCCACTCCTACTTTCCATGAACACTGACCTTTTGGAGAGAAGTTAGCTCTCCCTCATTGTGGGTGACATTGGTGGGACATTCAGGTATTCTACCCTCCCCTGGCCAAGTAGCAGGTATAAGACCCAAGCTAGACTCCTTCCCCAGAAATATGAGTCTTCAGCATAATGATAAGAAATTGGAAAAAATGAGTTAAGTCATATTCATTTGTTTCATATCTGGGACAGAAATTGGATAGTTTCTGAAATCTATATAACAAAAGGGACCCTTATTTGTATCTTGATTTCTGTCTGAAGTACATCCAATAAATTTCAGCCAATATATATATGTATATATATAATATGTATGTAATTATGTATATATAATTATGTACATATAATTATATATAACTTTTTTTACATATATTTTATTTATTTATTTATTTATTTTTGCTTAAGTGAGCTAGAGATTTTTTTCTGTTACTTACAACCCAAGATCTCTAAGATATTTATGGCTCCATTGTAGTGCATATTGACTCAATGACAAAAGGAACTACTTTCTTAAAAGACTGGAAGCCCTGCAATTAAAGACAGAGTTTTTAAGAATTTGGAAAGTCCAAGGTTTTCAGGCTTTGAATGTTTATTAGCTTCTTTGTTTAAAATTTGCACAGTAGTGTGTTTAGGAAAAAATAGTCTCCTTTCAGTTAATTTTGGAGGACCTACTTTTATACTACTTGGTCTATAAAATTGCTATGACAGTGAGTTAAATCAAACATACTCACCTTGAAGTAGATAATAAGTGCGCTGGTTAACACACTGATGCTCTGAAACAGATCCCCAAGGGCGTGCACAAAAGCTGCTCTGACACTGGCATTAGCTTGCACTTCCTTGTGACTGTGGCCAGGAGGCCTCTGGTGCAAAATCACACTTAGTCTGAACAAGAGAACAGTGTTCTAAGTACAGAGGAGATTAACCTTTAAAAACCTACTCGGCATAATGGAAGAGTTAACAGTAGCATATATTATCCAAATTGACAGGTAATGAAAATATTCAGGTTTTAAGATATACTAGTTTGGACTAATTTTGAACATAAGTGGATCATAGCAGTTTCACTTTTTCACAAAAGGGCAGACAATGAAGATTGGCTTGTTTCCTTTCCACCTGCGTAATGCTTCTCTTTCACATTATAACTGGAAAGCATCACTACTTTGATGGAAGCCAAGTATTTTACAATAAGGAGGAAAAATATAATTTTTTGAGTGTCTACTTACTGTCAGGGAGCTCAATTAAATGTCCTAGTTTCAAATACAAAAAGCAGTAGAAAGGAGTAAAACAAAATAAATAGTGAGTTTCATCAGGGCTGGATTCTTTAATCTTCTCTTTTACTTAATTGTGTTCATTTACATAAGAATTTGAAATGTGAATAATTTTAATGGCCAATGATGAGCATACTGTGTTTATGTACATGTAGCTATTTATCCAGAGAGTAAAATATAATAAAAAAATATAAATGTATTACAAATTTGAACATTTGCAATCCAAATCAAAGTGTAAAGTAGTAGCCATTATAAATTATGCACCTGATTCTATTTATCTACAACTTCAAGAGGTATTAGACCGAAGGCAAAATGAGAAGGTTTTTTTTTTACTGGTGGCCAGCAAGAAGTGTTTTTCCTAGAAACTTCTCTGTACATTTTATAACAGAGGTTTTAAAGAAGTATTATTTAGTGCCGCATACCCTTATTTTCAGAAAAGTGTCTGTCAACTTTCAGGCCATCATCACAACATGAACTGACTGCTGTCCACCGGGATTTGCTTTTTACATAATGTTTACTTTTGAGATTGTCAGGGTTTCGGCAGAAATTGAGCCTCAATTCAGAGCTACCTTTTTAGGATCTTCAGACAGCCTCCCGTGGCTGGCAGTTATTAGACTGTCTATGTCTGCTTAGTGTGCTCATCATGTTGTCATTCATTCTTTCACTCATTTTATAAAAAAAGAAAAAGAAAAACTTACTGAGGGATCCATGTATGCTAGGCATGGTTAAATGTTTAGGGCATAAGATTAAGTGAAAACAGACATGGTCCCTCCCCGTTGTGGCTTCAAGCATGAAGAAGATGCAGAGAATTTAAAAAGGCACACGCACACATACATAGAAAATTCTAATTATGGTAAGCCTCCTAAGAACCAGTGCTACAGGTAGTCAAACAGGGAGTCTGGTTTAGTTAGCAAGACAAAGCAATTGAGTCGGATGTGAAAGGTTAGAGTTAGGCTAGGAGAGGAGGGAATGTTCAGGCAGAGAAAGTTTAGCATGCAATGGCCTTAAGGCTCTGTCAATAATTTTCATCCTAGAATCCCTTTACAACCTGTCTTATAATTTTCTGTTCTGATTTTGAGTCCCCAAGGAATAGATTTATTCCCAAATTGTGGATGTCAATTCAGACAACACAGCCTCTACCTGTACTGGGAACCTTTAATCTCAGTTCTGGGAGGAAACATTATAGTCACTCAGTAGCCTTACCCATTAATAACTACCTGCTTGCACAGGGAAGTCAAAGCTTTTTAATTCCCTTGTCTTTCTCAGCACCTGAAAATTAAGGTCTAAGTTCAACAGCAGTTGCAGTAAAAAGAAAATGTGGAATGTTATCTGTTTAGAAAGTCAAACTCAATCACCGAGGCTGCAGATTTATGTGGTAGTTAGCTAGGGGCACCCTTCATCTTTGTGTAGCATCAATACAATTATGTGCCATATGACTTGGGAAATTACTAATATTTTTATTCTTCCTGCTGCCTTGTGGACATGTTGTTCTCCCATGCAAAGATGATGTTATTGATCCCCGGTCAGCAGGACACATGCTCTGCCTTGTCTCCTAGTGCTGATAGATTGGGATTGATCTCCCAATGCCAATGTGAAACAATTTTCAGTATTACTTGGCAGAAATAGGGATCTAGTCAATTACAGAAGATGAAATATCACTCTTCTAATTGTTTAGCTCAGAGATTTTTGCAATGGTTTGCAAACTAAGAGGTGAGGAACAAAGGCAGGCACAAGGCAAGGGTACTAGAAGGACCTGAAGAGCTTTCTTTAAGTATGCATGCTCAGCTTTTCCTCTAGTTTCAGAGATACACTGAGCCCTCTCTTTTAAAAACCCTGTTTAAGATGCCATTCTTCTATCACTCTCTTGTTCACTCTCATGTGTAATCCTATTGCAGTGTATCACGTGGCATTGCAAGATAAATAAGCAGATGATGCATAGATAGTGTATGAGTTTCCTAGTGCTGCTGTGACAAGTTACCACAAGTCTTTCTAGCTTCGAACAACGTACATTTATTATCTTATCTGACTTTTGGAGGTCAGAAATCTAAAATTAATGTGTAGGACTGCATTCCTTATGAGGTTTAAGGGGAGAGCACATTTTCTTACCTTTTCCAGCCCCTAGATGTCACTTACATTCCTTCATCTTCAAAGCCACAATGCAGCATCTTCTCTCCTCTCTGACCTGACGCTTCCCTTTTATAAGGACCTTTGTGGTGACATTGGGCCTATCTGGATAATTCAGGATAATCTCCCATCTCAAGATCCATCTTTAACTAAATCACATTTTTAAAATTTCTTTTATCATGTAAGGTAACATATTTAGAAGTGCAAAGCCTTAGAATGTGGAAATTTTTGAGAGGCCATATACAGCTAGATGGACAGACAGACAGAGAGTTTTAAATAGGTACAAATAGACAGATAGTTGTAAATAGGGTTGTCCAGAATTCTTTCGGCAAACAAGAAGGAGCAAATTGACCAAAAGGATCAAAGCCCTGGCCTTAAAACTCCATGGCCATAAGCAACCAAGTAGTTCATTTGAGGAAGAGCAGACAAATATGGCAATGACCACATGTCCAGCAGGACATGATCACACGTTCCATAAGAGTGATTTAAGACTACCTGATGAAGGCAATGAACCAACAGGTAGAAAATAAAGAGTTTAGCTAGCATAGCTTAAGGCAGAATTTTTACGTAGTCAAAATATTGCAAAGATATGGTAGAGTGCTTATGAGAGAAATAAATTTTGCTAATAGTTCTGTTAAAATATATGAAACTAATGACCATAAAATGGATGTTGCAAGAGAGAATTCAAAAGTAGAAAGGGGACTAAAGTAAATAAAATGTAAAATCCCTTCCAATCCAGCTGTGTGGGAAGCCATAATATGTCCCTGTAATAAAAACTGAGTAGGAGTAAGTCATGTCCCATGGGTAATCATCAATATGCAAGAGAGAGCTGAATGGCTAAAACCCCATTCTGAGTGTAGTGGGTCTAGATTCAGATACTGGCTCTACATCTTCTCATTGGCAAGTCATTTAACCTCACTGAGCTTCAGTTTTCCAATCTGGAAAGTAGGGATGTTGTGAACACTGGGCTTGACCATGTAGATCAAAAGATCATATCACAGTCCCTGGCACTTAAAAAGCATTCAAAATGGTAGCTCTTAGGAGCGATATTAAAATACTTAAACGAGCATAACCAACCTTACTTTCAATCATAGAACCATTTGAGCACTCTGTCAGGTCTCTGCCATCCTCACAAGTGGAGGAATTAAACACAAGCAAAAAATAGCAACAGGAACAAACACACATCTGAGTCCAGACAGGGTTAGAGGCAAGCTTCCTGGGCAGTAAGTACGTGGGGTGACTTACACAATGTTGGCTGCCACAGCACAGCCCGAAACGATGATCATCACGGTGGCCTGGATCTGATAATTGGGGTACATCAAGCGCTCGCACGCCAGGTACACCAGCACACCAGTCACTGCCCAGACACACAGTATGGACAGCAGGGCACCGAGGATCTCTAAGGATGCAAGCACACAGACATCCACACACAAAGCATTCATGAATCACCTTAATGTCCCCAGGAGTCATGAAACATTAATGTTCCCTCCCCCCAGAAAAGAAACTTTACACTAGTTCACTCTGACTCACAAAGAAAAACTTAGGAAGGATTTTAGCACTAAGACGAGCTACTTTCATGTCGATTTATAAAACACCAGCCTCTGAGTTCATTTGCTCCACGTTACTCAGTAATTTGCAGCAAATTTTAAAAGCGTATTATTTGTTGCCTGCACTTGCTGTTTTCCTGGGGCATTTTAATTTAAGCAGGTGCTAAAATGATTGAAACTTATTAGCAGATGAAATAATGAGACACAAAGAGTAAAAGGTATTTAGAAACTCTTAATTTTGCCATAAAACATTTACAACGTGCCAGTACCAGTAGCTTCTGTGGATTAAAACAGTAAAAAGGGAAGGCTTGAGAGTGTACTTGAAAAATGAGTTTCATTTGCCAACCCAACATCCCATAAACATAGAGGTGAGCTCAGAGGTATATTAACACTCTAGATGCATTTTAAGAGCAACGGTAAGGAAAAGAAACATAGAATGTGACATTTACATTAACATTTCACGATAAGATAGTGTTCAGTGTGCCTACTGAGTAAAGTACATTGGCTCACTTAGTAGTTCCTTAATGCCTCACCGTGATCTACATCTCAATCTTAAAGGTGGATTCTGAAAGCCTACCAGGGTCTAGGAACATTCTGTGAGTCAGTAGACAGGCACATTCCAGAATTTTTACCTGTGCCTTTAAGCAGGCCACTGTAACATGTTGTTTCTCATTGTGGGAGGAGCGTTTCTCAGACTTTAGTCACTTATATACAATCATCACAACCTTTGCCAAATCCACATGCCACCTGTCTCATTAGACATTTAATATTCTCTTTAAATAAATTCACTTTTTATACTTAGCTTCTTCCTAAACAAAAGTATTCATGAAATTACAGGTTTGATGTTCTAGTTGATGTCCACCTCTCTGTCTGTAGTGGTACTGCCTAATACATCAGCCATCCATCACCTGTGGCGGTTTACTTTGAAATTAACTAAAATTAAAAATCCAGTTCATCATTAGGCCATGTATTAAAGTGTACTGTGGCCACATGATACTCTATTATAGAACATCTCCCTGGAGGCAGAGTTCTGTTGGGCAATACTGGTCCTCTAGTGTGTCAATGCACATGAACATCCATGAAAGTCCAAGCAGGATTTCAAATTCTGAGTCCCTCCTATGTTTACAAATCATCCCATGTTTACAAAATAGCTCTGGCCAATGGTATCAGAAAGGGTAACGTATGGGGGGGGAGGGGCACATGATGCATTACACAGATCTTGTAACATAGAAACCTACACCTGAAACCTATATGTCCATGTGGCTCAATCAATTTAATAAATAAATATTTAAAAAAGAAAGGATAAAGTACACGTACAAATTTATACAGACACATGGCTGGTGCTCAGCCAAAAGTATGAAGCAGCTTCAACTCACACTCTTTTTATCAATTTATTGCCTTATCTCTCTCTCCCACTGATTATTAAAGAAAGGCAATTCAAAATACCCCCGGTGGCCTGACCACAATGGCTCAGAGATTGAGTGTTGACCTATGAACCAGGAGGTCATGGGTTTGTTTCCCAGTCAGAGCACATGCTCGGGTTTCAATCCTACTAGGGGGTGTGTAGGAGGCAGCCAATCAATGATTCTCTCTCATCAATTATGTTTTTTTCTCTCTCTCTCTCCCTTCTTCTCTGAAATAAGTTTTAAAAATAGTTTTTATAAAAGTATCTTAAAAAACAAACAAATTTAAAAAACACACACACATCCTGATGATAGATTGTTTGGTATGAAATTAGAACTCCCTTTCACTCTTAGCTTGTAAAACTGCAGGCCACAGCTGGCAGCTGTGGCATGTGCCTGGTGGCACCTTTCAGCAAAGCCCTCCCACATCAGCATGTTGGCCAACCTGCCCTGCCCTCAGTTCTCCTTCACCTTCTATTCCTGACTCCCCTGTGGGAAGTTCTTCCATCTCTGCAACGTTGTTTTGTGTGTGGGTGCTGTTTGTCCTTATTTTGCAAAATGCTAGGGTCTTCCCAGATCAGAGTAACTTAATGAATGAAATCATGGCTGTCGCCCTACACTGAGACCCTGGGGCTGGGGTGGATGTATGTGTTCCTATTGTCCCATCGGTGATTAATCTGGCCTTTAGCTGAATTAACATAGAGAAGACAGATTCCCACCCCATGTCTAATTCATCCCATGCACCCGAGATGTGCCTCAGGAATTTTCCAACAAGGCTTTGCTTTGTCCCTTTTGATTCTATCCTGGGTTTGACTCTGAGGCACTATACCACCATGAGCGCTCTGTCAGTGAACTTTACCTGCTCGGTGCCATCCAAAGGTCAGCCGTTTGGAGGGAGGCTTGGAGGACAGCCACAGGGAGAAGAGGCTGAGCAGGAAACTAGTCAGGTCAATCAAGAGGTGGGCAGCGTCTGTGACGACAGCAAGACTCCCAGCAATGTGGCCACCTGGGGGTGCACAGTATCACACGGGGTGAGGATATAATGCTCCGCACAAGGGTTCCCAACCCACCAGAGGTCCCCAACCCATAATGGGAAATCAGCCTGGAAAAGGGGACTGGGGACCCTTGTGTAGGGCCCAACTAGATTCGTATGTACTAACCCAAGTTGGTGAAATGTCACAGACCCACAGAGCTTTAGAACACACATCAGCATCAATCCAAATCCACCTCTTCTTCCCAATTTGACAAGTAAAGAAACAGAGACCCAGAGAGTGGGTAGAATTTGAACATGTAGAAATGGTTGTCAAGGGCAAGGCGATTTCTAAGGGCTAAAGGTACAGAGATTGGAGACTATGGGCATTCTTGGGGATCATCCCCATTAGACCAGGGCATGCAGATTCAGAAAGGGCTATGCTGAGCAATGAGGCTGCAGAGGGAACAAATAATATGCCAGATTCACAGGGTCTCACTCCAACTGAGGACCTGGACTTGAGTCTGTAAACCAGATGACACAATGGCCCACGGATGGGTTTTATTTACATTCTTGCCTTGTGATTTTACCATAGTCTTTTCTGCTTCTGTTTTCTCTACTAATTGCATTATCCACTTGAGTCTGAGACCCCTGTGAGGAATGGGGGGACAGTAAGGCAAAAGGACAGGCACCTTCTAAAGGGACTCCTGAGTGTAACAGCACAGTGAAGCATAGGGAGAGGACCCACGCCTCGGAGGCCCTGCCTGGCTGTTCTCTCTGTTCCCTGGGCTCCCTCTGCTTTCCTCTAGTTCTCTTTTGAGCAAAGACATCCAGCCTCCAAAGTGGAAGCCAAAGGAAAGCCCTGTCTCTTCCTTCCCGAACGGAGCTTGTTGCTTGAGAGCAATAACCTTTATCACTCTCACCGCGTCTTCCCAGCAAAGAGCTTTTGCTGACGGATGGTCCTCCCTGCAGCTGTGTATTGCCTCCTGCACTAAAAAGCAACGGAGGCTGTCAGTCATCAGCCCTCGGTCATCAGGCTCACCTTGTCGGCTAATGATTTTTAAAAATTACATATATGGCTCATAATTGCAATAATCCCCCACAGACTGCTGGCTCTTGCTGCAGTTAATAACGGGTTTGTCAAAGTTTAATGGTCTGAGGGAAAGTAGTCTTCAAGCTTGTTACTGAGCTGTCAGTGCAAAAAATCACAATGATTCATTAGCCAAAAAGTAACATTTTGCTAACAAATCAGCTGTCCTTCCAATTACCCTGAAATGTTGCTCTATCTGCCAAACTGGGGCCTCATAATTAAGCTGTGTTCCTAATGCATTATTTCTTGCCTGGAAAATGACTGCAGGCAGATAAGCAGCACACCACCATCTCAGCAATGAATGATGATGGTGATTCTATGTGCTGAGCTGAAATCGTAGCCCAAGTCAAGGAAATGAGGTCTTACGGGGTTTCTTCAAGAGGCTCCGCTGAGTCAGGAGGCATCGGAGAAAGAAAAATGGCCTGGTTTTCGAAGAAGCGTGTTATTAGAGGGGTTCTGGAAACCAAGAACCATCTTGCAACCATCAGAACTACTTTTAAGAACCATCCAGAAAATTGTGAGCAATCATGATGAGTGACTGTGGAGCAAATTGTTTGCAAGAGGTAGTTTGCAACTGAACTTGCATTTGCTTCTGAATGCATGGGGTATGACTGACAATTAATTCAACCATCCCATCAGTACTTGTTGAGCCCTTACTATGCACGGTGCAGGAAGAGGATACACAAAGATAAAATTTAAAAATCCCAGTCTCCCCCATCTTACATGGCTCAGTGGTTGAGCATCAACCTATGAACCAGGAGGTCACAACTGGATTCTTGGTCAGGGCACATGCCTAGGTTGTGGGCTCAATCCCCAGTGGGGGTGTGCAGGAGGCAGCCAGTCAATGATTCTCTCTCTCCCTCTCCCTTCCTCTCTGAAATCAATAAAAAAAAGAAAGAAGTAGAAAAAACAAAAACATCACAGTCCCTCTCTTTTTCATGATCTCACTAACACTCACGGTGTTGAAGACACGCATGACAAATAGACTAGAAGACTAAAAAGCCACTCCCATTGGGAGCTTTGTGGAACTTTTCACAGGAGGGGGAAGAATTAGCTAGAAAAGAAAGGTTTCTCAGGGAGAGGTAATAACAGGAATGAGAACAGAGAGAACTGGAAGAGCATGGAACCTTCGTGGAAAAGCAGGAGATATGGAGTGTTGGAGGAATAATGGGAAATCAGATGGCAAAGGTGGGCTGGGGACCCTTGTGTGGGGCATTATATGGCATGCTAAAGAACTTGAATGTTATCCTATGGGATCAGGGAATCTACTTATGATTTGGAGGCTAGGTCATGACACGTTCAGAGCAGTATTTATGAGAGAGATCTTTGCCAGCAATCTGGAGCCGGGCCTGGAGGGAGAAGCAGCTAGCAGTTCAGACACCAGGGTAGCAGCCAAAGGAAATGATAATAAAGGCCTGAAGTAAGGCAGCAGCACTCATATAGTCTGGATTACTTGGCAAGATGTAGAGAGCGATGCACTTATAACTGGAGAGGCGCTAAAGACTGCATTCTGGAAACAGACCCTACTGAGGGCCTGTCGGTGGAGATGACAGCAGAAGACTAGGGGGGCCACTGGGCCTGGGTCTCATGTTCACCGCAGAGTCAGAGTTGCTGTGAAGCAGACAGGATGCTTTCAGTGCAGAACATGGACATACTGGCTGGACTGAAAGAGCGAAATGGTTGTCTGACAGCATTCGCCTTGTTTCTCATTCCTGGACTACACCATTGTATGCTAGTCAGCCATATTTTAAAAATTCTTTCATTGCCTTATGAATAGCATTATTATACTATGTTTTGTTATGCCAAAAACTCGTGGAGTTATTATGTAACAAGTATTCAAAACACACCACAGTTTGCATAGGCATGTTTTGACATTTCTTAAATCTTTAATACCAGCAGCTTCCGGAAATGTAAGTGGTGGAAGCTACTGAGACACCCTGGCTCTAGTGGAGAGTACCATACTTTACAGCATATAAGACGACTGGGCATTTAAGATGACCCCCAACTTTTCCAGTTAAAATAATAGAGTTTGGGATATACTCGCCCTATAAGATGACACCTGGTATATAAGACAACGCCTGACTTTTGAGAAGATTTTCCTGGGTTAAAAAGTTGTCTTATATGCCAGAAAATACAGTAAGTCTCTTCTCAATGAAGCTTGTGATTACCACACCACCCAGCTGTATCTTTTCCTTATTATGAAGATTTTTTTTTTTGCTCTGAGATACTTACCATCTCTCCCAGCCAGCCTCCAGCTCTATATTTCTATTGAGCAACATAGTGCCTCCTCCATTCTTGCTTACCTCTAAGCAGTCCTGCTTCAGAATGCCTTTCCTGACCACTCTCAGTTTCTGCCAGGATTGGCCGTAGCTGAGCTTATTTTTTGTGAGTTTTTCGTGTCTTTATGTCCATCTTTTCAAATTGGGATACATGTTTACATCTGCAATGTAACTCATCTCTTTATGGCCTTTATACAATTAGGAATTTCACAAGCAATCAGAGAGGGTCCCAATGGATGGGACTGGAGAGCATTATGCTAAGCGAAATAAGCCAGTCAGAGAAAGATAAATATCATATGATCTCACTCATTTGTGAAATATAAAGAACATCATTAAACCAATGAACAAAAATAGATACAGACACAAAGAAGCATCAAACAGACTGTCAAACTTCAGCAGGAAGGCAGGAGAGGGCTGGGGGAGTGGCCAAGAGATCAACCAAAGTACCTGCATGCATGCATATAAGTATAACCAGACATTGGAGGAGAGGGGTTTGAGGGCATGTGCTGGGGGGTGAGGGAGGCTGGGGAGAGGTCAATGGGAAAAGGAGACATATGTACTACTATTTGTAATACTTTAAACAAAAAAGAAGAGTCCCAATTCAACAGGTTCAAAGGACATTGATGCTTATAGCCTTCTTGAATCTTGAATTCTTCCCTCCCATTTGCTCTACACAGATCTATGACCTGGTTCTCCTCTGTTTGAAATGTCAATTACTCCTCCAGGCTTGTAGAATGAGTCCAGATTCCCCATTCTGCATGGTCCTTCTTGAACCCCCAACTATTGTTCTAGTTTTATTCTCCACAACCATGTTTTACCCTACACCACTACCTTAGGTAGGTCCCTTCATTGGTAAGTCATAACTGCCTAACTCAAACTAGCTTCAATAGTAACAACAACCAAATGACAATGTAATGACTCAGTAACTGAGGACAGACCTGGGTGGGATGGGATTGGGTGCAGCCTACACTCAAGTTTAAAAATGTTGGGGCTCCCCCTCTGTGTCCAATTATTGCTACTTATTGTCATAATGACGACAGACTTCCTCCCTAAGAAAAGTGGGCCTCTGGAAGCTCCAGGTTCAGAGCATTTCAGCATAGTATTTTCAGAGTAAACAGAGCTCCCCCCATGCCCCCACCCCAGCCTTCCCCTGTAAAGACCCGGAGACTCTGATTAGTCCAGCCTGGCATCTCACACCCAGCCTTGTCTATGAGCATGAAGTACCTGGGCCAGGATACCAGAACTGCAACCAGGCTATGAGTGTGAGAAAGCTTGCTGAACATACAGTACCAGTTCTCTACCAAGAGTGGCACCCAAATGCGGCTGCCTAGCAGACTCACTTGAATTGCTTCCTGAGAACACATACTTCCTGTCCTGTTGCAGACCTACGGGCTCGCTCAGTCTCTCCAGGCAAGACTGGTATTGACTACTGCAGGACCACAGCAATAGTCAGTGCTGCTCATTCAGGCCCCTCCAGCTGAAAGGCCCTCTCATTTCCCTCTTAGCCACCTCTCAATGTCTACCCCTCCCTCAAAGATTTGCTCAAATCCCATATCCTGCAGGAGTGATCTGAGAATAATAATGGCTTTCTCTGACATGGTCAAAATGACTTTAGGGAGGAAGTGAGCTGTGGGCTGGGCTCTTGAATCATGGCCAGTGCTTTGATGAGTGTGGGGGATGAAGGAAAGTGTTTTTTCATTCAAATGAAAAGGCATACGCCAAAGCTACCGAGATATTAAGGTATAATGATTATTTTTGCATTCGGTGAATAAATGGCTGAAACAGAAAGCCGTGTAGCGAAGTAGTAAAGGAAAGAGACTGATAGTCTGTTTGGCAGCCAGATGGTGGAATGACTTGAAAGCCAAAGTTAAGAGTTTTTAATTTTGTCCAGGATGCCAGAGCTTCCCAATATATTGTTCTCTCTCACTTGGGGCTTAGCACAAAGGGAGCCCCTAAACCAGGCTATTGTTGCCACAGGTATTCTTGCCAGTTTACCTCAGTGCCCAGTAAAAGATCCTACATCTGCCATGATGGGGAAAGGTCGTGAAGGGCTGCACTAGGCAACGGGGAGCCAGGGAAGAATTTTTAAGACAGAATCAACATGATGAAAGCAATGTCTTAGGGAAATCTGCTCAAAATAAATACAGCTCAAATTCCAAATGGTTGTCTGTATCCACTTAATTTCTTTACTGACATCACTTTCCTCTGACTCTGAAAGTCACATTAGAACTCATAGACCAGTTATCCAGGAATGAGAAGATAGCTTCCCACTTTACCCCCTAAAAATGCAAGTTGTTTTTTAAAAGCAAAGTGATAGAGCATACAAATGGTTATAAGGAGAAAAGTGAGTTTTTTTGAATGGAATAATCATCCGTTCTCAAATGGTTATTAATTTTTTCTCTATTACCCAAAAGGTAGTATAAATTAATAACCATCTGAAAATAGATGATTATTCCATTAGTATCTGCTAAGCTATTTTTTTCCACTATAATGGCTAGCAATCGGAATTAATTGTTTTCTTCAAGCTATGGAGTCTTATGGCCTATGTATTCAGACTTTTGCTGCTTTTCAAAATTGGAAAAGAACTTAGATTTATCCAGCCCAAGACAAATCCAGGGTTGTTAATAACATTCTTCCAGTTGGTTTACAAAAATAATTGATAGCACACAGTTTCTAGAGCCAGGGTAAGTCTTTTGAAGGAACTGACTTAATAGCTTGTGGAGTAGCAAATAACTTACTTGTAACAGTTCCAATCTGGAAAACGCCCTGTGGATACCCACTGACACTTTTGCCAGTATTCTTTTTCATTATTGAAATTCATAAAGTTTTGGACAATATTGCATTGCTCATGAAAGAGACTGACAAAATGGAAAATCTAAAAAACAGAATCCAATCTAAATGCGATTGAAAAAGTGATGTCTGGAAATTCACATCCTTCCAATAAAGTCCTGGCACTGCCCCATTGCAAACGCAGCTCAGGAAGAGGTAGAAACTGGCTTGTTTCCTCCACTACTTTCTGCCTCTGCTTCTTCCTGAATCCGTGTGGATGCTGAGATTCGATGGCATCTTCTCCCCAGCTGAGAAGCGAGATGGTTTTCATTCACAAAACTCACTTTTCTGCTTATACCCCTTCTTAAAATCACAATTAGGTTTTGGAGAAACCTGAACAAAATGATTCTCATGCTTAATTAAAATAATAAACTAAAATTATGTTTAACTTTTTTCTGTTAAGCAAGGAATAATAAGGAAAGAATAAGAGATATTATAACATATAAATTTGCATTAATTAAATGTGTTACTACTGACAAGAATCAGCAACAGGAATCATGAAATACCTTAGAACCAAACCCTATTGTTTATAAAAATTTAATAAATGATATAAGAAAATCAATGGAGAAAATAATTATTTCATAAATAATAATAGAAACCGTGTTAGCTGTTTAGAAAAAGATTTTTTTTCAATTCTTACAACATATCTACTTTCACATTGATTGAAAACTGAACAACAAAAGGATATTTATCTTCTCAGTCCCTGGGAAGGCTTACTAGGCACTAAATTGGTGAAAGAGTAGTAAAAAAAGCAGCTAAAAATAAAATGTTAGATACAATTATCTCTATGAAATTTTAAACTTCTCTCTGTCAAACCAAAATTTAAACAAAAATTAAAAAGCAAACAAAAAGCAGTAACAGTACTAACAAACATAATAAAGTTTAATATCCTCCTATATAAAGAGCTCCCAAAGATCAATATAGCAGATTATAAGTTATCTAAAAAACAGACATTAAGAGGCCACCAGGAATGCATTTATAGGGAAATACAGATCACTAATAAGCATGCAAAAAAATATTCTAGCACTAATGGATGTTAAAATAAAGCATATTCATTATATTAACAAAAATTTCTAAAGGATTAAAATAAGTTCTGTCAAAGGTTGGAGAGAAATCATTTTCATGCAGACCTGGCAGACATAGGAATTGTATTAAACTTTAAGGATAACAGGTCGGCAAAATGCACCAATAAGTAATAAAAATATTCATGTCCTTCAACCAACTATTTCCACTTTTAGGACTCCCTTTAAAGGGATTAACCAGAAAGGCAGGCAGAGTTTTATTCAAGATTTTTTATTGGAGCATTGTTCATAAACAGGAAAAAAATTCCCTAAATTTCTGACAATAGAGAGACGGTTCTTTACATCACAGTAGAGAGTACATTGTTCAGGCGTGAAAATATTTTAAGAGCATTTGATGGCTTGGTCAGAAGCAGTTAGTGTGCTCTTGGCTCTGTTGAAAAACTGAGCTATGATTAGAAAATATATTGTATGGAAATATTTCATAATTTTATTGGCAGTTATCACGCTAATGTGGGATAGTGATGAATGTTATTGAGTTTTCTTCTATTTTCCAATGTATCTACAATGAGTACATTGTTACTTCATATTTATAGAAAAAGATTAACTCTCACTTTGAAAGAAGAACCAAGGTCACTCTCCTGTAACGACATAGGATTTTGTTTGCTTGTTTAATCAGAGAAGCCTCACTGAGAAATACTCACCCACAACCTCTGCAATCATGAAGACGAAGCATATTCCCGAAGCAGCCCAGAGTTTCCACTTGGCGTAGACTTGCTCGTTTGCCCTGTTCTCTGTGGCCTTGGCATTACCATGACAGTGATAGATGGCTCCGGACCCCGGCTCCTCTGGCTTCTCTCCAGAACAGTGATCTTTATTCACGGGTTTCTGGTGGCAATCCACACTGCGCATGAGTTTGACAGAAGCAAGAAATGAACATGGTTGCAAACACCACTGACAGCCCTACCCATTCTCTGAACATTGCGAGGACATTTGCTAGCTGTCTAGGAAGTTGCAATTTTCACGGCTCCTTCTACAAGAAATATCAAGTGTAACAAACAAGCAAGAAATGTCTATCTGAAGTCTCAACTACTAAAAGTTTTGCTCTTATTCAGTCAAACTCTTGTTCAGTCTCTACTACCAGTGATTAAGAGATATCAAAGGAATAGGAGCAAGGAAGCAGGTACATTCCCTTCCCAATAACATCATTTTGAAAAGATATTGGATACTGTCTTGCAAATCAAAAAAGGAGTGGGAACATTGTTAGATATGTATCTAGGAGCCAACTGATGATTGAAATTCCTACCATTGCATGCCATCACTGTCACTTTCTTCTCCACCATAACATTGTTAATAGATCATAGCATTTTTTTCCTGCTCAGTCCAGATGAATGAACCCTCAGAAACCTTCTTACCACAACATTGCACACAATCTACCAAACCACCGAAGTTGAGATTTACTTATACTTCCTATAGCACGCAGTCCTTACCAGGTCTGCTAGCTCTGCTCACACGGCAATCATTATTTAGAGCCATTTATAGAATTATAGAAGTTCACAGATGGAACGATTATAGATACATTTAGTCCAACCCCAGAGTTTCTTAGCTGAAATAATTAAGGTTTAGAGGGGTTAAGTAATTGCCTGAGGATAAATAGCCAGGAAATTGCAGAGCTGGGATTCCAAGACTTCCTGTTTTTTCCAGGTCATTCCACTTTGCTTCCCTACCTGAACTTCAGTAAATTTAAAACCAGTCTCTACTGATGCAAAGGTTGATATTCACAGATCTTGAACTAATCAGATTTAATTTTTAAATAAACTTATTAGAAACATTAATAAGATTATTAGAATTAAGAGCTTTGTATTCAGGACTTTGGAAGGTATAAAAACAGAAATAAATTAGCCTCCAGTTGAAGAGCTATTTCATTTGTCTTATTGCCAGATGGAATTAAAGATCTTCAGTCTTCCGCTTACTGATAGATAATCATTTTGATTTTGTCTCTAATTATCATTATACTTATTTTTTCTGAATAAAAGAATATAATTATTGTAGAAAATTGGGAATTACAGAAAAGCACAAACAGAGAGGAAAATCACTGGTAACCTTACCTGCAAGAGATAATCACTATGGACATGTTGTTATTTAGCTTTCTAATATGCAAACACACTTTCTGTACATAATTAGAGACCATATTAAGTAGGATGTTTTTTTATTATAAGTACAGAAAACAAAGCTCATCTAAGTTAATAAGTGGGGGTTATTGGTTGTGAAACTGAAAATGTCTGGAGGTAGTGGGCTTTAGATTGGTTTATCAGGGCTCTGGATCCATTGCTTTAGTTCTAACCATGCTCCAGGTGGTTTTCCTCAGGAGAGTGGGATGGTTGCCTAAGGCAGTCAGAGCCACACACTTGCTGTTTCTTCTGCAAGGAATGAAAGTGTCCTCATTTCCAACTGCTAAACAAGAATTCCAAGTTGCACGCTGAACTAGCCAACCACTACCAAACCCAGAGGAATATGGATGGGCTGATTGGCTCAGACCTTGTTCCAATCAGAATATTGGCTAAACCCAGCCATGCTGACTCCTCGAGTTGAGAATGGGGTAAATACTACCTAAGTCACATAGTTACAACTCAGTGATGATTGTGGATGACATGACTGTGTCACCAGAGGATCCTATCAAAGATACAGCTTTGGGACCTGAATCTTAGCTGTATTGTTAACATTTCCTCAATTTATTAAATACTCTACATCATTACTTTTAACTTGTAGAGATTGTTATATTTAATATAGATATGTCACAACATAATTAACTGAATTCCTATTATTGAACAATTCATTTTTTTCCAATTGTTTACTCAGAGAAGCACCACTGTGATTCATATTCTTATAGTTAATTTTTGCTCAATACATTATTATCTGCTTAAAGAGTAATCCTAGAAGGGAAATTGCTTGGTCAACAAGTATCCATAATTTTAAGGACTGTGATGTATATTGCCAAGTTGACTTCGGAAGGTTTGTACCAATAATGATGTTAATAGCACCCAGGATTTTGAGCAATTCCACAAATTCTTCATATTGCAGTAGGAACCATTTGGAGAGAGGAAAAAATGGCAGTGGATTAAACAGATGTGGTCTGAGCCTTGTCCCGGAGCAGATTGAAAGAACAGCTGAATGTCACTCAGGGAGTGTTTGTTGGTGAGTTGAGGGACAGCTATACTCCAGGAGACTGCTGGATGGGGCTCCCCTGACCAGGCAGCCCACACTGCTGCTGGCTTCCCTCCAGTGACGACTGGCTTGGACATGGAGACCACACCATCTTGAAAAGGAAAGTGGATGTTGTTAGAAGCCTGAAAATCTACAACTGCAGTACCCAGTGAACAGCTGCGAAACCCAGAGCACAGGTCCCCAATTGGAGCAAACACATGGATGCAGAGGAGCTCTACACTCCACCACAGAAAGGTCAGATTTATCCTGGGATAAGATGAGGTCTCTGGCCCTAAAAGGAGAGAGAAATGCATGCACTGAGGGAGCTAGAAGACTGAGGGAAATCTGCGCCTAGAAAAATCTGTGGCTATTGGGGCTGGCATGATCCGTGAATGTGAGACAGGGTCCTCGGAGCTGCTAACAGAAAGGAACTCTTAAAAACATTGTGATCTGACGCAAAAGGACAGCCTAAAAATTTTAAAAGTGAGCCAGCTGCTTAGACCCAGGGGGGACAAAAGGAATACACAGACTTGCACTCAGCCCCGGAGTTCACACACTTATGCTGGCTCTTTTGTTTGTTTGTTTGTTTGTTTGTTTTTCCTTTAAATTCTTGCTTCTGAGTACTAAGCCCAATTGGGGACACCCTAAGAGACTGCAGGGCAAAGTTGTTTTTCTGGAGTCTGGGGATCAGAGTGGGGAATAACCATCAGAAAACCAGCTTTTGGGCAACCCACTCCCACAAACCAGTATTGAATGCCACAGGAAAAGCAGGCTCTAAGCACTGGCTAGAGAGGACCTATAGACACGGAGGTCAATCCAGAAACACTGCCACCCAGGGATTGAATCACAAATTGACTCTTGGATAAATACAAATAAAAGAATACAAGAAATTAAGACACACTGCCTGTTGAAAAAATCTGGACTGCCTTACAACACTGAGAAGCAGTGGAACGCAATATTGTCCTGACTAGGAAACAGGTGTGCCAAACAGAACAGTAGAGGAAGTGAATGACCTTCACTACTGCATGTTTTATTTTTAATTTTTTTTCATCTTTTAAATAAGAAACTAATTTTTTCTCACTTGATTTTATGTTTTTAATTATTAATTTTTTATTTTTTATTAGTATTATTACTACTATTTTACCATTTTTTTAAAAAAAGTATCATTTTACTTTCTTTTTATTTTACTTTGGGATTAGTGTTCTACATTCTATTTTCATCTTCCCTTTAATACCAATTGCTCTATCTCAACTTTACCTTTATGCCATCACTCTCTTCCTAACTTTTCCACTTTTGTTGTCCTGTTTCTCTTACCCTTTTCCTAGTTTAGATTTTCCCTATTCTTTCTTTTTACCCCCTATTAAAATTTCACTCTACTTATATATCTAATTTCCAATCCCCTGCTCCAAGTCCATACACACTCCTCTTCTCTGTCTTCACTATCCAAAAAATTGTTTATCTCTCTGTCCTTATGTTGTTGTTTGCTTGATTGTTGATTATATCAATTTTTATGCTTGTTTGTGAGATTGTTTTACTTATTCTTTTTGGTTGCCTGTTTTGTTTTTGTTTGTTTTTGCTTCTGGTCTCCTTTGCCTCACTTGATATTAGTTGTTGTTTGTAGTTTGTATTCATCTCTAGGTACTTGTTGCTGGCATTTGTTAGGATTAGTGGCTGTTCTATTGGAGTTTTCTCCCCATATATATAGTTTGTTTCCCTCTTCTTTCATATTCTCTTTCTTTTCTCTCTTATTTTTTTTTCTTTTTCCCAATTTCATTTTAGCATTTCTTTCTTTCTTTCTTTCTTTCTTTCTTTCTTTCTTTCTTTCTTTCTTTCTTTCTTCTTTCCTTCTTTCTATCCGATACTCTAATTTGCCTCTCTCTGGTGGTCACCATTATTTGGGGTTATTAATATTGCGAATACATTTTTGTTCAGTGCCTTGTGCATTGTACCTTGTGTTGTATTTTGGGCCTTTAAATCAATTCAAGAGAGAGAGAACTACATAATCAGACACCCAGAAAAGAGAAACTATGGGCAAACAAAGAAACAGCCCAATAAGAAAGAAAAGCAGACATCACCAGAAAAAGAAGTAAACAAAATGGAGGCAAGCAACCTGCCAGAGAAAGAATTCAGAGAAATGGTCATAAGGTGGCTGAAAAGAATTGAAGACAAATTCAACAATTTGTGTAAGAACGAAGAGGAAATGAAGAACAAAGCAGAAGTAAAAAAATGACATTGCTGCTGTAAGAACTCAATAGAAAGCATCAATAGTAGACTAGAAGAAGCAGAGGACCACATCAGTGAGCTAGAAGACAAAGTAGGAAAAAATACCCAAGTACAGCAGCTTCTAGAAAAAAAAACAATTAAATGGAAAGAGGAGAGCCTAAGGGAACTTTGGGACAACACAAAACAAAACAACATCCGCATAATAAGGGTGCCAGAAGGAGAGGAAATTGAGCAAGGAATAGAAAATCTATTTGAGAAAATAATGACAGAAAACTTCCCTGATATATGGAAGAAAAAACCCACACAAATCCAAGAAGCTCACAGAGTCCCAAGCAAAATGAACCCCAAAAGATCGACACCAAGACACATTATAATTAATTTGGCAAACACCAATGACAAAGTAAGAATCTTAGAAGCAGCCAGAGAGAGACAGAAAATTAGTTACAAAGGAACCTCCATCAGACTAGCAACTGATTTCTCAACAGACACTCATCAGGCCAGAAGGGAATGGAATGAAATATACAAAGTCATGCAAAGGAAGGATCTGAATCCAAGAATACTATACCCAGCAAGGCTATCAATCAAAATTGAAGGTGAAATCAGGAGCTTCACAGACAAGAAAGACTAAGGGAATTTGTTACCACCAAACCAGCAATGCAAGAAATGCTAAAGGGTCTGCTGTAAAAACAAAAAAGAAACAGGAAGTGAAGAAGGAACACAGGGATAAAGAATAAAAATGGCAACAAATAAGTACCTATCAATAATAACTTTAAATATAAATAGATTACATGCCCCAATCAAAAGACAAAGAGTAACAGATTGGATAAGAAAACATGACGCATATACCTGCAGTCTGTAAGAAACCTACCTCAGAAAAAAAGATGCACACAGACTGACAATGAAGAGATGGTTTTTCAGGTGAATGGAAGTGAAAAACAGATATAAGTATTGCTACCCCAGTTTTTTTTTTTTATCTGACAAATTAGATCTGAAAGTGAAGAACATAACAAGAGAAAAGGAAGGCTACTTCATAATATTAAAGGAAGCAATCCAATAAGAAGAAATAACTCTGTAAACATATACACACTCAATACAGAAGCAACAAATACATAAAAAACTCCTGGATGATCTCAAGGGAGAGATTGACAGCAATAAAATTATAGTAGGAGACTTTAATACCCAGTATCACCATTGGACAAATTGTCTAAACAAAAAATCAGCAAAGAAAATCAACCCTAAAGTCTTCACTGGACCAGATAGAATTAATTGACATCTTCAGAACATTTCACCCCAAAACCACGGAATACACATTATTCTCAAGTGCACATGGGTCGTTTTCAAAGATAGACCATATGTTGGATCATAGGCAAAGTCTCTTGAAATTCAAAAAGATAGAAATCATATCAAGCTTCTCGGATCACAGTGGCATAAAACTGGAAATCAACTACAATAAAAACAATCCATTGAAATCAAACACATGGAGGCTAAACAGCATCTTATTAAATTGACTGGGTTACCAGTGAGATCAAAGAAGAAATAAAAAACATCATGGCAATAAACGACAATGAAAACACAACAATACAAAATCTATGGGACACAGTGAAAGCAATCTTGAGAGGAAAGTTCATAGCTCAACAAGCCTAATGCAAAAAGAAAAACAAGAAACAATGTTAATAAATTACCTAACCTTACAACTCAAAGAGTTAGAAAGAGTACAACAAGAAAAGCACAGTATAAGCAGAAGGAAGGAAATAATAAAGATCAGAGCGGAGATAAATGACATTGAGACCAAAAAAGAAACAATAAAATAAAAAAATTAAAAAAAACACAATACAAAAGATAAACAAAACCAAGATCTTGTTCTTTGAAAGAATAAACAAGATTGATGAACATCTAGCCAGGCTCACCAAGAAGCAAATAGAGAGGACCCAAATAAACAAAATCAAAAATGAAAAGGAGAAATAACAAAAGATCCACCAAAATACAAAGGATTGTTAAAAAAAAATACTATGGACAATTGTATTCCAACAAACTGGACAACCTGGAGGAAAATGACATATTCCTAGAAAAATGTAACCTTCCAAAATTCAATCAGGAAAAATCTAAACAGCTCAATAGGCCAATAACTATGGAAGAAATTGAAGCAGTCATCAAAAAAACTTCCAGCAAACAAAAGCCTGGGGCCAGACGGCTTCACAGGGAAGTTTTACACCAAACATTCAAGGAAGAACTAAAATCTATCCTCCTCAGACTATTCCAAAAAATTCAAGAGGAAGGAACACTTCCAAGCTCATTCTATGAAGCCAACATCACCCTAATACCAAAACCAGATAAAGGCAACACAATGAAAGAGAATTACAGGCCAATATCCCTCATGTACATAGATGCCAAAATCCTCAACAAAGTTCTAACAAATCGGATCCAGCAGTATATCAGAAAGATCATACACCATGACCTAGTAGGATTTATCCCAGGAATGCAAGGATGGTACAATAACTGCAAATCAATAAACGTGATACATCACATAAACAAACTGAGAGATAAAAATCACATAGTCATGTCAATTGATGCAGAAAAAGCAATTGACAAAATCCAACACCCTTTCCTGATAAAAACTCTCAACAAGGTGGGAATAGAAATTCATTTCTCAACATAATAAAAGCCATAGATAACCCCCCAGCTAACATACTCAATGGGCAAAAAACAAAACCATTTCCCCTAAGTACTGGGACAAGACAAGGTTGCCCACTCTCACCACTCCTGTTCTACATAGTACTGGAAGTATTAGCCATTACAATTAGACAAGAAGAAGAAATAAAAGGCATCCAAATTGGAAAAGAAGAAGTAAAGCTGTCCTTATTTGCGGATGACATGATATTGTACATAAAAAAAACAACAACAACAAAAGACTCCATCAAAAAACTAATAGACTTAATAAATTAATTCAGCAATGTAACAGGATACAAAATTAGTGCCAAGAAATCTATTGCATTTCTATACACCAATACTGAACTTATAGAGAGATTAAAAAAGCAATCCCATTTACCAAAAAAATTAAGATACCTAGGAATAAACTTAACTAAAAAGGTAAAAGACTTATATGCGGAAAACTACAGGACACTGAAAAAAGAGATAGAGGAAGACATAAACAAATGAAGAACATACCATGTTCATGGACTGGGAGAATCAACATCATTAAAATGTCCATATTACCCAAAGCAATCTATAGGTAAAATGCATTCCCTATTAAAATACCAATGGCATATTTCACAGACCTAGAAAGAACTCTCCAAAAATTCATCTGGAATAAAAAAAGATCCTGAATAGCCATAACAATCCTGAGAAAAAAGAACAAAGTAGGTGGGATCTCAATACCAGATTTCAAGCTGTACTACAAAGCCACAGTTCTCAAAACAGCCTGGTGCTGGCACAAGAACAGACATATAGACCAATGGAATAGAATAGAGAATCCAGTTATCGACTCAAACCACTATGCTCAATTAATATTTGACAAAGGAGGCATGAACATACAATGGAGTCAAGACAGTCTCTTCAATAAATGGTGTTGGGAAAATTGGACAGATACATGCAAAAAAATGAAACTAGACCATCAACTGACACCAAACACAAAAGTAAACTTCAAATGGATACAGGACTTAAACATAAGATGGGAAACCATAAACATACTAGAGGAATCCACAGGCAGAAAAATCTCAGACATATGTCAAAGCAATTTTTTCACTGATACCACTCCTAGAGCAATGGAAGCTAAAGAGAAAATAAACAAATGGGACTACAACAAAATAAAAATCTTTTTCACAGAAAAAGAAACTATCAACAACAAAAAAAGCCCACTGTATGGGAGAACATATTTGCAAATTTTATTACTGAAAAGGTTTAATCACCAACATCAGCAGGGATACAACTTAATAAAATGAAGATAAATGACCCAATAAAAAATGGGCAACAGACCTAAATAGAATCTTTTTGAAAGAAGATAGAAGGAAGGCCAAGAGACACATTAAACATGCTCAAAGTCATTAATTATCCGAGAGATGCAAATCAAAATGACAAACCGGTGTCATCTCACACCTGTCAGAATGGCAACCATCAACAAATCAACAAACAACAAGTACTGTGAGGATGCAGAGAAAAAGGAATCCTCGTGCACTGCTGGGGAGGGAGGGAAATAGATCAACCAAAAGATTTGTATGCATGCATATAAACACCCAATGGTGCGGAAGGGGGATGTGGACATGAGACAGAGGGTAAGGAAGGCTGGGGGAAGGTCAATGGGGAAAAAAAGGATACATATGTACTAATATATGTAATATTTTAAACATTAAAAAATAAAATAAATTTTAAAAAATTTTAAAATAGGAACCACTTGGCAAGAGGCACATAAATTATTTATACTTATATATTGTTGCCTTTGTGATATATGCCCTGATAACAAACAACCATATACTGTAATAGTGTGCGTCCCCAATGGTCATCAACTCAAAGGACCCTTAGAAGGCAGCATGAACAAGACAGAGTCACCAATTGTTCTAGCACTGTTTATATGAGCACTGGTTTATTTTATATTTTCCATGAATCTCGTGGCCAGAGAAAACCAGGTGGTAAGTGACCAGGAGAGAGAACATATCACTGGGCAGTTTAGAAGGCAGGAATCCCACCAGAACATAGCCTATGAGCAATGCCACAAGGGAAAAATGCAAGAACTCTGGCCAATTTTGACTTAAATACTGCTTTCCTGTAGACCTCCGATTGACCAATATGGCTATTCTTTGGGCTGAGATTGAACTTGAAGCATTCAGTCATACATCCAAAAGTTGGCTTCATAGGGTCCATTGACATGGGATACAGAGTGTTCATATAGGTGTACGTATGTGTTTTATGGATGCATGAGAATGTCCACAGTTCTCTTTGGGCTCACAAAACAATCTATGACTCTGAAAGTTAAAACCCCAAGTTAAAATTCATTCCCCATCATCTCATTAGAGCAAAGTGGTCTAAGTATATACATACAGTGTAGGCTCCTGAGCTGAAGGATAATGTGAATCTCAAGAAGAATTTTTTAAAAGATGGTTCTAGAAAGCAAATGCTATGGTGCGTCCAAAAATCAAATGGAAATTTGCTGCCACTGAATTTATCACTATAGATTTCCACACATTATAATATAGTTGAGGCTCTGAAGAGCAGGAACAATAAAGTAGAGAAACTCACTATAGAGAAAAAGAGGGGAGAAACAGGTTCCTGACTGGGAATATGAGGGAACAGGACAATTTATTCTGGGTCTAATTGTTTTTATTTGAAAAGAAAAGAAAAACAGGTTTGACAGTTTTTATCATATCTTGCAAGCTAAACCCACGTCTGAGGCAAAAGAGACCCTATAACCATAAATGGCTGGCTTTCTGTGCCTCACCGAGTGCTAATGGTCTATTTTAATGCGAAGGGAACTACTGTTATTTCAATAATGTAAAGTTGCTTTATTAAAAGTGTCCAAACTGTTAACAATTTGTTGTACAAAATTTCTGACTTAACATGATTCTTTATTGTTTATGAACTCAAAAAATCACATCTAATATTACTTTCTAAGAAAAATAATTCTTATAAGGTGTGATAATAGATGGGTTCGGTTCCTTGTCATACGTTTGAAAATCAAATTTATAAATATCCTGAAAGAGAAAGCTTTTCTTTGCAGCTGCTCAGACAGTTGCTTCTATCAAATATAATGTTGCTGCTCTTTGGAATATTAATTCAGTCCCATAAAACACACAGCACTATGTGTATTATTAATGGATAAGTATTTTCTTAACTTCTGCTCCTAGCATGAATGTATTTCAGATTTTCATTCTTTCATCTCTACGTATTGAGTTTCTCTTTGCTCTCCACTTGGATTGAATTCCCCAAACACACAAAACTCATTCTTACATGTCTCTGTCTTTACCTGGCAATATCTCCGTCTGAACAGCTTTCCTTAACCCAGTGGCCAGCAAACTCATTAGTCAACAGAACCAAATATCAACAGTACAACGATTGAAATTTCTTTTGAGAGCCAAAGTTTTTAAACTTAAACTTCTTCTAACGCCACTTCTTCAAAATAGACTTGCCCAGACTGTGGTATTTTGTGGAAGAGCCACACTCAAGGGGCCAAAGAGCACCATGTGGCTCATGAGCCGTGGTTTGCTGACTGCTGCCTTAACCCTACTTCCTATGTAAGGTTTCTCTAACCTTACTTTAATTCCCTTTATTTTTCAGTGCTTACCCTATCGCTTCTGAAAAGCTTTCTCTGACTGCCATAGGCCAGCTAAGACCTAGGTTTCCTTCAGATATTCTCATTGAACACCCTCAGAATGACACTTACATGCTATTTTGTAATTGATTTTTTCTTATATGCATTCCCTATCAGACTCCAAGTTTCTAGAGGACAGAAATCTGGGACTAGGAATCTTTTCTTCTCCCTTATATATCCAGGTGTGTTCAATCCATAATTTTTTAAAAAAGGAAAACGAATTAATATATTACACATGGCACTGTGGGGATATTCAAAGGAACTAGAACTATGTAGAACATTAAATTCAGCTCTTTTTATTACAGGGGTGTATATTCAATAATGCCATTATATGATTAAGAAAGTAGCAAGTAATTTTTTATGCAAAGAGAAAAGCACTAGGTGTGGATTGGATAAGGGTAGAGGGATGAATTGATAGAAGATGCAAGAGGTGGATAAATAATGGAAGCAAGACACTGGGGGGTTAGAGCATGCATGGAAGTGAGGTTGGGGGGGGCAATGGGAAGATATGTACACATGAAATAAATAAATAAATAAATAAATAAATAAATAAATAAATAAATAAAATTTTTAAAAGAGATGGACAGATAATTTTAAGGTCAATGTAACTACAATTTTGTCACATTGTTGAAAAGCCTCCCTCCTTACTAAATATAATGTAATAAAATGTACTATCTGTTTTAAAAGTAGAATTAATTGAGGAAAAGAAAAGCTAACACATTAAATTGTATATGTCTATTTTCTGGAAGGAAATCTACAGATAGAAATACATTCATAAAGGGTGTCCTTCATGCTCTTAGTATACTTAAGACTCAAATTATGAAGAGTATTTATTGCATGTTTCAGGATATGAATTAACAAGTCTGTCAATAGTTTATAAAATTTTACAAAATGTCCCAAGTTGCACAGCAAAAGTTCCCAATTTGAAGCTGTGGGATCTAGGGATGTATTGAGGATTGAAGACAGAAAACCGTGAAACAGAAACAGATGGCTGTTACCTGTCTAGTGTGAAGGCATACATCTTGGTAGCTTTGTCATTCACAAGATAAGTCCTTTCCGGAAACTCCATGGTGGCCAGGATGAGAGCTTTTGCTGTGACTGTAGTATTCTTGTTGTTGCTCTGCTGCTGCTGTTTAATTCACTGGTCAGTTTGGAAAGCAAAGCAGCATTACAAATATTCACACACTTCCCAAAGAAAAAAATACAAGAGCCTTTGGGACTTAAAAGAACAAGCCTACATCAGTGTTCTTGTAGGTAAGCCCAACTTACAGCCTCCTAAAGTGCCATCTGGCCTCATTCGCTCACCCACAGGTTCCCTTCCTAGAGAGACATGTAGGGAGGATCCCTACATGAAGAGAGAGAGAGAGCGAGAGAGAATGAGAGAGAGAGAGAGAGAGAGAGAGAGAGAGCGCGTTTCCCGTGCTATCTGATTCCATTGTGTTTTCTAAGAGAGGGCTCAGCTTCTAATTGCTGATGTAGAGATTTGGTCTTCAGAGCACACCTGAGTGATCTGCAAACAACTACCCTCTGTACAATAATCTCATTTTTTCTCTCTCTTATCTTTATTTTTTGGGGCGTGGGGGTGGAGGTGGGGGCCTTCCCCCCCCTCTCTCTCTCTCTTCTCCCCTCCCCACAAGGCATTTCTCCTCCCATTTAGTTCTAAGATGACCTCTAAGCAGCTGTTAGGATTGACTTGCTTTCTCCTAGGACCATTTTGGGATTTCAGTACTGAGAAGAGGACATGGGTCATTAGTCACTGAAATCTGTAGACTGAAACCGTTCCTGGTGCAGCAGCTTTGAAACCCTTTGACAGGCAGGAGGAGGGCAGACTCAGCTTCTAAGTAAACAACAGTCCTCAGCTGTTCAAGAACCAGAATGACCTGTGTTCTCCTCGGTCAGCACATCCTCTGCTGAGGATCAGAGACTCACCCAAGGAAACCCTGCCAGGCTAACCTATCCCAACTCTTAAGAATTTTCTAAGCTGATCCCAGACACCTTCAACCACAGACTCCTAGGAATGAACATTTGATTTTACTACAAGGAACTTTACTTTCCAAATAAGAAAAGATATGATAGCCCCAGAGGAACAGCCTGGTCAAACGGCAGGCCTTTATATGTGGGGCAAAGATTGTCCGTCCAGGGCCTGTAGGGATGCATGCAGGATGGTCAGTGCTGAGGGGGAGAGGGGGAGGGAACCTGACCATGGAGTCCTTTCATTCTTCTCCCTCTGTCAACACTCACTTCTAGTCAGAAAACTCAGAGTAGTGTGGTCCAGAGTAACCCAGTGGCCCAGCATCCTGACAGTTTGTCCATCTTGATGAGCACAGACCTCAATGACCTAATACAATAAATATTGTCCCCCAGAAGGAGAATGGGACTCAATGGCATTTGCAGCAGCCAGTGAGGGGGAGAAGTCATCTTTGGCTGAGAGGGAAAAGGCAGGCTTCCTATCACCTCTGTGGTGGAGCTGTGCCACTTCTGTGACATTTCAAATACTAATTCTATGGTGCCTGGCCACCATGGCTCAGTGATTGAGCATAGATCTATGAACCAGGAGGTCACGATTTGATTCCCAGTCAAGACACAAGCTGAATCTCCAGTACGGTGCATGCAGGAGATAGCCCATCAATGATTCTTTCTCGTTATTGAGCTTTCTATCTCTCTCTCCCTCTCCCTTCCTCTCTGAAGTCAATAAAAATATATATATTTTATAAAAATTAATTCCATGGTCTTTTCATAGGACCCATGGCCTAAAAGATTATTAACTTTGCTCTGACACATGGATATGAGAGAAATGGCTTTGAGAGGCCATTTTTCCTTGTCGGACAAGTTCTGTGTCTTGTGTTTGCAGAATAAAAAACAAACCAATTCCTTCTCATGTACTTTGCAAAATAATACTTTATTCTGGAGAGGCAAAAGTAGGAAACCAGAAAAGAATTATGCTTCCATTTGTGCGACACATTGCCACATGTTACAGCATGAATTGTTCGTGAGTAGTTTCTAGCACATGTGAGAGAAATAGAATTCAGGTGGATAAATGTCAAAAATGGAGGAAACTACTTTGAAGATAACTACTTTACTTAAAATGGGGTTGAAATCCATTAAGGATAAGTGCAAGGAAGAGAAGCAATATTTATATGTAGGAAAGAGAATACTTGGCTATAAATACCAACATAAAACAAATAATGTGGAAGTTTGGGATTTTGTACAAAGAGTTTTGTCACTAGCATGTCTATGGATGCACAGAAATATTTACATCTGTTTATGATTCTGCGAGGATGGAGATACATATTATGTTGTTACAATGAATTGCTTATAGAGGCAAGGATAGAGGGAGGATCCGTGAGAAGGGTCAGGTAATACTGACAGGGTAAGGTGAAGAAGGAAAAAGAGGGCATGGGGACCTAAGTAAAAAGACAAAAATATAAAATATTGTGCCTCCCAAATCTACCATCTCTTTTATTTCTGTATAAGTTGAACTATATAAGTTGTAATTTTTAGTACCAGTATGACCTACAATAAGCAATTTCATGTCATTGAACTTAAATATATATTTACACGTCTACACACATATAAATGTATATGTGTACATGTGTGATACAGTTAAAAAGAAAAAATGTGCATAGTTTCAAGTATTGGGAAACTAAGTACTATTTTCATCAAAGGTTTGTGAATTTCCAAGTGCTACCCTTGAAGATAACTACTTTACTATAAATCAAAGCTTCCGATGTAAGTAACATAAAAGTTAGGATATAAGGGATGATGGCAAATAAACTTTTATGGTTAAAAAAAAATGCAAGTTTTGCTGCAGTAAATTTAGATGTAGCTCCATTATGATCAAGGATTGCCTGCATGCTACATTATGTAAAATATTCATCTGTTGATCACCTTATCCCCTCACAAACTCATTTTAAGGACATCATTATCCACCTCTCCCTCATAAATTGTCAGCACAATGTGTATGAAAACTACCCCATCCTTCCTGACTCACCTCTGGCCCGCTTTGGTATGCACTGTCAATCAAGGGCCAATGGCCCTAATCAGACTCCACAAGAGTCACAAAATTTGTGTTTGGAAAGCAACCCAGATCAAAAAAACACATCCCCTCTCTTATTCACAGTGGGTTTGGGTTGGCATTGTGCTGCTCATCCCAGTTTCCTAGGCAACCAGCTTCCAACCCATCCTGAATTACAGGTTGTCCTTTCCGCCCACTCTCCATCATAAGCTTGTAGCAACTGAAGGGGCAAAATGCAATTTATAGCAGTTCCCTCTGGGAATAAATATTCTGTCAGCCACAAGAACATCGCATCCCTAGCACAACCCAGAGCTAGTTGTGCTTTCCATTGCTAGCTATTGTCAACAACAGTTTCTTAATAGGATTTTACAAACAGTAGTCCTATACAGAAATAAGTTACATGAGTGTCTTAGCTTGTTTGGTATTTCACTTGCAGAAAGGATGTGTGTATTTGTACACAATCACTGATCATCCCTAGACATTAAAGTACTGAGCTTTTATGACATGCATTCACAAAAGTTAAACTCATATTTCAGAAATAAATATTTATTTGCATGTAACTCTCCTTCAAAAAGAGACATGAAAATGTGCTTGTTTCTAAATAATGTGGATTTTTCATCCTGCTTGGCTCTTTCTTGTTTGGGGGGAGGTAGGTAGTATAGTGAGGTGGCTTAATGTATATACATGGACTTTTAAATTAGACTTAGTTTCAGTTTCTGCCTTACATGTGTGATCTTGAACAAGTTACCTGAACTCAGTGGTTTTCAGTTTCTCATCTATAAAATGGATGCATTAGTAGAATCCATTGTAGAGAGTTCTTGTGAACAGTAAGAGCGGTGTGATGTGTATAAAAGTGCTTAGCAAAGTTATCTGGCATATATATACAAGTGAGTTGCTATGGACTCAGCCTTGTCTAAGTAAAATGTCTTGGCTGTCCCTGAGAAACTGGCCCCAGTCTTAGCAGAATATGGCTAAGAATTACCCAAGACTAGAAGGATCCAACAAGGAAGTAGAGGTTATTGAAAAGAAGGCCTGGGGAGTTTAACCTGCCATCAGCCGTATGAAGTGGGTAGGTACTTCACATTGGGATCAACTTCCTAAAAGAGTAGATTTGTTCCTACTTCATACCATCTGCTTAGCAGGAGAGTGCTATTCGACACGTGTCTGCATTATCTGGCACAACAGGAGAGGAAATGCAAACTCAGTCAGTGTAGTTGCCTGCTAAAGATTCTGTATGCATGCATTCCCACACAGACTATAAAGATCCCCTTTCTGAGTTGGGTAGCATTTCCTTATGAAGGTGGTTTTATGGTTATTATTACAGTGTGAGGTTTTTCAAAAGTTCCATCCAGGAACTTGAAAACAAAGACATTGGAAATTTAATTGGATTGTATTTTAAAGAACACTATGAAAATTTCATTTTAATCTAAAGTCAACATGTATAAAACATAAAGCATTCCCTGATATTTCATACTCTACTTGAAAATGAAATGAAAGTCATCTGAATTTTATTTTCTTTTTGATAAATTGGCACTATATAACTCTCTCTTTTTTTGCCACTTTGATTTTAAGATGAAGAAATGTTCCAGTGCAAATATAATTTGTATTTGTTGAAAAAAGACTTGATAAAATATTGATACTAAAACAATAAAAGAAAGATTTTATTAACCCTGATAGATGCAAATAAATAATATGAAAATAAACTCACAGGTTTTTTTTCTGTGAGGGAAAAATATTAGGGCTGGGTACTTAAAATATTTATGAAGTATGTATTTGATTGATTAGTCTCCAAGTGCCAAACTTCCTTTTCCAAGAACTCTGCAAACTTGAACTAACTAAACCTTAAATGCGCCCTCTGAGCTAGATATGCTTGCCTGTGTCTTGCAAACTCCAAAGCAGTATTCTGCTGTGTATGTCCCTGTTTTATTTACATTGCCAAGCATAAAAGGGTTCCAAGAACCTAAGCCATGATTTTAAGGCATTGGAATAAGAAACAGAAACAGAAACCTACATCTCCTTAATCTGCAAATGCACAGAGCATCACCCAAAACTAAAGCACTGGGTTCCTGAATTTAAAAAAGAGAGTCCTCTTGTTGTTATCTGCAATGGCACCATTTAATTTCCATCAGTACAGTTTACTTTCCTTTAGTGCACGGCCTTAAAGGGCCCATAATTACTCTTAGGAGAAGGATTTTCACAGCAAGTCCCTTCTCTGAATCTCAAAGCCTGGATTTGTTTGATTCGAGCCTGACAAGACTGCCTCTCAGGAGATAGTCCAGGAGACAAGACAAAAGCCGCCTGGAAGCTATCCCCTGAAAGACTCAGCTATTGCTTTTCATGTCAAACCCAAAATGCATCAAAGCAGCTGGGTTCTCTGCTTGGAAGCACAACCACAAGGCATGGCAACCAATTCATCTCTTCTTTGGGTATTAGTGAATTTGCTTCCAGGGAGTCCCTCGGTTTACATGCTGCTAATCCAATTGTAGTAAATCTCATCCCCACCAACAAAGGATGAGTTCTTTGAATTTGTATCCAATGCAAACATAGGAGGTATTATCGTACTTTTTATATTCCTAAACTCTCCACTCTACCACCCAGATATTGGTTAGTGAGATGGTGGGAGCTTCTGTTTTCCTCCCAGTCAGCTAACTCCAGATGAGAAAAGAATATTTATTTAATTATAACAAGCAAATACATGAAAGTATGTTTGCAACAGATTTTTTTTCAAGCTTCTGTGCCTAGGATAATATTCCTCTTAACCCTTAATAATCTAAGGATTTTTTTCTGAGCCTTCACCAAAATTGTGATACTTCATTATTGAAGAATAAAAGTTTTATTTTAATCATGATAAACATTCAGATTAAATTGCTAACAAAAGTAATATCCAATATACAGACAATAACAATGCCCTCCTATTTTAAGTACTGTATATGCAAAAAAATCCATAGGACAAATGACAGTTTGAATAGTTTTTGATAGAAATTGATAAGAATAGGATTTTGGTATAACCCATACTTCCTACTCATAAATTAGTTTCAAAGAAAGCTGTTAAATTGTAAACTCACCTGCCCCTTAGCCATTTGCTATTGAAGGAAACACAAAGAGAACTTGAGTCTATGATTATTGTAATGTCCCAACGAATACTAAGTTGCCATCATTTCTTAGAATCATCATTGTTATGGAGATATTGTCAGTAACTGAGGAATAGTTCTTTATAATCTGCTTTAAGCTTCATAGCCATTTCTTCTTAACTTTTTAATAAAGATGGGGCCCCAGCTAACGTGAGGTTTACTGATTAGTCCTAAGATTTCAATACATTGGATTCATTCTATGCTCAAATACATGCTTTCCACTGTTGACTGGACAGATTAGAGGCCTTTGGGCATTCCATTCTAATCCACCTAATCATTTACCACTAATTCTATTTACCAGGTAGATATGATTATTTAATTTCTGACCCAGTGGCTTAGACAATATGGTATTTTTCTGTTTCAAACTATCTTGAAGGTCATTTCACCTAGGACTAGATTACAGTATTTGAGTCTGGTTGGCATGGCTCAGTGGTTGAGCATTCACCTAGGAACCAGGAGGTCATAGTTCAGTTCAAGGCCCACACTCTATCCCCAATGGGAGGCATGTGGGAGGCAGCCAATCAATGATTCTCTCTGATCATTGCTGTTTCTCTCTCTTCTTCTTCTTCTCTGAGAGCAATAAAATATATATATTTAAAGATGAGCTTATTTGATATCTGAATCCAGCCCAACCATTTTAACTGATATGACTGCTCAATTGACCATACTATGTCATGCCGAATGCAGCCAGTTAGTAAATTCAGAGTCTGCAAGTTCTGATTTCATCCTTTTTTCTGATTTCCAGTATATCAATGAATAAGTTTACTTCTTTCTGTCCCAATTTCCTAACCAGAAAAATTTGAATGACAGTATTCAGCCACTTCACAAGACTCTCATGAGTAAAATAATCCCCCCTCATCCTTCAGATGTAGCAAAACACTACCCAAGATATAATATGGTTAAATACATTAAATACTGAGAAGTCATTTGTGTATAAAATAAATAAAATGTACCAAAAGATAAATACCACCTAAATAAACATTTTAACATGTTTTTAATTTAAAAGTAACATATATGCACAGCAGAATAACTCTAAAATTGAAGGAAGTAGATAATAAGTCCTCCTAAATAGGTTAACACCAAGGGAATGAATCAATTTTAAGATTATCCTGAATTCCTGAATACCTTCATGGAATTCTTTGTACATACACATACACACACACACACACACACACACACACACACACACATGCATACTTTTTTAACAGTCCAATATAATGTGTAGTTTAAGAATGACTTATAAACCTGTCAACAGTTAATTACTTATCATTTCTTAATTATTAATAGACTTTATTTTCTACAACAGTTTTAGGTTCATAAGAAACTGAGTGGGTACAGAGATTTCTGATACACTCCAGCCCCTCACTCAGGCATAGCCTCCCCCATTCTAAACATCCCCACCAGAGTGATACATTTGTTTTAATGGGTGAACTTACATTGATACATCATCACACTCAATATCCTTACATTTGGGCTCATTCTTGGTGTTTAGACAAATGTATAATGACATGTATCCACCCTTACAGTATCATACAGAGTATTTATGCTAACTGAAAATTCTATCACACCCACTGCTTTAAACCAAATGTTTTCCTAGTTTTTTATATGACTGCTGTCTGATGAATCCTAAGATATCATCCATAATGAGATATTTTCTTTCCTTGTGCTCTTGCTGGGAGACTCCTACTACTCTATCTACTGGAACAAAATTTGATGGCTGTGACAACCTTTCTAGAATTCCTCCATGAATCAGCACATACTATTCCATCCTTCACCTCATGTCTTGTTTACCAGCAATTGATCAGGCTAAAGTCCATAAAAGTTGCTTTGCTTTGAGATAAATGGGAAAGTAGAAAGCAAGATGCCCTCTGAGATATTGCTCAACCCAACAATTGGCACATCAACCCATCCTTCTCTTCTTCTCAAGCCTTGATGGAATTTCTAGTGCTAGTGGCTAAGCTCAAAGTCCATGCTAAGTCAGCTCTAGTGATTTAGACACACAATTCCCACTCCTGGAGAATTTATCATGTAAATTGGTGCCAGGTAACATACCATAGTAATTACAAACTAGCCAACATGTCACAGAACTGCCAATATATTTATTCTGGAAGTATACAGCATTCATATGCTAAGTGAATATCATCAGCCCGTTATCTTCAATGCCAACACTAGAAACTCTTAACCCAGCCCCTTGCATTATTAAATCTGACTTTATCCATTAAAAACAATATCACATATTATCTTATATTTCATTATGGCTTTAAAAAGGAAAACTTACTCTTTAGAGCCTTAAATTACAGATACCAGAGCTTATAATACTGTTCTGAGAAGCTAGGTAACTTGAAATGAAACATTTGCTTTGTCATATGAATCCAAATATTTTCCTGTCTTTCAGATAAATGCCACAAAAAGGTCCATCTTTTATGGCTCTGTCAAATAGTTAAAGTAATGACAGTGTACAAGAAATAATATCTCTCTCAACACCCTAAGGACAAAATTGTCCTTGTCACTCTACACTGAAGAGCTCTTTCACAGAGAGTTTCATTTATGACTTGTGAGCATAGTGTTTATAAACACTCAACATATTATTCAGTAGATGATAGGAAATGGGAAGGCTACCAAAAAAAGTAAGTTAACTTAGACACTAAGTAATGTGAGAAGACTAATTAGAAGTCTGACTTTCTAATCATTTTCCCCTGAGAACTTCTACCTGAGACTTCTTTGTTCTAGGCTTAATATCTTAAATAGACTTCAGAGGTGTTTTTTTTTAATCTAAAATGAACACCTGATAATGTGACAGTGGCCTTACTGTAATCAGCATAATGTGTAATTCGTTGCAGAGAGTTTCCATTGAACTGGTTGCCTGGTTTTTTAAATGGGCACTCAAAAGTGTAAGCTTCCATCACCTGCAAAAGGCCCCTTCAGACACCTTGCCAATACTGCCTCTTTTGCCAAGAACACTTCTTCTCCTTCTGCCTTCTCATCTACTCCTACAAGACTGTAAGCTTTTGGTGGACAAGGGCATTACTATTTCCCACTGTTGTATCCCCACTCCTTAGTATAGAGTATATGGCATATTATGGGTAAATAAATAATTTTTGAAATCAATGAATGATTGGATAGATAGGTGATGGATGGATGGATAGATGGATGGAGCACACTGGTTAGAAGCTATTACATAGTGATCAGAGTAAACCTTTTGAAATCATGAAGATTTGGATTATCACTCTACTCATTAGCTGGGTTATCATAATCTTTCTGAACCTGTTTTCTTATCTGTAAAATTGGATAATTAGATTTTTCTTAGACATTGTTATAAAGTGGAAATGCAATAATTTCTATAAAATTAATTCACATGTAAAGATAATAACAGTTACTTAGTAAATAAAGGATATGTGTATTAATACTTCATCTATAAAATCAGCCTATAATCAGATGGGCAATTATGACTGATTAAATATGAAAAAATCACAAAGGACTTTCAAATCTAGTTGTCAAGTCAACTAAGATGTAGAAAAAGTTATGAAAGGTGGATTTTTTCTGCCTTAAAAAATTACTTAAAAATTTTGGAGCTGGCAAGCATATTAAGCTTAAAAGTGCACTGCTAAAAGATATGTCTTAGCTTTATCTGTGCTTCTTTGAATGGGGGAAAAGACAGAAGAGAAAGGAGAAGATCATGCAAACTGTTGCATTGTAGAAGCAGAAAAGACTATTACACTAAGCCAGAAAAGATTCTCCTTCTTGTGACATTTCTCTGAGCGATAGGAAAATATTTAGATTCATATCATTTTAAGTTGCCTAGCTGTTCAGAACAATGTTATACAATGCTTTCATATCTGTAATTTCAGGCTCTGGAGAGTAAGATTTTCTTTTTAAAGCCATGATAAAGTATAAAATAATATGTGATATTGTTTTTGATTGACAGAGTCAGATTTAATAACCCAAGGGACTAAGGTAGAAGTTTCTGATTTCTAGTGTTGGCACTAAAGATAACCAGGGCTATTCTCTTAGTGAATTAATGTTGTATACTTCCAGTATAAATATGTTGGCAGTACTGTGATATGTTTGCTAGTTTGTGATTACTATGGTATGTCAGCTAGTATCAAGTGAATTTCTTTTCAAAGCAATTCTCTCTTAGATTATAAATTCTCAGAGAGTAGGAATTGTGTCTGTCTAAATCACTAGACCTGACTTAGCAAGAGCTTTGGGCTTAGCCACTAGCACTAGGAGTTCCATCAAGGCTTGGGAGGAAGAGGAGGATGGGTTGATGTGCTAATTGTTGGGTTCAGCATGTCTCAGGGGGCATCTTGCTTTCTACTTTCCCATTTATCCCAAAGTAAAGCAACTTCTGTGGACTTTAGCCTGTACAATTGCTGGTAAACAAGGCATGAGGAATAGTATGTGCAGAATCGTGGAGGAATTATAGAAAGGTGGCCACAGCCATCAAATATTCTTGTTCCAATAGGTAGAGGAGTAGGAGTCTCCCAGAAAGAGCACAAGGAAAGAAAATAGCTTCATTATCAATGCTTCATTAACTCTGACATTTGCTAGTTAAATGCAAATGCATCTAGATTCTATTTTTTTTCTCAAAATATAGAAACGTATTGCTTATTTCTTTCACTAAAACTTGCAGAATATACTTTATTCTGTCATTTAAATTTATAAGTACATTTTGGACAGTATATATGTGAATTTTAAAATATTAAAGAGAGAGCCAGTTTATTATAAGATATGCAGAGTTCTGCATTATTTCTCATTGGTGCAAAACTAATTGGCTTTTCCCATCCATTGCACAAATATTTATTTTTCCATTTTATCATCCTTATAATAGCAGCTGAAATTAGAAGAGGGTACAACCATCTGGCAAAACCTGCAGCAGAAGCCTTGCATTTCCCAGCATCCTACACTCATGGATTTTCTAAGCCTTAGCACTATTACTGATAAAGCTCCCTTTCTCTCCACAGTGCCACCCATTGATGGCACAAGTTACCTATGCATATCTTCATTCACAAGAACATTCGGTAATATTTTTCCCTGACCTGAAAAGAAATTCCTACAATATATGGATTATCTAAGGTCCCAGAAGTAGAAATGAAAATTGGTGGTAAGAACTCCTGGCTACTCCACTGACCACATTAGGGTTGTGCAAATCTGAGCTGGTGTCTCTTCATGTGAAATGAGAAGGAATGATGAATATCATAAGAGAATGGAAAAATTCAAAAGAAAAGAATTAGAGTCCATAAGACTAAGTTAACTTTCTCAGTTTGGGGATTAGACTTAAGGATCTCAATAAATGTAAGAAAGAACTTTCTTAAACACCCCCATTCCTTATCCTGATTAAAAAAATAAAATCTTGTGTATATCCTATCTAATAAAATGGTACTATGCAAACTGACCATACCTCTGCTATACCCACAAGCCATGCCCACCAGCCAAGCAGAGTGAGTACACAAATTAACCCAACCAAGATGGCTACATTCACAGAGAGAACAGTAGAGAGGCTTGGATTGCCCCTGGTGATGGAGGAAGCCAAGCTTTCCTCACACCCTGGCCGACCCAGACCTCTGCTTAAGGCAACAAAGTTTCAATGGCGGTGCAAGCAGAAGGTTTGACTCCACTCCAGGCTACAAAGTTTCAATTGTAGAAGATAAATAAATCCCAGATACCAGGGCCTCTGCTTGGGTTGCTGCGGGGCGGGGGCATGGCTGGCCTACAAACCACTACAGGCCCCTCACCCAAGCCACTCCACACCCCAAGGGAACACCCACCCTGATCCAGGACACCCTTCAGGGCAAACCAGCTGGCCTCCACCCATGCACCAGGCCTCCATCCTATCTAACAAAAGAGTAATATGCAGATTGACCATCATTCCCACCAAAAGATGACTTCCCCCATGTGGTCAAAAGATCCTGCCCCCATGTGGACACAAGATGGACACCACAAGATGGCCATCAGGGGAGGGCAGTTGGGAGGGACCAGGCCTACAGGGGAGGGCAGTTGTGGGCTATCAGGTCAGCAGGGGAGACTAGTTTGGAGGGACAAGGCCTGCAAAGGAGAGCAGTTGGGGGTGACTAGGCCCACAGGGGAGAGCAGTTAGGGGCAAACAGGCTCGCAGGGGAGCAATTAGGCATCAATCAGGCTGGCAGAGGAGTGGTTAGGGGTGATCAGGCTGGCAAGCAGAAGCAGTTAGGGGCAATCAGGAAGGCAGGCAGGTGAACAGTTGTGAGCCAGCAGTCCTGGATTGTGAGAGGGATGTCCTACTGCCCATTTAGGCCTGTAAGATTGGGCCTAAACCGGCAGTAGGAACTCCCTCTCACAATGCAGATTGACCATCACTCAAACAAACAATATAACTGCCCCCATGTGGTCAAAAGATCCTGCCCTCATGTGGATACAAGATGGCCACCACAAAGTAGGATTAGGCCTGAACAGGCAGTCAGACATCACTTAAGGGGTCCCAGATTGGAGAGGGAGCAGGCTAGGCTGAAGGACACCTCCACATGCACAAATTTCGTGCACCAGGCCTATATATATAAAAGGCTAATATGCTAAGTGTCCAACCATTTGGTAGCTATGGTGCACACTGACCACAAGGGGGCAGACACTCAATGCAAAGGCATGAAAGCAGGGTACAGACTGATGCATCTCAGGGGGAAAAGGGGAGGGGGGAGACAGGGAAGAGATTAACCAAAAATCTTATATGTATACTAGAGGCCCTGTGCACAGATTCATGCACCAGTGGGGATCTTCAGCCTGGCCTGTGGGGATCAAGCCAAATTCGTGCACCAGGCCCCTGGCATCCCCCAAGGGGTCCTGGATTGTGAGAGGGCACAGGCCAGGCCAAGGATCCTACTGGTGCACAAATACTTGCACTAGACATCTAGTGCTGATATAACGAGCTGGAGATCTCCTGGCTCCATGAGATATTTCACTTTAATGCCAAAATCCATGGTGTATTGATATCCAAAGTATCCCCTGTATTTTTGTCACTTTTTTGGGAACAGAAAGAGTACAAAGAGCAGAAGGGTGTCTGCCTCCAGTTCTGCTTCTTTGTAGCAATGTACTAAATCAGAAAAGAAACTCTCCTTTATTTTCTCATATAAGGAATGTGCCCACAGTGCATTGACAAATGTAGCTGACTTACTGAAGATTGAGGGCAAAGATAAAAGAGGAAGTCAAATTGCAGCCAGGTGGCAAATCTGAACTGGAACCATAGTCATCATTGTTCTAAAAAGATACTCCTGTCCTCTTACTAATAGGCTTAGGGTTTTGCCTCATCTTTCACTCACCTGTCTCAGTCTGTCCACCTTGCTGACTTCTATCTCTTCATTCTCTTCTTTTTTAATTATTATTCTTTTCTCTTCCTCTTGGAATCATACCAAATTTTTTAATATATTACTTTCAGAGTAATTCAGGAGTAATCTTTAGTTGCCTGTTTAGTTAGCTCTCAACCCTACACTAAGATATTTACAGTGGTACCTCAAGATACGAATGCCCTAACATACGAGATTTTTGAGATACGAGCCGTGGAGTGAGCAATTTTTGCTTTGAAATATGAGCAACATTTGAGATAGGAGTAATCGCGCGGATCGGCCGGCTGCACAGGACCCACCAGTTTACCGCGACTCGAGCGTCTCATAGTTTCCCACGCCTCAAGGTTACGGAACGAATTAAACTCGTATCTTGAGGTACCACTGTATCTTCCCAAATGAGAAGAGTTCTCTCACTGAAAAGAATTATGATGTCAGAATTTTTGTATCTTGACCTTCTTCCCCCTGGTTTCATTAAATGGTGGTATGTATATGTGGCAATATTGGGGTCATTCACTGATTTTTAAATCTCTTCTCTTTCTGGACACAGAGGAGGACTTCTCGGCCCCCTTGAGATGGGATGTGAGCATGTTTCTAGTTATGTCCAATTGGTTGAGGATGAAAGTGGTTGAGGTATTTAAATGCCAATGTGAGATTCCCCCAGTACTGATGTTGCACTGCTGTGGCTAGAAATTGAGTCCACTTCAAGCTGAGTGCCTAAATGACAACAATGAATGAACAAGGTCTCCCTACTGACCTGCAGTGGACAGGGGAGACATCTTTGTTGCTGTGAGCACCTGAGATCTGTGGCTTGTTTTGTTTTTGCAGCATAATCTAGCCTCTCCTGACTAATACAGTATTTTGATCACAAAGGGGTAGCACAACTTCTCCTTGTGGCAAAAGTTTGCATCCCCTTGGGCCAGATTTTACATTTAGAGGAATGAGCATTTAAAACAGGTTCTGCCCTTCGACAGTGCTCTCTCTGAATTTCAAGGCCTGAAAAGACACAATTTTTAGAGAATTTGCTCATGAGGATCAGTTGGTCCTTCTGCTCATCTACTCCCTTCCCCATTTCTGTCTCTGCTTTGAACAGGGCTTAACAAGAACTTTTCAAGTTGAAATTAATCAGGCACTTTCTTCTCAAGTGCAAACAGAAAGTTAAAAAAAGAGAAGGTATATTTCCAAAGCAAGTCAATATATGGTTGTACCAGCCAATGCCCAATGCAGGGTCTTTGTTCAGTTTCTTCATCAATAGTCCCCAATGTATTCAGTGTACCATCAACCCTGAAAATGAAATGAGACGTTAAAATAGCAACTTGCTTGTATATGAGGTATGTTCATAATGACATGTTGTGTTCTGAAATTAGACTATGAGATTATTGCACCACTATGTAAAATTACTAAAAATTCTTGAAATGTACACACAAAGCAAGTGAGTTTTATGGCAGGTAAATTAACTTAAATTTTTTTAAAGGGACAAAGTAAAATATATTATTGCTTTGAATCAAGCATGATTTTAAAAACCAAATATTGCTTTATGTTATGAAATTGTCACATTATTCAGCACAAAAAGATACCATAGACTTCCATTTCAGTATTTCAAGAAGTATGATTGTGTCCCCAAGATATTAATGACTGGTAATTAAATTAGTTCAGATTCCTAATTAATGCTTCATTGAAAGTTTCCATCGTGCTATTTTAGTATGGATAGCCTGTTGATGTAAATGTCATCGTTAGTCTGGTTCCAAATTCTCTTTATGCTTTGCATAAGATCAGGAAGATCACATTTTTAGAACACGAGGCCCAGGGGAATCGACCTTTTTGTCTCTGTGTCATCTGAGTAAAGGGTAAAGTTTATATGTTGGCACATTCTGTCTACTGTCATGTATTTAAATCTAGTCCCATAAAAGGATGGTTAATTTCCCAGTGGCAAAGAGCAAATAGTGAAGGTGGCGAGGATAGAACCTGGCCTGAGGTATGCCCTCTAAGTTGACAGAAGATACAAAAACTTCCCACTCATTCGTTCAATCAGTGTTGGTTGCATGCCTGCTCTGTGTCAGGCAATGTGCTCAGTGCTAATGCTGCAATGGTGACCAAGTCCATAAGGTCCCTCATATATTTTAATGGTACAGAAGAGTGCCCAGTACAATGTCAAAAACTATGACAAACTCAGGCATGATTTGCGGAGCGAATGACTCAAGGATTTCCATACAGAGGAGCAGAGCCCCATGGAGGAAAATGGAGAATGAGGCCCTCCGTGGAGTAAAAGCAGTGTGGCCATCAGCAAGAACACCAGGGAAACTACAAAGCTCTGTGATCCTCGTTTGTCAGAAAGGTGACTTAGGCTACAATGAGAAATCAGGCAGCTCAAAGGTCTTCAGTAGAATCCCCAGAGCCTAAGTGCAGTACCGAACCTAACACCAAGTCCTACTGAATGCAAGTATGAGAATGCTTACAATTGCTTGCTTCGACTATGGCTTCATCTGGGGCCCTCAGTGCACGTCAGACCTCAGAGGAAGAGTCTTTGTAGATGGTGAGCCCATCCGTAGGAAGCTGCGATGAGTACAGACTATGAGAAGCTGCATGGCCGTGGTTAAGGGTATGAGCTCTGGGAGCAGAAAACCTCAGTTTGAATCCACATTCTGCCATTTATGAACTAAGTAACTTTGAACAGATGATTTAATCAGTTTCTTTATATGTAAAAACATCGATGATCATAATAGCATCTAATTTATTGGATTATTGCCATTATTGAATGAGATAAGAATATTACCTAACCTTTCACAAACTCCCACAATATATTATATTATTAAAGGATGCCAGGGCCTAGCCTTTGCAGCTGCAAATAGGTTTTTAAATTTCATTTACCTACATAAGATTCTACTATAAACCAATAAGAGTGAGTCTGTGGTCATGCAAAAGCCAGTCTGTCATTGCTTCTAAACCTTAGTTACTAATAAGTAATTAGCTTGAGTATAAACATCCAATACAGCAGTTTCAGATGTAAATAACTACGCTAATACCATGGTTTGCTTTTCAGTAAAAATGAACATATCATAGGTGACATTGTAAGAATATCTTACATCTATTAATATGCACTGTGCCTAGAGTTATGTACTAAAGTTTCCCAATACTCTAGGCCTCCTGAGAACATTGTAAGGGTGGGGTCTTACGTGGTATCAGCCAAGCAGAATGAAACTTCGGCTTAATGATCTTACTTAGGACCAGATGATGTGATATGGAAGTGGGGATCCGAGAGGTTGTAGCATGGAGGAAGGAAGAATGGCTAAATAGGTGGTCAGGGTAGGACGATAGACTCATTCTTCAGAAATTATATTCTTCTCACACTCTGCTTAGCTTCCCCTTTGACTAAAGTGGATGTGACAAGTGAAATAGCTACTTCAGGGGCCAGAAGCCCGGCATTGACCAGGAGTCTCTTTTCTCGTTTGAAAACTCAATCTCAGTTATGAAGATGGAGAAGAGACAACATAATTGGCTCCCAGCAAACTCTAGCCCAAATGTTTCCCCAATACAACATGGATGAACTAAGGGTCTGGGATGGCTAAAGTCTTGAATTACTTTGTGAACATAGTGGAACATTGAGATTATTGTTTAGAAAATACCCTCAACCACTAACCTCACAGTGTACCACATTCAGGTTTCTCTAAGACTGCAAGTGGAGCCTGCCTGAACCCCTTTCAGAAAACGTGCATCTGTCCTTTCTGAATTGGAGTCTCTGTATGCCTTAGCATGAGAGGCAAACAAAAGGGGACTACTGTATTCAGTTTCTGCCAACTCAGATTCCCCATGGGCCTCAGGCCTGTCTCAGAGGTTCAGAGGTAGTTGCCTGATTTCTAATATCACATCTTTGAGTTTCAACTTTAACTGAACTGTTTACAGTATTTTCTGTCTATAAATTCACCAAAAGGTTACCATCACCCGATGGCAACGCAAAGATAAATGACTCAGATTGTTGTTAGATAATTAAAGACCATTTTTCACACATCAAAAGAAAATGAATATATCTTTCAAGTAAGGAGGCATGCTGAGAGAAGGAACAAGATATCTCCAGAGACATGTACACTTGAGATGGCTGCTCTTTTTAAATATATTTATGCAAAATAAATAAGAGGGGTCTTCTGTAAAATAGTACTCCAAATCTATATTAGCCTGGACTGCTATACACTTTCAATTTCTGAAAATATGACTTATCTGGTCTGGCAATGCATTAAGAAGGCTCTGTGGTTAAAAAAAAATGAGCTATTGATCTTAGCAGATTTTAATTTAGATTAGTTCACTTTAAAGTGTAATAAATGGCGGGGCTCACATGTTGAATCACTAAGGCAACAATTATTTTAAGAGCATCAGTCATCTGTGCTTCCAATTTAATCAAATCTCTTTATAGAGGTTTTACACAGTGTTTGAAATCACCACATAATCTGTCTATGAAAAGATGTTTTGAGTTGTATGTCAGAAGTTGAAGAGAAATTAGAAAGACAGCTTATAGTTTTAAAAGTCCAATGATGACAGGTGGATATTTGCTTTTATTTTATGAGCAGTTGTTTTTTTGTAAGGTTTTGTGTGTGTGTGTGTGTGTGTGTGTGTGTGTGTGTGCATTTGAGAGTGAGAGAGAGAAGGTATAGTATCTGAACTAGAAAAATAACCCAGATGGTTTCTGAGTTAGATTTGCAAAGCCCAAACATCTTTAAGAAGTTAGGATAAGACCAATTACATTCCCTGTGTGACAGCTAGGAAATGAATTCTTGGTCGTGTTCTAAAGGAAAAGGCAAATATAATAAAAAGAGAAAAGATGAGAAAGAGCCAGCTGTTAGCATTAACTTGCAGTTTTACCTTAGAAGCCAAATATTTAGTCTAAAAGGCTTTGACCTCTGACCTTTAAGGTTTCCCTAAAGATTTCATCATCTTGGTCCCTGAGATGCTAGTGCCTCCCTGATGAGACAGAGCGGCCTTCACTTCAGTAGCTGAGACCTCAAGCCCTCTCTTAATCTTATGCAATTTTCATGCTGCCATCTTTCCTGGCATTTGTGCATAAAACAATATAAAACATTACAATATCAGTGACATCTGAGGAATTCATCTAAAATTCTATTTCACTATTTAATAATTAAAAGTTAAAAACCTCTCTAGCTTTATAGCACTCTCTAACAAGAATAAATTTCATTGATAAGGCATCCTCCTTCCCAGTACTAGAAGCTGTTGGCAATTCCTGCAGAAATGAGTTTTGTGATTAATAAATCATGTCCTCTGGGCTATGACTTCATGAATGAAGCTCTGATTGAAGTATTGTTAACAGATTTCAGAATTCCCAAGTATCCACCCACTTACAGGTGTGTGAAATGAGCCTAGGTGCCTCCATTTCTTCATTCATAGAATGGGGCTGGGCACTAGTACTTACTACACAGGACTGTTGCAAGGAGTAAATGAGTCAATGCAAGTAAAATGCTCAGTACAGAGGTCGACATACAAAAAACGCTACATGTGTTGGTTCTTGTTATCATTGTTATTGGGGTTTTTTTGTGTGTGTATGTTATTCAGAAGAGCCTTTTGCTTCACATAACTGAGAAATTCTTAAAGGAAAAGCCCTAGTTCTGGGAGGACGAAAATTACAGTAGCTACAGGTTGTTTTTTATTACTTTTTGAGCCTTAAGCATTTCTAAAATGTCCCCATGTTCATTTTTAAGAGCCTAAAATTCACTAAGTAGGCAGGAGAGGGAGCAATGTTCTTCAATAGGAGTAGAGGCAACACTGTATGATTGGAGAAGATTTAGGGGTCTGTTGGTTTCAACCCTGGCTCATGCTTGAACTCACCATATACAAGCACTTCCTACCAGTGAAACCATTGCTCCTATTCATATGCACATACCTGGAGAATAAAAGTGCTAAGTCCCTATTTCCTAAGATACTCGAATGTCAACTAAACCATCACAATGTTTCCAACTAATGTCTGCTTGAGAAGAGATTGTAAGGTTGGCAAGAAGAAAAAGAGTGATGAACAGAATAGCCAGGCTACCTACCAGTTTGTGAAGTATGCTGGGAATAAGGTGTAATTAGCAATTCTAATTCTACTTTTCATGTAAATATCAAGGCAAACATGAAAATAATACCCATAACTATGCCACTTGTGCATTGTAGTATGTTTTTTATTTGGAGCAAAACAGAAAAGAGTGGGCTTCTGGCTAGGACACTTGGAATTGCCCATATTCTACCCTGGACCGTATCTGAGCCATAGCTCTTACTCCTCCATAAAAATCTATACAAACCTTCCCTCCATGCCACTCACAATAAAAACACACAACACACAATATAAGCAAAAAGAATGTATCCTCCAGAGAAGTCCTGACCCCAACCCTCCCTTCCTTTCAATTTACCCCCAAACTCCTGGGTTAAAAATCTGGAACCACCAATGATTCTGCATCTGCTATCCTCTGGAGCATCCTCTTCAGATCTCAGAAGGGTTGGCCCCTTCTCATCTCATAGATCAGGTCTCAGCTTATCTCCCTCTGCCTCCATGAGCGCTTACTCAATCACTCTGTGGAAAGTGGCCCTCAAGTCTCACCCTGTCTTCTGTTACCTTCCTCCTCTTGCTAGCTGTAATGAACCTATTTTATTTGTTTGGTTGCCATCTGCTTCCTTCACCTAAAAGGAATCTCAGGGAGAGAAAGGACCTTGTCTGGCTTCTGCCTAAGTAGATGCTCAGTGCCTGTTTGTGGAGTGAAACAAAATTACAATCATGAAAGAATACTTGTCATGTGAATATTTGCTGCTACTAACAAAACAAAAAAATAGTAACCCGATGAAGGGCCTGGGAAGTGACCAGGGGGATACAGGATGGAAGGTGCACAAGTAAACACCCCAAAAAGGAACAAAGAGAATTGGGACAAAAGACTGGTGGGAGAAGGAGGGCAGACAGGGATGATACTCAATGCTGGGCAAAGATAGCCTATAGCTATTCACAAATTTGCCTGCATCACATACTAGCTAGGGCAGTTCTCTTGCTGGTTTCCCATGTAGAGAAACAAGGTGATTATCTTAGAGAGTTAAAATTCAGATCTCCTTCTCGTTGCTGGGGCTGCGTGCGGCCCCCCTGGCAGTGGGTCATTGTCTCACTGCTGTGGAATATTTCACGGCTGGCTGGGGAGGCATGAGCTCCAGAAGGCTGGTTTTTCTGTCACACCCCCTACTTGTCTCCAAGTCTCAGGGAGCTAAGAATCTGCTGAATGCAAGGAGGTAGGAATCCAGAGCGTCTGGCTCACTAAACAATCAGCTCCTTCACTTTTCAAAATGAAACACCATGTAATAGGAAGGCTAGGGATTTAAGGCTGACAGGGGTCAGCTTACCCTTTGATGGGAGAATTCACTCTAGTGGTTCACCCACTGCTTAAGTGTTCAATAATAAAACTTAATTCCTCCAGATTGATTTTCCACTCTCCATCATCATCAAATTATTGCCACCCCACGGACTATATTCCCTCCTGCGTCTCCGACGCTGTGTGGTGGAGTCTGAATAACAACTCAGACGTGCAAGATGAGAGGGAGGCATGAAACAGGAATGTAGCGCCTCAGCGATGGGTCTTGTCAGTTGAACATTGGCTTTGTCTTTCTCATCCAAATACTACTCTAATTTCACCTAACAGTTGCTTCCAGCTATAGACAGGCAGTATGAGAGCACTTCCATGGAGAAGCTTTATACAACCCAGGAGAAGAAATATCCTCTTTCTAAGTGGCATGTGTCTGAATTATTGACTTTGGTAGCTAATAGGACCAGCGGTTCATTCCTGCCGAAGCTGACTCATCACTTTCTAACGATCTACTGATAGTTTTCTCCAACCTTTGTGTATATTTCAGGATCCCACTTCACCGAGAGTTTACTAAAAGGGCAGGTGATGAAAATGTAGTCTCTAAGTTATCTTTCATGGTTTTGTTTTGCAAATCTACCCATGTCTTCACCATTGTGTGAACCTACGTTATTGTACCATGAATTCTAATTATTTTGTATATTACATCCTCCTCCTGAAATAAACACTCATGAGGGCAGAAGCCAAACTTGCCATACTCAATGGTTTTCCCAAGTAGTCAAGCTCTCATTAAGTTTTACTGAAATGAGTGGAATGTAGAAAACATCTCCGGCAACCATTTCTGTATCCATCTAGCTAAAAAGCAGTAGAACCTCACTGTGTGCTGGCATCTTAACCAACCTGTTATTCGCATCTCTGAATCCTAGAGATAAGAACGCCTGAACACAGACTCATAATGCAGGAAATTGTTAAATCAGAAGCAAATTCCAGCTCCTGGGCAATGCAGCCAGGCACAATATACAGAAATGTCTCCAAACCTTAATAACAGCAATGTCTGCTTTTGAACAGTGCCAACACTTTCACAACTGTTTTCTCATTGGATCTTCACAATAGCACACGAGGGAGGAAGGGCAGTTATTACTAACTTCATTTTGAAAAGAATGCATTGAATCACAGCACAGATAAGTGACTTGCTACAGTTCCATAGCAAGCATCAGAGCAGAAAGTTGGCAATGTAGGTTTCTAGTCTACAGTTCATACTTTTCCAACTAAACTGCATTATCACATATGCTTTCTTCATGTACTTTTCATACATTTATTTGCATACCAATTGCCTGAGGATCTTGGTAATACACAAACACTGACTCAGTATGGCTAAGGCAGTATCTGATATCCTGTATTTCTAACAAACGCCTAGGGGGTTACTGATGAAGACCAGTTTGAGTGGTTAGGTGCCAGAGGGTGGTGACCATGCTAATCTATCTTTATATCTCCACTGCTTGGCACATTGTAGGTGCTCAATAAGTATGTGTTGACTTAATGAAATAAGTCAACAAGTAAGTCAGTCATACTTGACTCACTTTTGGTATCTCTAGTGCCAAATAAATAGTAAAACGCCCAGGAAATAAGTGGTGAATTAATGAAATTTATTAAGCTATCAATGGAACAAGGAAAGTGCTGATGGGAGAATTCCTTTGTGATCAGACTCAATGCGAAAACAAAGGACTTTCAGAGCAGAAGTTTCCTTGGGATATACCCCACCCAGTGCTAGCTATTGAGTCCACAATAACACATTTTACGTATGTGTTCACATCATCAGAGTATATTCCTGACCCCCTACACAAATTGATGCCTTTTTTCCAAGTGTTTTCTGTGCCTGGTCTCCCTCAGACTTCCTGCCAAGGCTCAATGAAGTAAACCCATTTCATCTAGGAAAAGAAATCTGGGTTTTTCCTATCTCCCCAGCAGAGCTGAAATTAGAGCCCAGGCCTTTTGCCTCCCAGCCCAGATCTTGACACTCGGCTGAGTCTCAAGGGGTCTTTCATACACAGCAACAATGTTATCTGCACAGTGCTCCTGTGTGGTGAAGTGGGGAGGGCGAGTGGTTGTGCTTCAAATAAAATATTTAACTGTCCTCGACTGAGTTATGAAATAAAGGGCTTTGTTAAGAGTAATGGATGAATAAAACAGAGCTTAATTAAAATTCTCTGAACAGTTCATAAAAGAGAACAATGCAACCCACATTCAACCATTTTCTAGGAATCTGGCTCAAGGTCTGAGGTGCAAGACACTCTGGCACTTTTAATCTGTCTCAGAAAGTTTTAAAGTCCTTGCCATGTATAAATCAACCCATGAATGATGTTATCTTGGCAAATTCCTAGCAGAAGCAATTACGTTTCTCAGGAAGTGGGGACGGGGAATGGCGGGGAGGGAAGGTGGGAGGGAGTAATAACCAGAATGGAGAGGAATAGAATGTCATCCCCGCCTTTGCAGCCCAGGTGTGGCCTGTTCTCACCCACCTGGAGCCACTTGACTCCCACCTAAGGCACAGGTTAGCCCCATTATCCTGGGACATTTCCAGATGTTGAAAAGAAAGACATTTTGGAATTAAGAATCAAAAACGTTTTAATTTTAAAGAGAAAGAACAAAATGCCTCCACCGGGAGCAGAGCTGGTGTGCTGTGCAGATACTGAGACCATTTATCGGGACTTAAGTTTCCCTCCATCTTTCAGCTCTGCATCCTTCCATGTTGACTTCACTGTAGGGAAGGTATCCCCTCAGATGCCAGGATGGCCTCCAGCCCCTCAGACCTCCGTTGGCATAGTTCAGTAGCCCCAATGGAAAGAGAGTGCCTCTTTACTACAAAAAGTTCATACAAAAGCCCCGAACTCACTCTAAGTTGGTTAACTTATCAATCACCATCGCCAGAGAATAGGGTGTTCTATTTAGCCAGGCCTGATTGAGTGTGTCCTGGTGGGCTGGAGAATAGAGCCCCCGGAAGCACAATAATCCAGAATTTAGAAGGAGTAGTTCCCCAATGAAACCTAAGGTGCTGTTACTAAAAAAGAAAGAAGGGATGGTGAGTAGGCAAGCAGGGCAGGCTACTACTAAGTCTGATGTTATATTTTGTCTGAATTCTGGTAGCTAGGTTTCTCCTTACTTCCAAAACCCAGTCCATAATTTGAACACTATTTCTGATAACTAGCTCCCTATCTTTCTTTATATCTGGATCCTATCTTGCTAACATACTGGAAAGCTACAGTAATCATAAATAGTAGTGTTTATCAGATACTGAGTTTGTGCTAGAATTTGTGCTATGCATAATATAGCTAATTTTATCATCACGGACACATATGAAGATGTGTTTTGTCATAACTCCATGTGTAGTTGAGACACCTGGGGCTCAGAGTTCAGTGGCTTTCCTAAGGTAACATGACAGTTATGGGGAAAGCAAGATATAAAGCTCTGTTGGATTTCAGAGTCTAAGTAATTAATCACCATGCCCTGTTGCCTGGCTCCATTTTCATGGATGTCTTTACAGGTAATGGGACTTCTCTACAAGTGATGCTTGCCTGTTCTATGGAAAATCACTTGACATCTTTGGACCTTAGTCTCCTCATCTGTAAAATGGGAAAGATGATACCTGCCCAAATCTGCCTATCTCATCCCACAACGCCATTGTGGAGATGAAGTGAGATGATGTACCTGTAATTAAATGTGATTAAGATGATTCCTCATGTAATCAACTTAAAAGAATAGGACTTAGAAACATATATACCACACCAGTTCCCATAGTTACTCACTTGTAACTCTGCCAAGAACATGCACCCCTTTCAGCCCAGACACTCTGGGACTCAGTGCACTTTATCCCCAAGAAGGAGCTTCACTGTGAGTCCCCTGCCTGGCCTGGTGTCCAGCCACCTCCTGAAGATCCTTCACTCTCAGCTTCATGCAATCCTGCTGTGCAAGGCTGATGGCCACCCCTGGGAGGCCATGTGGGTCACCATTTCCCCACCCAGTGCCCCATGACACGTGGGCATCTATGTCATTACTCCTGCTTGTTTCATCATTTTGGCACTTACACCCCCAGGACTGGAAAACAACTCCTCAGCTCTGTCATTCAGAATAAACAAGTGATGGAATGCACAGGTTTAGACTTCAATTTCTACCTATGTGATGGCTTTTTTAAGCTAATGTCTCTGAATTCCTCTAAAATTCAGTGGAGCGGAAAGAATGTTGACAAGTCTCGGCATCTCTCTCTGGGGCCCATCCCAAACATCAATAGCAGCCACATCTTCTGTTATCTTCTCGTGGAGGTGTTTTCTCTTCAACATATTTTTATTCTAATAATCTTACCAGGTATACCGATATTACAAGATATAATGGGGATAAAAAATTCAGGAGTTCTTTTTAAGTGAACAAAATGCTTTGCACATCAGTTTAGTTTTTCAAACAGAGAGAGCTTGGAAAATTCAATAAAGAAAGGGTTATTTTATGCATCTTAATCAGTATAAATGCTGAGCTGGCTCCTCTGTGAAGCAGTTTCCTGGCTGGTACCTGGGGTGGTAATTCCTTTTAGATCCTCCCCTCCAAAGAATGTCTTCTTTGAATTCTCAGTATTTGTCCTTAACAGCACTAAGGCTCTTTGTTAAAGACTTTTTACCTTGGTAGATGAAGTTGAAAGCATACAAGACTGTTGAGATAGCAATTTCTCAACTTAATAACAGTGTGTCTTCAGCAAAGTAAATACAGATGCCGTGGCTTAAATGGGTTTTCAGCCTGGTCAGATAAGGGGCCATTCATTAAACACAAGTGGACAAACAATTTCCCAGCCAAAATATATTCGGGGCTCTTGGGTGTTTTAAAATCTGGTGAGTTACTTCTTTTGCTTTTTCCTATTTGCTGGACTGGATATGTTTAAAGGTGAATGGAACCCATCGTCATGACCTTAGTGATCAGGGATGTAATGGATGGCTAGGAAGTTTTCTCAGGAGCTAGAAGGACCTTTTCCTTGCAGTTTGTCTCTTTTTCTTTGTTAAGCTACTTAACCTCTCTGAATCTCAGTTTTCCCACTTACTAAATGGAGAGCATTTTAACTTCGTCTTTAGAGGAGGTAAATTCATGTTGTCTATTGTTATTTCCTTCTTTTTGTAATAACGACACCTTAACATTCTTTGGAGAATCATTTCTTCCCTATTCTAGTGAAATTTACACGGGGCAGTTTCTTCAAGATTAGGTGTATTACACAGGCCTTGCCATGAGCGTCGGTCCCTTTGGCCACTGGGATTGGTTCAGGCCTGGCACTGATCCAGTTTAACTGGATTGATCCATCAGTCAAGACACATTCTCTTTCCATGGGATATCCACTTTCAGAGCATGAAGACTAGAGCCACAGAGAGGGCCTGTCAGGGAGCAAAATAGACACAGAGGAAAGAAAATGACCAAAAAAATGTTGATACTAAAATCAGGAATGCAGGTTTGTTAAATCCTCAAATAGGTAACAGCTCTTAGAATTGTATACAATAAATACTCCATAGTGATTTGTTAGAGGAGTAGATAAGGGCATTTTAGATATTGTGTTGCTCAACTATACTATTCAACTTCCTGGAAATTGGTATAACTTCTTGTAGAGTGGACCCAACAGGACCAAAGGCCAGATCTCCATGCTTACTCACCCACCTTCAGGGATTCCTCAGCAACTCCGAGAATCCTCTATCAAAGGATTCCTCAAAGAAGCTGTATGAATGAGACAGGCCACATTCCTGATCTTCATCTTGGTGTCATTATCTGTGGAGAAGGGATAACGGTGGCTTTCTAAACTTGTTTAGGGTAGTTTGTGAGGATCTCATAAAACCGTGAGAAGGATCGTTCTCTATTCATCAGCTTAGCTTGGGCACCGAGGGCATCTCCCCTGAAAATGGTCCACTCCCTTCCTAACATAGCACTAGAAATTCACTCATTTCTGGAAAGAGTTTTTATACAAATAAAATTGAAATAACATGTTAGACCTACTATGGTCAGTATTACAAATCACTCCAAATACCATTCAGCTTATTTTTGTTATCTGGGAGCATTTGATTTAAATATTGGCCTCCTATCTATATTTCTAGATTTCCCATCAAGCAATCCTTGTGTAGGCAAAACTGCCAAATCCTTAAATAAAAGTTTTAACTATGAAATATTGTTATGAGGTGGCTGATATTTTAATCAAACTGTTGATGATTATTTTAAATGTTTTAACTGTTCCATTGATGCCCCAAAGCTGTTTTAGGGAGAAATGTAGTTTTACTCATCAAAATAAAACATTATGCAAATATAGGAGAAATCCAAGATGGCGGCATAGGTAAAAACCTACACTGCTGCCTCGCACAACAATTTCAAAACTACAACTAAAAGACAGAACGGACATCATCCAGAACCACAGGAAAGCTGGCTGAGTGGAAGTTCTACAACTAGAAGAAAAGACAGGGGCTCACGGAGACTCAGAAGAGCTGCAAAAAGCTGAGGTACGGAGACGCGCATGTGGTGCCGGAGTACCTGGCTGGCTTTCTTTGGCGGGAGGGAAACGGAGACTCTCAAAGGCATTGAACCCCTTATCCTACGACACTAAACCCCAGATCCAGCCGAAACTCATACGGGGGAGTTTGGACTGTGAAAAGGGAGAAGTGCACGGAAACTTAGGGGAGTTGCAAAAGATCAAAGGCCTGGTGGCGGAGCGCATGGCACTGCACGCAGGTCAGACTGCTGATTGTGCCGCTGGCTTTCGCGAGTGGGTGGGGGATAGACCCTCCCAACTGTGCCACTTCTGACTCCACTAAGCCCTTGTTTCGGACGAAACCCTAGAGACCTAGACTCGTGTGGTCCTGGTGCGCAGGGGAGCTGGAAAGGCAGCGATTAGAGGCACTGTGGGCTTGCGCACAAGGACCGCTCCAGCCATTACCCAGTCACGTGAGACTCAGGGGCCGTGGAGGGCGGGGCCGACTGGAAGGCAAGGCGGTCCCTTAAGCCCTGAGACTCCACCCTCCCAAGCTCAGCAGAGGTTTCTTCGGTTTTGCGTCTGGTGTCATAGGCTGAATTCAACACAGAAGTTTCCCCGGCATAGGGAAAATGCCGAGACAAGGGAAGGGATCACAAACAAAAGAAATGGAGGAAAAAAACGACTGGATATAGAGTTCAAAACTACACTTATAAGGTTTTTCAAGAATATGCTAGAAAAGATGGATAAATTTAGTGAGACCCAAGAGGAGATGAAAAAGGTCCAACTAAAGATGATAAAGGACCAAATAGAAATTAAACATACACTGACTGAAATAAAAACTATTATACAGAGTCCTAACAGCAGACTAGAGAAAGGCAAGGATCAAGTCAAAAATTTGAAATATAAAGAAGCAGAAAACATTCAACTGGAAAAGCAAGAAGAGAAAAGAATCCAAAAATGTGAAGATAATGTAAGGAGCCTCTGGGACAGCTTCAAGCGTACCAACATCAGAATTGTGAGGGTGACAGAGGAAGAGAGAGAGCAAGATACTGAAAACCTATTTAAAGAAATAATGACTGAAAACTTCCCACATCTGGTAAAAGAAATGGACTTACAAGTCCAGGAAGCACACAGAACCCCAAATAAAAGGAATCCAAAGAGGACCACACCAAGACACATCATAATTAAAATACCAAGAGCAAAAGACAAAGAGAGAATATTAGAAGCAGCAAGAGAAAAACAGTTCATTACCTACAAGGGAGCACCCATACGACTGTCAGCTGATTTCTCAACAGAAACGATGCAGGCCAGATGGGAGTGGCAAGAAATATTCAACGTGATGAACAGCAAGAACCTACAACCAAGAATAATCTATCCAGCAAAGCTATCATTCAGAATTGAAGGGCAGATAAAGACCTTCACAGAGAAGAAAAAGCTAAAGGAGTTCATCAACTCCAAACCAGTATTATATGAAATGCTGAAAGGTACTCTTTTAGAAGAGGAAGAAGAAAAAGGTAAAAGCCAAAAAATTATGAACAACAAATACATATCTGTCAACAAGTGAATCTAAAAATGAAGTGAACTAAAAATTTGATCAACAGAATAAACTGGTGAATATAATAGAATCAGGAGCACAGAGAGGGAGTAGACTGATAATTCTCAGGAGGACAAAAATCATAAAGCATCAAACAGACTGTGAAATTACAGCAGAAAGATTAAAGTTAGGTGAGGTAGATAAGTGATCAATCAAAGGACTTGTATGCATGCATATAAGCATAACCAATGATCACAGACACTGGGGGGTTGGGATATGCCTGGGAGGGAGGGGGTGCAATGGGGAGATATGTATAAAAAATTAATAAAAATTTTAAAAAAAGATAGATAAAAAAACATTATGCAAATATAATATTGATGCTGATAAATATTAAACAATGAACTTCCTTAGAACTTTTATCCCTGAAAAGTTGATGACCCTATACTTCATTAATTACATATTTCAAAGCAAGCTGCTTGATAATAGAATGGTAAAGATAATGAGCATGAAGGAGAGGTCATTTGGAATGACTTGGTTTTGATTCACTTACTATAACTTATGAGACTTCTCCATAAAAACAAAGTAAAAGTAATTATCCCAATCCCTGAACTACTGTCTTTGCATTATAGTTGACTTTGTGATGACTTATACCATTGATTTTTCAGTGTTTATTATTGCTGATTTTTAGCTGAGCTTATGGTTCAAATATCCTATCTAAATTTGGTTCTCTGATAGCAATGAATGGATGATTCACCTCTCATAGGAATGATGGAACTTGGATCATAGTGTCAGTCACCAATAGTGGATTGAATGTCTGTAGACATAATAAAGCTCTGTACCAAGCGATAGTATCATCTTTTGCCCTTAAATAACAGTCCTCATTTCTAGCTAGTATAAGAAGTTCATCTTCAATAACTGATCAGTCAGTGGGACAGAAAATCTGTTGTTGGCAAGATATGTTTAAAATGGCATTATTCCATCATTCTCATCTCAGAGACGCTTTCCATCTACTCACACCCAATGCACATTGCAAGACACTGGCTTATTCATGCAGCAACTGATTACCATTACCTTTTATTTTACTTTGTCTAAAAAGAGCAAAGGTAAACTCCTCTGAGTGCTTCTTGGCCTATATTCTATTCTTCAATATTAAATTAAATGCAGAGTTAATATTAACATGCTGCTTTGGTGTGCTGCAAAATGGTTTCAAGCTCATCTTAACAAGGACAAGGTCCTGGCAAAAGTACACTGTCAGTATAAATGTTTGTTTCCCACAGTGGAAATGAGCAAAGAAAGATTCATAGTACAAGAAATCAATCATTGGCGTGTAAGAAAGTCGTAGGAACCTCTGCTTACTCTGTTTCTGTGACCTAGAAATTTATCAAAGGAGATATTATGTCTAAAGTTGTGCCATATGACTAAGTGTCATTTTCCTCAAAAGAAAATGTGTTATGCAGATAAAATGTTGTTATTTTTTTCCCATCGGTAAAGCATATGTGGGTCATGCATGACTGGAGAGACCATACCATTGGCATCATTGCAGGGGTGATAGGCATGTCATTAGCCAGCTGGCTTCTTAAGGATAAAATGCCAAATCGTTCTCCCATGGTGCCAGCAAGATGTAATCACACTAAAACCATGCGCATGGTTGAGTTCCATTTCTGGGCGCATTTTTAAATTATAGTCAAAATATTCTGGAAATTCCTAGTGGAAAATTGAATGATCTAATTAGATGGGAAGGTTAGTATAGGCTATGGGAATAAAACTAGACTGAGAGTTAGCCAAGTTCTGGGGCCTGCGCTGCTGCTAACAAGCTCTAACCTTTAGCTGCTCATTTGACTTCTGAATCCTCATCTGTAAAAGAAGGTTGGCCAAATGATCCCTGATGCCCTTCTCACTCTAACATTCTCTGAAGTAATGATCAGAATCCACTTTAACCCTAGATCTTAGTAAAATAAACTATATAATTTGAAACTACAGCAGTCACATTCAAATATTTAAATGCAAATCTCAATTAATTAAAAGAAAAGAAAAATTGAAATCCAATTTCTCAATCCTACTAGCCATACTTCAAGTATTTAATAGCCACAAGTGGGTAGTGGCTACTTTAGTAAATAGTACAGATTATAAAACATTTCCTTCATTGCAGAAACACTAATTTATAAAACTTTTCCCACTCCCTAAAGACTAGAGGCATTTTGGTATGCTTGAAGTGATCCCATAGGCTCCTTACACTATCTTCATATTTTTGGATTCTCTTTTCTTTTTGCTTTTCCAGTTGGGTGTTTTCTGTTTCTTTCTATTTCAAATCTTTTACTTGATTCTTGTGATCCTCTAGTCTCCCTTGGGTCTCTGTATATTATTTTTTATTTTAGTCAATGTATACTTTCTAGTTGGTCCTTTTCATATCCTCAAGGGTCTCACTAAATTTATCAGCCTTTTCTAGAAAATTCTTAAAAAACCTTATAACTGTGGTTTTGAACTCTATATCCAGTCATTTGCTTTCCTCCATTTCTTTCATTTGTGACCTGTTTCTTTGTCTCCGCATTTTGGCTACTTCCTGGAGTTGATAGAGTGGCATTGTGTGCTAGGTGTCCTATAGGTCCCAGTGGCTCAGCCTCCCCAGTTACCTGAGATGGGCACTCTTGGTGCACCCCTTTGTGGGCTGTGTGCACAGTCTTGTTGTAGCTAAATCTTGATTGTTGTTGGTATCACTGGGGGGAATTGACCTCCAGGCCAATTGGCTGTGAGGATTAGCTGTGTCTACACTGGGAGAACTTCTGTGCTGGAGACACCTTACGAGAGCAGACTTACTTACTTCATGGGGCTTTGGTGCTCACTGAGTCTGCCCGCTGAGTGTGTCCCTTATGGGTCTGAGGAGTTGTAATCTGGATGGTTCCACTGTGACCCCTGAGTACACTGGCTCTTGGATCTCCAAGGAGGTGCTAATTTAGCCTCTGCCTAAGGCCACTTAGCACAAGCTGTGGAGAGATCTGCAGATTCCTCTTCTTTGTTTGAGGTTTGGAGGTGCCCAGATAAGACCCAGCTATGAAGCAATGCAAGCTGCTATGGAGCCTTGGGCCTTCTTTTGGATGTTCTGGGTCTCACTGACTCAGCTGAAGTTTGTTAGGTAAGTTTAAAATTCAAAGGACCAGGCCTTTCATATGCAAAAGCCTCTGTGCTCAGTTGGATAGGCCTGAGTCTCAGGGAGGAGCAATCAGCAATGGCTTTGTGGGGGTGGGTTCTCAGAGTGGAGCAGACAGTGATGGCTTCCCATCAGCCCTGCCCTAAGAGGCCCCTAGTTCTCAGTGTCCCACAGTAATCGCTGCAAGCACCTCTGAGAGAAAGCTGCCCTCAAGTTCTGCCCAATGCCAGACAGTCCAGTTTCTCCCCATATGAGTTTGGGTCTCCAGAGTCTCGCCTGGAACTGGAGTTCAGAGCATTTGGAAGCTTTTGTCTCCCTCCAGCTTGAGAAAGCCAGCCACGCCCTCAGTTGTCAGCCCTCTTCATGCATGCACACCTCTGTACCTCTGCCTTCTGCAGCTTCTGTGAGTCTCACTTTTCTCTTTCCTTCTAGTTGTAGAATTTCTACTCATCTAGCTTTCCTGTGGTTCTGGATAATGACTGTTTTGTCTTTTAGTTTTAGTTTTGAAATTGTAATGTGAGGCAGCAGTTCAGGTGTTTACCTATGCCACCATCTTGGTTTCTCTCCAAGACTAATGGCATTTTATAAGTAACTAGAGGCCCAGTGCACGAAATTCATGAACAGAATGGGGAGGGGTCCCTCAGCCCAGCCTTTATCCTCTCCAATCTGGGACACCTTGAGGGATGTCTGACTTCCCGTTTAGGCCCGATCCAACCAGGAGGATTGGACCTAAACGGGAAGTCGGACATTCCTTTCACAATCCAGGAATACTGGCTCCCAACTGCTTGCCTGCCTCTACATGATTGCCCCTAACCACTTCTGCCTGCCAGCCTGATCACCCCCTAACCACTCCCCTGCCAGCCTGATCGATGCCTAATTGCTCCCTGACTGGCCCAATTGCTTCTAACTTCCCTCCCCTGTTGGCCTGGTCACCCCTAACTGCCCTCCCCTCCAGACTGGTGATCCCTAACTGCCCTCCCCTTCAGGTCTGGTCCTCCCACAACTTCCCTCCCCTGCAGGCCTGGTCACCCCCAACTGCTTTCCCCTACTGACCTGATTATCTACAACTGCCCTCCCCTGCAGGCCTGGGTCCCCCCCTCCCAAGTGCCCTCCTCTGCTGGGCTGGTCACCCCTAACTGTCCATAACTGTCCTCCCTTGCAGGTCATCTTGTGATGGCCATCTTCTGTCCACATGGGGGCAGCCATCTTTGACTACATGGGGGTGGCCATCTTGTGTCTTGGAGTGACAGTCAATTTGCATATTACTCTTTTATTAGATAGGATAACCTTACATGGGGTGGGGGAAGGATGTGCAGAAATTACTACATGGGGAACTAAAAGATGGACGATAGAAGAGTTAAACTAGCATTAGTTGAAGATCTTCTAGGTCCAGGCATTGATAAGATTAAGAAGTGGCTACAGGCCTGCACAAATAAAAGGAGATTTGTGTGGCTTTCCAACACAAGTTTATGTTAACATGTATCTAACCCAACAGATAACGAAATATCTCTGACATGATACCAAAATTATATACATCAGGAATAAAGTATTCACCTCTTTTCTTCTGTGATTACACTGTGCCGTCCACCTTTCCCCATAAGAGCATTACTGAATATCCAGTACTCATTTAGTAGGAGTTTATCCCTACCTCATATGTGCGACAAGGAAGAAGCCATGTTCTTTCCCAAGAATCTGATTCCAGTCCTAGCTGACTTGGCTCAGTGGCTAGAGGATCAGCCCATAGACTGAAGGGTCCCAGGTTTGATTCTGATCAAGGGCACATACCTTGGTTACAGGCTCAATCCCCAGCCCTGGTCAGGGCACATGCGAGAGGCAACCAATCATTGTGTCCCTCTCACATTGATGTTTCTCTCTCTCTCTGTCTCTCTCTCTCTCTCTCTCTCTCTCTCTCTCTCTCTCTCTCTCTCTCTCGTCTCTCCCCCTCCCTTCCAACTCTCTTTGAAAAGCAATGGAAAAATATCCTCAGATGAGGATTAACAACAAAAATCTGATTCCATAAGACACAACTTAAAGTAGACAGAAGAGGTCATACTCAATAATAGCTTTTGAGTCGTATTTCCAGCATTTCTATTCTTACAGAATAAAGAGAAGTTGGCTTGTCAACCTGTCCTGCTTGACTGAAATACATGTTCTTGACCTTATTTGTGATAAAACTAGTGAAACTCCTGGAGAAAACTTCATTCCACAAAGCATGTCTTCATAGAAAAATGGGGCCATCTTCAGCTTAAATTCTACTTTCTGAGAGAAGTCTTTATTAGCCAGATGCTGCAATTTTAAATCAGGTCTCCCTGTTTTTCCCTCTCTTGCACCCTGTTACTTAGCTTTATAGAACAAATATAAATTTTTAAGGATATGTTTATTTATTTAAAACCCCTTCCCTCTTCCAGACTGCAAGTTCTATGAAGGAAGGAATAGGGTTTACTTAATTCACTCATTTTCCTTACTTCTCTGCCTCCCCACTAGAATGTGAGTTCCTTAAAAACAGAGGCCATAGTCATCTTTCTTAGCATCTCCAGCTCCAGGTGGCACTAGCAAAGCAAAAAGGCCCCATGATCCAGAACCCCATGATATTTTGTGTGTATGGAGGGCAGGGGTTGGGGGAGGTAGGGAGAGGCTCGAGCTTCAAGGACAAGTAGAATGTGAGATCAAAATATTGCTGAGAAAAACCTGTCCATGCTCACATGGCAATATGCTATACCCCCACTCTGCTGCATTTCTACTTCTGGTCCCCATTCCCACTGCTGTCTTTTCTCTAATAACAATGTTACTAAGAATGATGAGAGTTTAAACTGATATTCATTGCTTCTTAATTAGTATTTATTTATAGCTATTTTTCAAGTGCCAGGTGCCAGATCCTATTCTGAGCAATTTTCACGATTCATTCAATAACTAATGCACATGCTCCCTGGAGGCTTGCAGAAATCTGAAAGAATAGATGTCCTTGACCTGAACCAAGTCAGGGGCAGACCTGTGGTGTTAGAAGCATTCATTTGCCCCAAGCCTTGATTGAACCAACTATGTTCCACTGATCAAGCAAGACCAACCGGGGCATGTGGGGTGGCAAGTAACCTTCATTCCTCATTGCAGCTCTAATCATTTGGAAGGAACAACCTGGATATTATTCTTAAGAATCATGCATCTAGACTCAGCAAGAACTAGGGCCTCTATTGATTAGCGATGCCTGCCACACACAGAGGATGAGGAGGGGCAATGGTCTCCTAATTTATTTACCAAACCCAGCACTTCTGCAGAAAAGGCGAGTTCTCTCCTCCCAGCCACCCCCCCTGGAAAAGAGCAAAATTTCAGGCCCATCAGGGCACAAGAGAAACTATAGAATCAAGATTGCACAATCCTTTCCAGAACCTCTGGCCACAGCTGACCATAATTGCTGGAATGAGAGAAAGAAATGATGAAAGGATAAGCCCAAAAAATATGCCAAGAAAATGTTGAGAGCAGTTGCCCTCTCTACAGCAGCTTAGTATTTCAGCACATCACTCGCTTAGGAAAACTTTCCCTGAGCCTCCTTCCCCCAACTAGTCTGACCTCTTACTCTGTGAAACTACAGGTTTTTGTACATTTGCTTCATAGTACTGAGCCCAGTGTGTAATTATTTAAATTTATGATCAGCTGAAAAGTTTATGTGCTTCCCACTAGATGGTGAGCTATATATACTTCATGAGGACTGAAACTCTATTTTCCACATTCACATCCATCCAGTATCTACCTCATGCCTAGCAAGCAAAGGAGCCTTGATAAATACTGAATATGTGACGTAGTGAATGAAGCAGTAGAGTTTTGGAAAGGCTTAATGAGAGGTTTTGACCATCTCACTATCCCATGGGATATTATCTGTACAGTGTTGTTGTGGTTTAATTCACTTTGTGGTTAACTCAGTTGGGAGATGAGAAAAGCTAAATGAAAGCCAATTTTTTTATATCAGATAAGTACCATTCTAAAAAAAAAATAAGGGCATTTTTTAAACAATAAATCCTGTCCTCAAGAAAGTTTTAGTTCTTAGTGTTACTAAACATTACTTTAATAGGAACCATACAATTTAGCAAATAGCAAATAGTTCCCCATTAGCCATGCCCAAATCTCAAAAATGTATAAGCCCATATGATATAGGTTTCTGAATTTCATAGAGCAACTTTAGGGGATTATGGGAGAAAATATTCTAGAAGATGGGAGAAAAATATTCTAGAAGAACCAAGTGGGATTTGATAAGAATGGGAGGCACATACAGCTCATTTGGTTGAAGATTCTAACCACATCTCAACTCCTTGAATTTTATTTCTAAGTAAGCTCCTGAAGTTGTGGGTCTATAAACTGTCAAGTCATGTCTATGAGGAGTCACAGACATAGTTGTCACCAGCTATTTTCATTACCAGAGAAGGAGGACACCTAGACCATGAGCATCTTACCTCATGAACAAGGGAGTGAGGTCAAGGGGGAGAGGTATTACCTACAAGACTCAAGGAAGTGATCCTGTTCCTTCTTAAGAGCCTGGTAATAAGAGCTTGTCCTATCAGCTGCTTGAAGAGGACTGAGATGGACTACCAGCTCACTCCTTGATGCCTTTAGCTAACCCAGAGGACATCTGAAACACAGCTCCCAGGGCAATTATAGCAAAATCAGGAGCAGAGTAGCACCCAGAATAAGCTAGCAGCCTATGAAAGACACTGATTATTCAATTAAGTTATCAATCCAGTCCCAAACAGGAGACATGACACAGATTCCACCACCACCGAATGGAGCCTTGCTCCAGGCAGCATCCATGGGATGTTCCTCAGTTGAGAGGGCCCCAGGAGGAGCCTCCTCAACTTGTAGCAGAGTCTCACCTGAAGGGCGCTTGTGTGGGTCTCCCAGGTTCAGCTTCTTCCTTTCCACGTCATCATCTCAGCTTTTCTTCTCTATCTCATCTTCTCTTTATGTCCAGGCACTAGTGGGCACTCAGTGAATACCCCTTGAGTGAGTAAACATTCGCATCATCAGTCTAGTCATCTGGGCCAGCTACATCATTTGGAGTTCCCAGAGAAAAATAAAAAGATGGGGTTGCATTTAAAAGCCAGGTAAAAGGTGTTATTAAAAGTATTAAGATACAAAGCTTCCCAGTTCTTCAACATCACCTCTCTCAACATGATGTTTTTTATTGGCTGATTAACTTGTTGTCAGTACATGAAAATTAAAAATGTAAATTATTAGCATGAATTTTTACTGTCTATGCTGTGCAGTGTCAGTTTTAAATAAAAATATACAAACATATAGTGGATATGCAGAATGACTGAACTTATGCAATTTGTACTTTATAGGTCATACAGATATTTGTATTTTATTCTTACCAGAACAGTGGAAACACTGCACAAAATTAACTCGACTGTTTTTATTTCACTTCTTGTTGTAATTTTACCAATACTCTCTACCTTCGGCTTATACATGCTTAAGGTTGAATAGCTTGGGATGTGGTGGAGGAACGATGGGTTGTCCTATCTTTTCCATTTCTTCTATTATTACCATTTTCAGCATAAGTGATTGGCTAACACAGGGAAGTGAAGGAGTAAGGAAAGATGTGATAGGGTTTCTTGTTTTTTTTCTGTTCCTTTGAACACTATTTCCAGTCCCTGAGAATTATAGTGGCAGCCACATGAGCATTCACTCTGTGCTCTGTAATGTACACAATGTATTAGCTATTGGATCAGCCCCAAAACTAACACCAAAGTCTAGGTCAACTGAAGGGTATTCACATAGCCCATAGAAAAACCTTCATTTCATTACCTTAAAAGATTTGCCTACGTGTTTAGATGTAAAGAAGAGAAAGATAGGAATTTCTGTGGCTAATATTTATCCATTATGTTTCTAGTCCAAAGAGGCCTATACAAATTAAATACCCTCATAGCTCCTCACCCATGTAGCTTTTGGGACTCTGCAGGGTTCATTTCTCTTCCCACCAAAATTCAGTTCAACAAATATTCATTGGGCTTTACAGTGTGCTTGCTGTAACAATTCCAAGACCAGCTAAGAAGGTAGGACAGATGTAGAAAGCTGGCTGTAAATCAAGCTTTCCCCCTGAGAACCACATGGATATTTAGCAATATGGAACATAGGATTCTGTACAGGAACTAGGTGTTCATCTCCAATGTGTGCACAATTGCACACTTCCTCACCCTGAAATTGGCTTTGTCAGTACTTTTTCAAGATAAATAACGGTAAGAAAAGGGACCTAGAGGAATGGTAAGAAAGCTTTAGCTTTCTATCTTTTAGACTCATCAAAGCCAGAGAGGTTAGTTCCACCAGGAAGAGCTGGCTAGAGATTCTGGAAGGACTGCTACGGTTTACCTTGAGGGCAAGAGGCCAGGTTTCCACTGAGATAAAGGGATTTGCCAAACTAATTGCAAAAAAAAAAAAATTGATTTGTCTTCAGGTTAATTGTGAACCTGATTTAACTGTTTTCTAAGAGTGAAGAAAGGATTTGAGAGGAAATGGTTCATTCATCTATTCATTCTAGAGATATTTTCAGAATACCTTTTCTGTGTATCAAGGCTTGAGCTGAGAATTAAAACTACAAATAAGGCATTGATTATGCATAGGTGGTACTCTCAGTCTAGTGGGAGAGACATTAACATGAAAAACAAATATCATACAATATGACGAGTATATAGGGCTAGGTATGGGACACGTTAGGAGCTGTCATACAACCTATGCCCAGGCATTTAGTAGTTTCTAGCACAGACTGAGTCCTTAATAAATATTTGGCAAATGCATAAATGCACAAATAAGTGGAGACAAAACTTCTTGGATTAGTTAATAGATAAAGTTAGCCTTAAAAAAATTTACTAGGGTAAATCAAGATTGTTCCAGGCAGAAAGAACAAATGCAAAAGTTCAGGTACAGCCCAGCTGGCATGGCTCAGTGGTTGAGCACTAACCTATAAACCAGGAGGTCACAGTTCCATTCCCGGTCAGGGTACATGTCCAAGTCGTGGGCTCCATCCCCAGCGTGGAGTGTGCAGGAGGCAACCGATCAATGATTCTCTCTCATCACTGATCTTTCTGTCTCTTTCCCCTTCTCTCTTCCTCTCTGAAATCAATTTACTAAAAAAAAGTTCAAGTACAAAAGACAGCAAGGAATGTCCAAGGGATAACTATGGCCAGACTATGGTGTGAGAAGGGGAGGGGTCAGAGGTGTTCCAGCAGAAGTGAGCACATTTGAGGTTCTAAGGTTGGTTCCACACTGAGGTATCCAGTAGCTAGTTGGTATGTTCCCAGTGTTAAATTCTTTGGATAGACTTTGAAAACAGGAGCCCGTCATTGTAGTGCAGTCCCCAAAATGTTACAAGTGGTATAGCCCTCTACTTCCCTTCCCCTAACCTCGGCCCAAGAATTAGAGTGCTCTTTCCTGCAGTGGCATCCTGGCGGGTGCCCTCATCTACTCTCACCAGAACTGTCTCCTGATATTCACAGTTATGAGTTCCCTGGAAAAGATGGGCACCCACAGTTATGAGTTCCCTGGAAAAGATGAAAGTTTCGTAGGAGTGACTCTTGGGTCTCTGAGGTTGTCAGGCTGTGAAGAAGCAAGCATAACAGAACCATCCTTCCAACAAAATCTTCGTTTTGAAAATGGGGTGTCTGCTGAAACCAGTTTGGCTCAGTGGATAGAGCATCGACCTGTGGACTGAAAGGTCCTAGGTTCAATTCTGTTTAAGGGCATGTATTCTATACTGTCTTTGACCTGTGGTTGTGGAGGAGTGACTATATGCATTGATCTATGCCATTTTATACAGACAGGAAGGGGAGTAGGCCTAAGCCAGGCAGCAGGAGGAGGCTGATCAATGTCTCTCTCTCATCGATGTTTCTAACTCTCTATCCCTCTCCCTTCCTCTCTGTAAAACATCAATAAAATATATTTAACAAAAAAAAAGAAAGAAAGAAAATGGGGTGTCTGATTGTAGCTAATCCTCCATTTTTTTAACATCAAATATCAAAAGTATTCTCAAAAGAGCCATGACTTGGTTCAGTTTGTCCACCATCCCTTGTCCCAAATCTTCAGATTCTCTTGGAGCTACTCTGGTTTTTATGCTTGCCTAACAAATACCTTAATCTTTCTTATGTTCCCACAAGATCTTTAAAGTATCTTTGACATCCTTGAGCAGAAACTCCATATAGTTAAGGGCACACAGTTGGTGTTAGACTACCCAACTTCAATTCCTGGATCCATACCCAATTGCCTGTGTTACATCCTCATGATAAACATCCTTGAATGAATATATACCAACTGCCTCTAGTGAAATCTTTCAGACTGGTCCCTAATGACCCACCTGGTTGAATTTATGATACCAAAATCCCTGAAATTCTGGGGCTCAGTAATCTTAAAATTCCTTGAAAGAACATTTTCTGTGATCAGCTAACCTTTCTCTTTTAATCACTTAATTCTTTATTACTATCCCTGACACTTACATTACTTGTCATCATTAGGGAGTCATTACATACTTTATCTGGATAGTTCCCTGAGCTTTAAGGACCTAGAGCAACTATAATTAAAGCAGGATATGGATCACTGCGTATATGGAATTAGTCCTTGGGCACTCGATAGCTATTTAACCTACTTTAATAATGGACTGAAACTATTCATTCTGTAAATATAGTTACATGTTTCTATCTTGGTGGAACCAATTACAGCTTATAAGTTTGTTGAAGGACAGCTGACTTCTCAAAACTAGACTCACTCTATCTCAGGGACCCGAGAGATAATGAATGACAACTAAATTACCTCTGACCCCTGGGTTACTACATCATCTAAACCAAGCCCATGGGTATTTCTACTGACATATAGTACCTAGGGATGGAGGGAGAGTGTGTGTGAAGAGCAGGAGAAGCTGAGGGAATCTGCTATTATTGCCTGCTTAAACCGGACTCCACAAACAGGCAGCCAGCTGTAGACATCGTTTTTATTAGGTGCCAGGCTTTAAAATTGGAAGATTTCCCTTAAAATTTTGTATTTCAAGTAGGAATTGAACATTCAGACATGACTACACCAGACCTTCCTTCCTGGAGGTAGTAACTGATGGGTGCTGTTCTTTAGAAGAACAAGGCCTTTACTTTCCAGTTCACCAGGGCCCCACTATTCCCCATTGTTATGGGCTGAATAATAATCCCCAAAATTTATGTGTTAAAGTCCTAAGCCCCAGTGTGACTGTATTTGGAAATAGGGCCTTTAAAGAGATCATTTAGGTTAAATGAACCATAATAGTAGAGCCCTAATACAGTGTCATTTCATTTAATTTTCACAACAGTTTTGTGAGGTGAGCTTTATGAGTGTCTGAGAGAGGAGTATCCTGGGTCACAAATCTAGAAAGTAGTCAATAGTCAGAGTTACAGTTCTGTGACCTCACGTGTTTTCTGTACAATACCACCTACCTCATAGGGTTTTGTGAGAATGGAATGAGTTAATACACATGACATGCTTAACACGTATCTGGCATGTAGAAAGAAGCAGCAGAAAGCCCTAGACTCATAGGGCCTAGAGTATCATAATTTCATTTCATGGAATATGAATCCATCTGTGGTAAGAAGATGTCTTTTTTTATACATCACTGAGAAAGAAAGGGGAAAATATGCTGCTAGCTAAACTATCACCTAAGGCTTTTATCACATAGAATTTCATACTATATTTATTGGAAGAATGCTTTCATCTTAATCAAACATAGATTGTTTATCATAAATCACCTTTGTGCATACATAAAAAAGAAACATAAATGAAATAAATTGGTTAAGGTAGTTCTATCACTTCTTCAAAATTCAGAGTCCCAATCTTTATCACTTTTTTACTTAGTCATCTACATCCAAGTCTTCTACACAAATTCCTTCTCTGTGCCATGAAAAGTACTGCTGATGAAGCACTTCCTAAATAACCCGTAATATCATGAAAAGCCTTTTCCGAAGGTCTCTCTTTACATTTATACAGAGACCAGAGGCCCAGTGCACAAAAATTCGTGCACTGCAGGGAAGTGGGGGGGGGTGCTTCAGCCCAGCCTGCACCCTCTCACGATCCAGAGCCCCTCAGGGGATGTTCAAGAGAAGTAGGCCTAAGCCAGGCAGTAGGACAGCCATCCCTCTCGCAGTCCAGGACACCTTGCTCCTTACTGCTCACCTTCAGTGGAGGCAGTGGGAGAGGCTCCCTCCGCCACCGCTGTGCTTGCCAGCCATGAGCCTGGCTTCTGGCTGAGCAGCACTCCCCCTGTGGGAGCGCACTGACCACTGGAGGGCAGCTCCTGCATTAAGTGTCTGCCCCTTGGTGGTCAGTGCACATCATAATGACCAGTCATTCTACTATTCTGTCTCTAGAAACATTGCCAATACTCTGAACAACAATTGGTATCTAGTGGTTAAAAAGCACTCTGCTCCTTCTCCAGGATGTTCTTCTAAGTTATTAACCCCTGTTCAGCAAGTATTGATACTGATACCTGGAATGCATGTACAGGTAATGCATTTCACAACTGCTGCCTCCCTAGAGATTATTAAATGCCATCATTGAAATATCATCCCAGTTCCAGAGATCCTCCAATTTGAAAGATGTGACTCTTGCCATTGGTGAAAGGAAGTACAGTTGACCCTTGAGCAATATGGTTTGAAATGCATGGGTCCACTTGCACATTGTTTGTGTGTGTTTTTTCCAATAAATTCTATCCTGTCTTTGACCTGTGGTTGTGGAGGAGTGACTACATGCATTGATCTATGCCATTTTATACAGGATCCTTGAATATTCTCAGATTTTGGTATCTGTGGGGGCTCTTGAAACTATCCCTTGCAGATACTGAGGGACAGTTGATGTTTTTGAGAAGTCAAAGTTAAACACAGATTTTTGACTGCATAGAAGTTGGTGCCCCTCAGCCCTGTATTGTTCAAGAATCAGTCATACTCTTATTTTTATTATTAGTTTTATTCTTATGCTTATTTGTTTGTCCCCAAAGACCATAGGCCTTATGCTAAAACCAAAAGTCAAATGCCAATAACAAGTGTGTTAATCACATAGATAAAAAATTTAATGTAAATTAAGTTATACTTTACTCATACTAAGAAATTCAAGAAGTTAAAGAGACACCAAAAAATGTTTAATTAGGAAAGTATCTTGTTTTATTGGTCAAAGATAATAAGCATAGCGATCAACTCTGGCAAGCATCCTAAAATTCTTTGTTTCTTTTTGTAGTGGTGAAAAAAATCAGAAACACTGAAATGGTGAAAAGAATCAGAAACACCAAATGTTGGTGATCATAGGCAAGAGCCCTGATATCTGTATTTTTTACAAGTTTTCTGGGAGAGACTGAGGCTTAACCTGTGTACAGTGAATAGACCACCAGTGGCCGATACTCAGGTAAGAAACTTGAGGACCTCAAACAGGAGCCTCTTAAAAAGACCACCCAGTGTGAAGGGCTTCTGCCCTGATGCTCATATCCCTGGAGGAAGTCCATGGAAAAGGGAAAACATTGCTTCTCAACTTTAAAACTTGCTCTGTGAAAACAAAATATCTCCCTTCTGACTTACCATTAGTTATAAAGTTTTAGGGTTGCCTCTCTGGTTGAAACATTGAGATTAATTAAGAATACAGTCTCTTAAACACAAAGACTCCTTCTGGAATTACAGACAAAACCCACCGACAGCTCAAGCCTTAAAATTCATGGGGTGGTACGGTGCCGATACAATCACCAACATTTCAGATGACTGAAGGGTAGACAGGGGGTCTCTCCAATGCTACAGCTGTTGATAACTTTGCAGACTTTAAAAACATCCCAGTAGTCCTTTAAATGTCTATAAACAGCAATGTTAGCCAAGAAGATTTAGAGAAATGGAAGATACCCACCCCGGCAAGAATTGCCATAAGAATAGAGCTTATCTTCTTTTTTAATTTCAAGATGTCTCTTGTAAAAACATTGCCACAAGGTCACCTTTGTTCATTTTTGTTACAATTTATTAATTTAGTTCATCAGTCAGTCAGTCAACAAATATTTTTAAAATCCCACTCTTTGCCAAGCACTGTAATAGCTGCTGCCAAAACAGAAAAATGAGTAAGACTTCTTCTTCCTCTAGAGATCAGAGTCTAATGTAGACAGATAAATGAGAGAATCATTGAAAGACAGTGAGGTGTGTAGTTTAATGAAAGAAATAAAAAAAAAGAAATAACTGTGCCCCAATTTAAGAGCTACAATAGCTCTGCTTTGGAAAAAAGAATGCACTCTCTCTCTGGTTAATTACAGCCTGATTCTTCCTGGAAGTCCCCAGTCTATTTTCTTCTCGCTTTCTTAAGCTATCAGAGTATAAGACAGGTGGTCTGGTGACTGGCAGCTCGCTTTGCAATTTTCTTTACTCCTCTTGATGAGGCACTGTACTTCCAGAATTCACTGTTATTTAAAAAGGCAGTGTGAGCCAATTTATATCTGATTATCTTTGTTTTTATTGTCCTCCCAAGGGAAAAGGAACTATAGCTCCTCCATTTCAGTAAATACAGGAAAGTAGACTTAGTCTGTCTCTTGAGACTTATCTTCCCAGAAAAGTTTGGAAGTTGGTGTTTACCTGAATGCTTTGATAGGAAATGCTTGGGATAAACTTTATTAGCATACCTGGCAAGATATAATTTAATAGCACTTAGAAGCTCAGGGACTCCAAGAGGAAACAAATTTTTTGTACTCTTTTACTTTGTGACTATTTTTTAAAGTCTGAAATTATTTATTTATTTATTTATTTATTTATTTATTTATTTATTTATTTTTAACATAAAACAAGATGAAAGAAATGAAGCAGGATTTCACCAGGAAGAGAAGGGTAAGAGAAAGTAAATAGTGAGAGAGGGAATTTGAGTTGAAGGTAGAAAGACTTGAACCCAGGTGGTGTATCCAGGTAACTACAAGCATTTTTAAAGGCTGAAACAGGAGATATTTGAGGCAGAGGGCGTAAGGAAGAGCATGGACAAGAATGGCGTGAGAGATAAGATAATAGAGGGACTTCTATACCATGCTAAGGTTTCCCATTTGTGTTTTGTAAGAGACCAGAAGCAACTTAATTACACTTGCATTTTATAAAGATCAGTGGTGTCAATCTGGAGAATATATTGGAGAAAGGTGGAGATAAGCAAGAGGAAAGCAAGTTTTTGAAAAGGCTATTTTAAATAGCCAGGTAAAAGATTATGTGGAAGTAGGAAATCCTAAAACCACCCAAATTTTTATTCAAGTTTGATTAAAATTGCAGCTGAACCCACAGAGCACGTATCACAATCTCAAAAGGAAGAAGAGTTGTTGGCATAAGAGCACTTGAGACTGCAAAGAGCTAGGCTATCATGGTCTGTCATAAAAATATGGAAGTATGTTGAAAATATATGCAAACCCATTACCACCAAAGCATGATAAATAAAAAGAATTACTCAGGTGTAGTAAACAAAATTAAAACTAAAGTACGTCCTGTATTTTTATGGTATTGAGATTCTGGCCAGTTTTCTAAAAGGAGGAAAGGATTTCCTGTAATACTTTGTTTTCTAACAGCTAAGATTTGTTGTTTTCTCCTGTGCAATATAATTCTTAATCTCCAGGTTTCTGCAAGCTTGTTTTGCATATTTATGGTTAGACAGATTGTACTCACTGTTGCAGGAATTTTCACTTGCTAGATTGTTTGTTGCAGAAAATTGCATTTACTCACTGAAACTGTAATATACACTGTCTTCTTTCTGGAACACCTCCACTACATAAGAGGCATGGATTTCAAAGTATTGATTGTTGCTGTTGCCTAATTCCAAGAGATTCATTCTAAACCAGGATGTGTTTCCTCCATAATGACAAGGGCCCTACCCTAGGACAGACACGGAAATGGAGAGGAACAGACGGAGTTAAGTGATGTTACAAAGGCAAATAAATGGATCTTACTCAATTATGGGATATGAATGATGAAAGAGAGTGAAGGATACTTCCTAGATTTTTCTTTAATGATGGGGAATATAGCAGTTTCCTTAACCAAAATCTTGGAAGAAGAGCAGCTTCAACATAACTATGTGTCTTTACTTATATTCAAAGGCGTGTTGAGCAGCTAGTTGAAAATATGAATCTGAGCTTAGGAGAGAAACTGTGGTTGGCAATTAAGATTGTCAGTGTATTAGCAATAGCAATAGCTATGACATGGATGCCCATTGAAATAATAAGCCTTTACATTTGTAGGTAAAGAATACACATATGTATGTATAGCATGTGGCAATTTTCTAAGCACACTTACCAAATAAATAATACCTCGTCTGAGGTAGGTAGTTCAAAACCAGTTATTCCCATTTTACAGATGAATACTTTAAGGACTAGACAGATTAAAACTTGTCCAGATCCACAAATCCACGCCAGAGCTCAGATTCTCTGACTCCAGTACCAGTGTTCCTCCTACTGCTCCATGTTGGCCCATAGAGAAACCATTGTGTGCAAAACTATGGGAGTAAATCCTGGGGCTAAATACTGTGCTTTCCAACTTGGGCCAGCCTGATCACTCAGAAACAGACTCCATCACACTGAAAAACCATTACCCCTTAAATGAACACAAACTTACACGTGCTTCCTTCTGCAAGTACTGTAGGTGGCTATTACCTTCCTCCCACAGTTGGCATTTAAATGCCTTCTTCCTATTATACTCTTAGAAAATTTCCACCTCCTGTCCCAGGGAACAAAGGGCCTCTCAATCAGACACATGTTTTATGGCCTCTACTTGCTCTCCTATGGCAAGAATTCTGTTGTTCTGTGCCATTTACCTTAAATCACAAGTCACCCAGAGAGGACAGAATGAATAGACTGTCGGATCCCAGTAATCATCCTCATGGGCTATCTGTGGAGGGTTGACAGGGAACTTAAATGGGCACAAAATCGCAGAAGGGCATTGCTATCCTTGGTGCCATTTGGGGTTTATGAGCCAAGTGACTCAGACCGGAATATTCTCCATCTAAACACTATCTCTTATGAGAAACTTGTTAAGTCTCATAAAGAAGAGATTATTTTCCAGAGGGAAAGAGTTTTGAATATTTGAGGTAAAATGGTATTGAAAGGGATGAATAGGATTTCAGAAGAATTTTTTTTTTAAGTACCTGGCCTATATTCAGGCAAAAAGCAAGAACTATTTGTGGAACAGAACGAAGCAGTGAAAGAACCAGAGAAGGAAACAAAAGCAATACTACTAACAAAAAGGGCTAGTCTTGGAAGCAGTGCGAATGCGCTCAACCATGCAGAATTGCATCGACGTTAAAAAGTGCAAAATGAACATTTTCAAGTGGAGCCACAATGATGGCTATTGACATGCAGCAAAATGATCCAGAAAACAAAAGACAGGAAGCAGTCTCAGCAATGAAATAAAGCCCCTTTCACATCACACTTAAATGCTGGGCGCCATATATTTTATACCCAAAGAGGCCATTAAGTTTAATGGGAATTTTACATGCATAAGGACTCTGCACTTCAGATACATGAAATGGGGGGTTTGAATTGCTAACACCAAAAAATGGGTCAAGACAGAAAAAAAGATGGCGGCTGGCAGGACAGAGGTGAGGGAGAGGGATTGTGTGAGTGAGGGTATGAAAGGAGAGTTTGTGGATGTGTGTGGTGTGTGTGTGAGTGACTAAGGGACAGTAAATCTCACAGGAACAGCAGGGGCTGGCAGACCAGGCTCTCTTGGACAAGGAGAGACTACTACTGCAGTGGGTACTCTCTGGGCTGCAGGACTCGAGCACAGAGCCCACCCCATCTTGAAGGGGAGAAAGGCCTTTTTTTAGGAACTCAGCAGCAGCACCACCCAGACAGGACTTTGACACTGCCCACAACCCAGCAGCCACCCCAGCCAAAATCCTGCTACCCCAGCTGCAGACCCACGGACCCTGGGACCTCCACCTCCAAAGGTGCAATGCTCGACAGCAATAAGTGCATCTTCCCCCTCCTCAGCGGCAGGCAGAACTCCAGACACCACTTTCTGTAGCACATTTCCAACCGCGCAGGCAGCCAGGGCACACCATGCCGTAGGCAGCGCCTGGGAGCCACTGGGTGCCCCTGCTGGTGTGATTCTGTACAGACAGGGGCACGCTGTCCTGCAGAAGAAATTCTGAATTTCCTCTGCCTGAATAACTGCCTGCAGATACCCCAGCTATGTAACTTCAGTGTCAGGGCCCCTCAAAGTGCATCACAGTTCTGTGCCAGAAAACTCACCACCAGAGACACACACATTTCCAAAGGGTAGGCACCCTGAGCCCATATATCCACAGGGTCCTCTCCGTAGCTGCTTTGAGCTCCTGCTGGGTGTGATTCTGTACAGACAAGGACGTACTACCTCGCAGTAGAAATTCTGAACTCCTTCCTCCTGAATAACTGCCCACATACGCCCCAGCTACTTATTTCAGTGCCAAGGCCCCTCAAAGTGTGTCAGAGCTCTGCACAGGCAAACACACCATCAGTTTGCACACTCATTTCCAACGGGCAGACACCCTGAGCCCATCTATCCACAGGGCACTTGTGGGAGCTGCTGTGAATCCCAGCTGCATGTGATCTTGGACAAATAGGGATGCACTCCCCCTGTCAGTAGAAATTCTGAATTTTCTCCTCCTGGATAGCTGCACACAGGTGCCTCAATTACATGGCTTTAGTGCTAGGGCCCACCAGAGTACTTCAGTGCCCCTCCCTGGCAAACGCACCATGGGTGCCCCTGTGATCCTCCACTGGGAGTGTGCGCATATCCACCACAGATGCAGCAGCAAAAGCTGAGTCTGCCCACCCCACAACTATATAACTCTGGACACCACAGTCATGCCTTTCCAGAACGCAGGCCTCCTGAAACCCATCACCCCAACAGATGGTTCCTGGGTATCACTGTGAGTTCCTGCTGGACATGTACAATTTCAATCAAGGGCACAAGACAGCAAAAATTGAGACACACACACCCCCCTCCACGGCTGCTGACATCTAGACACCTCAGTTGTACCCTTCCAGCTCACAGGCCTACATCAAGAGAACCCAAATAGCTCAAGTAGGGAGCTACACTAGATCACCAAGCCCAGGAGACCTGAGAGATCACACCAGTAGCACCATTGCCAAAAGAACCTGAGTATCAAACCAATCGTACCTACAATTAAAACCTTACAGCAAAACATGAGAGGACAAAAAAGCAATCCCCAAAGGGAAAAATAAAAAGGAATCACCAGAAAGGCAGTTAAATGAAATTGAGGCTAGCAGCATAGCAGAGAAAGAATTCAGAGTAATGATTATAAGAATGTTTAAACGGCTGGATGACAAATACACACAACTCAATGACAAATACACAATTCAATGAGAACTATAAAGAGCTGAATGAGAATGTCACCTACGTGAAAAGGAACCAAGAGGAGATGAAGAATGACATAGCTGCAGTAAAGGTTTAAACAGTAGACAAGAAGAAACAGAGGAACACATCAGTGAATTAGAAGACAAGGTAGGAAAAAACATACAAACACAGCAGCAACTGAAAAGAAGACTTAAAAAGCAAGAGGAGAGCCTAAGGGAGCTTTGGGACAACACAAAATGAAACAACATTTGCATAACAGGAGTACCAGAAGGAGAGGAAGAGAAACAAGGAATAGAAAACCTGTTTGAAGAAATAATGACAGAAAAATTCCCTGATATTGGCAAGAAAAAAACTATGCAAGTCCAAGAAGCACATAGAGTCCCAAACAAGTTGAACTCCAAAAGACCAACACCAAGACACATCATAATTAAATTGGCAACCAACCACAAAGTAAGAATCTTAAAGGCTGCCAGAGAGAGACAGAAAGTTACCTACAAGGGATCTCCTGTTAGAATATCAACTGATTTCTCAACAGAAACACACCAGGCCAAAAAGGAATGGAATGCAATATACAAAGTCATGCAAAGCAATGGACTAAATCCAAGAATACTGTACCTAATAAGGCTATCAATCAAAATTGAAGATGGAATCAGGAGCTTCACAGACAAAAAAAAAAGACTAAGGGAGTTTATTACCACCAAACCAGCAAATTACCATTTGCAGCAGCATGGATGGATGGACCTGGAGAGCATTATGTTAAGTGAAATAAGCCAGCAATGAAAGAAAAATAATACATGATCTCACTCATTTATGGAAAATAAAAAACATTATAATCTGATGAACAAAAGGATAGACACAGATGCTGTAAAGCACCCAACAGACTGTCAAATTATAGTGGAAAGGCTGGGGAGTGATGGAGAGGAGGGGGAAAAGATCAATCGAAGGATTTGTATGCATGCATATAAACACAACCAATGGACACAAGACACTGGGGAGGTGACAGGGGGTAGGGGAGGCTGGGGGAAGTTCCATGTGGGAAAAAAGGAAATATATGTACTATTATATATAATACTTTAAACAATAAAATTTTTAAAAATTATATATATATAACAAAAATTTATATATATAAATGGGTCAGAAGGGCCCCTATCTCCTTGGAAATTTCAGATTTGGGATTTGAGAAAACCTTTTTTTGTGGGGGAGAGGGTGGATTACTATTGGTTTATTAGGATGTTCTCTGTTGGACTTCCCTTTTTATGTCCCTTTAATGTGGAGACTGACAAAACAGCTGATATAAATGGGTCCATAAAACATCTAGGAGTGAATGAGGCAAATAAAATCAAAGGTAAGGGATGAGAAAAAAAATAAATACTGTCTAGAGATGAACAGGACATTGTAAAGGAGAGTCAGAGAAAAGACAGGAACATAAGAATTGGATAATCTTTCTGGAAAAATTGTCCCTGATTAGATACATGCTAGGTATTAAGGAAGAAATACTATCTCTTACAGCATAACCAAAAGAAGTAACCATGAACATATTTTAATAGCAACATTAAGGACAGGATTTCTTTTATCATGCATTTACAATATCTGCAATTTCCAAGTAAGTATGTTATTTTTATAATGAAAAATTCTTTAGCTTAAGTATGTATGATTAGTTTTAAGCATCATCAGCTTTTGTAATAATGATATAGCCCACAGCTTTAGCCTATACAATACCCACATTGTAGAAAAGAATTGGCTATGATTTAGAATATCTAGCTTCCAGTTTTTGTTACTAACTATGGAATTTGGGAAAATCACTTCATTCTCTAAGCTTCTATTTCCTAATAAAGTAGGATGGTCTGGTTTCCCATTTACTTCCCAGAGTTATGAAGAAAAAATGATATTTTCAACCTCAGTGGCTTCTACAAAGCATTAGTGTGGTATAAGTAATGCCAAAATGCACATTAGCTCCATTTTTTCTAAAAGAGTTACTTTTGAGAAGTGTTTATCTTGTTTTCTTTTTATAACGTATTCTTATTTAAAATCTGAAGTAGTATGTGGAAGAAAAGTCAACCATAAGTACGACCATCCAGGAACAACAACAAAAAAAAAAAAAATACACAAAAACACCCATTAGTAAGTTTAATACCACATTCTTTTAAAAACTTTTTCTGAAATCCTATTCAGCCATTCAATACCATTTCACCTCAAATATTCAAAACTCTTGCCATCTGGAAAATAAATAACCCCTTACAAGTTTTAACCAATTTCTCATAGGAAATATATTTTAGGTTAGAGAATATTCTGAGTTGGTTGAAAAATGAATTCAGATAAAGATGGTTCAAGTAAAAAGACTTAATGAAGAGCCTGCATTCAGAAGTGTGAGCAGGTTTGGGTTTAAACAAAGGATGGGGAGGCATACAGAATAGCAAAAGCAGGAAGCTATTATTACCCTTTCCCCTCTCTAGCCAAAGGCCACAGGGAGAAAAATATATAGCTTATTGGCAGGAGCTATCGTCACCAAGAGCCATCCATTTGGTACCAAAGGGGGAAGAAATCAAACCAGTTTGCTTTATTCTTCAGCCCTCCAATCTTATGCTAGTGCTTTCCATTAGTCAAAACCAACTGGAATAGTCTAATTGGAAGCCAGTTGGAAGACCTCGGATGAAGAAGCTCCCAAAATACAGTGTATGAGAGTCAGCCTCTGAGGGAACTCAGCAAGGCAGACAAGAGCAGAAAATCAATCTGATGCAAGGCCAACAAATAGAGAACAACTAACATGAATATTAAAATGAGAAATACAGTATTCAGTAAGTTTCACATCTTAAACTTTTTGTTAATGTTACCATTTTACCATGTTATTAAAAATTATTTTTCCTATTGCATAATTTTTATGACCTTGTAGCATTTCATCAACAGGACATATTATAATATGTTTTAGGTATACAAATTATTATTTTCTCTTCCAAATATCCTTATATATCACTATATTTTTAACAATCTCATAATTGTCTCATAAATTCATAGGGTTAGAATTACTATATTGGAATGTTTAAACAGATAAAATTATTGGTACACTAGAGACCCGATGCACGAAATTCATTCAAGAGTAGACCTTCCTTCCCACAGCTGCCAGCACCAGCTTCCCTCCTGGCACCTGAGACCCAGGCTTCCTGCAGCTGCCAGCAGGCACCCATGACTTGGGCTTCCCTCACAGCCCTGGCTTAATCTGGAAGGTCATCCAGAAGGATGTCTGGTCTAATTAGCATATTACACTTTTATTATTATAAATATGCCAAATTCTCCTCTAGGAAATAAATGAGAGTGCCTATTTCAGAGCAAACTCACCAATACTGGCCATTTTTATATTTTTAATTTTGCCATTTCAGTCATTGAAGATAATTAATCTATTTTAATTTGTATTTCCTTTATTAGTAGTAATGTTAAACATGCTTATAATGTCACTCTTTACTTCTTCTCTAGATAATTGAGTTTCTCTATTCCTGGCTCTTTTTTTGCAACGAATCATCTCCAAGGAATCTTTTGAAATAAGATGTTCTGATGTCAATTTATTTTCCAGTTGTTTTAGGTACTTATGTCTTATTGCCACTAATTATTTTCTACCATTATGGCTTTATAAAAAATTTTCAAAACATAAACTTATCAGTGGCATTCCAATTTTAAAAATCTTAGAAGCTTAGGATTCTTTATTCCTTAAGTCATAATTTTGCTATATAATCTACCATGGACATCTGAAATGAATTAGTTTAAACTTAGGAAGACAGGAATATAGAATAAAGATGGGATGGTGCTTCGCTGAACCATCTACATAATAAAACTTATAATTTACTATTCATGTAAACAAAGAAAAAAACTAAGATCCTATGGCAAGTTGGAGGAACAGGGCCACAGTATTTAGTAACTACTCAATCTGAAGATGGAGTGTATTTAAATAGTGCATCCCTTAAATATGAGCAGGCCTTGTTCTTGTTTTGATCAATAATAGAATGTGAAAGAAGTGATGCTATGGGGATCCTAGAGCCTGAGGTCCAGGCAACTTCGTGGCTTCTGCTTTTGTCCTCTTGAATCACCATCTTCACCTCACCATGGAATGAAATTGTCTAGTATCTTGAGGATAAGAGGCCATGCAGAGGGGACCTGGGTGCCTTGGTCTGCAGCCAGCTCCAACAGCCAGGCATGGGAGTCAGGCCATATTGGACCTTCTAGTCCTGTTGACCTGCCACTTGAACAGCCACATGAACAAGCTCAGACAAAACCAGCCATGGAAGAACACAGCCTACCCACAGAATTGTGAGAAAAACTAAATTGTTGTTTGAGTCACTAGATTTTGGGACAGGATGTTTATCAACATCATTAACAGAGAGACCTTGTAAGAGGACACATCTCTGAACCACTGTTTAATTTCAGTTTTATCCTACAACTAGAGGCCCAGTACATGAAATTTGTGCATGGGGGTGTGTGTCCCTCAGCCTCTCCAAACTGGAACCCCTTGAGGGTTGTTTGCCTGCCCTTTTAGGTCCGATCCCAGTAGGATAAGAAGACAGAAATATAGACATCCCTCTCACAATCCAGGACTGCTGGCTCCCAACTGCTCACTTGCCGGCCTTCCTGATTGCCCCTAACCGCTTCTGCCTGCCAGCTTGATCACCCCCTAATCACTCACCTGACAGCCTGATTGATGCCTAACTTCTACCCTGCCAGCCTGTTTGCCCCTAACTCCCCACCCCTGGAGGCCTGGTCCCCCCCAATTGCCTTCCCCTGGCAGGCCTGGATCTCCCCCAACTGCCTTTCCCTGTAGGCCCGGTCGTCCCCAACTTCCCTCCTCTGATAGCATGGTCCCCCACAACTGCCCTCCCCTGCAGGCTTGATCCCCCCCAACTGCCCTCTCTTGCAGGCCTGGTCCCTCCCAACTCACCTCCCCTGCCGGCCATCTTATGTCCACATGGGGGCAACCATCTTTGATTCCGTGGGGGCAGTCATCTTGTGTGTTGGAGTAATGGTCAATTTGCATATTACTCTTTATTAGATAGGATAGGGTTGCAGCAAATAATAAAGCATGAATTTTTTTCTCCCAGAAATAAATGAGGAAGCAGAATGAGAAAGAGTCATGTGTAAGATCATAAAAAATCAACATGTCTTAGGAGTTTTTAAGACATGATTAATAAAATTAGGTTACACATGTAAACTGCACCACAACTAAAAGTAAATCTGCTTTCAGGGCATGTGTGGGCTTCTTGGGATCCATCCTCCCCAAGGACAGGATAGGTACTGTCAGTATGCCAGCCCTGGGCAGCCGAAGTGCCTCACGACACTGGACACGGACACTCTGGGGACAGAGCTGGATACCAGTGGGTTTCCCCAGCAACGTTATATTCCAGAACAGAATGCTGAAAATTTCAATAATCCTAAATTTAAATCTGATCTTCCAAGTACTGACGAAGATATATTTACCAAGATATTAATATAAAACATTTTAAAATTAACTTTATTAAAAAAGTAAATATTTAGCCTTTTGCTATTCGGGCTTTCATTATACTCTCCTCTGGGACTCCACAGATGTTAGAAATAGCCCCTGACCCTCTAAATTGGGGTCCTTTAACCTCTGAGAGCCCATCATATTCTTTCCCATAACATGTTCACTTTTGTTGATAATATTTTTGTTTTTTGAGTTTCAACTGAACAAATATTGACTTAGCACTTGCTAGGTAATTATTGCAGTAACTCTTTGGTTGAAAATGAATATTTCCAATATTTTTAATTTTGGAACACCATCTGAGATGGTTTTACAAAAGTTGGTATAACTTTAAGCAATTTTGTTTTCTTTATATAGTCTCATTTCTAATTCCTTTTTAATAAGAATATGAAATGTGGATGGGTATCCTTTATAGTTTTCTTTTACTGTGTATGTATTTCTTGTATTTTCTTGTAATTGGTTTTCATAGCTCCGTAATAAAATAGAAAAGTAAAAAACACTCAAACAGAATACAGAACTAAGAAAGTAGCTGAATAGATAGGAGAGAAGTGAGGATTCACGAGTTGTTTAGAAGGAAAGTTAGATAAATCCTGGAGATAAAGTCAAAGGTAAGAGTTGAAGAATAGAGAGAGGAGGAACCAAGAAAGATGACCAGGCTTCTGTTTTAAGCAGTTGTCAGGAAGGTAATGTTGTCCATTGAGATGGGAAACAACATGAGTATGGAGGCAATTGAGAAGATAAAGACAATGCTTTAATGCCCAAATGCTGAATGTGGTGAAAAAATGGAGAGGCAGAAAATGCTATTACATATGACTCTTCTTCCAGTTAATTAAAGTCATGCTTGTCCTTGTTTTAGAATAATCACCCCATTTGTTCAGTGTTGGTTTGACTGTTTTTTGGATCTGACTCCCATTTGTTACTTTTATTTTGCCCAACACTACATTTTGCTAGTGAAGCACTTCTCCTCCTACAACTTCACCAACAGGCTCAGAGGAGTTAACTCCTAGAACCCCTAATGGAAACACTGCAGGGATTGAAAACTGGGTTTGAATCTGGCTGGCTGCAGTGCCTCCTGTTAATGGGTATAAATGTAATATTCATCAAAAGGAATTCAGACTTCAGCCATTCTAATGATCATGCATCTCTTTTCATCAATGCATAATAGAACAAAAAGATTGATTTTTATTAGGAATGACTTTCAACATTTTTTTTACTTCTTAGATAAAAAATGAATCTGTTCAGAGTCTTATAGGTCCAATATATTTCTCATCTACTTGGAAATAGGTTAGTTTTTGCACAAAATAGGTTAGTTGTCCTATTCTTCACAATGGTAGTCAATTTAGAATATTCTATTATCTGGTGAAGTATAGTACTGGGTTGGCTCAGTGGTTGAGCATCAGCCTATAAACTGGGAGGTCATAGTTTAATTCCTAGTTGGGGCTGCAGGCTTGATCCTCAGTATGGGGCATGCAAGAGGTAGCCAATCGATGATTCTCTCTCATAACTGATGTTTCTGTCTTTCTCTTCCTTTCCCTTCCTCTCTGAAATCAATAAAAATATATTTAAAAACAAACAACGAAAAACATAGCAGCCTAAAATTACCTCATTTAAGAAGCCTCTCAATTCTCTCCCTCTGCTCAGTAAAATATCATTTTTTCAAAGGACACATAGTATGACTAAAATATTGTGTAGCTTTTTGTCTTCCTGTGATGGTTTATGGGAGAAATGAGGAACAGGATATTGTCATTAATAAAATTACTACATTGCCCATATACAGTCCTCAAAAGTTATAAAATGGTTAGTTAACATTTTTTAAGTTTCCACAAAAGACTGAATAAGCTTAGAATGCGACCTTGTCTATAGGCATTGCATTTTCAGGTGTCGAAGAAATGTGAGTCCTTCAGAGTGCACGGCCACTTTAGATGGTAGAGACAACTCTTGTGCTGTTAAAATGGATTCTGCCTAAACTTGAAAGCCAATCTATTTACAGATCTAAAAGGGTAGAATTAGAAGGTCCCATAGCAATCACGCCATCTGACTTGGTCAATTACAGCATCACAGTCTCCTGTCCCCAGTGGTTGATGTAAGGATGCACAGTGAGACACATGGATACTGAAACTGGGATTGCTGAAAAGGAATGATTCATGCTGACTTCTTCGATTTAGATAGCAAATGAGTGATGCTTGTGGATATGTGCTCAAGCTTTATGTATTGAATGAGTGAATGAGTGAATGAATGAATGAAAAAATTGAGCCCTATGTAATTGAGAGATCACATAGTTTTTCCAAAGTCATAGGGAGGTGGTGAGGTGATAGTGAGGAGGACTCTGTAAAAGAGATAAAATAAAACAAACAAAACCCCAGTTCTCCATCTGGCTGAACATGAAAGTCGTCTATTTACTCATATGATTAAGATCCAGTTGAGGAGGCTTTCAGACCCTACTATATGTTCTTACTGAAGGATATATATATATATATATATATATATATATATATATATATATTCTCCATACATGCATTCTTTATATTAGTAGTAATTGAATTTTTCCCATGATTTCACCACTTTATGAGGGGGATGCTCAAATAAGCACAAGTTCTGTTGAACTGGGTTTATAATGATGATCACATTAGGGTGAGGATACATCCTATATAATAAAGCCTAATATGCAAATTGTCCCCTCAGGTGGTTGTTCGACTGAAAGTTCAACCGGCAGTTGAACTGCTCACTATGACATGTGCTCGCTATGACCAGGGGATGGCATGGGATATGGCGGTCATCAGGGACACAGCGCTGGCAGTGGGTGGCAGTGAAAGTGCTGCCAGCTCTGATGGGCCCCTATGACAGTGGAACAGTGGCGAGATGGTGGAGCAGGGGAGCAGGTAGTGCCAGACCAAGGTGGGTTTAAGCGGAGGCTGATTACCTTGCCGATCATGCCACACACAGTACCCAGTAGTGGCAGCAGGGGTTGGGGCCTCCACTCCTCTCCCAGGCACTGAGGGGGTGAGAGGGAGCTCAGCCGAGATCGATCATCCACAGGTGGGATGGTGGAGAAGGTGAAGGGCAGTGCCAGGCCACAGTGGGGTGCCACGGGGGGCTGCAGAGTTATGAGGCTGGGGTGAGACCTGAGGCTGTGAGCCTGGGGGCATGAGCTGGGGCCTGATCTTCACAGGCCACCCTAAGAGACCCCACCCATGCATGAATTCATGCATAGGGCCTCTAGTAGAATATAGAAAAGAAATACTCCAAAAAAAAAAAAAAGAAAGAAAGAAAGAAAAGAAAAGAAATACTAATTGGAGAAGTAGCAAACAAAGAATGTAGATTAGAAGTGGCTTTTGGAATCTGAATCAAATGACATTCTAAAAGGAGCTGGAGAGGGGACCTGCTGGTCCTGTGATTGCTGCTGCTGATAGTAGGAGTCACGCTACCTAGCCCAGACCTGCTGCTGTCTTTGGGGAGCCCGTCTACTTTGCTTCAGTCGCAGTAACTTAAGAGGACAGGCATGGAGGTTTAAAGCTGAGCATTGACAAGCATATGACCAAGGAGATTTCTATCTATCCTGCAGAATCTTTGGGCTCACACCACAGCTTTTCTATTCTCTATCATCTTTTTGCAATTAGAGAGCAGACCAAGTAGAAGTAAATGTGCACCCACCAACCCTATCTAAAAATTATTGGCTTTACACTCCCGCGTTAGCTTTCTGAGCTCTGCTCCTTGGAGAGGGACAGGGAACCAGGTATTTCTCAGCACTGACTGAAGCTCATAATTGCACAGTGGTTCTGAAATTTGATTATATCCACCCCATTTCACAGATGACCAAATTAAGGTCCAGTGAGGCTACATAGCTGGCATAGTCTCATAGTGACAGACTGTCAAGGACCTTGAACTGGAGATTAAGGTCAGCCGTTTTTACACTAGACGTGAAATATCAGAACACAGGATGGAGCAAAAGTTGGCTTACAGTTGTGAGTACACAAAACACAGAGTTCATTCTTGTATTATTATTTATTCTTGTATTATTCTCCATATGAAAAACTGTAAACCTACATTTGTCCCACACTCCATTTTGAGAAAAATCAGAGTTAAGTAAAGCATATGTTCTAAGTCTAAGGGCAGTGAACAAAACACCCTTCAGAACCTACATGAGAGTTGGTACTTTTTATCAAACTATTGAAAACAGAATTATTTTGACTTTGGCTAGTTCTGGAATAAAACACTATTTTCTTATCCTCTACAACCTTTACTATCTTCGTGGAATACTTCATCTGTAAATAATATTTTATATAGCTCTGAAAATTTTAACCCTTCTCTTTCAATATTATAAGCTTACCATGATAAATGGGAAATTTTCTTCTTATCGGTCACAACTAGAAATGTGTGCTAGTCAGTGCAGTAAAGCTAGGGATTTGGGTGTTCTGTCCACCTGCACATTGATTATGATGAACTGAATACTATCAATAACTTCACATCAGCCCTGGCTGGTATGGCTCATTTGGTTAGGTATCATCCCATATACCAAAAGGTTGCCAGTTTGATTCCTGGTCAGGGCAAATGCCTGGATTTTGGGCTCAATCCTGGTAGAGAGTGTGTGGGAGGTGGCCCATCAATGGTATGCTCTCTCTTCTCACTTCCTTTCTCTCTAAAAATCAATTTAAAAAACAAAAAAAAAGAACTTTTTATTTAAAAAACATCCATAACAAATCTTTACTGCAATATGGTGATGAAAGCATAAGGTTAGAGCTAATACCTTATGTGCCACAGCATGATGGATAACTCTAAACAGGCCTCCTTCCTCTCTCTCACATGGGCACTGATACTTGTTCAGTCTTCTCACATTTATAGACAGGGTCAAATATGATGGTAGTTTTTAAGTAGAATTTAAAATATTAAAAGTACATGCAAGTGTGGGCGATTATTTCAGTCATTCTCATCATTACGTCCCTGCAACGTGATAGAGGTTAGTTCGTTGCCTTCCTGTGGGTGGGTATGAGTTCTGATAGAGAGAATAGAGCAAATTTTAACTTCAGACAGAGTGAAGTTCAAGTCGTTTTTTCACTGATTTGCTTTGAGGTCTTGGGAAAGTCATTAACTTCTAAGAGCCTTGATTTCCACATTTATTCAGTGGGGCTAATAGAGCCTTTTGTAATAAGAGGTTCCCATAACTGCTAGGATAGGGTTAGAGCTCAGACATCCCAGAATTTGGATTTGGACAACATGGCCTCTGTTTTCTGTCTGCATCCTCCAATTGCATAAAACAGACAGAAAACTTTATTGTAGTATATAACTGGGGTTTAAATATATTCAGACATGATTCTCTGACTAGATCGGTATGGCTGGAAGCCAGATTATAGGAAATAAATATAGAATCCTAAGAGAGAAAAGTCTTAGTAAGTAAGGAAAACCATTACTAAATACAACTAAGTACTCAGAAAAGGAGACTTAACACACCTTCAATGATCTGAAATGAAATTCAGAGATAATAGAACAATAAAATGGCTTAATTATAAGGTGACAGAGAAATAAAAAGGGACATCATTTATAATAAAATAATTTTCTGTTCAGAAAGTAATAGCTTGGAGGTGAGAACATGAGAAGATTAAATGAAATAATCAGAAGAGTGTACCTCTACACTCCAGCTGACGCACAAGCATGCAATATTTGCCTCTCACACAACATGAGAAGCATTGCCATTGGTGATGAAATTTTCTGAAGTAAAAAAATCCTGATGATGCTCTGAAACAGAGAAAATGTGATGTTCTCTCAACTTATACAGTCATTGCATTCTTAGAATAATCGTGATATTAAAACTGTACAAAAAATATGGATCGTGTTGATAAAAACATATTTAGTTCCTAGGCTTAGGTAATAAAAAAATAGGTTTTTTTCTCAGCTAATAAATGTCTAGGTAGACATTCAAAAGCGAGCTATTTGCAGGACAATTCCTTTTTGGCGGTGCCATGCCACACATCACAGGATTTCTAGTATTCATGCCCCATTCTCCTAATGACTATAATAACCAAAACAGTCCCATAAAGTTCACAAGCACTCACCAGGGGATGGTACTATACCCACTGAGACCTATCATCCCGATGAGTCAATACAATTTTAATAAAACCATAAAACTATAGTGATCTGTCATTTCTTCTTCTTTTTTTTAAATATATTTTATTGATTTTTTACAGAGAGGAAGGGAAAAGGAGAGGGATAGAGAGTTAGAAACATCAATGAGAGAGAAACATCAATCAGCTGCCTCCTGCACACCCCCTACTGGGGATGTGCCCGAAACCAAGGTACATGTCCTTGACCGGAATCGAACCCGGGACCCTTCAGTCCACAGTCCGACGCTCTATCCATTGAGCCAAACCTGTTTCAACTGTCCTTTCTTCTTGGTTCCTGTTTCATCCTAGAAATCCTCTCCCTCTCTCTGTCTTTACTTTTGAATCAGATTACTTTTTTTAGATTTTACCCTGACCACATTGAGATTCATATGTGGCAAGAATACTAGGCCTTTTCTCTCAATCTTTTGTCCACAATTATCCGTGGGTATCAGAAGCTGATTCATCAATGATTTTAGTCCCATTCATAGATGAGAAAACTAAGCAAATGAACGCAGGGAACTCACCCAAGGTCATGCCACAACCTGTCTGTAGAGATGGACTAGAATCAGTATCCTGCAGTTCTAACTACTGGACTCCTTTTCCTTCCACTTCCCTGAGACCTGTGACTTCATTAGCCTTTTCAAGGAGTGAGTGGGAGGGCAGGTAAAACCTCAGTCCCTTTATTTTGCTCTTTGCTAACTCTGGTAAGAAATCAGTGGGGAGAAAGAGTTCCCCAAAATGTGTTTCTCTTCATCCAAGCTCTTGCCCTCTGTCATTTGCATGATTAATGCAACCTAGCTATTAGAGAACTGCTGGCCACCACCATGGCTTCCACTCCATTGAGAACAAAGCTGTCGTGGAGCCTGCTCAAGTGTCCAAGTGGATGATGAACACACCGCCGAGATGTGACAAAGCAGGGTCAGGCCCAGAGGCGTTCAGCCGGGGGACAAGCTGTGCACCACGCTTCCACTCTCCCCCCTTTACAGAGACGTGGCGGAGAGGGTAATAAAACGTAATGGTCTGGAAGAGAGCATGCTGTTGCCTTTTAAGGGTCAAGTCAGTACAATTTGCGCAAGGCCCTGACATTTTCACTCTTGTTTAGTACAGAAATACTGAACTAAAAAGATACAGTACAAAAAAGAAAAGAAAAAAAAGACACAGACCAGGGTCACTTCAAACACTTTAAAACAGATCCCATACAAAGCTTCCCAATATATCATGAAGATTGCTTTTTAGAGCAAGAAAGGCAGCTTCTGGGGACAGCCACATGGTGCCACCTCTGTGAGTGACAACAGACCGGCTCTTCTTAATCCTGGCGGCCATCCTCCTGAGCAGCTATATATCAACTCTCACTTTTGGGAAAGCCGTTTCCTAATGGGGCAGGTGGGTCCTCACGTATTCTGCTAAAGAAACCTATTGTTTTATGAAATGATTGAAAGGATCTATTCTGTATTTTCAGGGGAGGAGGGTGCAATGCCCACTTGGGAACACACATCACGCCATGGGGAAAGGAAATGGCAGTTTGGAAAAAAGTCTGGGCAAACCTATGAAAGGACTGACGTATTTCTGCAGGCCCTGAAATGGTAAGTGGAGCTTTGCAGTCTCCAAATTGCAGTGAATGTCACTAGAACCGCCCTGGGTAGAAATAGAGTCATTTTGGAAGGCTTGCCTGCCCATTTTATTCAAGTGTTATTATCACCTACATGGTTACCTAGCACCTGAGAGCCAAGAGAACATTCTAATTGCCACCTTAGGGAAGTTAAAGAATCTCTTCACTTGATTCTATAACTAGGTACCTGGCTACTTCATAAGATTATTGGGAGAGTTTCATAAGTTACAAGTAGCTGACATGTGGGTAGCATTACCTATAACCAGCAGGAAAGCTAAGACACCATTAGAGGCTGATGTAGAGTAGACAGAGTAGAAATACAGTTTTATATATTTTCATCTGAGGAATACAAAGAAGCCCTATTCCCCAAAATCTCCCTAGTTGGGGTTGTCATTATCATTGATGTTGTTCACACTTTCCATTTCCTTAGTGACTCTAGTTTACAAAGCCCTCATTTTCATTTTACATAATCTGCCCTAAAATTCCATGAAATTATCTACTATGGTACTAATAAGTAAAAAAAAAAAAAAAAAAAAACTCCAGTCTTTTAAATTAAGACACATGTTTCTAAAACCCCCCTTTTAAATTTTTCGATAAGGCCAACATTGGTGTTGAAGGCAGTATGCTGTATTCAAGATTTATTTCTCTTTTCTTTATGCTCATACTCAACCTGTAAAAGAAATCAACAAAGATCATCTTTTAATCCAATAGGGAATGTTGCAGAGGTTATGATCTTAGAATAACACAGTCTTATTTTTAGCAGTGAGTATTATGTTTCCAGGCTGAAGATGCATTGCATTCATTCATTCAACAAATGTTCATTGAACGCCCCTGCCAAGCACATTGCCAGGCAAGTAGGGACATAATGGTCAGCATTTTGTTCAAATAGCTATAATATATTGAGCCATCCTACTAAGCCAGACAGCAAAAGAAAGTTAGGAAAAATAAGATCAGGCTGTTTTTAAGACACTGAATATAATCATAATCAGCAGGATCTAGTGATAGATGAGGCAATTCAACAGAAGGATGGGAAGCATAAAGTGTTACAACGATAGGCACATAAAGATGTATTTTTGAACAATTATGGCAATTATAGCTCTTGAAATAAAATTTTAGGGATATAGAAGAAAAGCATGAGCAAAGAAAATATCTTGATGCCATTCTAGTCCTCTCTTCCTCTCCCATCCTCCCCCCAACCCAGCCATCCAACCCTGTTTCAATTATCATTCATATACTGGCCTCCTGCTGTAAATCTGATGAACATATTCAATCAATTCTTTCCAGATTGGTCAATGACACTGGATATATGCTGTATGATCATTCTTAGGAGAGAATAGTATTGTCTACCAAGGTCAAATGAGCCCTAAAGATCTGTGACCGGCAGATCTACCCTCAAATTCTGATCCTTTCGAGTTCTTAGCCATAAGTGGTAGTATAGTACTTTCTAAGGTCATCCTACATGTTGGACTTGAAAGTTAATGTTAGTCACCCTGAAACTGCCAAGTCATACTCCTCAGAAGGGCTTTCAGCTTCTAAAAATCCTTTTTGGAGCATGTTGGACCCAAAATCGTTTTTATAAATGTTATTTATATCTCATTCCCTCTAGTTTGGGGAGGAATTGGGGATAAAACTTGAGGTTGAGACTTTAATAACCTGTGGTCTCAAGCAGGTTACTTTACCTCGCTGAGCCTTGGCTTTCTTATCCATAAGGCAGAGGATACCCTGCTACTCTCAAAAGATCATTGTGCAGGTTAAATAGAAGATTGTGAAGATTAAATGGCACAAGGAGTTTGCCAGATATGCTTATAGTGCCTAGCCTCCCACACCCACTTCCCCAACAGTTAGTTCCTAATGTCTAATGTGTATATTAGTGATCTGGGATCCCACCTCCACTCATTCACATGGTCTGGCCCCAAAGCAGACAATGCATACATAGTCAGCAACCATAAATCAATCGGTATGGCTAAAAAACAAATAAAATAGCAAGTTGGGCTGATAAAATTCTTCTCCCTGAAATTTAGACTTAGAAAAAAAGGGGATGCTGCAATAGTTACAATGAAAGAGAAGGTAAAAGGAAGCAAAATGGCAGCTTTGGTGGTGTGACAAGCCAAAATCATAGGTAGGCACAATTTATGAGCGGAGCAGAAAACAGAGTGGAGAGACTGTAGAAGGCAGCTGTGGGAAGAGCAGAACAAAAGCAGGCCTGCAGAGAAAAAGCAAGACCTTGAGACAAGGACATAACTTCCTCTCAGTTCCTGAGCTTTCTGTTCTGATTCCATTTCCAATCAATGGGGATCCTAAAAATAGCCCTCTTTTTATTGAGATAACTTGGGTGGAACAAAAGAAGCTTGATGGAGCACTCGATAAATGCTTGTCTCATTTACCTATCTTTTCAATGATTTGTCTCATCATTGATTTGTACATCCAGTCGTTAATCTATGCTTTAAGTTAAATAATTATTGACCACCTACTCTGTACCAGCCACATCTATATACTGTGCTTGTACTAAGGGCTTAAGTTGTATCCTTCCCAGGTATTTGCATTTGCCTGGGCATCAAAGAGAGAGATGAAAAACAGACAGGAGTGACTGGAACAGTGAGGGAGCCATTTAGGGAAGTGGTGGGAGGCTCACCAAGTTGCTCATAGAGGGATCTCTCTCTCTCTCTGATTCTGAGCAGCTCAGCCTGATTAGGTTCTGCATCAGCTCCAGAGCCCAGAGTATATTACAAGGCCAGTTACTCCTCCTTTTATGCCTCTCCCAACATGCTCAGCCTGGAAGAGGATGCAGGGGAGCTGCTTGACAACATCTCCCTCAGATCCTACCCTCTCTGACTCAGGAAATGTTCCTTCCTCTCTTACCGACCCTCCCCCTCGCCCCCCGCCCGCCACCCTATTCCTCATATACCATCATCAGTCACAGGGACGTTGACAGCTCAGAGTAAACCAGCTTTAATTCTATGGATTATTTTCCTCTGTCAGCTTTTTAAAAAGGGAAGGACGGGGCGAGAGAGGGGTGCTACTCAGATTCTCCTTGAAGAAGGGTAAAGAACCAGAGGCATAAAGAGAGTATCAGCAATCTTAGGGAATAGGCTGGTCTGAAAAGTTCTCTAAGCAGGCTCACATCAATGTCCAAATGTTAAACAAGCCGAAGCCTTGCCTTGTGGATGTGTGTTAGTGCCACAGCTCTACACTGGCCATGTTTGAAAAGAGCGGCTGCTGAGATCAGTGTCTGTCATGCTTCTACCCTGAGGATGCCTGGAGTCAGCCCATCAAGGTCTCCTGGTTCTTCAAAGATGGGTGTGGGAGTGGGTGGCCTATTTTCAGTATTTCCAAAGCCTACCAGATACTGCCTATTAATCCACAATAAGGCCCCTCAAGCTGCCAAAACACCAAACCTCTTCACTTTGGGCTGGAATGATATTAACCCAGGCTGGCTGTGTTGGTCATTTCCCAGTAACCAGAAACCTAGCATGGCAATCGGAGGCCTCTTTGAGTAACAGTACCAAATAGGAAAAACATTTATTTGTTTGATTATAAAGCTAATCTCTTGGGTAGGTGAAAATCTTTCAAGTATAGGACACGGCCAATAAAAGGTGAGCATGGTGGGGAGGCAGATGGAAATATTCTCCTGAGACTCTCTGTTGAGAGGGGATTTCAGTTTCCCTGCAACCTATAGAAAGAGCCCTCAGGGGCTCCCTCCAGTGCAAACACTAGGACCTGCCCGTAGGGGAAAAGTGAGGTTAATAATAAAATACAAAGAACTTCCAGCTTCCAGCAGGCTTGAAAAGGTTGACTTGTGGCTGCATCTTAGGCTGTGCTGGCTCCCAGTCAGACTGAAAGAATGAAATGCTGTTTCTCCAGAAACAAAAAGGATAGAGAAGGAAATATTGTCAGCAGGGAACTAATTCCTGGCTGACCACAGAGTGTTAAATCCCCTGTTGGATTCTCTGCCTGGTATTTGCTTACCGCATCTCCCTGATGGAGCAGAAGGGCCGCCACAGAGACAGGAGGTATCCCGGCTGGTCCCTAGGTCCAAGGAGCTTTCCCAACACAAGATGGCAGCACAGGCCCGCGTCTGGAGCAAAGGCTCGCCTTCCCTGCTGCAATATTCCCTCCGCTCAGGAGGTTTTTATTTCTCTCGAATTTTAACCAATTGTGTTACATCTTTTGTCCCTAGAAGACAGAAATAGGTTCCCTCTTTTCCCTCTAATTGACTTTCAGTTTCCCTTTGTTTAGGCTCTGCTAAAAAGAGGACAGAGCCCTTTTCCAGCGGTTGACCTGCTTGAGATTTCTATTAAGTGAGCCCAATAACACTACCCCAAAGACAAGCCTCTTCTCTGAGAAGCACACTCAACATCCTCAGGAGCAAGGCTGGTGCTGTGTTAACTGCTGGCCGGACACAGGGGAGCAGTCATCTCCTCTGGGGAGGTTTTGGCCTTCTCTCCCAAAACAAATTGTTCATTGAACAAGAGCCCTCTGCTGTTACGGACCTTTCAGGGCTGGTTGGCATAAGTGAAAGGTGATAAATTTGCCTGTTGGCTTCAAGATTCCATGACTGGATTCTCAATTGCCTTTTTTTTTTTCAAGTCATAACATCACCAAATGAGGACAAACGGCCTCAAATGTGTATTCAGTTGTTTGTTCATCAAACAATATAACTGTTTTCATGGCCTTCCTTCCATTAGGACTCCTTGTTGCTATGACAGCAACCCCCAAACAACGATGACCCCTGGGCCATGAGGCTCCTTAGCTTGTGGACCTCTGTGCATGCAGTCACACTCTACCTAAAGCATCTTGTCCCACCTCTTCACTTGGATAATGTTACCACGTTTTCCAGTTCTCAATTTGGTGTCACTTCCTCTGGTCAGTTTAGTCAATGACTAAAGCCAAGTCCATATGAGATGCACTTTACGTGGCTCCCATAATACCCTCAGTTTTCATCATTACAGTCCTCCTAACATCATATAATAATGACCAGTTGATGAATCATTATCTCTCCTCCCCATTTCCCCCACCAAGAATATAAGCTCCTTGGGAACAGTGTGCCCACCTGGCTTAGTTCATCCTACAGCCTATACATGAAGCTTCATCAGTTTAATTATTTATTAAACTAAATAATTGTGAACACACTGAAACTTGTTAACTTACTTTTTCTTTTTTTTTAATTTTAAGGAATATTTTCTTTTGATTACCTATGTGCAACCCCTATACCAGGTCTCTTACTTCCTAATGATTTTTTTTTTTTTGTATGTGATGTACACCCTAACACTGCCTACAACTACAAGCTTTAGGGGGCCTGCTGTGACCTTTCTTCTGCAGTGAATGCATATCAGTTTGTTTCTATGGTGGGTTTTAATAGATCCAATCTCCTTTTCCCTAGACATCTGCCTAGCCATAAAATCCTCTAACTTTGCCAGTTTAAACCACGGGCAGAGTTGTCAGATCACTTAAAAAACAATAAACTTTAAAAATGAATCATAGCCCTAACTGGTTTGGCTCAATGGATACAGCATCGACCTGCAGACTGAAAGGTCACAAGTTTTATTCCAGTCAAGGACCTCTACCTTGGTTGCGGGCACATCCCCAGTAGGAGGTGTGCAGGAGGCAGCTGATTGATGATGTTTCTCTCTCATCGATGTTTTTCTCTCTCTCCCTTTTTCTCTGAAAAAAAAAATCAATAACATATATTTAAATAAATAAATAAAAATGAATCATAATGTGGCCAGCTCCCAATTCTGAGAGCTAAAACATCTCAGTGTGTGTGTGCCTTTTGTTCTGTTTTCCCAGCCTCGAAGGATCCATCATTCATCTGCCTGAAGTGATTGCCCTTAAAAGGATCACAAGGCATACTTACATCTAGCGGAAGCCTGGATGCTGGGAGGTGTGGTGGATTACTCTGGTCTGGATCCTGAGGACACTGGCACTGTGACGGGAATGTTCACCCACATCCAATCTGGAGGTGCTTCTGAAGGAAACATTGGAGGCAAGAAGGTAAATGAGCCACGAGAATGGCATTAAGGATAAAGGCACTGGCTACTAGATTTGGTAATTCACGTTTATCATCAATGAGTCCCAAGCAGGGATGGGACGGGACAGGAAGGTTCTGAACGTGTTTGTGGCTCAGGCTTATAGTGCTTGCTTCCCCTGTCCACTGCGTGGTGAGTGACTCTGATGAACTAAAGGCTGGCTCACTGCTTGTGGTTTTCTTATTGAGCTTCATTCTAAACTACTTGCTGGTCTGTGACAGAATAATACTCTCTTGTGGAAAAGAATGCACTGTGATGCTGTCTGTACTGTAATGAACAGGCCGCATCACTGCATGTTCCTTTTGGTTTGAGTTTTGAGTTGTGTTGAGTTGTTTGAATTGTGTGTTTGTTTTGAGTTGTGCTCACAATTTCAAAAAGTAATGGAGTTGTCATGGGAGCCATGAGAATAGAGCCATGTTGGTTTCCTTTACTGTGCAGAGCTTTTTAGTTTACTGTAGTCTTAGTTGTTTATTTTTGCTTTCGTTGCTTTTGCTTTAATGTCAGGTTCAAAAAAATCATCACCAAGACCTATAGCAATGAGCTATGTTTTCTTCTAGTAATTTTATGTTTTGGGATCTTACATTCAATTCTTTAATCCTTTTTGAGTTAATTTTTGTGCACAGTATAAGATAGTGGTCCAGTTCCATCCTTTTGCATGTAGCTGTCCAGTTTTCCCAACACCATTTATTGAAGATATCATTTCCTTGTTGTACATTTTTGGCTCCTTTGTTGTAAATTAATTGACTATATATGTGTGGGTTTATTTCTGTATGCTCTATTTTGTTTTGTTGATCAATGTGTCTGCTCTTATGGCAATACTGTACTGTTTTGATTACTGCAACTTTGTACTAAACTTTGAAATCAGGGAGCATTATGCCTACCACTGTTTTTATTTGACTGCTTTGGCTATTTAGAATCTTTTGTGGTACTTTATAAATTTTAGAATTATTTGTTCTATTTCTATGAAAAATACCATTGGAATTTTTATAAAGATTACATTAAATCTGTAGATTACTTTAGGTGGTATGGACATTTTAACAATCTTAATTTTTCAAATCTGTGAGCGTGGATATCTTTCCATTTATTTGTGTATTCTTGAGTTTGTTTTATTAATGTCTTATAGTTTTCATTGTATATATCTTTCACCTCTTTGGTTAAATTTATACCTGGGTATTTTTTTCTATTTAATGCAATTGTAAATGGACTGATTTCTTAATTTCTCATTCTGATAGCTAATTTTTAGTGTGTAAAAACACAACAGATTTTTGTATGTTGATTTTGTATTCTGTAATTTTACTGAATTTGTTCATTCATTCTAATAATTTTTTGGGTAGAGCCTTTAGGATTTTCTATATATAACATGACATCTTCTGCAAACAGTGACAGTTTTACTTCTCCCTTTCCAATTTGAATGCTTTTTATTTCTCTTTCTTGGCTAATTGCTCTGGCTATGACTACTAATATTACCTATAATAATAAAAGCATAATATGCTAATTAGATCAGAGAGCTGAACAACCTTCTGGACAAAACCGGGGCTGTAAGGGCCATGGCTGCGAGGGTCAAGGCCTTTGCACAAATTTTTGTGCATCAGGCCTCTATGTTGAGTAAAAGTGGTAAGAGTGAGCAACCTTGTATTGTTCCTGATCTCAGATAAAAAGCTTTTAGCTTTTCATCAACAGATATGATGTTAGTTCTAAGTATATCTTATTCGGCCTTTATTATATTGAGGTATATTTACTCTATACTCACTTAGACGGGAGCATTTTCATAAATGAGTATTGAAGAATCTAACTTTTATTTAATTATGGATCCAATCTATTATTTTTAAGATTTTTCATTCAGTTAAATTTCAATATATTGTTTTCAACTGGGGTGGGGTGGGAAAAGAGAGTTATAATTTAAAAATATGGAGAACTGTGCAAATCTCTAGATAGCCCAGAGGAATGTATCCCAATATAATCTGTATTATGTTTTTCTATCAGGGGAAAATGCCTGAGTCTCATAGCTTACAGGAAAAAGCTTAAATACCCCTTCTTGGCAGTCAAGTTTCTCTAAAATCTAGTCCAGTTTTTACCTACCCCCTTTATTTCCCACTTGTACTCTTCTACATCAGAAGACATGTCACTCACTTTTCCAGGTATATGCCAGTATCCTCTCACTTTTGTGACTTACTCTCGCCACCTGATTTAGGATGGCTTCTGGTATCTCGTTATTCGTTGCAATACCAACTCAGCCTCACAAATGCACTTAAATCCTTCTCTGCCAAGAAGCTTCTCCCCACCATTGAAGCTCACACTGATTCCTCATTTCAGAAAGCCTAGCCCTGAGGGTCTATATTCAGTGGAAATCAAAATCACACCTAAATTAAAATGAGTTTTGCCACGCCCATCCAATATGGCTCAGGCTCAGTCCCCAATGTGGGATGTGTAGAAGGCAGCCAATCAATGATTCTCTTTCTCCCCCTCTACCTTCCTCTCTGAAATCAATAGAAATATATTAAATTAATTAATTAAATTAGTTATGCCAGGATTCCAGAAAACAGGCTCTGTGCTAACTGGCAGTATCAAGTATACATTCTTCTTATTCTTCACTGATTGCCTGCAGGCATAGTCTCCCCAACCAAAAACTCAGCTTCTCCAAGAAAGCTTTGTATTGTGTGTCTTTGATACCCTGCTAGGTTCCTGATACGGTCCTAGACATACAGTAAACCCTCTATACATTGATTTGTACACAGTAGGCCACTCTATAAATTGTCTGATTAATAACACAGAATTAACAGCTCTATTATTTAGCCATGTCTCGGCAGCCTTGTCACAAGAACACAGTAGGACCTAAAAATCCAAGAGGTCCAAGGCCTCTATCTCTTCCTGATACCAGGAGGACTTTGGGCCAGCACTTTAACAGGGATTCAATGTTTCCCTGTGGGTCACACGCAAAGCAGAACTTTAAAAGCAAGTGGAATGGAACAGCACTGCATTCTGAGGCTCCAGACCAGACAGCATTGGAGAACACATTTCCCCATCAATGGTGCCACCTCATATGTACGTATGTGTGAGTCTGCAAAATCCTGTCTGATTTAGATATTGGCCAAATAACCCTGCCTGTTAGCAGGAGAGTCACTTAATTCTGCTCCATTTCCTGAGCAGTCAGCTAAAGAAAGATGTAAAGTGCTAAGGCCGTGTTTCTAGATCACTCACAAATTAAAAACCGTAAGGTTTCCTGGAGTTTCCAAAGCAAAACCAGAAAAGCTGAAAGATGACTGATAACAATTAATACATTTCTTGGCATTGGGGACATAGTTATTTTATTGCTGGTATCAGAGTGACACCGTTTTTCATAAAGACACCATAATTGTCTTTGAATGTCATAAAAGGTGAAATTCATTCTCATGGAAATTGAGAACATTGCAAAGCTTCAATCAAAAAGGCACTAAATAATACAGATGATAAAATGTGCTGCCTTAAATTTCTGTCCATAAACCAGGAGTGGAACTACAGAGAATTTGGCTTGAAATGCGTATTGTAGCCTGGAATTAGTTTAGACATCCTTTTAATCTCATTTTTTATGGTGTAGAACTATTCATTGGGAAATCTGTTTTCCTTCATTGGCCAATATTTCAGCTGCCTACTGCCCAAATGGAAATACTGAAAGAGGGAGGGGATGAAGATGCTAACTGAAATATATTTTATTGGAGATGGCAGAAGCAACTCACTTCTCACTAAAACACACAGTACAGAAAATATAAAGCAATCAATGTGGACAAGTCCTTTGCTCAAAATATTTAGGCTCTTATCTGCTAAAATGTCAGAAATCCTTAAGGAAAATTCTTCGAATCCAGCCCAAACAATTCCCTTTTTCAACCAGCTGAGCCCATGAAGTCTGGCCAAGTATTCAGAAATGCTTTGCTATCATGATATATGTCAAAGTTCCTTCTTCCTCCACCCTCACCTCAATGTAAGTCCCACTAGAAATTCCTTCTGCTGCCAAGAGTCATAGAGCCTTTACATTATTTTTAATATATTTTTATTAATTTCAGAGAGGAAGGGAGAGGGAGAGGGAGAGATAGAAACATCAATGATGAGAGAGAATTATTGATTGGCTTCCTCCTGCACGGCCCACACTAGGGATCAAGCCCACAACCCAGGCATGTGCCCTTGACCAGAATCAAACCTGAGACCCTTCAGTCCACAGGTCGATGCTCTATCCATCCACTGAGCCAAACCAGCTAGGCAAGCCTTTACATTATTAATTTGTCTTATGTTTTGGATGCCTCACAAGAAGCCGATTGCAGCAAGGGCAATAAAACAGTCAGGACAAATGGCAAATCTTTCAGCTTGGCACTGTGGAATGTAGGATGCATCTGTGTGTTCCTCTCTGTGTAGCTGGAAATTTCTCAGATCTGGTTTTCAGTTGATGTTACTCCAGCAAATGGTCCTTCAGTTACTCTGTGGGAGAAAGCCCTCACGGATAAAGGCAACAGTGTGAGGACCAGTGATTCCCAGTTTTCATGTGCATACATACCACTTGGGAGTCTTGCTAAATGCATATTATGATTCGGTAGAACTGTGTGCAGAGCCTAAGACTCTGCATTTCTGGGAACTCCCAGATGATGCTGATGATGCCGGTCCATGGACCACACTTCTCATCAGAGTTAAGTCAGCACTTGCCCTTGACTTTATTAAAACAATTTTGAAATTAGTTCTATTCACAGTGTTTGTGAAAATAAAGCCAATGTCATTTCTATTTGGGGCCAGTGTTTACAAGAGAGTGAAACAGGTATTAATTAACCCAGCCAATGAGGTGATTGGGCAGGAAAGAATTATTTGATCTTTTACTTAAACATTTTTCATTCTCACTTTCCAATAGCATATTTTGCTTCCTTGTTCAAAGTAGCCAATGCCAATTTTCTCTTGCAGTTTGATTAAAAAGCTCATCTTTGCTAAGAACCAGTCAGTCCCAGAAATGTCACCGTCGCCTGTGTGCATCAGGCACAAGGATTAGACAGAGCTGAGCTTTGCATGGCCCGTTTTATTTTGCTCGCCCAAAAGGAATCCCATATTCAGTTCCAACCCGGATGGCATCTGGGGTGATATTTTATAGAAATTCCAGTAATTAAACTCACTAAACTATGACCAGCTGCTGTTAACCCTCCTGTATGTCACAAATTGCTTCCTTCTCTTGTGGGAGAAGATATCCAAGAGCTCCTCTGTGTTCTGCATGAGTTATAAGCTCTCAGGAAAATGATCGCGGAAGGCACGTGCTCAGGAAGCAGCAGAGATCAGAAAGGGATTTGGGCGCCTGTGTGGATACCGCGGGCATGAGCACATGCGCAGGCTACATGATACAGGGAGGGGGAAAACAACAGTAAAACCTGAATGTCAGGTATTAGTGCAAAAATATTAACATCATTTCCTAAAGGAAGCATCTTCACCAGGGAAAAGAAGAAAGTAGCTTACCAAAAGGCCTAGCATGGCCCAGAAAAGGTCAAAAGGAATCCAAAATCCATTTTTTTAAAAATTAGAGACTCTTGCCTCTAGGGAGCGGTTATAGGGTTAAGCCTCAGACTGACCTGCTGGCAATGCTGCAAACAAGTCCCAGCTTTGAGGGCACAGTCCTCTTAGCATAATTAAGCTCGATCTTGTGACTGCTCCCTAGATCTTTCCTGGGTAGCTGATGGGCTGTGGGAGGTGCAGCAAGTGCTGCCAAAACAAGTGAAACTTAGAAGTGAAACATTGTAAATTACCTTGCCTCCCTCTGACTATAAAATAAAGGCTCAGCTTGCAGTCTGGATCTGCTCTGTGGTGTCAGCCAGGCACAGAAGATCCACCAAGACCCATGGTCGGCAAACGGCGACCCATGAGCTGCATGTGGCTCTTTGGCCCCTCGATTGTGGCTCTTCCACAGAATACCATGGCCTGGGCAAGATGTTTTGAAGAAATGGCATTAGAAAAGGTTTAAGTTTAAAAAATTTGGCTCTCAAAAGAAATTTCAATCGTACTGTTGATATCTGGCTCTGTTGACTAATGAGTTTGCCGACCACTGCCCTGAAGGACCTAGACCCAGCTTATCCTCTTTGTGTGTCTTTTCTTCATCCTTTGCCGGCCCTCCCTCAGACTTGCTGAACCCTCGGCTGTGCTGGCACGGCACATTCTCCTGCATTCTAGGCCGCACTTGAGAAGTTTGTGTTTACTAACACATGTCCATACTAGTCATGCACATGCAGAAAAGCCAAAAGCATCACAAAGTCAGTGTCTTCATTCACCCGATGTGTACTGATGACTCACTTAGGAGCCCAGCCATTGCCATAAGGGACCCCTTGGGTGGAGACTATTGCTGAAACCTGCCCAGTGTCTTCTCCTGTTCTCACAGATTAAAAGCCTGGGAGGCATGCGTTCAAGACAGATGTGTTTTGTATGTGTCAACACACAGGAAAGACTTTAATGTGGTGATTGGTGTCAAAAGGGATTCTTGAGTGAATTGGAACTTGAGTTTCATAGAATGTGTGGACATAAGAAAGTATTCGAGCTGGTAAATATTTTTAGCTAATAAGAAAGACAAAAGATAAAAGTAAAATGCACTCTCTCACAATCTTGCTCTTTATCTACCTATAATAATAAAAGCGTAATATGGTAATTAGACTAGACAGCCGACGACCTTCGGACAAAGCCAGTGCTGCAAGGGCCCAGGCAAGCCACCTCATCGGGGAGGGCCGAGCCCCTTGAATGATTTTCGTGCATTGGGCCTCTAGTAAAGAAATATATATTGATTAGGGGATACTTATCAGTAAAACAAGAACCTTACATTATCATGTAGGCCTTTCAGTACTGTTTCCCCAGGTAGCCACATGGGTTTTTAAGGTAAATTTTATAAAGTTGCTCTTTAGGAGAGTAGAGCGAGCCACAACACTCCCATCACTACTTCCCAGCGTCTGGCCTCATGATGGCAGTGTAGTTCTTCCGTTGTTTTCCTCACTCCAGTGGAAATTTAATTTGGGTTTCCTCCAATGTTCTCTCACTTCACCTGCAACATCTGAGTCCACAGTGAATTCAATTATTGAGGAGTTACTTCCCCAGAAGGAAGACTTTGATTTTTTTTTTCTATTTAATCCACCTGATCTTTTTCTTTTCTAACTTTCTGTTTTAAACTCTCACAACCCAACCCTGCCTCCCCCCTCCACAGAATGCACATGCTAATGGCATGTATTACCCCTACTAGCTTGATGGGTGGTCAGTTTCCAGAATCTTCTTATGGCTAAGGAATATCATTTAGTTATCTTCCTTAGGTGTATACACCTTGTTTTCTCGTTATTCTAAGTGGGTAATTTTGTTTTATTCCCCTCTTAATCTCATTCCTCCAGTTCTACATATTCTATACCTATGGTGCATTTTTTTTTCTCAATAGAATATTTTCTCCCAACAGAATTTTGTGGAAATATGCATAGGGTCAATGTTGGCTTCTGTGGGTTAAGTGCGGGGGAAGGTAGGGGGAGGGGGAAGGAAGCTGACTCACCTGCATGACTTTTCTTCCCACTGCCCACTAACCTCTTACTCTCTACTCTCCCACCCCCACAGCCATGGACAGTTTTGAGGTACCACCAAAGAATGCCTTAATTTCCACAGCAGAGTCTGAAAACCTCTGTCGTGTCGTCTAGAGTAAGGAAAGCCAACAGCAAGCAGAATGTAAGCTTAAGACAATATTTTCAGAAAGAGGCAAAGTTCCTACAGTGAGATAGGAGAAAATATAGCTCCAGGATTCAGGTCTTTTAGTCTGAGCTACTGAGAATGCCTGAAAACACCGTGGCCAGCAGCTCCCAGAAAACCACAACATGTTAATTAAAGGGAGCTCAACAAATTTCTGCCCAAAACCTACTTTTAAGTGAGAATAAAGGGGATTTTAATATTTTTTATTTTAATTCTTTAAGACTCCAAGACAATATATTATCAAAAGAATTACTATATCTCCAAAGTCCATTTTCCTGATTTTTGTTTTAATAAGAAAAAATTGGTGTGCTATAAAGCTCTGTTCCTCTCAATCAGTGCTCTCCTCTACTCCCAGGGGGTTCTAGTCCTTCTGTGGGCAGCTCCCTTCTGAGGCAGAAAGATTTGAAGCACCAGGGCCTTGGAGCCCAGCTAGAGTCAAATCAGGTTGGCCATGAACTTGAGAGTGCTGTTAGCCACAAGGAGCCCCAGTTCCTTCCATATAAAATGAGGCTACCATTTGTAAGCAGTGGCATGTCTCAGTTAAGGGCATAGAATCCAAAGCCAGACTGTCCCAACTCCTAGCTCTAGCACCTGTTAAGTATGTTATATGTCAAGTCCATGCCTCAGTTTCCTCAACTATAAGGAGGGCAAATGCTAGTACCTACCTCCTAGGACTGCTATAAAGATTCAATGAGTTATTTTGGTAAAGCACTTAATAAATATTATATAAGTATTTGTTAAATATCAATGCATGGTACTATCAAATAATGATGCGGGCATTGGCAAAAGTAGGCTTACAGTTGTGAGTATGGGAAATACGGTTTATTGTTGTATTACTATTTACTAATTATTGTATTATTTATTTATATTTCAATTGTAAGCCTACTTTTGCCCACCCCTGTATTTACATTATACCAGGAACAGAGGAGGAAATGGTAAGGGCAGAGGACCAGGACTCAGTCTGATGGGTATTAGAAAGAGAGTTTTCATCAAAAGCCTTTCTTTTCCCCTCTGTGGTGTGCTATTTTTTATTATCATTTATGTACTTGCATTACTTTGATATTTTTAAATACTTAAAAAAATAAAACCCACAGTATGAGCTATGAGATATTGGTCAAACTATTTAATCCTACTGAGTCCATTCCTTCTCTCTTAAAATTAGGACAATAACCTCATTCATTGCTCCCTTCCTAGCTGCTAACTTCTGGAGAGAAACACTATTTCTACAGTTTACAGGACCACTAGCTGTGTGACCTTGGAGATCATGAACTCGTTCTCACCCGACTATCATCAGGATTGCGCTAGGAGGTCTGGCGACAGGACCCAGGGCATATTTTGTTGCCTTTTTTAGCTTAGAAAAATACAAGTGTATTATCTTACAGTTCTGTCCAACACAGGTCTCCTGGGCTGAAATTGGGGTGATGGTGGAGTGTGTTCCCTCCTGGAATCTCCTGGGGCAAATTCATTTAATCTTTCCAGCTTCTAGATGTTGCCCTCATTCCTTCCTTCTTACTATCCTCCATCTTCACAGCCAGCATTAGCTGGCCCAGCCCGTCTGATATCATATCAACTCCCTTTCTACCTTTTTTTCTTACATCCCTCCACCTTATGTATTGTAAATTGGAGTGAAATTTATATAATATAAAATTAACCATTATAAAGTGAACAATTCGATGGCATTCACTGTATCCACAATGTTGTGTGATCACCACCTCTTGTCTAGTTCCAAAATATTCCATCACCCCAAAAGGAAATCCGAGCCTGTGAAGCAGTTGCCCCCCATTGTTGCTCCCCATTGCCTTCTCTCCCAGACTCCTGTCAGCCATCAATCTGGTTTCTGTCTCTATAGATTTGCCTATTCTAGATATGTCATATAAATGGAATCATGTAGCACAAGCATGTCAAACTCTCGGCCCATGGGCCACATGCCTCATTTATTTGGCCCGAGTTAGCCTTTGATTTTGACATGCTTGACATAGCATGTGACCTTTTGTGTCTGGCTTCTTTTAGTTAACGTGTTGGAGATTCATTCCTGTTTTAGCATGTACCAGTACTTAATTCTTCTTCATAGTTGAATAATATTTCATTGTATGGATATACCACTCACTCACTGATGGACAGTTGGGCTGTTTCTACCATTTAGCTATTGAGAACAGTGCTGTTGTGAACATGTATGTGCATGTATTTGAGGACCTGTTTTCAAGCTTTTAGACAGAGACCTAGATGTAGAATTGCTGGGCTACATAGTAATGCTTTGTTTGTTTAAGGAACCACCTAACTATTTTCCACAGAAACTGAACCAAGTCCTTTTCCCCCCGACACCACCACCACCATTTGAGTACATCTCCTGAGAGTTACAGTCCCTGCTTTTCGTGTGGCCTCTCCTGCCAATACCCCTCAGGATGGCAGGGGTTCCTCTGCCATTTACAAGCAGGAATCCTGCCTTCAGAGTGTCCTCCATGAGCAAGACAGCCAGAGATCCCTAGGAGATTGCTCAGGCTTTGTACCTAGCTTTAGGCCTTTGGAAACTTGCATGATGCTGCTCTGTGACAGATGCTCAAAATACGTGTTAGGAGTTTAGTAAAAATGAGAAACCGTGTAAGATCAGGTGAGCCAGCTGGCTTTTTGAAGTTGAAAAGCAAAACAACTACATGTTCACAGGCTTCATAAAGTATTTCTTAAATCTAACCTTTTATTCATTTGGCAAAAATATTATTGTCTGCTATGTACCGAGCATTCTGCCCTGATTTAAAAAATATAATCCATGTTGTTAGAGAACGCAGGATCTAGCTAGGGAAATAGACGGTGAGCCAATGATCACGTTAGGATGTGACAAGTGCTGAGAATAGGGTATGGACCACAGGCTAAGGCAGTGGTTCTCAACCTGTGGGTCGCGACCCCTTTGGGGGTCGAACAACCCTTTCACAGGGGTCGCCTAAGACCATTGGAAAATGCAGATATTTACATCACGATGCATAACAGTAGCAAAATTTCATGGTTGGGCGTCACCACCACATGAGGAACTGTATGCGGCCATAGGAAGGTTGAGAACCACTGGGCTAAGGGGTGCCGTAGATGGAGAGGCTTATTATGCCTAAGAAGCTGGAGGAAAGGCTTGATTGGAAATGAGGTTCTCAGCTAGATTGCAGAGCATGAATAGGGATGTGGTCATCCAAGATGGACTGAGGACGAGGGTGCTAGATCAAGGGCTTGGGTGCACAGACTAGTAGGACATATTTAGGGAATCCTTAAATAACCCAGGAATAACAGGATGTTTAAAGGTGGGAATGGGAGAGTGGAACTGGAACGTAAATGAAGGGGCCCTGCAGCAGGCTGCTGTCCCCTTTGAAAGCAGCCCAGGCCTGACAGTGGGCATCCTCTGGGATCGCAGGACCCCACCCTGCCTGAGCATTGGCATCAGGCACATGCAGAAATGGGTGACATACTTTCAGGGGCAGAATATAGATTTCAACACATCAGACTGGTGTTTCTCTGAATTCCTAAATGCATTTTGTCAAAATCCTACAGGGCTCCATAGTATCTAAGTTTTACAATAAAGCAGCCCTAGTTGACTGCTTTTTCTAAGCATCAGGTTGTTTGTTTGTTTGTTTGTTTGTTTACCTATAAAATGGGCCTCATGAAGAAAATATCTGTTCTGTAAGGTTTTGAAAAGGATTCAATGACCAAAAATATGCATACAGTTCTTAATATAGTACTAAGCACATAGTAAGCATTTATAAATGTGGCCTCGCCCTAGCTGGTTTTGCTCAGTGGATAGAGCATAGGCCTGTGGACTGAATTGTCCCAGGTTCAATTCTGGTCAAGAGCACATGCCCGGGTTGTGGGCTCAAACCCCAGTGGGGGGCATGCAGGAGATAGCCAATCAATGATTCTCTCTTATCATTGATGTTTCTATCTCTCTCTCCCTCTTCCTTCCTCTCTGAAATCAATAAAATATATCTTTTTAAAAAATGTGACCTAATGTTATTCTTAATAAGAGGCTTTAGAGATTCAAGCTGTTTGATATCTATCTGTATATTTCAATCTGCTCTGATGAAACATTTGAGTGAGTCAATTATAGCCTCAAAATCTTTATCAGCAAAATCCTGAGAGCTGGATTTTTTGTTGGTAGTTTGGTGAAGAAAAAAAAAATCTATGGTTTCTGCTTCTTTGTAGAGCCACAAGTATATTGTTTCTCTTGAAAATTTTCCAAGAAGTGAGGTGACAGTATCCCCTATTCTTCTTGAGCATGTTCCTGAAAAAAAAGGTCAAGAGTGACAAAGGGAGGGAACTTAAAGTCATCTCTGATTGGCTAACACAATTTCAAGTATATGATATGAGTGTTTGCTATTCAAGTCCTTGCAACTTTTCAAAGTTTTACATTCCAGCCAGCTAAGTAACTTAGCCAAAGCTAAACCTACCCTGGCAGAGCTCTGTCCTCAAATAAATTTACATTTAGAAAAATGTAAACCGTTCAAAGACTTCTCTTCGAAATCTATCACATTTAACAACTGTATCCAGGCAGAACATTATTTTTCCCAGTATGACAAAGAAGAGGAGGGTCCAAAGAGATCAAGTTCAGACATTGAGAAAGCCTGGGCTTTACTCAAAAAAGAACTGGTAAGAACATTGGAAATATTATTAAATTTACATAAAAAGGAATATGGGAGGCAATATGAGCAGGTCATGAGAAGCATCACTGGGAAGTTAGAAACATGTCTGGCCAATAATCACTAAGTTAAGGAGAACAGAAAACTGTATATGTTTTTACATACAGAACACCTTTTCCTAATGAAAGTTCTTCTTTTGTCTGTTTTCTGTTTGAGGGGTATTTTTTGCAAAAGCAAGAATGCCCACCATAAGGGCAGTGTATGGCTGATTTGCCTAAAATCTGACAACTGATTAGCAATTTACTGATGCTTACCTATATTTCCTCTGATAAACCAAATGGTGATTCAGAATGACTCCTTCTCTTGCTCTACTGCTGCTTCTAGGCTATTCTTAGGATTGTATCCTGCAGGGAATTTCCTGTGCTCTGAAAATGTCTCAGATCTGCCCTCATTAAATGGAGCATTTTCATCACACTTAAAAATGAGGCGGATGTTCTTCAGTTTAAAAATCAAACAAACATTGCAATCTTTTTGGAGCTTCTGTACTTTCAAGCTTTCATTGTATTTGGAAAATCATCCCCTTCGTCTTATTTAATCATTGGTTTCCAAGTGACTGCTCAAAGAGTGATGTTCTTTTCTTCAAATGTCACATACTCTGACATTGGACGGGGTCATTTTGAATCTGTTCACAGTGTTAGATGACTCCAAACAAACAAGAAAACTTTGTACAGAAGAAAAACTGTGTTCTCGCATTGGTTTTCCGTTCAATTTCAATAATTTACTTGTTTGTAATTATCTTTCCATTCCATCAGCTGTCTGTCTTTATGGAAGAGACTGAGCTTCATTAGTCATCACAGTGAGCAAAGGAAATGGAGAACTATTGATTTGCAAGCCATGCACTGGGTGATGGAGGGTGTTATGATTGTGGTGTTGATGAAGTTAAGGCTTTCACTTTAGTTTTCAGAGCAAGTTCAAATTCTTTAAACAAAATGGTTTCTGTGATTCTCCTAATCTTGAAAATTAGGGGATAGATAAGCTCTCATGTTCTAACCTTGAAGATTTATCTCTGAAATTCAATTTCTGATTATAGTATAATTAAAAAAAATAGTTTATGCACTATAAGCACTAAAATCTCACAACTAAAAGGGGAACAGATCACTAGAATACAGTGTTGAAATTCCTATGACAGTGACAAGGACATAATATCAAAAGCAGTATGCCCACCTTTTAACCAACACAATGATTCACATCTTATCTGGCCTTATAATTCTTACCTGTCTTATAAAGCTTCACAGCTTAGCTGAGCATTAGATAATTAAGACACCAGAATGGTACTACCTGTGAATAAATGGAGAAAACAGTGAGCAATCCCAGCAAAACCAATGCAGCTTCCCTTAGAAAAAAATGAATAAACTCAAAACCACAGGCCATGGACACAAACCTATTTAGGAAATGTTTCAAGTAGCAGTTGTGCCCTTACTTGGCCTTGCTATGTGGTATGTCTTTACTAAATGCATTTCCCCCCATTATCATTGATTCCCCCCCCCCGAAGGTTATATGGGATAAAATAAAATAACAATGATATTATTTGCTCACTAGGGCAAATGAAAACTAATCCTGCTTATTTTTCTAATTAGTTGAGACTATCTTAAGTTGTTTTGAACATTATCCTTTAATATTACCTTAGATAAAGATATCAGTAATTGATAACCTTTATTGATTCATTATATTTGTTATTTATTATTTATAAGCACATAGATCGTATACATGTTTCTTTATACATGACTATGACTAGAGTAAACATACATATTTATAATATGTGTATCTTATGCAATCTTCCCACCTGCTGGTTTAAGCCAAAAGGAAGGATTCAGAGGCTCAGAGAGTGTAGGTTTTCATAGGTTCAATTTTGGATGAATTGGTTTTCCTACTTCAACACACCCCCCTCCCCACCTCCATAATAGTCTTTATAATTTAGTAGCAGTTACAAAAATAAGAAACTGAATGTGCTGAGAAAATGCAGAGACCCACATATCTCAGAAAACCCCAGGCAAGCATTAAAGCTATTTAGTTTTCCCTTTTTTTATTTATTGAGGCATAATCTATATATACAAAAGCCTAATATGCAAATTGTCCCCACAAGAGTTTGACCGGGAGACAAGGAGTTAGATTGCTGGCTATGATGTGTGCTGACCACCAAAGGGTGGCATGGAATGAAGGAAGGCCCTGGCTGGCATTTGGTAGCTAGAGAAGGAAGGCCCTGCTGATAGCTGGCAGCCAGGAAAGGAAGGCCCACCTGGCATCCAGAAGGCCCTAATTGTCCCTGATTTCTGGCCAGGCTAGGGACCCTGTCCATGCATGAATTTTGTGCACAAGTCCTCTAGTTGACATATAAAATGAACATAGTTAATGCACGCATCTTGATGAATTTGGACATATGCATGCTTCTGTGACACCTAATTCCAAAGTTGTCAGCAGCTCTTTGGGATTAGAGACTATAACCAAGCTGGAGGAAATGGTACTGTGTTTCTACTTCTTAGGCTTTTTTTTTTTTTCTTTTAATCTATTCATGATTTTTTTTGTTGCTTTTATCTTCAGGGCAATGGTTTAAGTGGTTTCTTACATAAAAGGTTTGAAATTTTCTGTATTTTTGGTATCACTATCTAAAGTTCTCACTTTAATTTTATTTTTTGTGCCTACTAGTAACCTAGCAAGTATCAATGACTTTGATACCAGATCAGACAAAAATTCTTGCATTCCAGGAAATCACAACATCACCTAAAATTCTTCTTCCTCTCTTCCTATAACATCAACAAATCAAATGGTATCCAACTAACAGACAGCATTCTTTAAGACCAAAATTTATTTCCAAAAATGTTAAATTCCTTGGGAAGAAGAGAAAAAAACACAACTTACCAGAGACTGCTATGGATTCTTTGAGAGCATCGTATCTCAGTATAAAGATAATCATTTGAAGTATCTCATACACAAAGAAACTTGGAATCAGAGAGGTTGAGACACATACCCATGGTCACACTGTAAATGACAGAATTAGGATTTAACCCCAGTTCTATGTAACAAAGACCCTTCTCTTTCCCATAACTTACACTTTCTCCAAAGGCAGTGGCAGGAAGCAAGCAGGTGAACATCAAAACGAATGGGAAAAAACCTATTCAGAAATGAAGAAATGAGAACTTTATCATCTTGTTCTTCAAATAGAAATAATTGGTAGGAATCAGACTGAGAGTAAAGACTATAGGTTAGCATCTGAGTCAGGACCCTACCCAGGTTTTTCTCCTCTGAAGCACTGTCATTAATTTCTTCCTCCATCTTAATTTATCAGGTGACTAGTAAGAGCCTAGTGCTGTGTAAGTCACCAAGATAGCACAGTGAACAATAGTATCTGTTCAGAAGAGCCAAACAACAAGTAAACAAAAATTGTACATAAGCAAACTTACTGGGTGGTTGAGATTTCTCTCAGAAGTTGACATTTGGTTTGAGATTTAACGAATGGGAAGGAAACAGCTGTAGGAAGAATTTCCTAGGCAGTGGGAAGAGCAAGTGCAAAGTCCCTGCGGCAGAAATTACCTTGGCCGAGAAGAAACTGAAAAGCAGGTTATGAATGAAGCTTTGTGAGCACCAGGGTGGATACTAGGAGATGGAGGCTGACCAAGCAGGGTTTGTTGGTCAAGATGAGTCTTTCCTTATGTCCTTTCTTCCTTTTATCAATAGACAAGTCCAAGCATTTTTATTTGGGGCAATGCCCCTAATTAGGAAACACACTATACTTTTGTTCTCATAGGTTCAGTTTTGGATGAATTAGTTTTTCTACTTCAACAACAACAACAAAATCTCCCTGCCCATAATAGTCTTTATAATTTAGTAGCAGTTAGCCCTCAATAACCACTATGGGTGATGTTGAGTGATAATGCCTCACGTTTTTATGGGATTACATTGTGCTTTGAGGCATCTTTTCCCTCCTCACAACCCCCAGAATATTAGTGTAGTGTAGTAGCTACATGCCTGGGCTGCAGAGTTAGTTACATCTGGACGTAAAGACAAATCTCATCTTGTAGGTCCCAGGTTCTTCATTTCAAAAAGTGAACACCTATATCTTCCCGCATTTATTCTAGGAGGGTCGAGCAAGATCAGTTATCTAGATTTGACAGCATAGGGCCTGGCATGTAGGAAGTGTACAATACACATGCATAGTATTGTAACTGTCCGTTCCCCTCTCCCCATTCTGCAGTTAGGCGAACAGACACAAAGAGATAAAGTGACGAGTCTGAAATTTCACAGTGAGGAGATGCTAGAACCAAAACTTTGGATGCTTCATCTAAGTGGTTTTCCCCCTCCACTGCAGTCAATCACTGCAAAGTGAAAATTGGTTAATAAACCTGTTTCCGCCCTAGGGGAGAAGATGTCGTGTACAGCGAGAGGAAGGTCAATTTCTGGGAGCGTGAGATGAGTTTGAGCATTGATCTGAGAACTCTTACACAAGAATATCTTAAGGGCATACTTGCTTTCCATTAAGCATTTCCCTTTGCAGTTTCTGCTGAGCAAAAGAAAAGACAACAAAATGTCTTGGCGCTGTGCTTTCTTAAGTGGAGGAAAACAAATGGAAGTTTGATGAAATGGTATGCGGACTCTCCTCTTTATCCATCACCCTAAAATGTGCTTCCATGGAAGACCCATAGTGTTATTACACCCAATGTTCAGTATTGAGTTCCAAAAACACTGACAAGTCACTAAAACGTATAGAACTTAATTATACCGGAAACACAGAAGTCAGCTGGGAGGTTGCGATCAGCAAGACTCACAGAATGAACACTTCTCTGTGAAGGAGATGTACCATTCCCTCTCCTCCGTCCCCTGTGTGCATCTCCTGTCTGCCTTGCCCACGGAACTCTTCAAGTGCAAGTCCACACTATGAACAAATGGGCTGCAATCCTCAGAAGGAAAGGAAACAGACTCCGCTCCTGCCCAGGGGGCATGTTGAAAACCCTGAGACTGGAGATAGCCTGGTGCTATCTCTATAACCTTGAGCTTGAGGCCATTCCCTGCCATTTGCTTCTCCCCAGCAGAGCGTCCATCACACTCAGCAGAACAGCAGCTTCCTCTGCAATGTAATTAGCCGCAAGGCCATGGGAAGTTCAGGCAGGTACCAGTGCTATTCGGAAGGCTGGTCACGTTTCAAGAGTGTGGTTCTTGTGAAAAGGCAACTAGGTTTTCTGCCCTGCAGAGATGGGATCAATCAGCTCTGAATCAAAGAAAAGTGTGGGCCAGGAGAGTGTTATGGAATTGGAAATAGGTCTTTGGGCTTTTGCTGTTCTTTCCCTCTGGCCATCTGGAGAGAGACAGTGCTGCCGCTGTCCCTTACTCACTACTGATTTATTCATTCACTCGCCTAAAATATATTCTATCACATGCTTACCTGTGCAAGGGATACAGTCTTCTCAACATGTATGTCAAAGACCATTTAGTCATTTAAGAAATTCAGTAAAAAATCGATTTTTGTAGTTTTGAAAATAAACCTGGAAATACTGAGAATGCTCGTCTCCTCCAGAAAACTCACAATGCAAATAAGTTCTAAGTTCTGCATTCCAACAAATACTAATTTGGTTTATCCCAGCATTCTCAAACGCACAAGTCCATTTCCTCCTCAGCTAAACCTATTAACAAGCCATGGTGGCTTCCCAGATTTGGCCCCGGGACCACAGTTTACCTATGTCATGTCCTGTGCTGTCCAGTTCAGTGGCCACTAGCCACCAGTGGCCATGGAGCCATGGAAAAGGAATGAGTCCAATTTGAGATGTGCTGTGTCAATGGCTGCTGAACTCTAAAGTTCGAAAAACAAAGAAGGTAACATATTTCAATATGATTATGTATTGAAATAATATTTTAGATGTGTTGTTTTAAAATATATTATTAAAATTAACCTCACCTATTTCTTTTTACTTTAAAAAAAATGGGTTCAAGAAACATTAAAGTCATATAAGTGACTCACATGATTTTTCTGTTGGACACCACTGATCTAGATAACCTCTCTACGCGGTGGGAAGCCATCGTCAATGAACTCATCAAAAAGAACAAAAAGCCCTGATCTTTTTCTGCATCCGCTCTTTCCACCAAGCATCTTCTTAGCAAAGTCTGGGAAGCCAATCAAATGTAGATTGATTGGCATGTCATTTCATGCTGCTTTATTTTCTTCATTGGTTTTCTTATTCATTCTCCACCTCCCTGAAGTAGAATGCATTTCCACAAGGCAGGACCCCTTTCCGGTCTTCTCCACTGTGGTTCCAGGTCAGGCTGGTCTTCTGGCACTCCCTTTTGCCTTGCTTCCAGGGGGTCTAAAACTATGTCAGAGTAATTGTTGAATAAGTATTTTGATGGCATGCAATAGCTATCAGCCTGGCAAATACAGAAATGAGATGCTCTTTTGAGGAGGAGATAATAAGTTGGAGAGGGGTGAAAACCTTGCATTATGGTATCATGTAGCAGCTCCGGAAACTAAAGCAGTATGCAAGAGCTGCGTTAGAACGCAGACAAGTCTGACGCAAACCACCGCCCCAACAACTATGGTTTTAAATAATTATAGTAACAGCAACAAAAACCTCAGTACTCTCTTGTATTTACTTTTGTCAGGCACAGTTCTGAGTGCTTTTCATATACTAACAAATTTAATCCCTAAACAACCCTGTAAGAGAAACACTACCATTACCTTCCTTTTACCGATGATGTAGCTGAAGCAGAGAAAATAAAGTGACTTCCCCGAGGTTATGCAGCTTGTAAGTGGCAGAGCCACGCTGCAACCCCAGGCCCTCTGATTCCCTACCCATATGACTACCCATTACACCTCACTGTTTTTCCCTGATCTTATTAGCTTTATCCTGTTGTGAACATTTGGGAAGAATAGTGCATTGCATGGATTAGAAACATAGGTCTTTTCTAAATCTATGTAGAAAACAGATAGGAGTATAATCAGGAGCTGTAAAACTTCTGAGTAACTGGAGAAAGAAGAACTGTTTTTCATACTGTCTTCAGCATCCCGCCTCATGGCAGGGAGAAAATGAGGCAAATATTTTCTGTTCAGCCTGAGGTGTATTTGTACACTTTAATCTCTTGCCTTGTCCACTCAGCAGAGCTATTTTTGTGTTGGTTGTAAACTTTCTATGTAAATGTATGTAAAACATTTCTATGTAAATGTATGTAAAATGCTATCTACAGATATCCGCTATTAAAATAAGTATATCGGTTTTCAGTGACAAGACAGGCAACCCAATATGGAAATTAAACCAGCAGCCACTGAGGCACATTTCATCTGGATTGATGAGACTCAGGTTTATTTACAGGCAGGAACCTCAGTCTGACATTCAGCTGAGAGCTATCTTGCTCCCTGCCCCTGTCTCCCCTACTCAGTCCAGATAACCTGATTTCTCTCCTTCTGGAGAGCCACCCATAGTCTGCTATCACATCTGATTCTCAGTGGACAGAATGTACAATACTCCCTAATTCAAAACGTCTTTAGTTTGGTTAAATATCCATTTTCCATTAGCTCTGGTGTCCGTTCATTCAATGAATATTTATTGAGCCTGTGTTGTACACAAGACTAAAATCCATTGCCTAGTTTCTCATTCCCCAAGCCATTTTCCTAGACACCTATTCCTTTGTCTTCTTCAATACACCAGCTTAAATTTCTGGTTCTACCAGGTCTGGGCTGACAGCCATGGGTGACTTCTCCATAAGTTTACCTGATTTAAGATTGTCTATACTCCAGTATTATCTCCTTCCTCCTGCTAATGTTTGCTCCTGGTCCTTCTTATTCAGCTATATTCTACGGCTACTTCTTCTTCTTCCAAATCACTTTACACTCATCACTTGTGTGTAAAGATGACCTCCTAAATCATAGGAGGAAGGGCATGCAATAAGAGGACCACAGTTGTTTATGATTATTCACCTTATTAACTAGAAAGAAGAGGTTGTCTTATAAACCCTGGGGAACTGGAGGATGTGCTTCAAGAAAAAAAAAAGCTATAATAAGATGAGACACTTCGAAGCCCGGATGGATCTATTGCTTAGAAAAGAAAACACAACCCTAGTCAGTATGGCTCAGTGGATAAAGCATCAACTTGGGGGCTGAATGGTCCCAGGTTTTATTCTAGTCAAGGGTATATGCTAGGTTGCAGGCTTGATTCCATTAGGGGGTGTGCTGGAGGTAACCAATCAATAATTCTCTCTCATCATTGATGTTTCTTTCTCTCTTTCCCTCTCCCTTCCTCTCTGAAATCAATAAAAATATATTTAAAAAAAGAAAAGAAAAGAAAAGAAAATACATGTTGAGAACAAACCAAGGACAGGACATGCTTTGATTTGGTTGCTATGCTTGGAACCTGACCTCCTCCAAGAGTTTGCCTCAGGAATACTGACCATACTCCAGTCACAGGAACTGGCTGAGTTGGGTTTTAATACCATAAAAAATTAACCACCTTATTATCAGACTTCCAATTTTTGAAAGGAGACACATGAGCCACAGACCCTGCAGCTCTTATCTTATTCCTTCCCCCGTTGCATGTAGCCTTTCTTCCTTATCCTATCTCATAAAAGAATAATATGCAAATTAACCATCACTCTGCTACACCCACAAGCCACGCCCACCAGCCACTCAGGAGCAAGTATGCAAATTAGCCCAACCAAGATAGGTGCAGCCAGGGGGCAAGCAGAAGGCTTGGGTTTCCCCAACAATGGAGGAAGCCAAGCTTTCCGCACACCCTGGTAGGCCCAGGCCAACTGAAGGCTACAAACTTTCAATTATAGAAGATAAATAAATCCCAACAAAATTGGCGGCAGCCACGGAGCAAGAAGGAGGCTTGAGTTGCCCTGGCGATGGAGGAAGCCAAGCTTTCCACACAAGGAGGCCTGCCTTGGCCTCCATTCAAGGCTACAAAGTTTCAATTATAGAAGATAAATAAATCCTAAATACCAAGTCCTTTGCTTGGATCACCGGGGGGTGTGGCTGGCCTGCAAACCACCATAGGCCCCTCACCCAGGCCACCCACGCCCCAAGAGAACCCCCACCCTGATCCAGGACACCCTTCAGGGCAAACAAGCTGACCCCCACCCGTGTATCAGGCCTCTATCCTAGCTAATAAAAGAGTGATATGCAAATTGCCCATCACTCCAACACAAGATGGCTGCCCCTATGTGGTCAAAGATGGCTGTCCCCATATGGACACAAGATGTCCACCAAAAGATGACCAGCAGGGGAGAGCAAGTTGAGAGGGACCAGGCCTGCAAGAGAGGACAATTGGGGGCAATCAAGCCTGCAGGGAGGGCAGTTAGGTGTGACCAGGCTTGCAGAAGAGGAAAGTGGGGGGCAACCAGGCCTGCAAGGAAGGACAGTTGGAGGGGACCCAGGCCTGCAGGGGAGAGCAGTTGGGGAGGACCAGACCTGAAGGGGGACATTTAGGGGTGACAAGGCCTGCAGGGGAGAGTAACTAGGGGTGACCAGGCCTGCAGGGGAGGGCAGTTAGGGGCAAACAGGCTGGCCAGGGAGCAGTGAAACATCAATCAGTCTGGCAGGGGAGTGGTTAGGGGGTGATTAGGCTGGCAGGCAGAAGCATTAGGGGCAATCAGGAAGTCAGGCAGGCAAGCAGTTGGGAGCCAGCAGTCCTGGATTGTGACAGGGATATCCAACTGCCCATTTAGGCCTGATCCTAAATGGGCAGTCGGACATCCCTCGAGGGGTCCCAGATTGGAGAGGGTGCCGACTGGGCTGAGAGACACACACAAATTTCGTGCACCAGGCTTCTAGTCCATATATAATCAGCTTGACTAGTAGGAGAGGATAGAGCAGAATTTACAGGATGACCTGCTGCTCTCTGCATACTGCCAGCATTCTTGGAATAAATACTCATATATGATGCAACTCTATCTCTGCTTAATTTGGCTCAAGTTGTAATTGGCAGCCTGGACTCATTTTGTGTTCAGTTTCATAAACAAATACTTATACACACTGTTTTAAATTTTCAATAAATTACCCCATGGATATCTCAACTATACCAGTTTCTAGAACACTGGTGAAATCAAACATAAGCCAATTAGGACCACTGAAAGAGAAAAGTGTGGCTTACAGCCATCTGTTGTATTTAATATTTCCTACTTACTGCAAAGAATTCTATGTTAGTCATGTGACCCAAAGTGCATTCCCAAGAAATAGCAGTCCTGAGAGAGGCACTATAAGAAAAAGATGTTCTATGCAGAAAACCCTGTATTCTACACACCGGCTTAACACAGACCTCCATTAATGACCCATTGAATCCACTTAGAAAATGCTAAAAGGAGACAAAGATAAAGCAGATATATTATCTGCCATCATAGAGAAAGATGTGGTGGAGCATAGAGAAAAATGCATAGCACGAAACAAGAGTACAGTCATGTGCTGCATTAGATGTTTAGGTAAATGATAGACCCATATACTTCAGATGTCCCATAAGATAATTTCTATCACCTAGTAACATCATAGCACAATGCATTACTGATTTGTGGCCATCTCAGTCTATCATTTCTATCTTCCAGGAATTCCTGGGGGCAGGTGAGCTTCCCATAAACATCTCCCCTTTTCTAAGCCAGTATAATAACTGGATCCACCCTTGTGGTTCTTATTACAATGGCAAGATGCCCTTCAGCAATAACCACTAAGAAACATGGGGCGGGAGGTTATGAGGGGGGTGAACAGTTTATTACTTACAGGCCATGGAGTCTATACAGCATACCAGGAGCCAAACAGCCAGGTAGTAGGTAGAGACAGTGGGTTCTATTTTTATTGGGGCCAAGGGTAGGGGTCTAGGGTTTCAAGGGCTCACATGTTAGTAGTGAATTACAATAAAAAATAAATAAAATATAAGAGCAGGAATTTAAAGCACAGGAAGAGAAAAAAATAAAGCAACCCACATGTTCAGATACTGAAATCAACCAAGATCTCTAAAAAAAATAGGCTTGGCTTTTTATCTTGTGGCTCACAATGTGTTTATTCAAGATAGGCTTCCTTGAAGTGGATGCCTGGTCAATAAAAAATCAAAATTCAAGTCAGGTACTAGTATTACAAAAACAAGACCCAACTATTGGGTTTACACTACATTACACACATGTTTGTGATGAGGCTGGTGTAAACAGACCTACGGGTCTGCCAGTCCTAGAAGAATATAGCAATACAATTACAACATGGGGCTCTACCATCCAGAATTGTGTGCGTGCACTCTCTCTGTGATGTTTGCACAAGATGATATCACCTGACAATGCGTTTCTCAGAATGATCCCAGTCATTAAATGACTAAACAAAGCACAAAAGTGAGCAGAGGGTAAAAAATAAGTATGGGAGAGAAACCAAGATGGCAGTATAAGTGAATATCTAAACTGCTGCCTCACACAACAGTTTCAAAACTACAACTAAAAGACAATACAGACACCATCCAGAACCACAGGAAAGCTGGCTGAGTGGAAATTCTACAACTAGAAGGAAAGAGAGGGGCTCACGGAGACTCAGAGGAGCTGCCTAAAGCTGATGTACAGAGACACGCACATGGAGAGAGTGGGGGGCAGAGTGCCTGGCTGGCTTCCTTTGGCAGGAGGGGGATGGAGACTCCTGACTGCACTGAACCCCTTATCTAACTGCACTGAACCCCAGTTCCAGGTGACACTCATATAGGGGGAGTATGGACTGTTGTGAAAAGGGAGGAGTGCATGGAAATTTAGGGGAGCTGCGAAAGAGCAGAAGTCTGGGGGCACACACAACACTGTGTGCAGAGAGGATGAACTGCTGATTGTGGCACTGGCTTTCTCCAGCAGGCAGGAGACAGAGCCTCCCAACTGTGCTAAACTCCACTTCTGACTGCACTGATCCCCAGTTTCACAGAGGACCTGGGGACCCAGAGCGCACGGGAACCAGAGAGGCAGAGGTCTGGAGGCATGTGCGCATGCGCACAGAGGGCTGTAGCAATTACTGACAGACACTTGAGACCCAGAGGCCGCATAGGGAGAGGCTGACTGGAAGCCAAAGCTGTTTGCTCAGCCCTGAGACTCCACCACATCCAAGCTCAACAGAGAGGCTTCTGCAATTTTGCAAGTCTTCTATCATAAGGCTGACTCCAGCACAGTTCTCCCAGCATAGTAAAAATGCAGAGACAAAGGAACAGATCACAAACGAAAGAAGTGGAGCAAAACAAACAAGTGGATATAGAGTTCAAAACCACGGTTATAAGGTTTTTCAAGAATTTCCTAGAAAAGATGGATAAATTTAGTGAGACCCAAGAGGAGATGAAAAAGGACCAACTAGAAAGTAAACATACACTGACTGAAATAAAAAATATTATAGAGAGACCTAACAGCAGACTAGAGGAATGCAAGAATCAAGACAAAGATTTGAAATACAAAGAAGCAGAAAACACTCAACCAGAAAAGCAAAAAGAAAAAAGAATCCAAAAATGTGAAGATAGTACAAAGACCCTCTGGGACAACTTCAAGTGTACCAACATCAGAATTATGGAGGTGCCAGAAAAAGAGAGAGAGCAAGATACTGAAAACCTATTTGAAGATATAATGACTGGAAACTTCCCCCACCTGGTGAAATAAGTAGAGTTACAAGTCCAGGAAGTGCACAGAACCCCAAATAAAAGGAACCCAAAGAGGACCACACCAAGACACATCATAATTAAAATACCAAGAGCAAAAGACAAAGAGAGAATATTAAAAGCAGCAAGAGAAAAATAGTTCATTACCTACAAGGGAACACCCATACAACTGTCAGCTGATTTCTCAACAGAAATGATGCAGGCCAGACGGGAGTGGCAAGAAATATTCAAAGTGATGAATAGCAAGAACCTAAAACCAAGATTACTCTACCCAGCAAAGCTATCATTCAGAATTGAAGGGCAGATAAAGAACTTCACAAATAAGAAAAAGCTAAAAGAGTTCATCAACACCAAACCAGTATTACATGAAATGCTGAAAGGTACTCTTTAAGAAGAGGAAGAAAAAGGTAAAGATAAAAATTATGAACAACAAATACATATCTATCAACAAGTGAATCTAAAACTCAAGTGAATAAAAAACCTGATGAACAGAATAAACTGGTGAATATAATAGAATCAGGGACATAGAAAGGGAGTGGACTGACAATTCTCAGGTGGAAAGTGGTGAGGGGGCATGCAGGGAGAGACAGGACAAAAATCATACACCTATGGATGAGGATAATTCAAGGGGAGGGAAGGGCAGAGAGTGGGGTGGGAGACAGGTGGAGGGGAGCTATAGGGGGAAAAAAGAGGAACAAATGTAATAATCTGAACAATAAAAATTTACTAAATCAAAATAAATAAATAAAAATAAAAATGGGAAAGAACTACACCAGAAAAAAAAAAAAGTATGGGCTGATTGTGACTGGCTATCATTAAAATAATGAATATTAACAAAAAGTATGGAACAAAACAGTCTGCAAAATAAAAATACGAAATAAAATAGCTCTGTATTTTTGTCTATTTTTAATTTTATATACATTTTTATTTTGTATATGCACTTCAATTTTAAAATATAAGTTAGAATACAAGACAACATATACTGAATATAAAATGAATGTTATGTATGCAGGCAACTAGTACAAAAGTTTGAAGGAGAAAGTAGCCTGAGAATTATTCTGGATTCTCTCTAAAGCAAGCTAAACAACTTCTGTATGTTTCACAAAAAGCAAAATTCTGTTTTGAAATATATTTTTATTGATTCAGAGAAAGAGAGAGAAACTTCAATGATGAGAGAGAATCATTGATTGGCTGTCCCTATAAGCCCCCTACTGGACTGCAAGCTCGCAACCAGGCATATGCTCTTGACCAGAATCAAATCCGGGGCCCTTAGGTCCACAGGCTGATGCTTTATCCAATAAGTCAAACCAACTAGAGCAAAAAGCAAAATTCTTTACTCTGTGCTTAGCCACTATGAAACTGGTATGTGAACCATGGAAACTGTCTAATTTAATGAAATATGCGTTATATATGGTCTTTTTAAATAATTCAACTTAACGCTTTCCTAAATACACATAAACTGGAAGCTTTAAACATATTTATCAAGTGGTATCCCTGTTTATATTTTATTGAATAATTTAAAAATCATTTGTAATTAGATGATTATTAATAGGCAAAATACCATAAAACTTTTCAAAGAAGCTTAGAGGATTGAGTATTCTTTTTTCCCAAAGAAGTCTAACAGCATCATCCCTGGCTTCTTTCCCCCAACCCCCTATGAAACCGCGTTTGATTTGTTTGGCAGTGCCCAAGAAAAGAGCAAAGTTATGTTCAGCCCAGAGCTACACAGGGTCCAGCCAGACTCTGAATCACTGAGTCTAAGCCCCACTCTGGCAAGGAGTGGCTTCTGCTGCCAGCTCTTTGGGCCTCTCTCCGTCGCAGGCTTGGGCTGTAAAGCAGGCTGAGAGTGATTAACTTGGAAGCTCTCTGCTCCTTTGGAAGTTTAGCTTAGGGATCTCACAAACATTGAGCTCCTTGGAGCTACAAGGAACTTCCCAATAAGAGAGAAGACTACAAAGATTAGTTCCATTCAGTCAAGAGGCACAAAACCTGAAACATTGCTCAAGATTCTTGTTCTCAAGTGACAGAATCCCAGTTAGAAATGATTGATCCAAAAAGTGAATTGGTTCACATTCCTGGGAAGCCCAGGGCAGGCCTGGCTTCAGGGTCTCCCGATCATCAAAAATTGAGGTTCTCACTGTCTCTCATTTGCTTCCACTCTTGCTCTTATTTCTCCTCTCACAGCTTTCTTCTTCTTCTTCTTCTTTTTAAATATATTTTATTGATTTTTTACAGAGAGGAAGGGAGAGGGATAGAAAGTGAGAAACATCGATGAGAGACATCGATCAGCCGCCTCCTGCATGCCCCACACTGGAGATGTGCCCACAACCAAGGTACATGCCCCTGACCGGAATCGAACCTGGGACCTTTCAGTCCGCAGGCCGACGCTCTATCCACTGAGCCAAACCAGTCTTGGCAGCTCTTTCTTCTTTGAGTTACCCTCATTCTCTCAGGTTGTAGCCTAAGGATAGCATAAAAAGCTGAGTATAAGAGAGTGGAGTCTGAAGAAACAGAGGCACACCTAGGTATGAGAATTCTGTCCGCTCAAAACAGCAGACTGGATAAATGTTGTGGAGTACAACAAAATAATGATAGTGATATTGATTGAGCATCCTTTATCAAGCAGTAGACCTCATTGAATCTTCAGAATTCTGGGAGGTAGTCTCAGAGTTCAATGACTTGCCAAGATTCCCACAACAACTAGACCATAGAGCATCCAGATTCTATCTCAGACCAGTACAACTCCTGCTGAAGACTCATAACTGTTAGCTCCCTGAATTTCCCTTCATAAGGGAGCTTTCGCCATTAAGGGTGGTACCTTGCCCAAGGTTATGCCCCCTTGATGAAGGTACCAACTCCATCTACCTTGCCCCAGTTGGGGAGACTACAAAGAATTTCCCATGGGACTTTGGAGGCCTCTGTTACAACTGCATCAATTAAACTTGGCTGTCCAATTTTACTTGCCCCTCTTCCTTACATCTTATTCCCAAGCATAACCCTCATTAAACTTGCATACACAAAACTCTACCTCAGATTGTTTTCAGGGAACTAACCTAAAACAGGGGAAGGCCTAAGCTGTTGACCTTTATCATAAACTACCTCTTCAGAGTCAGTGTGTTGACTTTGCCTGCTTAACTCCAAAGGGATGTTGTGAAATGAATCATGAAGTTTTGAAAATGAGCAAATTTCCAGAGAGAGGACAAAAAAATATTCCCATGCCATACTCAGAAAGGTAGCATAATTTTATGTGAATTGTGGACCCAGTCAATAATTTCTCGAGATGAGTATTTTATGTTCTCCATTACAAGCTAAGCAGAGGGTCTTCATCATATTGCTTTACTCTTTCCTGTCTTCCTAGCAAATAAAACTGTTTGATGAACAGCCTGAATTTAGCAGCTTCTCCTTTATCGGGTTGTACAACTTCTAGCTCCCTTTCATATCAGGAACTGTTTCAATACAAATTGCTTCCTTGAGGAGTAAACATGGAGTCCTGCATGCTTAGGTCAAGGGGATTTTGTTCCTATTGTGATATGATAAAGAAGTCTCCAGTCCCTAATTTTAACCTGAGTTGCCACAAAAATCACATAAGAAAAACAGGAAGCAAAGAGCATGTTGTCCATCTAATTCTTGGAAGGTCACTTCACCTTTGCCTTGTCTTTATAGAATTTTCAGAAAACAATGGTTGTTTTTCCTCCTTTCCCTGTGAATATATGTGAGTAGGAAAGAGTGAACCCTATGTTGTGATTTCTGGAATTCTGGAAAGACCCCCATAATTCCCCAGATCACCTCTCATTGGCATTAGGATGTTTGCAATTCCCTTAAAAATTTTTATTCTACTGTCAGTCAAAGGTGGCCAAGTCAACAGCCATCCTGTAAGTCTTTTTATTCTATTGTATTGCAGTTCAATGTAAGCACGATTGGGTTTACCAGCAACTTTACAAACAGGGGATTTTAATGACTAAGTTGTTGCATAGGGAGATGGGGTAGGAAACCAACATTGGTAGAGCAATTATTTGTTCAAGATACTTTACAGACATTATCTCATTGGAGCCTCAGCTAACTCGGTATTATTCTTCCTTTATTGGTGAAGAAACTTGGTTTTAGGAAAGCGGTAAATTAACCCATGTCACATAGCTAGACATTGCCTCTAAGACCATGTGGTATAGCATTGGCTTTAGGATTTGAACTCCCTAACTCAAATCTCAGCTTTATCGCTATCTGATGTTACTTAGCATCTCTGAGCCTCAGGACACTCACCTTCAAGCTAAGGATGTTGATTCCCAACAGTAGCAGCCATGATGACTGCCAACTCTGCGGCCACTCTTACACACTCTCCAAGCCAGAAGAGGTCTTCACACAACAGAGAGGCTAAATTGCCAAGCACTCATTTTCCCAGCTTCTCTTATAATTAGGAATGGGCATGCGACTCCTCTCTGACCAAGGAATCATCAGGGGAATTCTGTGAGGGTCTTCTAGAAAAAAGGTTTCCTCCCTAATAAAATGAAAGGAATACATCAGAATGAAGAAACACCTTTCCTTCCCTTGCTGGCTTGATGTGAATAGGCAGGATAACAGCATGCTGTTTGAGTTGGTGCAGCCATATTGAGGTAGAAGCAGCAAATAGAACCACATTGAAATTGACTCAGAAGCCCTCACAATGTTGAACTCCTGAATCAACTCTGTAACTATCTTCTCTGGGACTTTGTATTATGTAAAATAAGTAAATAATAGTAAGTCAAAATGGCATAAGCCACATTTGGTAACATGTCCCTTTTTTTGCAGCACACACATCCTAACTTCTACACTATCCTCTTAAAGTGTTCCTGGGAGAAGTTAGTGCGGTAGCGCAAATGGAAGCTCAGAGTTTAGTAGTGCCTCTAGGTAACACTGTCCTCAAACCTATGACTTTTTCTGTGGAGCCAATTCCATTCTTCACAATAATTCAGCTGCTGGGTCAACTATCTGCTAGTTAATTCTTCAACTTGCCTAAGCCTAAGTTTTCTCACCTTTAAGGTGAAGTTAATACTTTATGGAGTTGTTTCCAAAAATATGCAAATTAGATGCATGCCTCTATTACAGAGAATAAGACTATTGCAAAGTGAAATGGCAAATCCTGATAAAGGTCCAGAGTTTCATGGAGTTGGTGAGATTAGGTTGGAAAACTACTCAGATTCTTTGTCAAACCATCCATAAGTGAGAATTAGAAAAGTTAGCCATGGAAGAAAAAAATGATAGTGATAAATAAGTGCTTCAAAAGAGAATGACTCTGGGTGAAAATGTAAAATGGCATGGCTGCTTTTAGTTTAGTTCGTCAAAGGATTAAATATAGAGTTATATGACTTAGCAACTCTACTTCCAGATATATAACCAAAAGAATTGAAAACATGCATTCAAACACAGCCTTGTACATGCATATCATAGCAGCACTATTCACAAGAACCAAAAGGTAGAAACAACCTAAATTTTCATCAATTGAAGAATGAATAAACATGTAGTTCGGCCATACAATGGAATGTTATACATTAGAATGAAGTACTGACACATGCTAAGTGAAAGAACTCCATCACACATAAACACACACACACACACACAGCATATTGCATATGATATGATTCTGTTTATCTGAAGTTTCCAGAATAAGCAGAACTATAGCCACAGAATATAGATTAATAGTTGCCTGGGGCTGGCAGCGTGATGGGTAGGGAACAGGGATAGAAATCTAATGAGTACAGGTTTTATTTTTTGATTTTTTTAAAGTTCTAAAATGGATTGCAGTAATGTTTGCACAACTCTGAATACACTAAAAACCATTGAATTTGTAAGCTGTAAATGGGTGAATTATATAATATGCTATTTATTTCTCAATAAAACTGTTATTTGTTTTTAAAAAGGGGGAATGACCCCAATATCAGAGGATTGGGAGGAGGGCCCTCAGAAAAATAGATAAGCCTTTGAATATATTTTAAAAATGTCCCTACTTATAACCAAGATGCTAAAATCAAATGTTCACTGAAAGATGGTATTTGGTGCTATTATATAATTTACTTGGGAAAAAAAATACAGCAAAAAGAAAACTAAAAACAGTCAACACTTGGCACATTTTTTTAAACATATTTTATTGATTTTTTACAGAAAAGAAGGGAGAGGGATAGAGAGTTAGAAACATCAATAAGCTGCCTCCTGCATACTCCCCAGTGGGGATGTGCCCACAACCAAGATACATGCCCTTGACCAGAATCGAACCTGGGACCCTTCATTCTGCAGGCTCACACTCTATCCACTGAGCCAAACCAGTTAGGGCAGGTACATTCTTATTCTAATTAGTGTAGAGATTCATAACCTTCACTTTATTAAACATAAGAGAAAACACCCTTGTTCACATAATATTTGTTCTCTTTTTAAAGAAAGCATTCCAAGCAAACCTTTTGATAACTGAATAATGATCAACCACTTGCCGTGACATGTTGGTACCTTGTGAAGTGGATTCATTCTTAGCCTTCCTTTCCTGATACCAATTATCTTTGAATAAGGAGTTTCTGTCCCCTGAGATGGGGACATGCTTGTGGATATTGTCACAAGCTCTTTTACTTTGGATGACTCACATCTGAAAACTCAAGGATCCTGGGAGGAATTACTTTCTACCAAGCATCATATGCACTCAGCCAAGTATACATTTCCCAGGACTTTCTTCAAAGACCAAACATGATGAAAGATCTATTTCTGAGACGACTGGAAAAGAGCCATTCAAAAATCTACCTCCCAGACCCTTGTGTACTTCAGTTTATTCTACAGTACCTTTGTGACATGTTAAATAACCCATCCTTTAGCTGTGATAGGGATTGTTATGATGCAATCTCTTGAAGAACAAAAATGAGAATATGTGCAGATTGGAAAGGCAATTTGAAGGACCTTTATTGTAACCATTAATATCCCCTTGGACTGGATAGGGTTGTTCTGTAAGCCAGGATGTACTGTAAACAGGGATTTGATAATGAGGTACTGCTGAGTTTGGCTAGAGTTCAGATCCCACAAGTCAGTTTTAATTTTCAATATTATCTACCATGTCTCTCACTTAAATTAGATATACAGTCCCTTCAAAAACACTTGTGTATAGCCAGAGCGGGTAAAGTGGGTCCTTTGGCATGCAACATCCAAAATTTGGGTTTTAATGGAAGCATTCTTCTAAGGATCAACAATTATGAAGAGAAACAAACTTGCAGAGAATAGTAAGCAAAAGCAGAGATGCCAGAATGTCCCCCCAACCCCCCGGCCCGCTAATCAATTACAGCACTCTTCTAAGGAATGATTGTAAATAAATTGGGAAACCTATCTGTCATCATGGTGTAGGCCACGGAGATTCTAAAGAGCCTGGAGGATGAAATGCTATTTTCACTTGTCCAAATCTTACTCATCCTTGAAGACACAGATCAGTTATCATCCCTTCCATGAAGCCCTGAATGTCCATGCCCACAAATGCATTTCCTTTGTTCCCAAGTCCCATCCAGCCAATGTTCTCTGTCATACAGAAGATCAGCAGAGTACAAAGGAATCCTGGCTCTGCCACTCAAAGCTAAATAACCTTCGTCAGGTGACTTTCCCTTTAAATTTCATAATGGCAGCAATGATGACACATTGAAACCTTACCGTGTACAAAGCTTCTAATGCAATACAATATTTTTAATCCTCACAACAACCTACAAGGTAGTTATTATTATTATTCTTCACTGTAAAGCAGAGGAAACTGAGTAAATAACTTAGGTAGCACATTGAGTAAGCTAGTCTTCGAACTTCAGCAAATGTGCATAACCCAGTTGTTATCCTGCCTTTCTCACTTCACCTACTACTTAGGAGGTGAATAATAGTTATTATTTACCCTTTGTATGCCATAAGCCTCTATAGACACAAGCGGCTGATTTTTTTAATTAAATTCAAAATATTATGGTGTGTGGGGATGGTTTCCATTTGGGACACATGGCAGATAACTGGTTAAACAGATGCTGACAATACCAATTTGTTTACTGATTAACCAAGGAAGTGCTAATTATGGGCAATTTAAAAGACTGTGTTAACCACTGTGTTCTCAGAGGACTGGGTTTTACACTTGCCTGGACCTTGGGCAACCTGGACCTTGAATTTCATACTAGCAGCAAAAGAACTACAACAGAAAATAGCAGAAGCTATAAAAAACAACAAGATTAGATAACTGCCATTTATCTTGATCAAAATAAGATGATTCTTCATGGACACAGAGCACTTTTGACTATCATTTACTGTATGAAATCCAAGTTGACTGATCTGAAAAACTATTTTCAAATACTGCCACTTCACAATTAATGGATTCTAAAAATATAGCATCGATTAATATCAACATTTACTAAAACTTCATTATAAATTGCATATTTTTATTCTAGATTTTTTTAAAAAGAAAAATGTGAAAGAAATGTATTCTTATAGTCATTTCAAGGTTGGGCAAGAATTTCAAAGCTTTATTTGGAATAACGACTCTTAGTTCTGGAATACAAGTGTTCAGCTCTTTTTAAGTCCTTGGGGCAACATTTGAATGTCAACCTATAAGGCATGCAATTTGTAACAGGAAGAATTCCTTTGAGAGTTACAAACTACTTGAGCTTAGCAACCTAGAGCTTATATATCTTATCTTTCTCTTAACAATGATCTAAGAACTTTTACTTCTGAAAAAATATAGTAACTGGGTTTCAATTAGGAATTGACTCTGATGACACTGAACTTTCTCAATTGACAGCTACTTGCTTTAGAAAACAACCCAGTAAATCAGGCCAGTGGACAGACTTTCACACTTTTCTATCACCCTACCACCTCTCATGGGAGCAAAGCGGTATGGTGATAGGAGCAAAAACTTGGAAGAAAAGATGATGGGTCTGCACCCTGGTTTGGTATGTATTTGGGCAGTTGTTAACATGCAACAATTATTTATTGAGAGCCCAGCCTGTGCTGGGTACTATTTTAGGTATGAGGTCCTAAAACCACTCAGTTTCTTCAGAGTAAATAATCATAAAATGGAAGTAAAGGAACTGTAAGCAAAGCACCTAGCACCGAACCTGGAATAGCAGTAACCTGGTCAATAGGAACTGACATGCTACCGTTTCTACACAGTGGAGGCTGTCTAGAAGAATCTGACCTTTACAGTTTGATTTTCTTTCTTCTCCATCTCCCAGTCAGCGTGGCTAAAGCGCAATTTTATTCCAAAAGTATGATATTAGCCCAGTTTTTAAACAAATGTTCACATGAAAAAGGAAAAGAGTAGTCATCGGAATATTTTTCCAATAATATTAATATGAAATATTATCTTTCCAATAATTAACCCTCATTTTATTTTATTTTTTTAATATATTTTATTGATTTTCCACAGAGAGGAAGGGAGAGAAATAGAGAGTTAGAAACATCGATGAGAGAGAGACATCGATCAGCTGCCTCCTGCACTCACCACACTGGAGATGTGCCCACAGCCAAAATACATGTCCCTGACCGGAATCGAACCTGGGACCCTTCAGTCCGCAGGCCGACGCTCCATCCACTGAGCCAAACCAGCCCTGGCTAACCCTCATTTTAGAATGAGTCAGTTATTTGGCATGTTGCAATAATATTCAAAGCAAGATGCTTTGAGTTGCAATTAAGAGAAAAACTCCACTCACATAGCATTGCCTTTAAAGGAAATTTATTAGCTCATATAATTCAGAAGCAGAGACTAGATACTATGTGTTGTCATATACAATCATTAAAATGTGTCCATTATCATCCCATTTTATATGAAATAGATGAAGCCCAACCAGTTTAAGGAACTTAGGAAAGTGCACACAGCCAATGTGGGGGGTCAGTCTCATTTGAACTAGGCCATGAGACTCAAAAGCCCATTCTGCTTTTTAAACCACATAGAACAATTCCTGGCACAGAGCACCCACACAATATCAGCTTTTCATAATAATCGCTAGGCTATTTTACTTTCCAAAATATGGCAGTGATTGCTCCATATTTTTCATTTTCTACCTTAACATACTAAAGTGTTGTGTCTACATAACCAAAGGCTTTGTATTAATATATAACATTACAATTAGTTTCATTTTTTTCAGGTCAACAAAAGCCTAGATCCAGGCACAAAGCTAAACACATTGGAGGAGATAAAATATTTGCTCTTCGCTCTACTGTGTACAATTTATACTTCCAAAGTTCTTCAGAGTTTTCAAGGTAGTAGTGCTCAAATTCACTCATTTTATACTTACAACAAACCGGGTCAGAATTTCTTATACGTCTGACCCAGACTGCCAAGGTTCAGGGACCAGAGCAAGGGTGAACTGGCTAGAAATCCTTACGCAAGGTTTGAATATATGCCCTAGTCCAGGGCCAGCCCACTGGATCATAGTAATTGGTACCCACTTCCCCCATCGCCCATCCCAACCTTATCAGCCCCCTCCTGACTCTAAGGCCAGTGCTAATTTCAAGAAATGATGACTACTGTCCATGACACAGGAGTCAGAACTAACCCTGCTTAGGTCTGAGTCAGACCACTTTGAGAAAGCAACAAGCTTGAAAAGAAAGAGGAAATAGTTGGTCCTCTCCTACTTTCAATAAATGTGTGCATGCTCTCAAAGGATCCATCAATGATTCCCTCTCCCCCCCCCCCCCACCCAAAAAAAATGCCTAGGGCCATCTTAGCTCATAAGCAAACATCTTCCCAGGACCTTTTTCCTCATAGACAGAAACCTTTCAGGAAAATAGTTCTACTGTTGTTCTCTCTGCAGCTAACAAGGTTTGATATAGCTAATAACTTTCACACCCATCTATCACTTTTTTTTATTTCTGCTTGGTTTTGTTTCATAATTTATTTTCCTTTATATGGATATAAAACCTTAATCTGTCTTTTGGGGCATCCTAGCATAATGATTTTAGAGTCTGTATCAATATAAACCAACAGAATTTATAGTGTAAAATAATAAATGTGGCAGACCTCGCTAATGAAATAAATAAGTGAAGTCTGTGTCAGACACTGCTGCAGAATTAATTGCATCTGTAGTATATTTATGTTCCAGGAGCTGATTTTTTTATATATATTTTTTATTGATTTTTTTACAGAGAGGAAGGGAGAGGAATAGAGAGTTAGAAACATCAATAAGAGAGACATCGATCAGCTGCCTCCTGCACGCCCCCTACTGGAGATGTGCCCACAACCAAGGTACATGCCCTTGACCGGAATCAAATCCAGGACCCTTCAGTCCACAGGCCGATGCTCTATCCACTGAGACAAACCAGTTTCGGCCAGGAGCTGATTTTTGTCTACTGTTTTTCTGAAAGCGAGATTTCTTCACATGTTGGTGAATTCACGTTTGCAGGCTTATTTTGAGGAAACTCCTTTGACTGGGGTTTGGATGCGGGCTTTATTTCTCTCACATCTGCATCTGAACACAGGCTTGCTCACCTGCCATCTGTGCCTCTCTTGCTCTTGCTCTCTGTCCACCCTTGTCTTCATGACCCTACATGATTCCCTCTATAGTTGCTTCAACAAGCCCCCCACACCCTGCAGCCTGTCCAGAAGCAGGTCTTTTATTTTATTTATTCACTAGAGGCCCAGTGCACAAAATTTGTGCAAAGAGCTCAGCTCTCCCAGCCCTGGATGCTTGGCCTCGTAGCCCCGGCTGCCTTGCAGCCCTGCCCCTTGCCCACTGGTTGTCCTGGAAGGCCTTTCTGCCATCCAGTCTAATTAGCATATTAGCTTTTATTATATAGGATTTTTATTTTTTTCAATTACAGTTGTTATTCAATATTACATTAGCTTTAAGTGGAGGGCATAGTCATTAGACATTTATGTCACCTATGGAGAGATCACCCCCAGAACCAGGTCTCTTAAAGAAGGTTTAGAACATATCTTCATTTTCCACAGCTACCGTCATACATTTCCACAAGTTTGGTGCCATCAGGCGCCACGAATTCATTCTGTTACAGGTCTGGAGGCCGGAAGCCCTGAATCAAGGTGTCAGGGAGACTCTGCTCCCCGGAAGGCTCCTGGCCTCTCCCTGGCTGCTGGGGCTCCCAGGGAGCCTTCGCTTGCAGCTCGCTGCATAACTCCACGCTCTGTCCCCCTCTTTGCGTAGCTTTCTGTTCTGTCTTTATGTGTCCTCCTCTTTTTCTTTTTTTAAATACATTTTTATTGATATCAGAGAGAGGAAGGAAAGGGGAGAGAGATATAAGAACATTAATGATGAGAGAGAATCATTAATCAGCTGTCTCCTGCATTCCCCTATTGGCGATGGAGCCCACAACCTGGGCGTGTGCCCTGAGCAGGAATCGAACCTTGACCTTTGGTTCATTGGTTGACACTCAACCACTGAGCCACACCAGCAGGCCCTTCTCTTCTTTCCAGGTACTGTATAAGGATCACTCAGTCATTTGGTTTAGGGCCCATCCTAAATCCAGGGTGATTGCATCTCAAGATGCTTCCAAAGGTTGTATTTCCAAACAAGGTCCCATTCTGAGGTCCTGGATGGCCATGACTTTGGGGCAGGGGAGGGCACTGTTCAACCCACTACAGGGCCTAAGTCCTAAGGCGATAAAGAACACAGAAGCAGTCATTAAGCCAGTAGGAAGCTAAACCATTGCCAGGACACAGTGTATCTTCACTCTGGCCCTACCGCCAGTTCATGTTTCTGTTCCATTTCTAGTTCTTGAATGTATTTACCTGGTTTTCTAACCCAACTATGTCTGCTAAGTTTTCTTTTTTACATTTTATTTCTCCTTGCTTTGTTTGGGTACTTCAAAGTGCCAGTTTACTCCATCACCTCCATGGCTTTCCACAATACATGCTTTATAAGTCAAACAAGATAAGCACCTGTCACTTGGCCACCTCTGTCCAGTTTCAGCATTCCCATCATTTTTGGTGAGTCTTTCCAGGCACCACAGACAGATTAGCGTCCACTCCGCTATTATGCTCAGCTCCTTTGCAGCAATGCCGAATGATAGCATCATTTCCTTGTGCTTGTCTTTGGATTGATTGTCTGGAGAGCAGAGAGCCTATTTCTTCATCTTTATATCCCCAATATCTACTACAATACATGGTTCCCAGCAGGTTCTTATACACTCACTGATTGAATGAATAAGCAGAGCCACACCGGTAAGTCACGAGACGTGGGTCTCATTTCATCACATTTCCTTTCCCTCATTCCAAAGAAATGCTTCTGATAAACAGGCCTCATTTTCAGAACATCGCCTGGGGTGTTCTGCGATGTGTACTCCGACTAAAATAAAATTTCAAAGTCATAGTTTTCAGATCAATTTCACTTGGCAATTAGGTTTTCATAAATAAATTTCATTCCCCTGTTTTGATTTTCATTCAATGCCACACCATCTCAGAAACAGTTTGCCCTTTTTTTTAACTGCTCTAATTTTCTAATGGCTAAATCATTATAATGGTTCATCAAGCTCCCTGTAAATAATCTAGCAGCTGGGAACATTCTACACATCTAAGCAAGAAATATTTTTAATAGGAGGACAGGGAAAATACCATAAATAATGCGAGCTGCTATAAAAATTAATGTTTTTGCATTTTACGGTTCATGGCCAATGAATTATAGATTACATTTAAAAACGTGCTCTGGGCTCCCATCTCATAAAAACTATCAGCAGAATAACATGGCGAACTGTTCAGTTCGTCATTTTGTTGCCCCTGCCTTCTGGAGGTGGGGGGTATGATAAGGCCTATTTCACACGTGTAGCCTTCTCTTTCTGGAAGTTCAATTGTGCAGACAGGTTTTCAGAAACTGTGTCTCAAATATCATGCTGGTCCTCAGCCCTTTTTGAGACACAAACACTACACATATTTTCTTTGCTGTAAATTGGACTTTGAACGGATGCTTAAGGACACCTCCACCTTGTAGCACTCTAGGTTTCTATGTTGAAATCATTTTCTCTTTAGGAAACAGCAAAAAAATGATGGATTGCTGAAACGAGTTTTCCACAGTGGATAGAGCATTGGCCTGCGGACTGGAAGGTCCCAGGTTCGATTCCGGTCAAGGGCATGTACCTTGGTTATGGGCACATCTCCAGTGGAGGGCGTGCAGGAGGCAGCTGATCAATGTCTCTCTCTCTGATGTTTCTAACTATCTCTTTCCCTTCCTCTCTGTGGATAATCAATAAAATATATTAAAAAAACACACACACACAATGGATATTTGAAATTGGGCCAAGTTTCCTGTTGCTTTCATACTTTTTTTTCCCCGATGAGAATGTATTGTCTGTCTTTCCAAATGTCTAGATAGCACCAATAAGGAGCCACAGATATATGTAAAACATCAAGCTCTCAAAGTTTCGTGGCTACCAAATAAACATACTGTTACCAGAGTGTCTTTCAAGTCTCTACAGCTCACCGAACAGCCTTTGCACACATGTGTGTGGGTGGTCGCCCGGGTCCTGCACAGGATGAGGGGGAGGTTGTCCTCTCTGACTGGGCAGGGAGAAGAGACAGAGACAAAGGAAGAGAGTTAGGGGGAGGGAAGGGGGGCCTAGGAAGGTCATGGGAACCCAGGTAAAGATAAATTTGAAATAATATTTTCCAAGTATCTGGGACTTAATCCTTATCTGGCTCAGACTCGGGGCCTCAGTTTCCTCACATAAAATGAGAACTTTGGGCAAGACAGTTTCTAAGATCTTTTATAGAACTAACATTTTATGAATCTAAAAATAAAAATATTTACAATCCATTTTTAATTGTTCATAATTTTTTAATCTTTTTATCTTTATTGTTGAAAGTATTACAGATGTTCCCTTTTACCTCTATTGGCCCCTCCACCATGCTCCCCCCTCTTCCAGGGCTTCACCACATTATTTGATTGTCTGTGTCCACAGGGCATGTATCTATGCATACAAGTTCTTTGGTTTCCTCCCATAAACTGAGAGCTTTGGGCAAGACCATTTCTAAGATCCTTTCAGCACTAACATTTCCTGAGTCTAAAAATAAAAATATTTGCCATCCATTTTACATATATGACAGTTTTCTATTTTGAGGGTATGCACACTTGGACATAGTGGCTGTTTCAAGGCCACTCCACACCCCTCATGCCGTTGGCACAATCAGCCTCCCTCCAGGCTCCGGTCACAGTGTCTCAGCCAGGGTGGCACAGCACAGTCACCAGAGGAGCTTTCCAAGTGGCATGTGGCCTGTACCTCCATAAACAAATGGGATAGCCAGGGACATGGACGGAGTGTCCTATTACCAAATGCAACTCTACGATGTACTGCCAGCGGAAAGTCACATCTAGCGAGAAACGAAGCCTGCACCTTCGAGGTGGTGTTGCTGTGAGTGGCCTAAACACATTTAGAACTCGGTCCTATGTGGCCCAGTTGGGCAGCTTATCTAACTGAAGAGCCCTCGGCTCTTTCAAATAAATTTTTGGAATTGTAAGAGCTTCCCCTACCAAAACATCTCCATCTCCCAGTGCTTTACACGTATGAATATTTTCATTTTATGGGGAGAGAAGAGGAATGTCATGATAAACATTTCTGGGTAGAGCAGAATCAGAGATCTCTCTGGGGGTGACTCTGTTAGGTGTACTCCGGGGTGCTTTGTTTTTAACATGTGAAGAGGCATTAGTGTGACCTTCCACGCACTTACTAAGTACAGATGGGAACACACACACACACATACACACACACACACACACACACACACACAGGAGGGAAAAAACACACATTTCACATTTTTATTAGGAGGACAGGGAAAATACCATAAATAATGCCATAAAAAATGTCATACTACATTTTTGCAGTCTTCTTCCATAATCAAGTTCATGGTTCATCTAAAGAGATCCATTCTTATACCAACTAAGATATACATGTCACTTTCCCATGGCCTCAAGTAGTAGGGATTATGCATGTTATAATTTTGAAGATCTACTTTGCTTTAAGGAAGCAGAGAGGAAGAGAACTATGAATGGAAGCAAAACTTGTCCTTGGGTAAGGATTTAAAAAATTAATAATAACCTAACTTAATTCTAAGACGGACAAAGAATATATACTGCTGACTTAAATTATTTGAAATTTGATGAGACTTGTTGTATGACCCATAGTCTGATGTTTTTCTACATACCTCATGTGCTCTTCAAAAGAACGTGTATATTGCATTTTCAGCTATAGCCTTAGACACCTCCACCTTGCAGCACTGCAGGTTACTACACATAGTATTTTATACATATTTTTTATTTGATTTGATCTATCTATATATTCCATCAGTTATTGAGAGAGATGTGCTTACAGATGGTATAAACCAAGGGGTAAGACTAAATTGCAATATCCTTTCTATTCTTTTATCATATACTTTGTTTTGTCACATTTACCACTGCCCAGCCCTAACCGGTTTGGCTTAATGGACAGAGCATTGGCCCGCAGACTCAAGGGTCCCAGGTTCGATTCCGGTCAAAGGCATGTACCTTGGTTGGGGGCACATCCCAGTAGGGGGTGTGGAGGAAGCAGCTGATCAATGTTTCTCTTTCATCGATGTTTCTAACTCTCTATCCCTCTCCCTTCCTCTCTGTAAAAATCAATAAAATAGATTAAAAAAAAAAAACATTTACCACTGCCTAAACAATACAAGAAATTTAAAGAACTTATCTTCATGTTTCTCTTCTCATGTCTTTTGTGCCGTGTCATACATATTACTTTCATTGATATTATAAATTGCACAAGACTTTATTGTTTGAAATTAATATTCATTGATGCTTATTTATATATTACCTTTTATGATAGACTTCATTTCTTTCATCATCTGGGATCATTTCCCTCAGTAGGAAGAACTCATAGTGTTTCTTTCAGTGTGAGCATACTGCTAACAAAGTCTTTCATTTTGTCTGAAAATATATTTCATTTTTCTCAGAATTATTTTGCTAGGCCTGGCATTCAGGATTAACTTTTACAGATGTCATTCTATATATATATAGCTTACATTATTTTCAGTAGAATTTGGCTGTTAATTTTAATCTACTTTTTTCCCTTTGATTGCTTTTAAAGGTTTTTCTCTTTGGATTTTGGCAGTTGGACTGTAGTTTGCTAGGTATGGTTTCCTTTTTATTTTTTTCTGCTTGGCATTCCATTCAGCTTTTTGTATTAGTGGGATAAAGTCTTTTTGTCAGATTTGAAAAATTCTGAGTCAGTTTTTCTCCAAGTATTATTATTTTTTATATATTTTTTATTGATATTTTTTTTTACAGAGAGGAAGGGAGAGGGATAGAGAGTCAGAAACATCGATGAGAGAGAAACATGGATCAGCTGCCTCCTACACACCCCCTACTAGGGATGTGCCCGCAACCAAGGGACATGCCATTGACCAGAATCAAACCTGTCACCTTTCAGTTTGCAAGCTGACGCTCTATCCACTAAGCCAAACCGGTTTTGGCTTCAAGTATTATTTCTGTTCCACTTTCTTCTTTTTGGGACTATAATATAGCTATGTTGACCTTTTCATGTATCCTTATTAATTTTATTTTAATTCTCTTTCTATTTTACTTTTTTATTTATCTTCTTTTTTATATTGTCTTTCAAATTGCACATTTTCTGTTAACATGTCTCTAGTCTACTAGTCTTCCATTCTGCCTTTATATCTATTTAATGCACCCCTAATTTCAGACCCTGCGTTTTACAACTCTAGATTGTCTATTTGGTTCTTTTTTTAATAAATTCTGATTGTTTATGTTGTCATACATTTTCTATCTTTTCTTCTATTTTTAATAATACTTATAGATGTTTGATGTGCTTAAATGCTAACTCCAACATCTGGATTATCTCTGGGTCCAGCTCTTTTATCTTGATTATTGGTCACTTTTCATGCTTTTTTGCATACCAGACATTTTTAAGACACTGTAGGCACTTTGACTTGTTTTCTTCCTCTCAGGAATGTTAAGTGTGTCCTAGTAGACAGTTAAATGATAAGCAAATCACCTTGATCTTGTCAAGGCTTAGTTCTCGGCTTTGTCAATGTAGATCTTAGGTTTTAGTTTTACCCACACTCTTGGGGCATTGTCCTGACAACTAAAATGATGCCTTCCTGCTGTTTCCACTAAAATGTCAAGGTTTTCCTTAAGGACTCTCCAATCTGTCTGAATTTTTATCCCAAATTCTTTTTTTCCAGCACCAGGCAGCCTCTGAATCTTTCTTTGCTCAGCTCCCAAGCCTCACAGCTGTTCTCTGCAGGCGTCTCAGAGCTGCACCCTATGCTTGCAGTTGGAAATTAGGCCAAAGATTCAAGGGGATTATATACTAAGATTTGGGGTGGCGTCTCCCCAGCAAATTGTCTGCCTTTTCTCTGGGACTGTGCTCTCTAATCCCAATCATGTTAGCAGCTTAACATTTCAATCTTTGTCTTCTTCCTTTAGCAAGACCAAAATTCTCTGCTTCTGCATCATGTTCTTGCTCTGCAGATTGGAAACTACTGTCAGGGAGAAAACATCATGAATGTGAGGATCACCTCTTACGCTCTCCTTCTCACAAGGATTACAGCTATCCAATGGCTGCAAATAGGTATTTTACGTATTTCCTTCAGCTCTTTTACATGTTTATAACAATAGGCTAGTTTAAGACCAGCTAAGAGGAGTCATCTCTCTTTAGATGTTAGCCTCTTAGACTCTACGCTCTGCTTAGTTTCTGAGTTGCTTGCCCTGTACATGCAGTCCTTTGTAATTAGTAGATGCCTTATGGGAAAGACTCCACACAAATTCTCAGGCTCGCTTTTTTTTTAAAAATGTATTTGTATTGATTTCAGAGAGGAAGAGAAAGGGAGGAAGAGATAGAAACATCAACGTTGACTGGCTGCCTCCTACAGGCCCCCACTGGGGATTGAGCCTACAACCCGGTCATGTTCCTGACTGGGAATTGAACAGTGACCCTCCAGGTTCACAGGTCTGTGCTTAACCACTGAGCCACACTGGCCAGGCTCAGACTTACTTTTTTGAGACTGCCTTCATAGTCTTGTTCTCCAGTTCTTGTCTTCCCTACCCGACAGACTGCCCCAAACTCCACAACACCACTTTTTCTTGGTTTCTATGCCTCGTGTAGGCAAATGCTCTTAGGAGATAAAATCATGATACATTTAAGGCTTATGATGTATGTTCTTTTTCTATTGAATCTTAGCCCATACTTCTGGTAACTTTGGTTGTTTTCCAATACTTTCAGAGAGCTGCTTTTTGCTTCCTTTCGTGCTTTAATTCAACTTTTATCGTTGTTCTCAGCAGAAGAGTTAGTTGGATATATTACTTTGTCATTGAAAAAAATCCCTTATTTTCACTTTAACTTTCTACCAGAACCATTTTTTAGTTCTGGCCAGAAAGTTAAAATAAGCTAAAAATCAAATCAAGGGAAGTGATGACGTGATAGGGTTTTCTAAGCCATGTCACCTTGTTATTTTTGAATCCCCTCCTCCAGCATTTATACCAAGTTCCACCTATAATATAGTTCATTGGTGCAAGTAATTTCAAAGCATGTTAGTCAAATTAACCTCCCTGGTAAAATAGTCTTAGTTAATAAATAACACATAAAAAGCAATCGGTATTAGCCAGAACAATAAACTTTATGTTAATTTCATGGCTGTTGACGAGCAGAATGTTGCTCCAGGTAGTAGATTCCACACTGCCAGCCTTCAGGGCCACAGCCATTTCCTGTGGAATTAAATGGACCTTGATAAACCTCATCAAATGTGGCTCTTGTGTCTTTCTCTACATTAGCCAGCAGACCCTTGTGTGGTTCCTCTGGTACAGGACAGAGAGAATAGCTTTTCTAGTCAGAAATATAATTTAAAAATAATTTCTTATTGATTTTTTTATAGAGAGGAGGAAAGAGGAAGAGAGTTAGAAACATCTATGAGAGAGACATCCATCAGCACGCCCCCTACTGGGGATGTGCCCTTGACCAGAATGGAACCTGGGACCCTTCAGTCCGCAGGCCAACGCTCTATCCACTGAGCCAAACCGGTTAGGGCCAGAAAAGTAATTTAAACTCAAATATTATAATGTGTGCAAACTAAATATCAGCAGGACAAAAAAGATATGCGAGCTAAATTTTCATAGTGTTACACCAAATTGTTTAATTGATTTAAAGATGAAAGGTCACAGCTGATGCCATGAGTGATAAAAGTGTTTCTGAGCCCTAACTGGTTTGGCTCAGTGGATAGAGCATCAGCCTGCAGACTGAAGGGTCCCAAGTTCAATTCCAGTCATGGGCATGTACCTTGGTTGTGGGCACATTCCCAGTGGGGGCTGTGTAGGAGGCAGCTGATCAATGTCTCTCTCTCATCAATGTTTCTAACTCTCTATCCCTCTCCCTTTCTCTGTAACAAAATCAATAAAATATATAAATATTTTTTAAAAGTGTTCCCAGCCAAAACCGGTTTGCTCAGTGGATAGAGCGTCGGCCTGTGAACTGAAAGGTCTCAGGTTTGATTCCAGTGAAGGGCATGTACCTTGGTTGTGGGCACATCTCCAGTAGGGGGCGTGCAGGAGGCAGCTGATCGATGTCTCTCTCATCGATGTTTCTAACTATCCCTCTACCTTCCTCTCTGTAAAAAATCAATAATATATATATATTTTTTTAAGTGTTCCTGAGTTTTACAAGTATATTGGAAGAAAATAGAAAGTAAAGTAATTCAGGATAGCACATGAAAATGCAGGTACACATCAAAAAAAAGAAAGACTCTTGATAGAAGATGGTGAAATTAGTATTTGAAAGTAGAATTAGTGTAAGGAAAAAGCCAACTATGCTTCTAATCATTTATGAAGAGAAAATGAGGGAGGAAAGTTCTTCTAACTACTGTAGGGTGAGGGAGACTCAAAATTGAATGATAAGTAATAACTAAAAAAAGTCACCAATAGCATTCATCTCACAAAACTCTCCCCAGAAAAAGTCTTATTCTTCAACCTACACTTCAGGTCTGTATTATTTGAACAAAGTGTTAGAACACACATACACACATATATACACATAACACATTTCATATACACACACACACACACACACACACACACACACTGTATATTGATTTCAGAGAGGGTGGGAAAGGAAGAGAGAGATAGGAACATCAATGATGAGAGAGAATCACCGATCAACTGCCTCTTGCACACCCCACACTAGGCATTGAGCCCACAACCCAGGCATGTGCCCTGACCAGGATTTGAACCTGGACTTCCATGCTGGCTGGGCTCAGCAATTTTTAAAAATTGTGTCTGAGACTTTTGAATCATGTGCCACCACGAGTAGGAAGAGTGTTGTATAATATTTCTCATGAGTAGCAGATGAGGTATAAATGTATAATTGGACAAGTTTCATGGGAAGAAGAAAGTAAAAACTTTTGAAGAAAGAAATCGTTCTTTTCTCGATCAGCAGTGCTTTTGAAGTTACTGAAATGAACAGTTCTAGGATTTGAGCAAGTTTTTCACTAGGTTGCTTGCCTTATGATAGGAAAAAAGCATCATTGTTGAAATATTTATTTGCAAGTAAATCTTGCCTTATAGGTGCCTCTCCTGACTTAGTACATTTCAGTGATTCTATTGAAAGGAGAGTAAGAGTAAATTTTCAAGCAGAAACTGTGACATAGGTGGAAGAAATAAACCATGCACATTTTGCATGATAGAACCTCCATTATTTTGGCAGTGAGGCTGCGCACATTATTCCTGTTACAATGTTATTCGGGAAATTGCCTATTTGATTATTTCTCAAAATAGGGTATTAAAGTGTGGAAGGAGACAGTGCTCATTGACTAAGAAAATAAGCCCATAGGGAGAAGGGCTAATGTTCATTACCAGAAACCAACATCTTTCTGAATTTGATCCTTTGAAAACACAGAAAAAGATTTTTAAAAAAACACAAATTGCTTTTTTGTAAAAGCTGTTGAATATGAGAATATCAAATACTATAAAAAGAAAAGAAACCAAGTTAGTGGCTCATGCTAAAATGTTAGCTACCATATCTTCCTTCCTACGTTTTCTTCCAGTCCCTTCCAAACACTGAGGACTGCGAGACAAAAGAAGAAAGTGGTAAAGAATCAGTGACAAGGACCAACTGAATTGTGTAGCGAAGGTCACCTCATTGAGAGATTTAGGAAATTTACATAACATTCCCCCACCACCACTTCTTTAATTTAGTTGATTTGTCTTTCTACAGGGAATATGTCTGTAAATTTGCTATCCTCTCAATATAACCACTGATGATAATCACACATATGGTACTTATATGTGTGTCAGCTTTTGTTCTAAGTTATACAGGGTGTGGCAAAAGTAGGTTTCCAGTTGTGAGTACGTAAAATACAGTTTATTCTTGTATTATTCATTAATTATTGTATTTCATGTGAACAACTGAAACCTACTTTTACTCCACCCTGTGTCAATGTCATATGCACATAAACTATGTAATCTTTATATTACATATACATATATGTACATACACACACATGAACTCATTTCATTTTCTTAGTAATCCTATGAAAGGGAATAGATATTATTATCCCAATTTCCCATTATGCGAACAAGGACAGAAAGAGTAAGTAGTTAGCCCAAGTTCTTATAGAAAGTAACTCTGTACCAGTAAGACTCAGTCTAGGCTTTTACTCTCATCCAATGCAGTCTCTCTGATAACAGCAATAGTTATTGTAGGAAACTCTATCATTGTTCTGATTATTCACTCCCCCTCCCTATACGAGAGTTAAATATACTCATTCATTGCCATGAGACCTGCAGTGCTTTTGGGGGAGAAGAATACTTCCCTTTTCCGTTAATGACAAGCTTGGTCATGTGACTTACTTTGGCCAATGGAATGTGTCAGTCTACCAAGTTCCCACAAAGCTTAAAGAGGTATCATGTACTTCCTTCAATTCTCTTATCTCTCTGTTCTATGAATAAAATAGGTCCCATATAGATGCTGACTTGCAGCTATTGACATGTAACTGGGGACAGAATAAAAGTTTGTTGTCCCGACCTGCTGAAATGGAGGGGTTACTTGTTACTGCAGCACAGCCAATAAACACTGTCACCACCTCCTGAGTGCACTGTGAGTTTACTAGTAAATGATTTCTTGGATCTGAAAAGTGTAATACATTGCTCTTTAGAATTCAGAAGAGTAATTAGAATGTATCTAAGTAAACCAACAATTTTCACGTTTTATCAGGAATACATCATTACCCTCACTTTATTGTTTTTCATTACCCTCACCTTTAGATTGAGTGACTTAATTAAAAATCACAGAGTTGTATTGCAAACCCATTCCCAACCCTTGTCTGTCTGTGTGATTGCAAGGCACAGGTCTTTCTCATGATAGTTCATTGCATCTTCTTCCAGAAGAAATAATATCTCAGAAGACCCACGTAACCTACAAAGGGTTTGTGACACTAAAGCTTTAAAACTGAAGCTTCAGCAGAGACCGGTTTGGCTCAGTGGATAGAGCGTCGGCCTGCGGACTGAAAGGTCCCGGGTTCGATTTCGGTCGGGGGCATGTACCTTGCTTGTGGCCACAACTCCAGTAAGGGATATGCAGGAGGCGGCTGATCGATGTCTCTCTCTCATCGATGTTTCTGACTTCCTATCCCTCTCCCTTCCTCTCTTGTAAAAAAATCAATAAAAATATATTTTAAAAAAATTAAAAAAAAAAAACTGAATCTTCAAAATACCCCTAACTTACTGGATGTGTCACAGCATTAGTTCCCTTTACTAATCCAAAACACTGTAATTGTAGGTTATATTACACGAGAGGCCCGGTTCACAAAGTCATGCATGGGTAGGGTCCCTTGGCCTGGCCAGAGCTCAGGACTGATCAGGACCAGCTGGCTGTGGGGAGTGGCAGCAGGAGGTTAACTGTGGGAGTGAACTGACCACCAGAGGACAGCTCCTGCATTAAGCATATGCCCCCTGATGGTCAGTGCACATCATAGTGACCGGTTGCCTGGACATTCAGTTGACCAGTAGTAAAAGTCATTTAGGCTTATATATATATATATATATATATATATATATATATATATATATATAT
>JAAGEH010000297.1:4029299-4050023 GCA_011751065.1 Lasiurus cinereus
ATATATATATATATATATATATATATATATATATATATATATATATACACTAGAGGCCTGGTGCACGAAATTTGTGCACAGGGGCGGGGGGGCTGTCCCTCAGCCCAGTCTTCACCCTCTCCAATCTGGGACCCCTCAAGGGATGTCTCAGTGCCCGATCCTGGTGAGATCCCAGTGGGATCGGGCCTAAACAGGCAGTCCAACATCCATCTCACTATCCAGGACTGTTGGCTCCCAACTGCTTGCCTGCCTGCCTTCCTAATTGCCCCTAACTACTTCTGCCTGCAGCCTGATCACCCCCTAACCACTCCCCTGCCAGATGCCTAACTGTTCCCCTGCCAGCCTGTTTGCCCCTAACTGCCCTCCCCTGCAGGCCTGGGTCCCCCCACAACTGCCCTCCCTTTCAGGCCTGGTCCCTCTCAACTGCCCTTCCCTGCTGGCCATCTTGTGGTGGCTATTTTGTGTCCACATGGGGGCAAGATCTTTTACCACCTGGGGGAAGCCATCTTCTGTTGGGGTGATGGTCAATCTGCATATTACTCTTTTATTATATAGGATAGAGACCTGGTGCATGGAAAGGGGCTGGCTGGTTGCCCTGAAGGATGTCCCAGAACAGGGCAGGGGTTCCCTTGGGATGTATGGTAGTCTGAGCAAGGGGCCTGTGGTAGTTTGCAGGCCAGCCATGCTCCCCAGCGACACAAGCAGAGACCATGGGATTTGGGATTGATTTATCTTCTACAATTGAAACTTTGTAGCCTGGAGCAGAGCCAAGCCTCTTGCTCTCTCTGTATTGGCAGCCATTTCTGTTGGGATTTATTTATCTTCTATAATTGAAACTTTGTAGCCTTAAGCAGAGGCCTGGGCCTGCCAGTGTGTGCTTGGCTTCCTCCATTGCCAGGGAAACCCAAGCCTTCCTTCTGCTTGCTTCATGGCTGCAGCCATCTTGGTTGGGATTAATTTGCATACTTACTCCTGATTGGCTGGTGGGTGTGGCTAGTGGGCATGGCTTGTGAGTGTAGCAGAGTGGTGGTTAATTTGCATATTACTTTTTTATTAGATAACATTTTTTAGGAAGAACTATCATTTCTAGCTGTACCTGGTTATGCTTTATAGAGCTGTATGCCACCATGAGAAAACTACTCTATATTTGATCAATATTATCATTTTTATTTATGAGTTGGTTTATTCAGGTACACACTCATTACCCCAGTGAATTCTGAAAGGCAAAGTATTACACTTTGAAGATTGCAAACTCCAATTCTACTTGATCTTTCAAAGATATGGAAGTGAAATGTAGTTTGATCCGCATAGAAATCAGAACACATCACACTCTTGTTAACCATCAATGTCCTGTGTGGACAATCTCTATGGCAACATGGAGAAAAATGTATGATTGGACAACTTGCTCCAAGGATAAATTGCAACTGGGATAAATTAAATCATGTCCCCAGGCAATTTAAAAATCATATAAAAACATGTTTTGTTGTTATTCAAATTTTTATGCTAACTTTTCACTACCTTCTCTCTTCTCTTCCATCTCCTCTTTAATAGAAGCTAAATTGGAGTTCTCAAAGTTTTCTGGATTTTATTTGTTTTTAAATTTGAAGTACCACTTGAAACAGAGAAAACTTAAAAATTTCTATTTACAAACTCCATTCCTTAACCCTGAGGGACTTTAATATTTGAGACACGATAATATCTTGGATGATATCATAATGCACACCATTACTTTTCTCTCGTGACAATGGCAAGACATAGCTATTTATTACTTTTCAGGGTTTAAGAGAAGCAGTTGAACAGTCAGAAACGTTCAGAGGATGATAATAGATTACTGCACATTGTCCCGAATCTCCCTTTGACAAATGAGTCAGACACTCATTTCATTCAACATTTGGTCCTTGAGTTTAGACTCATATCTGTGGGTAGCAAAGTGCAATCAGGAATAAAAGTCATATTTATCTAACTAGCCATTGAACTTGAACAAATCAGGGTCCACTCTTATCTGCTGTGTTTTTCACTGTAAAACACAGATGTTTAAGTTGCAAACCTCTCAAGTCTTTTTCATCCTTTGCACCCAATCTCTCCATGGACTCCCAATGATTTGCACCAAGTCATTACTGTACCCTTCATTTACTCACTTTACTAAGAATTTATTCTTTAAGAAGAACCCCTAGGGATTTCATGGTAATAAAAAGCTGGTTAGTGATAAGAATAATTCAGAGATATTTCTCCCCAAAGTTCACATAAAGGAAGGATAAAACGTTATTTAAACCAAAATTGACTTGAGCCCATCAGTTATTTTCTTTATTCCACCAGCAGAAATTTCCAGGAAAAAGAAAGGGGGACATTCCATAAACTGAACTAATTCAGAAGAGGCTGGAGCCTAAAGTCAGAGTTAATAGGTGAAAGATAAGCCCTCAAAATCCTGTGAAGATATAGGACTCCCACCACAACCAAGATTGGGGTACACTCAACATCATTGGAATCTGGAAGAATTTAGAATGACTTCAGCTGACATCTAGGTAGTGGGCAGATAAATGCAACATATTTTTTAAATAGTGTAAGTATGTTACATCTTGGCTTGAAGAAGCATATTTTTAAATTTTCAATATTTATTATGTGCATATCTGCTTCTTACTTACTAGAAGGTAGCTGGCATAATAGTGTAAGCTCAGACCTCAGAATAAGCTGCCATTTGTTTTGTGACCAGTTTTGCTGAGTTTTCATCCTTTGGAAACCCAGTTTCTTAATTTCTAAAATGAACATGAAAGCACTAACTACTTCACATGGTTGTCATGAGCATCTTAAGTAGGAACTATAAAATGCTTCATACACACTAGGTACTGAACAACTTGATACTTGTAAGATTTGTTCAGAAGTGTTTACTGGGTTAAAGTATATAAAGTATGCAAAACACCTTACCCTGTGAGGTGCTTGAAGAGATTAGCGTAGCAACAGGCAATTTGGAAATGATAAAAAAAAAAAAAAAAGACCAAGCTCTTCTTATCTTATTTTGGCTTCCGTACCTGCTGTGTGAGCTTTTGCCTAGAAAATGGGCTTTTTCTCAGAAAGTCTGGCAACCAGGAAGCCAGGTGCTATGGGGAGGAGTAAGTGCTACCTAAATACTTTGCTAGGTTGATGAGCTTCCCTAAAGCACCGCATGAGTAGAATATGTAATAGGAGCTGTCTGTCCCCCATAACAAGAGTTTTTAAAACACTGTCTAGAGCTAAAAAAAAAAAATTGTTCTCATTTGTTTTCCTCTTGGTTATTTCAAAAGCATTTTTGAAGTCTGCTAAAGCACAGCGAACATCATCTGTTCAGCCACGCTTTTGCTTCTGCTTTGGATTAACGGCATTCTTGGGTTTCAGTTCATTAGAATGTCCTGAACAGAGATAAATTAATTAACGGATTTAACAACTGGAATCAGCATGCCCATACTTCAAAAAGATTGCACTTTTTAACATGTCTCCAATGTATCATTTTTTAAAAAGGGTCAAGTGGAGGCAAACTAATTCAACTCAATTTGTCTCCTTTCAGCTTCCGGTCTTCTAAGACTGTAAAAGCTCACACCTATACAGCTAGAATTTAATGTAAATTTATTGAGCTATCCAGCTCCTTGCAGTATACTGTAATGAATACCTGAGTGCATAATATGTTTAATTTATATAAAGGCTGCTTTCAAAAGGCCTTTAGGTTTCACAAAGACTATTAGCCCTCTGGACAATCTTTTGAAGTTGGGAGGGAGAATAAATTATCAAGGCACAGGGTAGCCTTGAAAGAAATACTTTCTCATTGAAAGTAAATTTGGTAAAATAGTGCAGCTGCTGTGGCAAGCAATTTGTAATTCCATAATAAGCTAAGTACAGAATTACTTTATGAGCCAGTAATTCCATTCCTTGTATATGACCCCAACGAATTAAAAACGGGTATTTTGAACAAAAACTGGTGCACAGGTGCTTATAGCAGCACCAATTCAATAGCAAAAAAAAAAAAGAGAGAGAGAGACAAATGCCCATCAGCTGATGAACAGACAAAATGTGGTATGTCCATACAATGAAATGTTATTCAGCCTGAAAAGCAATAAATATAGTCTATGCTGATATATGCCACAGTGTGATGAGCCTTGAAATTATTAGGCTAAGTGAATGAAGCCACACTCAAAGAGCCACAGATTGTATGACTTCATTTATATGAAATGTCCAGAATTGGCAAATCCATAGATATAGAAAGCAAATTAATAGTTGCCAGGGGCTGTGGAAATGGGGGAAAGGGATGTGAACTGCTTGACGGCTATGAGTTCCATGTTGAGGTGATGAAAAAGTTCTGGAACTAGATAGTCATGATGGTTGCACATTATGAATGTGTTAAGTGTCACTCACGGTAAATTTTATAAATAATTTTTATAAATAATTTTTTTAGGAAGTTTGATTCTGATGTTTCTATACCTATAAGCCTATCTAAAATGTAAGGGGGAACCTGTAGATAACCTCATGGTTTCCTTCAGACCTGGTGTTCCAGAGAAATAAATGAAGCCCAATTTAAGTAATTGCCCCATATCCATGAAGTGAGCTTTTTCCTTCTTGACTTGAAGCTCTCCTAAGTTTTCTGACTTCCCCCCTCCTGGTGGAAGTTAGGTGCTTACATCATACCTATATAGGTAGTATTGTACAATACCTGTATTAGTACCACCATGTTATATCATATCTGTTCACTGCCGATTGCCCTTCCCCAACAGACTCTAAGTTGCTTGAGTCTTTCCAGTTTCTTGGTAATCCTTGCACTCAACTTTGGCACGGGAAGGATTTCCTCATGTATCAAAGAAACAATCATACCCTGCTTCCAAATTATTACTCTGTTAATGCAATAAATAATCCTTCATAAAACAGGACATTCATTTTCCTTCAATAAAATGAAACAAGATCTTTGCAGGGCAATGTCATACAAGAAAACATGACTGTAGTTATACTACTTCCTATCTGGTGAATAAATATGTTAAGTCATAAGATTTTTGAGTTTTATTGATCTTTAATTTTTAATTCTGTAAAAATGAATTAACTATTGACTAAACTGCATGAACTTTGACTACACCAGGGCTATAGATGCTCATAAAATGTTATGACTTTAATGTCTTGAGTAGAGCAAGCATCCGTAAGAACAGTTTTGTGATTGATTGGAAGAATAAAAACTATGAGGGGGTAAAATCTATGTCAATGTCTTTACATCAATATAGAATAAGAAGGTTAAGATGGAGGTGGCAAAAGGGGAGATTACTTAGAGGAATTAAAGTAACCACTTTTAAAAATATGGAGGTGGCATGGCTTTTATTGGTGTAACTGAAGATTGCCCTACACAAAATATTGGTCCTTATTTTTAGTTACTGCTCTTATAAGACTTACTGCTCAACTACTCTAAAGCCAGAAGTCATTTCTGGCAGCCTTCATTGGACCTAATTGCCTTGCAGTTAATGAGCCTGTAAAATGAGTTAGCTTATTCAATTCCTAGGCACCTATATTGCAAACAATTTATCTTTGATGGCATACCAGATAAATAGATTAAATTATCTTTTTGTTGTTGTTAGCTCTTGGAAAGCTTAGGGTTTATTACTCAATTCGTTGCTTGCAAATATCCAAGACTTAATATTTCAATTACTGATCTTACCCTAGTGCCAACTATTCTGTCCTGTTTTATTTCTCTTTGTCCCACTTTTTCATTCATATGTTCTTCTGCCTTTTTACCTTGCACATATTTTTGTAGGTTGACATAACTACTTTTAAAACAAGAGAGAGAGAGAGAGAGAGAGAGAGAGAGAGAGAGAGGAGACTCAACAATATCTTGAATGAATGGGTGTGTAAATAAACAAATATCTATTCTCAGCCTTTCTTTCCTCCTTTGTCCCTCCCTCCTTCCTTCCTTCCTTCCTTCTTTTGTTTTGTACTAAGGATACTGAGATCTCAAGGGAACTGTTTAAGATAGGAGAGCCATAAAAAATGAAATGCATAAAACAAGTCACAACAGTATGCCAGCATTAATATCTGCTATATTCTTTAAGACAAACATCAAAAAGGAGATTCTCCTAATATTAAAATCTCATTAAACATGTGGAATATGCATTTCCCTCAGTTACTCAAATGTGATTGCTTCCATTTTTGTAGAATTCCTCTAGATTCTACCCATTTGAGTTTCTTAAACAAGAAAACAGAAAGTACATATTACCCCAAAATACTTAGCCAATATCTAAGGAATTTATAAAGTTGCCTTAAAAACACCTGTCATCTGGCTAAATACAACCATTTTCTGCCCCTTATGAATATGTTGCATGTGTGTAGAGAAGTATCTGTGGACTTCTGGATGAAGGAATCTTTTCCCCTCATTCTAATATTAGGAAAAGTAAAGGGATTGGAAGGAGGGGACATAAGAGAGTCAAAATTATTCTTTGTCATAATGGGAAAGCATAAGAAAGAAGCCTAATCACATTATTTAGAAGGGAAAGAATTGAAAGCAGTTTCCTTTGGGTGGGAATAGGTAGAGGGTGGGAGATACCATTAGGACACTGATGATTTTTGTGTAAGACTTTTGGACTTTATTACTTTGTAGCTGTTACATGCATGTATTCTTATAACAAATTTAAAATAGTTTTTAATGGCCACCCTTGCTGTTAAGGATGACACCTGACATCCAAAGCTTAGCTTCCAAGGCCAGTCATCAGATAGCCATCTAGCTTACCACTCCAGCCACAGTCCTCGCCATCTTACCCCTTCCTTCTCCTCCTCCTAGGTGATGAGGACTTTGCTCACCTCGGAGACTTCCCATGAGCAGCTGCTTTTGCCTAAGACTGTCTGCTCATCCTCTTTGCTCCCAGCCTTCCTTTGGCTCTGCTTCTGCACGCTTTCCATCTCCCATCACATTCAGGTTAAGTGTGCTTCCTATTTATTCCCCTAGCACTCTGGATTTTCGGCTACCGCAGCACTTATCACATTTTATTATAATAGCCTATTGAATTATCTGCCCCCTCCTCTAAGTATAGAGAACTAGAACCCCATCTTTCATGTCTGTTGTCCTATATTCAGCACCCAGCAAGATGTTTATTTCAGAGTTGATGCTCAACTCATGCCTAGAAAAGTGCCTGACACCCAGCAGGCGCAACCCTAAAGCTGAATGAAAGAAAGGGAGAAACAAAAGGTAGGAGGGAGGAAGAAAGAGTAGGAGAAGAGAAACAAAGAATGTTTGGACTGTTAGATTTATGCTGTTAACATAACTTAGAATTTAAGTTTAGCATTTTTTTCTATTCCCTTCCCTCTATAATTGTTCACTATAGATACTCTAAGTTCAGTGTTCTCATATCACCACCTTAGTTCACATAAAAGAATTGGTGAAAACATTGTTCCAGAAAGCATTCTCTGGAGATAATACTGCTAAATCTGAAGGAATCCCAGAGATCAATTTTAGTTCAACCCTCCCCCCTCGTTTAAACGAGGAAATTGAAGCCCAGAGACATCCATGACGCCAGATATCACACAGCAAGTTCAGCTCGGAGCTGACACCTACAGCTGCCTCTTCTGACTCCCCAACCTGCACTACCTCGTGGCGGTATTACCACCGCTAAGGGAACAGGATGAAGGTGATGTCATAAATGGCATGATTGTCATTGTCATATATGGCATGATTTATTCCTCTTTATGGCTGAATAATATTCCATTGTATATATGTACCACATTTTCATTATCCATTATCCATTAGGTTAGTTCCATATCTTGGCTACTGTAAATAACACTGCAATGAATAGGGATGCATATGTCTTTTCAAATTAGTGTTTTGAATTTCTTCAGATAAATACTCAGAAGTAGAATTCTTGGATCATATGGTAGCTTGTTTTTTAATTTTTTGAGGCATCTCCATCTGATTTTTATAGTAGCCACACCAATTTACAATCTCAGAGTGCACAAGGGTTCCCTTATTGAGAAATTTCTTTGTTTGACAATTCTTAACTGAATCCTGTAGGAATTTAGAGAGACCACATTCTCAGTACCAAATTAGAAGCAGTTTTTGTAGAAACTTTATTTCAGGTGGGTTGTTGTTTTTAAGTTTGCTAAACTTCCCTGATATAAAAATACAGCCACTGATCATCAGTTTACTGTGTTGTTTGTTTTTGTTTTGTTTTGTTTTTGTTTTTTGTTTTTGCTTTTGTGTCTGTTTTATATATTTTTATTGATTTCAAAGAGGAAGGGAGAGGGAAAGAGAGAGAAAAAAAAACATCAATGATGAGAATCATTGATCAGCTGCCTCCTTCATGCCACCTACTGGGCATCAAGCTGCAACCTGGGCATGTGCCCTCACCAAGAATCAAACCATGACCTCCTGGTTCATAAGTTGATGCTCAACCATTGAGCCACATCAGCTGGGCTACTGTGTTTTGCTGCCAGTTCACTCCAGGGACACTTTAGGAAATTATCACATCCCCACTTCTTTCAGTTTCTGACAAATGAAGTGTCCTCTCCAACAGCATCAGATAAGTAGCAGGTTACATAGGCATTTGGAAATCCTTATGGAAGAATGAGTTCAACAGTCAGAAAATTTACTGTGAATTCCAGAGTTTCATGGGGTTCGGGAAGGGGGTGCCTCTCAGATAGGCCTCCTCCCATGTGCTCTAGTTGGTCGTCACTCAACACATGTGTGTAACTTTGAAGCAACCAAATGATGTCTCTGGAGTCCTGTGCCCATAGTTTCTGATGACATCCACTGTTACAATCAGTCCATGCATCTTGCTAAACCTTCATCCCAGGAGATTGTTCTAGTGGATGTTAGGGTGCTTCAGGTACAAGAAGCTGAATCCCCAAAAAAAAAAAAAAAGCTTAGGCACAGCAACAAATGACAAGTGCTGGCGAGGATGTAGAGATAAAGGAACCCTTGTGCATTGCTGGTGGGAATGCAGATTGGTGCAGCCACTGTGGAGAACAGTATGGAGTTGCCTCAAAAAACTAAAAATGAATCTCCCATTTGACCCAGTGATCCCACTTCCAGGAATATAGGCCAAGAAGCTAGAAACATCAATCAGAAAGGATATGTGCACCCCTGTGTTTATAGCAGCACAATTCACCATAGCTAAGATTTGGAAACAGCCTAAGTGCCCATCAGCAGATGAATAGATTAAAAACCTATGGTACATCTATATAATGGAATACTAAGCTGCTGTAAAAAGGAAGGAACTCCTACCATTTCCAACAGCATGGATGGTCCTGGAGAGTATTATGTTAAGCGAAATAATCAGTCAGAGAAAGATAAAGATCACATGATCTCACTCTCATTTGTGGAATATAATGAACATAAACTGATGAATAAAGACATATCCAGAGACAGAGAAGCATTGATCAAACCAACCTCAGAGGGAAGGTAGAGGAGGGTGTGGGTAAGGGCGAGAGATCAATCAAAGGACTTGTATGCATGCATATAAGCCTAACCTAGTGGTCGGCAAACTCATTAGTCAACAGAGCAGCAAACTGCGGCTCGCTAGCTACAGTTTGCCAACCACTGGCCTAACCAAGGGACACAGAAAGCAGAAGGATGAGAGCATGAGCGAGGGGAGAGGAAGCAAGGGGGGATAAGGACACACATGTAATATCTTACTCAATAAAGAAAAAAATGGCTTAAGCAATTGAGTTTATTATGGTTGTCGCCTCACAGATCAAGACTAGTGCTAGGCAGTCAGTCTCAGGGTTGGCTTAGCAGCTCAACGATGCCATCACAGACACTGCTTCTTTTCATCTTTCTGTCTTCCCAGCCTCCAGTGTCCATAAATCTTCCGCCTTGTTCACAGCGTGGCTGCAGCAGGCACCAGCCTTCCTGCCTCTTGTTACAAGGCTCCTAAGCGAGGAAGGTAAGGAGGAAGAGAGCTGACCACCCTTCTCTCCTTTTGTAAGAAGAAATGTTTCTCAGTAACTCCCCCAGCAAACTTCCCTTTATGCCTCTTGTGTCTTAACTGGGTAGATATCATCGCCCTCCGGAGCTCCCAGTGGGGCTGGGAAAAGGGGAACTGTCATTCTCCGTCTCTCTCGAAATTGAGCACTTCCAATAGGTGAGAAGGATGAGTAAACTGGGTGGGCTGTTAACAGGACAATACTTCCCTTGCATATTGATCCACAGGCCCAGGGGGCACGTGCGATGATGATTACCTCAGAGAGATGCAAACTGAGCTTCAGAGATGTTAAGTAGCACAGTGAGGTGGTGAAGGCACCAAGATCCCAACTGCATCCCTGACTCCTGAGGCTGCACTTCTGACTACACAGGATAAGGCACCGCTTGGGCCTGCACCGTCTGCCACAGCAGTCAGTCAGTCCCCAGTCGGCTTCTGAGTCTGACACATGAAAGGCCTGAGCCATGCCTATCGCCCTCTGAAGTGCAAATGTGGCATTTCCCCTGGCTGTAGTCAAGGTGTGGGTGAGCAGAACAGATAGGCACCCCAGAGTGACAGGGATTGCTTCCTGCCACCACCAGCTGGGGGTGTGATCAGGGCGAGGGCTGCGGTCAGGCAGTCCATCCCAAGGCCAGGGGCCAGTGATAAGCAGTCAGCAGCCCGTGGTACTCTCACGAGTGTCAGAAAGTCTCGGCTTGAAGAGGTGAGCGATTGAAGAGTCCAGATACAAGCAGACAGGATTAAAATAAAATAGTTTCTAAGTGACAGGACCGTTTTGGAGGCCACTTCCATTCTTCCTCTCACTGTCAAATGAGAAAACTGAGGTTCAAGTAGGGCAGAGTAATCTGTCCCAGATCCCCCACTAGTTTATGTAGAAATGAGGGATTTTTTTTTTCCCTAGATGGACACACACAACTCAAGGAAGCATTCCAGGTGTGACCCTTGCAAAAAGCAGCCCTAGCCCATCCCATGTGCATCTATTATAATCTCTGTTGTAAGTTTGAGTTTAGTCACTTGTGCACTGTCTCCCCATTGCTCCGGGAAGGTCACAATACCTGACCACACCCGACTCTTGACATGAATCTTGACAGCTTCACTTGTTGGCAAGTCACACGACCTACCCACTACTCATTCTTCTCCTCTATAACATGGGAAAAGCAATAGTTCCAGCCTCTCAGGATGATTGGGACGATTGGGTTTTAAATGGCACAGAGCACTGTATGCCAGGCAGATTCCAGAGCTGGTTAGTAGCAGTGACTGTTCATTTCATATGTCTCTGCTGCCTCCTCCCAATCTGGATAATCGAAAGAGGAGACTCCAAGTCAACAATGTCACAGACCTCGGCAGCAGCGTGTGAGGGAGACAAGATGTGATGAAAATAGAGGCATAAGAAAGGTCTAGGGCCATGAACGACAATCCACGGCTCTCAAGCCACATGTGGCTCTTTGGCCCCTTGAGTGTGGCTCTTCCACAAAATACTAAGTAAGGCCTGGGCAACTCTATTTTGAAGAAGTGATGTTAGAAGAAGTTTAAGTTTTAAAAATTTGGCTCTCCAAAGAAATTTCAATCGTTGTACTGTTGATATCTGGCTCTGTTGACTAATGAGTTTGCCAACCGCTGGTGTAGTGCAAAACAGCTGGTGTAGTGCAAACAGCAGTAAGCACACAGCAGCAGAAAAGCCTTCACCACTCAGTCTCCCAAATCTGTGTTGAGGTTCTTCAGTTTGGGCCCCTGATAAATAAGACAGGTATTTCCTAGCTTTTTTAGACAGATCTAAAGAATTCAAAGCAATTTGCCTTAGGTCATGTACTGACAAGTAGCAGAGCCAGGACTAAACACCAAGGCCAAATAACTCCAAAAAGCATGTTCACATGTCTACAAATCATTGTGAGGGTCAAATAAGCTAACACACATGGAGTTCCAGCTCAATGCCCAACACAATAACGGTGCCTCCCCCTACCCCCCGCCCACTGCTGGTTTCATTATTATCATTACACTAGAGGCCCGGTACACAAAATTCATGCAAGGAGCTCGGCCCTCACAGATCCTTGCAGCCTTGGTAGGCCCTCGCAGCCCCAGCTTCATCTGGAAGGTTGTCCAGACGTTCGTTCTGCTGTTCGGTCTAATTAGCATATTAGCTCTTTATTATATAGACTAGAGGCCCAGTGCACAAAATTCATGCAGTGGTGAGGGATGTCCCTCAGCCCAGCCTGCACACTCTCCAATCTGGGATCCCTCAAGGGATGTTCAACTACTTGATTACAGGGATCAGGCCATAGAGGTGTAGCCAGCCTGAGTGAGGGGCTTAGGGCTGTTTGCAGGCTGGCCATACTCCCTTCAGAGTGGGGGACCCCATGGGGGTGTGGCCAGCCTGGGTAAAGGGTGTTTTTTTCTTTTTCTTTTTTTCTTTTTTCAGTGCCTCCTTGAGCTGAGGCCAGGGCCAGCTGGAAGCAGGTATCTGGGATTTATTTATCTTCTATAATTGAAACTTTGTAGCCTTGAGCGAAGGCCAGGGTCAAACAGGGTGGGCTGGAAGCTTGGCTTCCTCCATTGCAGGGACAACCCAAGCCTCCTGCTCGCTCCAGCTCTGGGGCAGGGGATTGTGTCATGGGGGTGCAGCACCTCTGCCAGGCTGAGACCCCAGCCCAGGCTGCCACCACTGAGCAGGGATCATGTGATGAGGAGTGAATTTGTTTTGTTTTGTTTTTTATAAAGGGTCAGGAGGGCCTCTGAGCAGCATTCTGTCAGGCTGCTTACTCTGCAGGCTGTCAGCAGCAGCCCTTCTTGAGACTGGGGGACTCTAGCGGGGCTGAGAGGACTTGGTGCTGCCATCTTGTGGCTATGGGCACCGCCATTTTGTTGCAGAGTGACAGTTGATTTGCATATTACTCTTTTATTATATAGGATTCCATGACCCCACCCTCACTGGTCCCAGCAGAGAAAGATGGTAGCATTCATGCTCCTAAGAGAAGGTGGCACCTGCGAACTCTCCTCATACCTCAGAGCCAGAATCGGGAAGCAGCAAGAGGCACGCAGCCTCCTGAGAACACAGCCTGGCACGGGTTGCAGTGCGAGGTGGGTGCCCATCTCACAGTGATGTTGCCCAGTTTGTGGTTCAGGGAAAACAAAAGGCTGCCACACCTAGAGTTAGGCAAGGTGGCACAGGCTCAACTCTAAGCTTACCAGTACTTCTAATCCTCCCGTAATCTTCACTAATAATATGGCCAAGGGATCTCTTACCTTTTGAGGACATAGTGAATGGACCTGGAAAATATTATTGCTAAAGTGAAATAAGCCAAACTGGGAAGGACAAATATCACACGATCTCACTTATTTGTAGAATCTAATGAACAAAATGAATTGACCACCAAAATAAGGCCCGAAGCAGGGAGGCACAGAGCATTCTGACATACCTTGATGTGGGATTGGGGGATTGAGAAGAGATAAACCAAAGAACTTAGATACTTACATGCAGAGCCCATGCACATGGGCAATAGGGTAGTGAAGACGGGTGGAGGGTGAGGGGGTAAGAGGTTGGGAGGAGGGAGAGGAAAGGGGGAGAATGGGAGATACCTGTAATACTATTAACAATTACAAATATATTTAAAAATAGTAATAATATGGCTAAGAGGCAGGAGAGACTGCTGCGGTGCTGAGGCAGCAACAATGAAAGCCAGTAAGAGAGAGAGGGAGCAGCTGGCTCTGGAGAGACTTGTGCCAGACCCGAAGCCTGGAGGGGCTCAGCCGTGATTACAGCGTTAAATAAACAGAGCTGATGGCTGCCCTGGGGCCTGTTCCCTGCCAGAGAAGGGACGGGGGAGATGGGATTCTCGTAATTACACCGGTGCAAGCTCAGCCATCCTGGGTTTACCCACACTTGACTCTGATCTGTTGTCCCCAGGCTGGGGGTGCCAGACGCACCTGTTACAGCAGAAGTAGTGTGACAAGCCAAGCACCACGGGGCTGCATTCAGGCCACCTGTAAAGGAATGTAATGCCTAACAACCTGCGTAATGCTCATAATAGTCATAATTAATTTGGCAGCTCTTCCCGGGTAGGTGTTACACAAGTACCAAATAGCAAGAGCCCACTTCCTGTTAACAGGGTTCCCCCCCCAACTCCTGCATAATTAAAGCTGTGAGAATGGTGTCATTTAGAAAAATTTTACCACCCTATTTTCCTCCCACACTTTTTTGTTTCTCTTCTTTGCCCCCACCCCCACCCCACCCCTCTGCCCACTGTGGGTATGCACACCTCACTTTCTTTGGCTCAGCCAGTTACTGCTTCCCTGTTGCATAATTTAGGTTATAATTATTTTCTCATTTCCTCTCCAGCTGGCAGTAGTTTGGTCCCTTCCACCTCGTATTTCTTTAAAATGTCACACTGTTGCTTCAGCTTATTTAAACAGTCTGGAAGGCAGGGAGATGTAACTATCGTAGGCATGTCCCACCACCCTTAGAAGAATGTCCCTGATGTATTTCCATGGGCCATAGGCAACAGGACCAGAACCCAGCAAGCTAACAACAAACAGCTAAGTGCTCTGCAAAGAAAAGAAAAAATACAGAGATGGAAACAATCTGGCTTCTGCTACTTCAAAAAAAAAAAAAAAAGAAAATAATAGGTGAGGGATATTATATGAGAGCAGAATTCACTTTAAAAAGGGAAATAGTCCAGACAGCCTGCCTCAGTGTTTGAGCATTGACCTATGAATCAGGAGGTCACAGTTCAATTCCCAGTCAGGGCCCATGCCTAAGTTGTGGACTCGATCCCCAGTGTGGGGTGTGGCAGGAGGCAGTTGATCAATAATCCTTTCTTATCACTGATGTTTCTCTCTCTTCTTTCTTCCTCTCTGAAATCAATAAAAATCCTATATAATGAAAGCCTAATATGCTAAGTGTCAGGTCGTCCAGTTGGCCATCCAACCAAAGTGTAATATGCTAATGATATGCTAAGGCCGCTCAACTGCTCTCTACGATGTGCGCTGACCACCAGGGCAGACAGTCAGCTAGTCAGCCAGTCAGTATGACATGCACTGACCAGCAGAGGGCAGACACTCTAACTGCTAGATTAGCTTGCTGCTGGGGTCTGCCTGATCAAGACTGAGCAACACAGGCCAGACACACCCTGAAGCCCTCCTGCAGTCCTTTCCCAGCTAGCCAATCTCCCACGTGCACCAGTGGGGTTCCTCGGCCTGGCCTGTGCCCTCTCACAATCTGGGACTCATCAGGGGATGTCAAGAGAACTGATTTTGGACCAACAGAATGACCAGTTGCTATGACAAGCACTGACCACCAGGGGGAAGATTCTCAATGCAAGAGCTGCCCCTTGGTGATCAGTACACTCCCACAGGGGGAGAGCGCCGCTCAGCCAAAAGCTGGGCTGAAGGCTGGCGAGTGCAGCAGCAGTGGTGGAGACAGGGAGCGTGCCTAAGCCATCAGTCAGACATCCTTTTAGGGCTCCTGGACTGCAAGAGGCTGCAAGCCAACTGAGAGACCCCATCCCAGTGCACAAATTTTGTGCACCAGACCTCTAGTCTATTTATAAATAAATAAGTAAAAGAGAGGAAACAAAGCAAAACCATTTAATGACCATAGTGTCTCACATACCAAGTTCTCATTGTATCTCCCTATTGACAGTTAATACCACAGACCAACCCCACTGATTTGGGCTTCCAAAAATAACAGACTTTGGAAACAATGGGTTTCTTATTCCATTTCTGCATCTGTTACTCCTAAAAGATACAGTGATCTGAAGTTTTTTGCTGAAAGATTTTGTTTTAAAAGTGGTGACCAAAAACTGTACAATAAACTGGCAGACATTTTGTTGTTGTTGTTGTTTGAATAAATGAAAAAGCAATGCATCCCCTTTAAAAAAATGCACTGTATTTTCTAAACACAAAATCACTTTGTAAATTTACACTTTGTAAGTAATTAAATTTTAAATGTGCACAAGAATGACAGCTCCAACATTTAAGTAGAATCTTTTCAGAGAACAGATCACCAGGAATTCCACCAGCTCTTTTATCAGAATTTCTATAATTTTGAGGAAGAAACATATAGGCTGATCAACTTGCCTTGATTGGCATGACTATATCCAAGGAGGGGGGACACAATTATAGTAGACTCTATCTAAAGAGTGTGGTTAGGCCCTGGCTGGTGTGGTTCAGTTAGTTGGAGCATTGTCCTAGGTACTGAAAGTTCAGGGGTTCAATTCCTTCCTGGTCAAGGCACATACCCAGGTTGCTGGTTAAATTCCCAGTTGAGGCACATACAGGAGGCAACCAATTGATGTTTCTCTCTCTCCCTTTCTCTTCCTTTCTAAAATCAACAAAAACATATCCTTAGGCAAAAGTAATCCTATATTATAAAAGCCTAATATGCTAAGTGTCCGGTCATCTGGTGGTCTGTTCAACCCATAAAAGCGTAATATGCTACTGATATGCTAGGGTCGCTCAACCATTCACTATGACATGCACTGACCACCAGGGGGTAGACACTCCAACTGATAGGTTAGCTTGCTGCTGGGGTTCAACCAATAGTGACTGAGGGAGATGGGCCAGCCATGCCTTGGAGCCTTCCCATGGTCCCTCCCCTGCTGGCCAACCTCCCACATCCCTCCTTAGCCCCAATTGTCCACTGGTGGTGTCCCTCAGCCTAGCCTGTGTCCTCTCACAATCCAGGACTCTCAGGGGATGTCAGAGAGCTGGTTTTGGCCCTATCCCACAGGCCAGGCCAAGGGACCCTACTTGTGCATGAATTCATGTACCAGCCTCTAGTATATAGATGAGAGAAAGAGCGAGAGCGAGAGAAAGAGAGAGAGAAATGATAGAATGGTTAGATTGTAGGCAGAAGTGTGTCTCAAAATGGGGGGAAAATACTGAACAGCTAACTAAACAGATAAACAAAGAATAAACAAATAAAACAAAAAGAAGTCCGGGTTCTGAAAATTTACGTAATGCCAGAAAGCTAAGGTGGCATAGATAGAATGCTGGAAATTGGAATAGAATGATGAAAGTTGGCATTAAGGCATTTCTGGATACATGTTTTTTCCCTATTTCCCAGCAATGAATAACTTTAAAACTTGGTAACACACCATTTTCTGTCTTTGACATTTTTTCACATCCTCATGGCATCTAAGTTTTTGGCCTAAAAACAGTCCCTAAAATCTCATGCAAAGCAGCCAGAATGTGACTTTCAGAGCTGTTTTGAAGTTATCTGTTACTCAGGGGTTCAGCTCTTTAGGTGTGCATGTCCTTATTCCAGATTCACAGCTTTGAGATTCTGATGCAATTTCCAGTTCATACTTCTTTTTCAATTGCTGCATTTTTAGGTTTAAATTCAGTAAAGTTTTGCCCAGCTGACAATTTGGAAATGCAATTCCAGCTAAAAGTTAGAAAAGAATGGGGAGGTTTCTTCTTGTTTGTTTTTTAGCCTGAGATATGGATCAAATGAAACTGTTCTCTGCCCAGAAAAAAAAATAAGGAGGTTGTAGCAAAGGAAAATAAGATATCAAGAAAGATGTATTTCTCATCTGATTCCCCAGTTCAGACTGTTTTTGGCCTGGCTATAAAACTGACTTTCTATACGACAAGGTAAAATCCAGATATACAAATAGCTTTTGAAATGGCCTTGAAATGAAAACAAAAAATAGCTGATGCACAAAGCTGTCCATATGAAAAATGCCTATGCAAGGAAGGCTGTTTTCGAGCAATGGCATGTGATCTGCGAGGAAATCATTTATCTTTATGAGCTTTCTGAGCCATGGGCTCAGTGCTCAGGGCCACCTGAGCATTCAGGGCCTGGGCCCATTTACTGGGTTACTTGTCATTTCACATTTTTAGGATTTTAAATGGTCTCCCTGTTGAGCAAAAACATCTAATGACACCTTAGAGGCACATGTACGGTTATGTGTAGTTACATAATCTAACAATTTTCACTCTAGAGTGAAATCTGCTACATAGCAAGACTGATGTATTCCCTCCTCCAATGGGAGTTTGTGAACGCCCCTCATGTATTAGAAAATAGATCACTTAAGCTGTTTAACCAAGAGGTAGTCCACAAAAAAAGTTTAGTCCAACATAATCTTTGTATTATAGTTGAAAACCAACAAGCAATTATTTGCAAATTTTTCCCCTTAGTGTCCTGTTTAATACAGTTCATGAGGACCCTGTTCTGACTGCTTAAATCCTTTAGCTACTCACCAACAGAAACCACCCCAAAAGGACCAGGATGTTCTGTTGGTAAAGATAAAACCTTGGTGGTACCCTCCCAATTTGCAAAATAAAGTCTTTGGGTTTTTTGTTGTTTTTTAACATGTTTTTATTGATTTCAGAGAGGAAGAGAGAGAGAGAGAGAAACATCAACAATGAAAGAGAATCATTGATTGGCTGCCTCCTGCACCACCAAGGACACATTCCCATCAAGAGCACATACTCAGGTTACGGACTCCCCCAACTGGGAATCAAGCCTGCAATCTAGGCATGTGTCCTTGATGGGAATCAAACCTCAGACCCTTCAGCGCCCAGGCCAACGCTGTAACCATTGAGCCAAATTGGGTAGGGCAAGATAAAGTCTTCGGATACAATTTTTTCCCCACCCCCCCACTTTCCTCTGACACATTGTTCTTTGTTCTTCATCTGCTGGAACCACAACAAGAATTAGCAAAGAATAAGTAAGTGAGCACCCAGCCAACAAACATTAATAGAAAGCCCCTGTACCTTAAGTACAGGACGCTTGAGTTCTCCAGTGCGACATGGATGCTCTGTAATCCTGCCCTTCTTTTCCACATTCATTTCCTGGCACTCTCTTCCTTGCAGCGGCTCCAAAATAAAAACGCCAGACTGAGCACATCTCCTCCTGCCCCTAGGTTGAGGGTGCCTTTTGCCACCCCTTTCCCTGCTCAACACAGTGAAATGCCAACTCTTAGCAGTCCCTTTCCTGTTGCCTCTTATCTGTATTTCCCCAGCATTCTGTCCTTGGACCTCTCACAGCACCACAGACTAGACTAGCCTGATGATTGATGGCAGAGTTTGTCTCACATATGTAATTCCCCAACAGTGCCTGCAATGCCTGGACACACAACACGGTGGGTTTTCTGTGTGTGTGTTAAAAGACTGGGTGAATGCATGAATAAATGTATGAACAGATAAATATCCATCTCCTACATTCATGGTGAGAAGCAAGGAGTAAAAATTATCGATAATGGAGCAGAATCTAAGTAATTATGTGTAATTTACACCTGTTTAGGAAATCCAAACATCATTGCTTCTTTCACTTTTCTTTCATCATGGATCCTTTTGAGAATCTAATGAAAGCTATGAACCCTCTCTGGGGTTTAAAGAAATGCATTTTATGCACATACAAAATTTCACATACAATTTTAAGTATATAGAATTCCTGAAATCCACTCACAGATTCTACAAATCAATGCTTCCCACTAAGAAGACCATTTCAAACAATATTAGCATAAATCGCAACATGACTCTAAATTAATTGAACCTTGAACCCATTCATCATTATTCTTTACACAAATACCGCCCCAATATATGATATATGCACATATGTATATGCATGTATGATTATTTTTATAGAAATCTGATTAATGGCTCATCATCAGAACCTGCTTCTTCTAGTGGTGATGATGTTAAGTTTAATTTTGCCTCCTCTTCATGAGTGGCCATACCCATGGTGAAGTGTTTGGTCAAGATGTTATCCATAGTCTGTAGTCCTGGAACACTACAGCTGTGTATGCATGAAATTCTCTGATTCCTTTCTGGGAAAATCTCTTTAATCTTTGAAAGCTATATATTTGTCATCTTTTAGGTACAACCAGTCTCCAAGTTCTATATATATATAGAACTTGCAACCATTATGACCAAACAACTGATCGCTATGATACGCACCAACCACCAGGGGGCAGACGTTCAATCCAGGAGCTACCTCCAGCACACTCCCACAGCCAACCTCCCACAGTCCCTCCCCCTGGCCCACCAGCCCCTACAGGCCCTGATCACTGGCCAGGCCGAGGGACCCCATCCATGCACAAATTCATGCACCGGGCCTCTAGTAATCCTATCTAATAAAAGAATAATATGAAAATTGACTGTACCTCCACTACACCCATAAGCCATGCCAGCCAATCAGGAGCGAGTATGCAAATTAACCCAACCAAGATGGCTGCAGCCATGGAGCTGCAGCAAGCAGGAGTCTTGGGTTTCCCTGGCAATGGAGGAAGCCAAGCAACCCTGTCACCCTGGTTGGCCGAGGCGTATACTCAAGGCTACAAAGTTTCAATTGTAGAAGATAAATAAACCTCAGATATCAGGGCCTCTGCTTGGGTCACTGGTGGGGCATGGCCAGCCTGCAAACCACCACAGGCCCCTCACCCAGGCTGCTCCATACCCCTAGGGAACCCCCAACATGATCTGGGACACCCTTCAGGGCAAACCAGCTGACCCCCATCTGTGCACCAGGCCTCTATCCTATCTAATAAAAGAGTAATATGCAAATTGACCATCACTCCAACACACAAGATGACTGCCCCCAGGTGGACACAAGATGGCCAGCAGGGAAAGACAGTTGGGAGGGACCAGGTCTGGAAGGGAGGGCAGTTTTGGGTGATCAGGCCAGCAAGGGAGGGCAGTTGGGAGAAACCAAGCCTTCAAGGGAGGACAGTTGGGGGCGATCAAGCCTGCAGGGGAGGGCAGTTAGGGATGACCAGACCTTCAGGGGAGGGCAGTTAGGGGCAATCAGGCCTGCAAGGGAGGGCAGCTAGGGGCAATCAGGCTGGTAGGGGAGCAGTTAGGCATTAATCAGACT
>JAAGEH010000297.1:4050423-4105611 GCA_011751065.1 Lasiurus cinereus
TCTCTCTCTCTCTCCTCTCTCCCTTCCTCTCTGAAATCAATAAAAATGTTTAAAAAAACACACACATAGTTGCTAGTGGACTCCGTCTACCCCATAAAAGTTTACTTTATTGAAATTTCCTCCTCCAGGCCGCATATTGAAGGCTCCCGATAGGGAACTTCCTATAGGATAGAAAAAAACAAAGCAAGTTGGGGAGGTGTTCCTGGGCCTTGGGCTTGTCACTAGTAGACTCAGCCCCCAACAGGCGCCAGCACCCGGCTCCCGGGGACCCCTTCCCTCCCAGGCGTCAGCCCCACATGGAGGCGCAAGGCGACCTTCCCGGGGAGATCCACGGCCAGGGCCCAGCTCCGGGGCGCTGCACGCCCTCCACTCTCCCTCCCGGGACAGCTTCCCTCGCCTCGCTAGCCCTCGCGTGGGCCACGCGGCCCGGAGCCCGGCCAGGACCCCCGGAGGGCGGCTCCACGGCCGCCAGGGCGCGCTCGCCAGCGCGGCGCGCGGCCGGGCCAGGGCGCTCGTTCCTCCCGCTCCGCCCTCGCCTCCCCTGCGCGCTCCGGGGTCCCTGCCTGAAGTGCCGGGACCTCCTCCCGGGCGTCCACTCTCTTGGGGGACACAGGTGTGGGGCTAAAGCCCGACTCTGATTGCGCCCGGGGGCCCCCAGGACATTCGGTCTCTGCCGTGGCGCCGTCCCCATCGCGGAGTCGCGGGGTCCCAGCCGTCCAGGCACGTATTGCTAAGGGCTTGCTTCCTGGTGCAAGATTGGGGCGGAGAGGGCAGGGCGGGGGTAACTAAGGGAACACGGAACACGCGGGACGCAGCCCCGTGGGACGCCGCTGAGGCCCCGCCACTCGGGGGCGCCCCATTTCTCCCAGCCTCGCTGTCCGGTTTCTCCTTAGCAACAATGGGAGGGGCGGTTGCAATATCCCCTCCCAGAGGCTTCAGCTGCATCACTTTTCCGTGCTCCTTGGAGAGTCTAAGGGGAAGGCTTGGGTCCATCCAGGTAGGTGGAAGTTTACGAACAGACGGAGGATGTGAGACCGAAGGGAGAATATTTGTCACAAACGCTGCCCCAGTCGCATTATTTAAAATGTCATCCCTTTAAAATTATTTTTTCTGACTCACCTCCCAGGCACCGCGCGTGACAGGTGTTGGGGATATAAAATCTAATTAGGCTCCTTATCCCTCCCAAGGTTTGCTCACAGTCCAATGGGAGGAGCTAGGGCCTGCCTGGGGTCAGGGCGAATGATTTTTGCATAAGCAATTGGGGTTCTGAATTCCATGCGCCTGTGTACACTTGACTCCTCTCTGCCACTTTCTCATTCATCAAAGAGTTAAAATGAAGCCCTAATCGGTTTGGCTCAGTGGATAGAGCGTCAGCCAGTAGAGTGAAGGGTCCTGGGTATGATTCCGGTCAAGGGCTTTGTACCTCGGTTGCAGGCTCCAGGGCAAGTGCAAGAGGCAACCTACCAATGTTTTTCTCACAGCGATATTTCTTCCACTCTCAACAAATCAATGGAAAACACCCTCGGGTGAGGATTTTTTTTTTTAAAAATGATATTGAAAGAGTTAAAATAGAACTTCCTCCTAACCTAAGCTGTGTTATTATGTAAATCCCAATTCAGAGTAATCCTGTGCCACTATTACGCATATATCCTCTATCAGTGAACATAATCCACTCTTTTTGATCTAATGAAAAGTTTCTAAAACGGAATAAACAAAACTTTTATGTGATGGTAGAATGTAATTACCTACCATTCACCCCACAAAAAAGTGGCAGAGATGTTCATACAGGTCTTTCACCTGAGAGTTAGCCATCCATTCAATAAAGATTTACAAATCATCTGTAATGTTCCAGGTCTGCTATAGGCACTAAGCTCATTTTATTAGGCGCTTCTCACAAGTTAACCCATTTTATCTTTACAATAACCATGGGAGATAGGTACTGTTAGTTTCTGCATTTCACAAATGAGGAAACTAAGGCAGTGGTTAAGCTAAATGCCCAAAATCACAAATTGTAACTGGTTAACTGTGGAGTTGCACCTGGGAAGTCAAGAAGAGTTCTGTTGATAGAACTTATGAAAACCCATATGGTTTACCAGGAACCAACAGAGTACAATTTTAGGTGTTAGGGAGTTTTGTTGGTTTTTGTTTTTTTTGATAGGTTGATGGGGCTTGCCAGCACTGCTCAATATGCAGAATGAATGTTTATATGCCATAAATATTAAAAATGAGTTTTCTGCCATGATTTTCACTTGTTTCAGATCATTTACTTCAACAAGAATTTCAGTTAAGTTGGATTTAATTCATTAAACAGTGACTGAATCATGTTCAGTGTTAAGCATTGTACCAGATTAGTTAGGTAAATGTAGAGCCTAGAGCAATGGTCGGCAAACTGCGGCTCTCAAGCCACATGCGGCTTGCGAGCCGTGGTTTGCTGCTCTGTTAATTAATGAGTTTGCCAACCACTGGCCTAGAGGAACAAATTCAGTCCTTCATTCACAAGGCAATTTTTATTTAACGTCTTATTCTGTAGCAAGTGTTATGCAAGGTGCTTAGGCTGCACAAGTAAATCCAGAACACAAAATAGTGTTCACAAATAGACTGTTTTTATCACAAATGAGTAATTCCCTTCCATAGGTTGTTAATTTTCAGCTGCAGTCCATCCTGAATTTTTACAATATGTTTTTTTTTTCTTTTGCACATGTAAAGTGAGTTTGCAGTATTAGGGAACTAGAGTGAATATAACATGCAGAGACACTTGAATTATTAAATGTACCAGTTATTCATTACTACATAACAAATTACTTCAAACTTTAGTGGCTTAAAACAACAGTAAGCATTTATTATCTCTCATGGTTTCTGTGGGCAAAACACTGGGTTCAGCTTAGGTCATCATTAGGATTTTTATGACACTGTAGTGAAATGTCAGCCAAAACTGCAGTTATCTGAAGCTGGATGTGGTTGGAGCTGGGCGATCTATTTGCAATATGAATTACTAACCTAGTTAGATAAAATAGGTCTATTGAGTAAAACTCTACTGAAAGAAATCAAAATAGAACTATGTAAATGGAAGATAATCCATGTGCATGGATAGGACTCAATATTGTCAAGATGTCAGTTCTTCCCAATACAATCCCAATGAAAATCTCAGCAAATTATTTTACAGATATTGACAAACCAATTCCAGAGTTTATATGGAGAGATAAAATACTCAGAATAGCCAACATAATATTGAAGGGTAAGAAGACAATTGGAGGATTGCCACCACCTGAACAAGACTTACTACAAAGCTACAGTAATCAAGAAAGTACAGTACTGACAAGAGAATGGACAAACAGGTCAATGGAAAAGAATAGACCAACATAAATATAGTCCACTGATCTTTGACAATGGAACAAAGGCAGCAACACAAGGGAGAAAAGGTAGTCTTTTTCAACAAATAGAACAACTGGACATCCATATGCAAAAAAAAAATCTATACAGACTTGTACCCTTCACAAAATATAAGTCAAAATGGGTCATAGATCTCAATGATCATAGACCTCAATGCTCAAAACAACCATACTCCTAGAACATAACACAAGAAGGCAACTTAATCTGCATTCTTTTAAGCACCAAGAGAAGGTTGAATGTACAGCTCATACTCATAATTGATGCAGAACAGCAGCAAAATGAAAGTCTGAGATTCTCATAAAAAGCCTGATATGTAAAAATCCCTTGGTGTAAGTCCATCAGTTAATATCTACCTTTGTTGCAACTTGTGTCTACTTTTTCCCTGCCCCTGGGAAACCCAGATCCCAGTTCTTTTCTGTGTTCTTTAGGTGTGCCTCAGAAACCTTAGATTTAATTTCCCTTCTTTGCTCCCTCTTCAGCCATCCACTCTGGGCAATTATTCTTTTAAGCAATAGACTCTGTGTGTTCCCCCCACAAACAGGATGTCCCTGGTGGCTTGGTGCTAAAAGGAGCAAATACTTCTCTAGGCTTCAGAGAAAGGAGATTTTCTTTATCTACACATAAATATTTGTAATTTTTTCAGTTAAAACATTAGTGATTTGAGCCATTTGAGAGTCTGTGGGGAATGTGGTCATTTCATTTTCTGCTAACAGAGAGCTGGAAAATTTTCCTTTTTGGTTGTGGAATGTCCAAAATGTAGTCATTGTCTTTCTAGCATTATTGGCCAGAACTTTGGGGTCAAAACACTGATTTTAAATCCCAGCTTTGCCCTGGCTGGCCCTGTGACTTTGTATAAACTCTCTGGATTGATTTGTTTACAAATAAAATGAGAATAACCTTTTCCTTGTTGAGTAGATTAGCTGAAGTGCTCAGGAGTGCACTGGATCAAATAGGCCCCCCAAAAATATGATTCCTGTTTCTCACGGAAGGAATGTGATTGGAGTTCTGCCAGAGGGACCTGTTTCTGAACACTGCATGAGTGAACATCATAGTGTTATATATCTAAACGATACAACAGAATTGGTATTAGGATTACAAGGGAAACTGAGTCAGGGTAGAACTCCAGCAGTGAAACTGGCTGGACAATGTCCGTTGCTGTTGTTTGGATGACCATTTGAAATTGCCAGTGATCATACGGAACCACTACAATCTCAATCACATCCTCTAAGTGTGGATGATGAGTTGTATTGTATTTTTACCTCTTGTGATTGGAAGATTCTATTTCTCCACTCCACTGACCTCAGGCTTGGCCATAGGACTTGTGTAAGTCAATGTACTGTGAACAGAAGGGACATTTGTGATTTCCCAGTGAAATCTTTAAGCAGCGTTACATAACCACCACCACCCCCCTGCCCCCTTCTGTTACCTAGCAGTATCCCAGAGCAGGCAGCTACTTCACCCTGAGTCCTGGAACAAAGAAATCATGGAGCAGGGGGACTGGCTGGCCTGTCATAGGTGTGTAGTTTGAGTGAGAAATAAACACGTGTAGTGATCCATGGGGATTCGTGTTTCCTTTCTTGAAAGCCCCCATAGCTAATTCTCCTTTTGATTTATTTCCTTTTCTTAAAAGTATAGTGCAGATGTTACTATCCAGAGGACTAACAGTTCTGGGAAATTGACGTTTTACTGAATTACCTGTGAAGAGATGTGCAGAAGCTAATTTGCCTCAAACATGAAAATTTTAGTTGGAAAATACAGAAAACTTCTAGTAACGGTCCAAATACCTTTGCTCTTTTAGGAGATGAACTTAAGTAAATTACCAAAGTTGTGTACAAAATATGGATAGCAGTAACTTTTTTTGTTGATGGAGGATATATAAAAGCCCATATGTAGGATACTGCATCATTTTAGACTGTCAGTTTATAGTCTGAGAAGAACGTCACAGGTTCATTTCCACACTGAATGTGAAACAGGATGTGTTTCTTTTAAGATAGTTCAAACTGTTTATCTTGTCTCCATGCTCTGTACCCTGAAGACATTTCAATTACAGCCTTCTAAGATTCAGCAAAATGTGGCACCAGGAAAGTGTAGACACTAGAAAACTTAGGGCACTTTTCTGCAGGGCCTTTTGTGTACTGTTATGTGCAAGAGTTTTGAGCAATAGAATCAATGTCAAATTTGCCCAAACAGCAATTTTGATACCCACTCAGATAAATATCTCTTAACATGAGATACACCATTTAACTATTTTCTTTGACAATTTCAATTCTATGAATAGTTATCAGTACTCAGGAAGCAATAGCTGCTAGAGGATATTATTTTCTTTGAAGATTGAACCTTCTTTTCAGTAAAATTGAAATATTATTCAGTCAGCATATATGTTTTTTAAGCTGTACTTGGTTCAATGCACTGTTCAAAGAACACCCAAGCACAGAAATATGTTAACAAATGCATTTCTTTTGTGATTGATGACACAGATTTAAATTGAAATGGCGGTTATTGTCAGAAACATTTTTAGTGTTTGAGATGGGCGGCCTCTACAACAGCTCCCTGGAATGGGATGTCATTTCTGAGATCAGGTGACAAACAGACTGTACATTTCATCTTGCTCACTTATTCTCAAGGAAACCAACTGTGGTGCCAGGGGCTGCCCAATGGAAAGGTAGCAAGGAATAAAGTTTAATTGATCCCATGTTCATGTGCCCTATGCACAGTAAGACCAATCACTACAGTGTCGATTATGCAACAAGGAAAGAGTTCATTTTGAGAGACAACCAAAGGAGGAGACAGGGAGAAAGTTCAAATCCATCTCCCCAATCCAGGGTTCAGGGACACTTTTAAGGGGTTAAGAGAGCCACAGTTTGCCACTCTGTTGACTAATGAGTTTGCCGACCACTGGGATAGGGACTTAATCACAAGGAACAACAGCCTGTAATTATTGGAATTGAGAGTCTAGGTCAGTGGTTGGCAAACTCATTAGTCAACAGAGTGGCAAACCACGGCTCGCAAGGCGCATGTGGCTTGCGAGCCACAGTTTGCTGACCACTGGGTTAAGGAAATAGGTATGCATAAGCTCAGGCAGGGCAAGTTTTAATTGGAGCATCTTGGAACATGACCCAATCTCCTAGACAATGGATCCTTTGCTTCTGAACAGGCTCTGGTGTTCAAGTTTTGGTTATGTCCTAGTCCTTTGTTTGGCAGAGGGGTTGGCGGGGGTTAGGGGTGGAGGCAGGGGGAGTGATGGTAGGGAGGGCATACTGTGAAACTTTGGTTCTGGTTATAGCTGGAGGTCAAAGTTCTCTCCTTAGTACATGCTTCAGCTTCATGACTTGCAGTTTTGGTCTGTTGTCTCTAAAATGCAACTCAGTATTTTGTTAGAAACAGAACAGGACCATTTTGAGCTGATTCTGTGGTTATAGAGGGAAGCCCTTTGCCAGCAGCCATTCAAGAACCATGAGGAATTGAATCTTGGCACAAACACATGAGTGAGCTTGAATGAGAATCCTCCCCCAGTCAAGCCTTCAGATGACACTGCAAGTGCACCCAACACCTTGACTGCATCCCTGTGGGAGACCTTGAGGCAGAGGACTCAGCTCAGGTGTTTGTTATTTGTGTTTGTTATTTCATAATGTTTTTTAAACTCTTTTATTTAAAAAAAGGACTTTATTGAAATGAGTGACATACAAAACTATACTAGTATATATTTAACATATACAATTGGATGAGTTTGGAGATAAGTATACACTCATGAAACCATCACCACAACCTATCCATAAACATATCTATCACTTCCAATAGTTTCCTCTTTCCTCTTTATTACTAGAGGCCCGGTACACAAAATTCATGCATGGGAGGGGGGTGACCCTCAGCCCAGCCTGTATCCTCTTCGATCTGGGACCCCTCGAGGGGAGTTGACATCCCTCTCACAATCTAGGACTGCTGGCTCCCAATTGCATGCATGCCTGCCTGCCTTCCTGATTGCCCCTAACCGTTCTGCCTGCCAGCTGGATCACCCCCTAACCACTCCCCTGCCAGCCTGATTAATGCCAAACTGCTTCCCTGCCAGATGGTTTGCCCCTAACTGCCCTCCCCTGCAGGCTTGGTCACCCCTAACTGCCCTCCCCTGCAGGCCTGGTCACCCCTAACTGCCCTTCCCTGCAGATCTGGTCATCCCCAACTTCCCTCCTTTGCAGGAGTGGTCAACCCTAACTGCCCTCCCCTGCAGACCTAGTCCCCCTAACTGCTCTCCCCTGCAGGCCTGGGTCCTCCCCAACTGCCCTTCCCTGCAGACCTGGTCATCCCCAACTTCCCTCCTTTGCAGGAGTGGTCAACCCTAACTGCCCTCCCCTGCAGGCCTGGTTTCTCCTAACTGCCCTCCCCTGCTGGCCATCTTGTGGTGGCCGTCTTGTGTCCACATGGGGACAGGCTCTTTGACCACATAGGGGAAGTCATCTTGTGTGTTAGAGTGATGGTCAGTCTTCATATTACTCTTTTATTAGATAGGATAGAGGCCTAGTGCATGGGTGGAGACCATCTGGTTTGCCCTGAAGGATGTCCTGGATCAGGGTGGGGGTTTCCTTGGGGTGTGGGGCGGCCTGGGAGAAGGGCCTGTGGTGGTTTGCAGGCTGGTCACATCCCCTGGTGACCCAAGCAGAGGCCCTGGTATCTGGGATTTATTTATCTTCTACAATTGAAACTTTGTAGCCTGGAGCCTTCTGCTCGCTCTGTGATGACAGCCATTTAAACTTTGTTGCCTTAAGCAGAGGCCTGGGCTAGCCAGGTTATGGGGAAAGGTTGGCTTCCTCCATAATGGGGGACAACCCAACGCTCCCTCCTGCTCTCTCTGTGGCCATAGCCATCTTGGTTGGGTTAATTTTCATACTCACTCCTGATTGGCTGGTGGGCATGGCTTGTGGGTGTAGTGGAGGTACTGTCAATTTGCATATTGTTCTTTTATTAGGTAGGATGATTATCTGTGATAAGAACACTTGACATAAAGTCTACCCCCTTAGCAAATTTTCAGTATACAATACAGGGTTGTTTACCATAGGCTTTAGGACTTTATCCAACTTATATAATTGAAATACTGTATGCTTTAATGCCTCCTCATATCCCCTCCCTCCAGCCCCTGGAAACCACCATTTTCTGAGTTTCTCCTTTTTGTGTGTTTCACTATTTTAGATTCCTCATATAAGTGGTATCATAGAATTTGTCCTGTATGTGGCTCATTTCACTTCAGCAAGATGTTCTTGAGGTTCTTTATGCCGTCACAAATGGCAGGATTTCTTTCTTTCTTTTTTTTTTCTTCTAATGGCTGATTAATATTCCATTATACATTGTGTCCAAAAACATGTATACCCATTTTAACAGGTGATAGCACAATTGAAGTTTCTTTCTTTTCAGCCAGAATAAGCTTTGAACAAAGGAAATTCATCCTAAAATGCTACTGGAAGTTTGATAATATAATTGAAGTACAAACACTGCCTTTATATTTATTCAAAGTGTGTTTACACTTAATTTTCACTATTTTTAAGGTTTAACTGATTTGAAATAATGGGTGAAGTCAGACTAAGCTTCGAACAAAGAAAATTTATTCACTAGACTTTTTTTATGGGTATACACAAAAGATAAAGCTTACGGTACAAACGGGCAACAGTTGACAAATTGAGGTGGCACAAACACTGAACGAAATGATATTTGTGATCCCATTGCTTCACATTATCAACAGTGCCTGGATCAGAATGGTCATCAGTTTAAAAACAGGCCTGGACAAAAAAATTATTCATCTCTGTAGATTCTTTTAAATTCTGAAAAGGAACTGTATGTTAATAAACACTGACTTTATGATCATTCAAAGGGTGCATACATTTGGAGGCAATGACAAAAAAATAGACAAGTGGAATTACATCATACTGAAAAGCTTCTGCACATCAAAGAAAACAATCAACAATATGTAAAAGAAATCCATTCATCTGTTGATGGATTGAGGGTTGCTGCCATATCTTGGCTATTGTGAATAATGCTGCAATGAATATGAGAGCACAGATATCTCTTTGAGATCCTGATTTCAATGCCTTTGGGTATAAAACCAGAAGTAAAGTTGCTGGACTATGTGGTAGTTCTATTTTTAGGTTTTTATGGGACCTCCCTACTATTCTCCATAATGGCTATACCAATTTACTAGTACCTACCCACCAACAGTGTACTAGGGTTCTCTCTTTTTTTCTACATTCTTTCAAAGCTTTTGTTTTTAATAGCCATCCTAACAGGTATGGCTCTCCCTGTGGTTTTGATTTGCATTTTCCTGATGATTAGTGATATTGAGCACCTTTTCATATACTTGTTGGCCACTTGAATGTCTTCTCTTAGGAAATGTCTATTCAGTTCCTTTGCCCTTTTTTTAATCAAATTATCTGGGCTTTTGTTATTGTAGGAGGGTTTGATATATATTTTGCAAATTAACTGTTTATCAGATGTGTAGTTTACAAATAGTTTCTCCCATTCCACAGGTTGTCTTTACATGTTGTTGATTGTTTCCTTTGATGTGCAGAAGCTTTTCAATATGATGTAATTACACTTGTCTACTTCCTGTCATTGCCCAAGCTTCTGGTGTCACATCTAAGAAACTGTTGCTAAGACCACACCAAGAAGTTTTTCCAGTGGTTTTTTTTCTGAGTTTTATAGTTTCAGGTCTTACACTTAAACCTTTAATCCATTTTGAGTATATTTTTTACTATGGCATAAGATAAGGGCTTAATTTTATTCTCTTGAATATATATATTCATTTTTCCCAGCACCATATAGTAAAGAGTCTCTTTTTTCTCATTGTGTATTATATTGGCACCCTTGTCAAAGATAAGTTGGCGGCATACTAGTATGCATATTTATTTCTGAGCTCTGTATTCTGTTTCATCAGTCTGTATGTCGTGTGTGTGTGTGTGTGTGTGTGTGCGCGCACGCGCGCGCGCTTGCATCATAGTGTTTTGATTAGTATAGCATTTAAATTCATTTTGATATCAGGAAATACGTCTCCTGCTTTGTTCTTCTTGCTCAAAATTGCTTTGGCTATTTTGGGCTTTTTGTTGTTGTTGTTTTGTTTGTTTGTTTTAATTCTTTATTGTTGAAAGTTTTACATATGTCTCCCTTTTCCCCCATTGACCTCTCCCTGCCTCCTCTCCCAACCCCCAGCACCTGCCCCTAACCCCCTATTGTCCCTGTCATTGGTCATGCTCATATGAATGGATACAAGTTATTTGGAGTTTTTTGTGATTCCAAATGCATTTTAGGATATTTTTCTATGTCTGGAAAAAAAATGCTGTTGGAATTTGGATAAGGATTACGTTAGTGTGTAGAGCACTTTAAGTAGAATGGACATTTTAGCAATACTACTTCTTCAGGCCAAGAACAAATAATGTCTTCCATTTATTTGTGTCTGCTTTAATATCTTTCAACAGTGGTTTATACTTTAAAGACTGCAGATATTTCACCTACTTGGTATAAGTAAGTACTTGGTATAAGTATACTTGCTTATTCGTAAGTATTTAGTCTTTTTTTTTCTTCATTGTAAATGATATGGATTTATTTATTTTTTATTTAATAAAACTTTATTGTTCAGACTATTACAATTGTTCCTCTTTTTCCCCCATATAGCTTCCCTCCACCTGGCTCCCACCACTTCCTCTGCCCTTACCTCCCCCCATTGACCTCATCCATAGGTATATGATTTTTGTCCAGTCTCTCCTTGAACCCCCCTAATACCTTTCCCCCTGAGAATTGTCAGTCCACTCCTTTTCTATGCTCCTGATTCTATTATATTCACCAGTTTATTCTGTTCATGAGATTTTTAATTCACTTGATTTTTAGATTCACTTGTTGATAGATATGTATTTGTTGTTCATAATTTTTACCTTTACCTTTTTCTTCTTCTTCTTGAAGAGTACCTTTCAGCATTTCATATAATACTATTTGGTATTGATGAACCCTTTAGTTTTTTCTTATCTGTGAAGCTCTTTATCTGCCTTTCAATTCTGAATGATAGTTTTGCTTGGTAGAGTAATCTTGGTTGTAGGTTCTTGCTATTCATCACTTTGAATATTTCTTGCCACTCCTGTCTGGCCTGCATAGTTTCTGTTGAGAAATCAGCTGACAATCGTATGGGTGCTCCCTTGTATGTAACTAACTGGTTTTGTCTTGCTGCTTTTAATATTCTCTCTTTGTCTTTTGCTCTTGGAATTTTAATTATGTGTCTTGGTGTGGTCCTCTTTGGATTCTTTTTGTTTGGGGTTCTGTGCGCTTCCTAGACTTGTAAGTCTATTTCTTTCACCAGGTGAGGGAAGTTTTCTGTCATTATTTCTTCAAATAGGTTTTCAATATCTTGCTCTCTCTCTCTTCTTTGGCACCCCTATAATTTTGATGTTGGTACACTTGAAGTTGTCCCAGAGGCTCCTTACACTATCTTTACATTTTTGGATTCTTTTTTTTTTTTTTGCTTTTCTGTTTGAGTGTTTTCTGCTTCTTTATATTTCAAATCTTTGACTTGATTCTTGTGTTCCTCTAGTCTGCTGTTAGGTCTCTGTATAATATTTTTTATTTCAGTCAGTGTATGTTTAATTTCTAGTTGGTCCTTTTTCATCTCCTCTTGGGTCTCGCTAAATTTATCCATCTTTTCTAGGAAATTCTTGAAAAATCTTATAACTGTGGTTTTGAACTCTATATGCAGTCTTTTGTTTTCCTCCATTTCTTTTGTTTGTGATCTGTTCCTTTGTCTCCGCATTTTCACTGCTTCCCTAAGTTGGTAGAGTAGCTTTGTGTGCTAGCTGTCCTATAGGGTCTAGTAGCTCTGCCTCCCCAATTACCTGAGGTGGACTCCCTTGGTGCACCACTTTGTGGACTGTGTGTACAGCCTTGTTGTAGTTAAGCCTTGATTGTTGTTGGTATCACTGGGGAGAATTGACCTCTAAGCCAACTGGTTGTGAGGATCAGCTGTGTCTATGCTGGGAGAACTTCTGTGCTAGAGTCAGCCTTATGATACAAGACTTGCAAAGTTGCAAAAACTTCTGTGTTCATCTTGGATGAGGCGGAGTCTCAGGGCTGAGCAGACAGCCTTGCCTTCCCATCAGCCCTGCCCTATGAGGGCCCTGGGTCTTAGTGTCCCTCAGTAATCACTGCAGTCCTCTCTGTGTGCACTCAAGCCACTAGACCCCTGCCTTTCAAGCTTCCCTGAGTTTCGATGTGCTCTGGGGATCCATGTGAGTCTGGGTCCCCAGGGTCTTGCCCGAACCTGGGGTTCAGTGCAGTTGGAAGTGGATATCAGTGCAGTTGGGAGGTTCTGTCTTCCTCCTGTTAGAGAAAGCCAGCGGCACAATCAGCAGTCTGCCCTCTATGTGCTAATTGTGCTCACACACCTTCAGGCCTCTGCCTTTCTGGCTCCCTTGAGTTTCCGTGCACTCCAAGGATCCATCTGAGTCTGGGTCCCCAGGGTCTCACCCGGAACTGAGGTTCAGTGCAGTTGGAACTGAGGTTCAGTGCAGTTGGGAGTCTCCGTCTCCCTCCTGCTAGAGGAAGCCAGCCAGGCACTCTGCCTCCCATCCTCTCTACTCACGTGTTTTGTACCTCAGCTTTTTTCAGCTCTTCTGAGTCTCCATGAGCCCCTCTCTTTTCTTCTAGTTATAGAATTTCCACTCAGCCAGCTTTCCCTGTGGTTCTGAATGATGTTTGTTCTATTTTTTAGCTGTAGTTTTGAAATTGTTGTGCGAGGTAGCAGTTTAGGTGTTTACCTATGCCGCCATCTTGGTTTCTCTATTTAGTCTTTTTTTTTTTTATGCTATTGTAAATAGGGTTGCTCTCTGAATTTATTTTTCCGATATTTCAGCTATTGTATAGAAACAAAACTGATTTGTTTAGGTTGATTTTGTATCCTGCAACTCAGATGAGTCCTTTTATTAATTCTAACAGGTGTTTTTGTGTATGGAATCCTTAGGATTTTCTACATATAAGATCATGTCACCTACAAAAAGAGATAATTTTACTTCTTCCTTTCCCATTTGAATGGTTTTTCTTTCTTTTTTCTGTCTAATTTCTCTGGCTAGGACTTCCAGAATGCTGCTGAATAGGAGTGGTAAGAGTGGGCATCCTTCCAAGTTCCAGATTTTTTTGGAAAAGCTTTCAGTTTTTCACAATTGAGTATCATGTTAGCTTTTTACATATGACCTTTATTGTTGTTGTGGAAATTCTTACATACCTAATTTATAAAGAGTTTTTATGAAAGCATTTTGAATTTTGCCAAATGCCTTTTCTGCATTAATGAAATGATCATGTGATTTTTATCCTTTATTCTTTTAAATTTGTATATCATGTTGGTTTATCTGCATTCCAGAGATAAACCTACTTGGTCATGGTATATGATCCTCTTAATTTGTTGCTATATTCAGTTTACAAATATTCTATTGAGGAATTTGTCATCCATGTTGACCAAGGGTATTGGCTTGTAATTTTCTTTTCTTGCAGTATTTTTGTTTTTCAAAATTGTTCAACAATTTTTAAACTCATTCCATCTTGACCATCTTAAAGTCCTCACAAAAATTACTCTGGATTCTGAACACCTCTCACATCCTCTTATGCCTCCATTTCCATCATCCTGCACATCAACTTTTTTTTTTTTGCTTCGCTGAGACAATGTTTACCAATTGTTAACACACATTGCACTTCAGCCCCGCTAACATTCCAAGTGCTTTACATTCAGTCCTTACACCAACCATATGAGTTAAGTACTAAAATTAACAACATTTTACTCATGGAAAAATTAAGGCACAAGGGACGTCAGTGATTAAGAAGTTATACCCAGTTTCTACTCTCTGCTGGTCAAATAATAAAGATGACCAAGTGGGGAATCCTTCATTTTATCTTTTTTTTTTCATGTACAAACATCAGTATTGTAATCTGTTATTCTTTTTTCACCACCAAGTTCAATGGAGGGAGAAAGGTGATTCAGACTTAGAACAAAGTTAGGACACTTAATCCCTTGAATCAAGAGCAAAGAGGAAATTATAAATAATGAAGGGATGTAACATAATAGGAGCTAGTTAATAGAATCAGAGTCAAAACCAGGAATTACAGGAGGAGAAAATGAAGCAAATACCACAAGAAGAAACATGTTTATGGGTATTCTTTATAACACTATTTTTTACAGTGAAAATTATAAAAAAATCTAAATATCAATAAATCTAGAGATTGCTAGATACCCACACAACCGCCTATCTCCCCTTCCTCCTTTTGATAGAAACTTGGTTATTGGAGGCGACTGGATGGCCTGCTAAAATGCACATTTCCCGTAAGTCCTATCAGAAAGGGCTGGCTATGTATTAAGATTTGATCAATGACATATAAGCAGAAATTCTTAGGTAGATTTGTATAAAAATTTTTTGACACACACTTTTATTCCTTGCCTTTTACCTCTTCTTGCCTGAAAATAAGACTTGATTACTGGAGCTCCAATAGCCATTTTGGGACACTCAGGATATATCAGAATATTAAAATCAGTCTATTCCAATCAGAAATATCATGGAGTTTTCACACCTGCCCAAGACTGCCCAATTCTTGTTATGTAAAAGATAAAATTGCTATTGTTTTGTGCCACTATATTTTTTAAGTCATTGGTAATAATAACCAGAAGTACTTCCTAACTAACACAATAGGTAGACATATTTAGTGAATTATGATATTTTTATAATTCCATAGACCTAACTAACTTTTAACAAGGTAAATCTATGTACTATCATGGTAAGAATATACTATTGAGAAAAATTATCTATGTCATATATATTTTTTTAAAAACTTTTGGTAAATGTGTTCATATATGTATTTAAAAAGTAGGTTAGATAAGTAAATGCAAAATCATTAGCTGTGATTACTTTTGGGGAGGTATGTAGTAGGATAATAAAGGCAGGAGTTTTTCATTCATTCATATATCTTTATTTAAATTTTTAACAACAAATATATGCTGTATTACTTGTGTTATAGAAAATAATGGGAAGAGAAACAAAGATGGCAGCATAGGTAAACATTTAAAATGCTACCTAGCACAATTTCAAAACTACAACTAAAAGACAAAACGGACATCATCCAGAACCACAGGAAAGCTGGCTGAGTAGAAATTCTACAACTAGAAGGAAAGAGAAAGGCACACTGAGACTCAGAGGGGCTGTGGAAGGCAGAAGTACAGAAGTGTACATGCACAGAAAGAGCTGGCAACTGAGTGCATGACTGGCTTTCTCAATAGAGAGAGACAAGAGCTCCAGGCTGCTCTGAACTCCAGTTCCGGGCAAGAATCTGGGGACCCAGACTCATAAGGGGGGAAACTGGACTGTCTGGCAGTGAGCGAAACTCGAGGGCAGCTTTCTCTCAGCAGTGCTTACAATGATTAGCACGGGACACTAAAACACAGGGGCTTTTAGGGCAGGGCTGACAGGAAGCCATTGCTGGCTGCTTCACCCTGAGACTTCACCACATCCAAACCCAGCACAGAGACTTTTGCAAGTCTTCTCCCATAAGGGTGTCTCCAGCACAGAAGTTCTCCCAGTAGACACAGCTGATCCTCACAGCCAATTGGCCTGGAGGTCAATTCTTCCCAGTACTACCAACAACAATCAAGGCATAACCTACAACAAGATTGTGCACACAGCCCACAAAGGGGTGCACCAAGAATGTTCACCTCAGTAACTGGGGAGGCTGAGCCACTGGATCCTATAGGACACCTAGTACACAAAGCTACTCTATCAACTCAGGGAAGCAGCCAAAATGCGGAGACAAAGAAATAGGTCACAAATGAAAGAAATGGAGGAAAGCAAATGACTGGATATAGAGTTCAAAACCATGGTTATAAAGTTTTTCAAGAATTTCCTAAAAAAGGCCAAAAAATTTAGTGAGACCCTCAAGTATATGAAAAGGGGCCAACTAGAAATTAAGCATACACTGACTGAAATAAAAAATAATATACAGAGATCCAAGAGGAGACTAGAGGATCGTAAGAATCAAGTCAAAGATTTGAAATACAAAGAAGCAAAAACACCCAACCAGAAAAGCAAAAAGAATCCAAAAATATGAAAATAATATAAGGAGCCTGTGGGACAACTTCAAGCATACCAACAGCAGAATTATGGGGGTGCCAGAAGAAGAGAGAGCGCAAGATATTGAAAATCTATTTGAAAAAATAATGACAGAAAACTTCCCTCACCTGGTGAAAGAAATACACTTACAAGTCCAGGAAGCGCACAGAACCCCAAACAAAAAGAATCCAAAGAGGACCACACCAAGACATCATAATTAAAATGCCAAGAGCAAAAGACAAAGAGAGAATATTAAAAGCAGCAAGACAAAAACAGTTACCTGCAAGGGAACACTCATATGATTGTCAGCTGATTTCTCAACAGAAATTTTGCAGGCCAGACGGGAGTGGCAAGAAATATTCAAAGTGATGAATAGTAAAAACCTACAACCAAGCAAAGCTATCATGCAGAATTGAAGGGCAGATAAAGAGTTTTACAGATGAGAAAAAACTATGCTGAAAGGTATTCTTTAAGAAGAGAAAGAAGAAAAAGGTAAAGATAAAAAATATGAACAACAAATACATATCTATCAACAAGTGAATCTAAAAATCAAGTGAATAAAAAATCTGATGAACAGAATAAACTAGTGAATATAATAGAATCAGGAGCATAGAAAGGGAGTGGACTGACAATTCTTGGGGTGGAAAGTGCGGGAAGAGACTGAACAAAAATTGTACACCTATGGATGAGGACAGTGTGGGGAGGTAAGGACAGAGGGTGGGGTGGGAACCAGGTGGAGGGGAGCTATAGGAGAATAAAAGAAGAATAATTGTAATGATCTGAACAATAAAGATTTAATAAATAAATAAATGAATGAATAATAAAATTAATGGGACCCAGCCAGTGGGGCTCAGTGAATCAGTGTTGACCTGTGAACCAAGTGGTTACTATTTGATTCCTGGTTAGGGCATAGGCTCTGGTAGCGTGCTCATATCTCCAATAGGTGGCATGCAGGAGGCAGCTGATCAATGATATTCCTCTCTCTCTCCCTTTCACTTCCTTTCAGCAGTCAATACAAATAAAAATAATGAGATGAAGAACAAAGGAGTTATACCCTAACTCCCTGGATTTCCCTAGACAAGAGTTCCACCTCAGTGGTTCAGGAGTCAACTTCTAATGACAATTTGGGCAGTAGTCTGAACACATCAATGCATTGCATCAAGATCAAATCTGAAAGCTCAGACCCATTTGTTTTGACATTCCATCTGGTTTTTCTTTTTCTTTGGATACTTAATGAAGTATTATATTTAGACATAAATATAAATATTTAAGCTTTTCATTAACCTGTAATCATCAGGATGGGTCCCACATTTCCATCTTTTTATTAGGTAGGATCCAGAAACTTGGCAGCTGGATGCCTCCAGACTGACTCTATGGACTCCTCTTTGGCATGGCCACTGATGTAAACCACAGGAAAGATTTATTTGACTTGGAAAATTCAACCCAAATGCTGTGGGCTTGGTGGAAAATATATATAAATGCATCTCTTGTGAATTATTGGTGAATACAAGAAGCAATTAGAAATCTCCCATTACGTTAATGCCAAGCATACAATGGTCCCATTGTTTAATCCAAACAAGACACCCACAATACCTACATAAGTGGACTTTTTTAGAGAATACCAAATGCAGTCTATATGTTTGTCTGCACAGGAATACAAAGTGCCCTTTTATCAGAAGGAGTTGGGGAGGACCTGAAGAGATCTGAGATTAGTGTGTGTGTGTGTGTGTGTGTGTGTGTGTGAGAGAGAGAGAGAGAGAGAGGTCTTCATTCTTTTTTATTGTACTCTTTATAGAATCCATCCTGATTGAGATGGAAAAATTGAATTATACAGATCTTAAACATAAGATTTTAACAAAAATGCATGTTTCTTTTCACCAATATAGCATTAAAAGTTAAATTAAAATTGAGTAACATTAAATGTTAAAAATGTAACATTAAATTGCTAGTAAGGAAAAACAAGGTGATGTTTAATTGCAACTTGAAGCAGTGCTCATAGATGACAGAACCAAGTGAGATTTATTGGGATCACACAGGCTTCCTCCACTGGGCAGAGACGTGCCATTTCTTCTACCAGGAGACAGCTTCTGTCAGACCTAAATCAAGTTGATCAGAGAAAGAATAAAAATTTCTAAAAGAATTGTATTACTCATTCATTTACCTCCTTTCTATTGAATGGGGAGATAGAGGGCATTGCCTCTTATACATCATTTGCACATCAATATTACTTTTGTGGGGTCCCTGTATAAAGGAAGAGTTAACAGAGTCATAACAACACTGACAGCCTCTGGCAGACACAGAATATAAAAACACTTGAGAAATGATGATATATATAACAGACAAAGAGCCATATCATTTAGATGGACATGCAGATAAGCATAAACAAGTGGTACCACAACTTTCAGTTTGTTGTTATAAAACAACAGCAGGATTATCAAGTAGAGAGAGAATCCATTTTTGTATAATATTGAGTCAGTCCAGCATCTAAAATCATGTGCACCAGTTCACCCTGCTTTTAATGTATGTGGAAGTGAGGGCCAAAACACCATTATTCATTGATTCATTAATTAATTGATACATTCATTTATTCAAAAAGTATTTTGGAGTACTTATTGTATCTGCCAGGCACATGGTATTGACTTTTTCTTGTTCCACTTGCCTTTCCTACATTAGTTTGATTATTCCTACTAACTGTTTACTTCCTTCCACCCTTTCAAATCTACATTCAGTGAGAGCAAAAGAATTTCCAGACCCAAAAAATACTAATCCTAGAAATTCGTATACATTCCTGAAACTACTTCATTCATAAAACAAAAACATCTGTTTTGCTTTAAATTAATCTGGTGATTATACTCTAAGGTTTTACAGAAAACTGGTTGAATTATGAATTTCTTTGATTGCAGGTACACTCACATTGCTTAGGATAGGTAAGCGCTAAGTGTGAGCCAAGGTTTTAAAAAGTGAGTAGTATCTAGGGGATTTTACTTGTTTGCTATTTTAGGGTAAACTAAAAATATAAAGATACCAACTTGTCAGAAACATCTTTTTTTCCTTCTAATCTTTGTGGAGTTAGTAAACTGAGCCACATGCTGTGTCTCACATTTGACCATATTTTTTTTGTTGTTTGTTTTTTATAGTATCTATCATGGTAAAAATTTTAACTGCCATTTACAAGCATGGACATGGGCTATGTTTTAGTCTGTTTTTGTTTTGATTTTCTATTTTTTGTGAAGTACACATGACATACAATTCACATTTTATTTTATACACACACACACACACACACACACACACACACACACACAAAATACAGGCCCAGTGCACGAAATTCGTGCATGGGGGAGCGCGTGTCCTTCAGCCCAGCCTGTTCCCTCTTCAATCTGGGACACCTTGAGGGATGTCCGACTGCCCGTTTAGGCCCAATACAGGTGGGATTGGGCCTAAACGAGCAGTCGGACATCCATCTCACAATCCAGGACTGCTGGGTCCCAAGTGCTCACCTGCTTGCCTTTATAATTGCCCCTAACCGCTTCTGCCTGCCAGCCTGATCACCCCCTAACCACTCCTCTGACAGCCTGATTGATGCCTAACTGCTCCCCTGCCAGTCTGTTTGCCCCTAATTGCCCTTTCCTGTGGGCCTGGTTACCCCTAACTACCCTCCCCTGCAGGCCTGCCCCCTAATTGCCTTCCCCTGCTGGCCTGATCACCACAACTGCCCTTTCTTGCAGGACTGGTCCCTGCCAACTGCCCTTCCCTGATGGCCATCTTGTGTCCACATGGGGCAGGATCTTTTGACCACACGGGGGACAGTCAATCTAATGTGTTGGAATAGTCAATCTGCATATTACTCTTTTATTAGATAGGATAGAGGCCTAGTGCATGGGTGGGGGCCAGCTGGTTTGCCCTGAAGGGTTTCCTGGATCAGGGTGGGTGTTCCCTTGAGGCATGTGTGGCCTGGGTGAGGGGCCTATGGTGGTTTGCAGACTGGCCATGCCCCCTGGCGACCCAAGCAAAGGCCCTGGTATCTGGGATTTATTTATCTTCTACAATTGAAACTTTGAAGCCTGGAGCGGAGCCAAGCCTTCTGCTCACACAGCCATTGAAACTTTGTTGCCTTAAACAGAGGCCTGGGCAGCCAGGGTTTGCAGAAAGCGTGGCTTCCTTCCTGCTCTCTCTGTAGCGATAGCCATCTTGGTTGGGTTAATTTGCTTACTCACTCTGATTGGCTGGTAGGCATGGCTTGTGGGTGTAGCAGAGGTACGATCAATTTGCATATTACTCTTTTATTAGATAGGATTATTTTCAATATGAACAACTGCAAATCTACTTTTGCCCCACCCTGTATATATACCATATCTTCTTTATCTAATTGTCTATTGATGAACAGCTAGGTTGCTTCCATATTTTGGCTATTGTAAGTAATGCTGTAATGAACATACGAGTGCATATATCTTTTTGAACTAGTGTTTTTCTTTCTTTCTGATAAATACCCAAGAGAGAAATTGCTGGATCATATAGCAGCTCTATTTTGAATTTTTTTAAGAATCTTCATACTATTGTCTATAGTGGCTGCATCAATCTACAACTCCACCAACAGTGTACGAGGGTTCCCTTTTCTCTACTTCCTCACCAGGATTTATTTGTTGATGACAGGTGTGAGGTGATAATCTCACTGTGGTTTTAATTTGCATTTCCCTGGTGATTATGATGTTGAGCATCTTTTCATATGTCTGTTAGCCATATGTATGTCCTTTTCAGGGAAATGTCTATTCAGGACCTCTGCCCAGTTTTTAATGTAATTGTTTGGAGGGGGTGGTTTGCTGTGTGATTGGTTTGTTTATGGTGTTAAGTTCTATGAGTTCTTTACATATTTTAGATATTAACCAATTATAATATGTATCATTGGCAGATTTCTTCTCCCATTCAATAGCTGTCTTTTCATTTTATTGATGGTTTCCTTCACCATGCAAAAACTTTTTAGTTTGATGCTATTCCATTTATTTATTTTTTCTTTTGTTTCCTTTGCCAGAAGAGACATATCCAAAAAAGATATTCTAAGATGAATGTCAAAGAGTTTGCTTCCTATTTTCTTCTAGGAGTTCTATAGTTTCAGGTCTTATACATAAGTCTGTCTACTGATGGGTGTTGGCGCCAATTCAATACCAACAGGAATCCCCAATTTGGGGTGCAGTGAAGAAGGAAACTATTCAGTGCAGAACAGTTCAATTGTTATACAGCATGGCTGTGAAAACAGCACAGCTGTGGAACAGTTCAATTGTGACACAGTGTGTCTGTGAAAACAGTAGGGCTTTGCGTTGGCCCTGGGGCCAGACCCTCTCCAGCTAGACAGGTCTACTCTACTCCAGTCTGCTTTGTGCTGAACTGTCTGCTCTGCTGTGCTTTGGTCTGCTCTGTTCTATGCCAGTTTGCTCTGGCCTGGTCTGGTCTGCTCTGCTCTAGCAAAACATCTCCAGTGTTTCAACACAGTCTTCAGTCTTTGGTGGGAAAGGAAAGTGGGCTCTCTGAGCCTGAGGGGAGCTGGCTTATAGGGACAGAAGTCCCTGCCCCTGGTCCCTAATTGGTCTGTCCTCATGCAAATGAGAACTCCAAATCCTCACAGTTTGATTGATCCAAAAGGCAATGACTACCCTAATTTTTCATAATAGAGCTGGAGCTGTTCAGGTTGGTTGGAGCTGTGCAAATGATTAAATGGGGAAAGTTTCCATCCTGTTGGTTGAAATAGGATTCCAGGAACTTCTATATAAGGGCTGCCTCAGAATAGTAGAAACACAGTGAAGGCAGGTAGTTAGTTCAGTGCAGAGGCATGCAGTTCAGTACAGTGTAGTTTGTGTAACAGACCCACACAAAATTTTGAGTGCAGTTAACCACCTGGAGCCCTTCCTAGTATGTGTCTTTTTTCTCAGGGTGCACAGTGTTTAATCCATTTTGAGCTTATTTTTCCAGATGGTGTAAGCAAGTGGTCTACTTTTTTTTGCATGTATCTGTCCAATTTTTCCCAATACCACTTATTGCCTTTACGGCATTGTTATCCTTGCCTCCTTTGTGGTAGGTTAATTGACATATAATAGAGGATTTATTTCTGGGCTCTATATTTTATTCCATTTATCTATATATCCTTTTTATGCCAGTACCATACTGATTTGATTATTGTAGCTTTGTAGTACAATCAGGTAATGTGATACTTTCCCAAAAATCTACTTATAATTATAGAAAATTATTAAATTAAAAAATAAGAAATCAAAATTAGGAGGAGGAAAATGACTTCTGAGATGTGATTATTTGAAGGAAGAAGAAAACAAATTAGGAACTAAAGAAAACATGGGGTGAAATGCCACCTCTAGAAATTGCAGAGTCAGTAACTTAGTGACTCCGTAAGCTCTATAATCCTACGGAGGAAAGCAGAACAGTGAAGTAAGGGGAGAAGGTGCCCCAAACCTAAAGACATTGGCCCTTGACTCACTTGGATTTTGACTTGGCTTTTCTTTGTTACTTTCCTACAAATTACATTTGCTGCTCCTGAAAATTTTTATTCCTCCATACCTTTACACCTGTGGTTTTTTATGCATGACATGTCCTCCTCACCTTGCCCAGCTTTTCTGAAGAGTCTTCCCCAGATTCTCTAGGCAGAAATAAAGCATCCTTTCATTTTGTGACTCCACTGCTGTATCCATAATTCCAACTCTTACTCCACTTTATGCTACATTCTAGTTGTGATACTCTTTCATCTGTGAGATCCTGATGTGGGCACCTTGTCTCATTTATGAGGTCTAGCCCACTGTTCCATACATTCTGTGGGAAGAATGGATGAATATTAAAGACTGAGATCACACCAGCTCTATGAAGTTCAATGGATTTCAAGTACCTAATAAAGGAAATTGTACTCTTATGACTCTAGGAACATACAAATTCTTTTTTAACTATAGCATTAGATGAAGCTAGCTCACTTTTGGCAACAAGAAGTTAACTGAGCAAAGTACGGAAAGTAAAGGACATTTGCTTGCTGCTTTCCGGTACCTGGGAGCCCCCTGCTGCCCAGAAAAATTTAAAGAAACTAACTTCTCCCCAATACAATTGGGCAGCCACCTAACGTGCAACCTTAAAAACTTACTTTGACTATTTCATATGCTCGGTCATCATTTTCAGCTACTTTTACCATCTCCCTTCTGATGCAGCCAAGCCCTCTTTCTGGGTTTTCAATTATCCTGAGTGGTGTTACCATGATCCAAACCTTCCTGGATTAAACCCTCCCCACCCTGCTGCTCCTTCTCTTTTTCAGCAGTGTTATCCTGTACTGACCTTTCATATGTGCCAGGCACTGTGCTAAGTTCTTCACATTTATCCTCTCAATGATTCTCATAATATAGGCTATGTTCATTGCAGCGAAAGGAAAACTGAGGCTTGGGCTGGTTAAATAAGTTGCCTTTGGTTATCGATCTGGCGGGGACAAAGCTGGGACTTGCACCCGGAATTCTGGTAGCAAAGCTCTGAACCAGTTGCTTCTTTCTAAGCCACCGCCTCTTCATCCAGCCCAAGCCCTCCTTTCAAAGCCCACAGCTCCCACAATTCAGCTCTTCATCACTTCCCACTAAACTTCAGGATCAGTCATAACTGTGTCCCTCACCTCCTGTCTCTCTTATTCTGTGAACACTGACATTTCACCTTTAGGGTTTTAGTAATTTGGTTAACTGATTCCTTAAAATTAAGGCGCCTTCTACTCTTTCTAGATTCTTGGACGGTTTTTCTTTTATGTGCGTGAATTTATATATATTTTCCCCCCCCCTTGACTATTGACCTTTAATGTCCAAGGACCATGTTTTAAATCTGAGTGAGTTTCCTGATCTCTCTTTCGCTTTGTGGTAGTAAATCTGCCTTGCCATCTTCTTCTATTACTGACCATATTGGTCCAGCCTGTGTTTTTTTCCCACCAAATTGCATCAGCACTGGCATAACAGGTAAAAGAGTTGATTTTGGAGACATAGGTTGGAGTCCCTGCTTAGCCACCTGTTGTGAAAACAGGACTTACCATCTGGCCCAGTTTAGTAATAGAACTGAATATGTAGATGTCTTTTCCCCCCAACCCAAGTCATTATACAGATAATGGGCAATTAATTTTAAGGATTCCATAGTACCATACTCTTATTAACCTCTTCCCAAAAAAAAACTTTGAAATAGTATCTATAAATTATTGACTACCCATCTTGCACCAACAATACCATTCACTACATATTTTGTAAAGGGTGAAATATGAGCATATAAAATAATTATTAGATAAGCTAACATTGTAAGAGCTAATACAAATGATATGAATATTTATATTTTCCAATAATTTTACTAAACAAAATGCATTAGTGAATTCATACTGATTGAATATAGATTCAACAATTGTTCACTTTGCTAATTTTTAACTTAACATATTTTAGCCAATAATTTCTTTTTTTTAAATAATTCTTTATTGTTGAAAGTATTACATAGGTCTCCCTTTTTTCCTCATTAATGCCCCCTCCATCTCACCCCCACATCTCCACTCCAGGCCTTCACTACCCTATTGTCTATAGTCATAGGTTATGCATATATGCATACAAAGTCTTTGATTAATTATCTCCCACCCACTAGCCATAATTTCAAACAAATGAATAGCACACACACTTGAGGAGCATTTTGATTCTCTCTTTTTTTATTTCTGTAAAAGATACATTTCAAACACTTGAGTATTCTGAGCTAATATTCCTTCCTCACTCCCCAAATTATCTTCCCACTCGTATTATATACACCACGATGGCTCTAATTTTCTCCCATCTAGCCAGAAAAAGGGATGGGGTGTGAGGGGGTAAGGGAAAAGGGAACAAGTGATGAGCAAAGATGATCTGAGCCTCCTAGTTGCAGACCCCACATAACATTTCTGGCTGGCAGCTGATAAAGGTTTATTTTAGAGGCAAAAACCAACTGAAGAAGACCTCACTGATTCTCATATTGCTCAAACATGCTATAATATTGTTTTAAAGTATATTTGGTTAAAGTTATATACCTAACTTGTGTTTCTTATAGATTACTCCAAAGAAAAAAGATTGAGTGAAGAAAATATTGGACATGTGAAAACTATGTATTCATTTGATGTACTGTATTTTGAGGAATAGTTTCCTGGTGAGCATGTTGTGGGGACTGGGAAGTAGACTGAAAGTTCCATAATTTGGAGCTTGACTTTGAAGCTTAGAATCAAATATCATATGGTAATTTTTATTTAAAAAAAATACACCAAAGCTAGTCTGGCATGGCTCAATAGTTGAGAATTGGCCTATGAACCAGGTATCATCATGCAGGAGGCATCCAATCAATGATTTTCTGACATCACTGATGTTTCTATCTCTCCTCTCCCTTTCTTTCTGAAATCAATAAAAATATACATATTTTTAAATGTTTGAAGGTACTGGGTACCTTATTTCTCTAGAAAGAGTTCATCAGGCTTTCATTTCAATGATTCAGGGCTTTAAGTTGAAGCATTAAATATATATCTGAGCTAGAATGAGGGGAAGATTCTTCATTAAAGGTTTCAAATAATTAGGTAGAAAATGTTGCTAAAAAGCCATAGGAGCAAAGCTAAGAATATAGATATTGAAAGAAAACAGTTATAAAGCACTCAAAAATATACTTTATTCTCTAAAAGAAAGGTTTGTAATTCCATAATGTCTTTTTTTTATTTTTTTATTAAAGGGAGTAAATGTTTATTAATAAAAGCTTGGCGAATATAGAGATAAATAAATACCAGCAAAATTTTCATACTCAGCCGAAACCAGTTTGGCTCAGTGAATAGAGCGTCAGCCTGCAGACTGAAGGGTCCCAGGTTCGATTCCAGTCAAGGGCACGTACCTTGGTTGCAGGCACATCCCCAGTGTGGACTGTGCAGGAGGCAGCTGATCAATGTTTCTCTCTCATCGATGTTTCTAGCTCTCTATATCTCTCCCTTCTTTTCTGTAAAAAATCAATAAAATATATTTTTTTTAAAATTTCATACTCAGACATGACTTCTGTTATTATCTCTCAAAATGTCTTAATCGCTCTGAGCTTCTGTTTCCTTGTTTGTCAGATGAGGTTGACAATAGTACCAACCTCCTAAGCTTAGTCTGAAAATGAATTTGATAGCACATGTGAAAGTTTAATGTTCGGTACAGAATAAGCATTCAAAACAGGTGAGCTGTTATTATATTTCAATGCATCTCACCATTTTTATATTTTATAAATCAGGCTTTCCTTTTTATATATTCATCTTTTTATTTAAAATATCTTTTTTGGTTCATTAATATTCTTTAGAACATATTTTTAATAGTTCCATAGTATAGTATCTCATCCTGCTGACTCATGGTTCTCAACTAAGTGTGATTTCATCTCCTGTAGACATTTGGCAATGTCTAGAGACATTTTTGATTGACACAGATAGGGGAAATGGAGTACTACTGACATCTAATGAAAGAGTCCAACATTGCTGCTAAACATCCTACAAGACCCAAGACAATCTTCCACAACAAAGACTTCCCCAGCACCAAATAGTCAAGTACTGCATTTAAGAAATCCAAGGATATATAATTTTTCTTGAACCATGCTATTTTTTGTAAACATTTAAGTAAATGTTATTATTATAAGTAATACTGGAATGAAAATCCTGGTTCTTCCTATTTGCTGAGGCTGTTCTCTGATCTACATGACAAGTTACTGTAAATTGCATCAATATAAGCAGTTGAGGGGGATGTCCATGTGTACGTGCGCACGCACGCGCGTGTGTGTGTGTGTGTGTGTGTGTGTGTGATATGTGTAGGTTTGCACCTGGGAGCATAACACAAATTATCTTTAGTCCACTTCCTTGGGACAATTAATTATCAGTTGAAATCTTCTAAAAGCAATCAACATTGTAAGAGTAAATTATACAGTGCTAAAGTATTCTTATTGATAGCTCTGCTAGAGGGTATGTTAATTAACATAAGCAGTATTAAAAATAATTTTTCATGAGTGTAATAATTGATATTTGCAACAGGTGATTAAGAGTTAATTAGTGTGTCCTTGAAATATGCTTATTGATATCTACACCAGAGGGTATGTTAATTAGCATAAGTGATATTAAAAACAAGTCAGAGAGACAAGTACCATATAATTTTATTTATATGTGGAATCTAATGAACAAAAAATAAACAGACAAAATAGAAACAGACTGATAGATACAGAGAACAGACTGACAGCTGTCAGAGGGAAGGGGGGTTGGAGCTGGGTGAAAAAAGGTGAAGGGAAGGAAATTTTACTTTGAGTGGTGAACCCAAAATATAGACACAGACAACAGTATGGTGATAACCAGAAGGAAGAGGGGGCAGGGGGAAGTAGAAGAGAATAATGGGGGTAAATAGTGATAGAAGGAAACTTGACTTTGGGTAGTGAAACACAATATAATATACAGATGACATATTATAGAACTGTACACCTGAAACCCATATACTTTTATCAACCAATGTCACCCCAATAACTTCAATTTAAAAAATCAAAAAAGTTCCAGTTGTTTCTCAGTGGTTAGCACATCGGCCAGAGCAACCAGAGGATGCTAGTTCAATTCCCAGTTAAGGGCACATACCTGGGTTGCAGGTCTGATCCCCAGCCCCAGTTGGTGCACAGGCAGGAGGCAACCAATCAACGTGTGTCTCTCTCACATCAATCTTTCTCTTCCCACCCCGCAACACTTTTCACTCTTCCTACAAACCATGGAAAAATACCTTTGGGTGGGGACTATGGTAACAAAAAAAGTCATTTTAATTTAATTTTAAAATAAATTTAAAGTCTTAGGATACCACAAAAATAATAATTTTCATTGGTATAATAAGTGATATTTCCTATAAGTAATTGATAAGAAGTGGGTTACAAGACTCACTGCTCTTGGATGCTAGACATGTAGGAATAGGACAAGCCTAGGAATCCAGTGCCATTGGTCAAGTATTTGAGGGTCAAGAGTCCCTTTCGGTCACTATTCCCTCCCTCCATGACAAACCCTGAAGCCTGTTAGACTCAGCTCTCATGGTCCTGCCTTCAGAACATTGTCGTATTGGCCCTTCAAGCAAAGTGTTGGTGACTATGCATAAAACAGAGAGCCAGCCTCTCTTAGAGAATTGTAGGTGAAATGTGCTCAAACTGGTTTTGGGGGGGCGGGAGAGGGTTAATATTACATTGAAACCATGATTTCCAAAAGCTACTTTGAAAGACATACAGACACACACATGAAGGTGGAACCCAAAAGACTTATATTTTGAGGGGAGGGAGAAGGGAGGAGAGAGATTCAGCAGAGGATCATCAGATTTTGGGTTTGATCTAGACATTTCATCCATGTATGACTAGGAGCCAGTTCCTTCTCTGAGCCTTAGTTTCCCTCATTAAATGAGGATCATAGTCACCAACTTCAGCGGAGTGTGATGGCTAATTGAGACATCAACCACAGAGAGTATCAGAACACTTGGCACATTGTGAGTATGTTGGCATCATTTGCACATCTTTATACCCAACTCCACTTCATTCATTTTTAAAAATGCGATTTCTGGTCAAGATAACCATCTTTGAATGTAACATGATTGATCGTATTTTCTCAGTAAAACACTAATTTAGTGATTTAATTATTTTCTTTCTTTGCGCCCTCCCCCCCCTCCCCGCCCTCTTCATTCTTTTCTTAGGAAGAGGTCTGTAGGAAGCAGCTCTAGGATCAAGCCTTGGACTGACATGTGGCAGGGCCACAAACAAGCCCCAGCCTGGAGGGCAGAGCTCTCCTGGCACACTTAAGCCCTCCCTAATTCTTTTCTAAGTAGCTAATGGACTGTGGGAGGTGCAGCAAGTGTTGCCAAGACAAGAACATTTGTATATGTGTTAATCTACCCTTATTTTAATCAGACTATAAAATAAAGCATCTGCTTGCAGGCTGGGTCTTTTATGTCCTCATCCAGGCACAGGAGATCCACTGAGCCCCAGCTGTATTCTCTTGTCTGTCTTTTCTTTAATCCTTCACCCCCACTCCTCAGGTTCACCTTTGGCTGTGCTGGTGTGGCACAGAGGTCAGTCTTCCTTTTGTGCTTCCCTTTTGTTGGGAATCAGCTTTTCTATTTGTTTTCAAGAATGTACCTTGGAAACTTGTCATTTCAGTTCCCTCGCACTAGCCCGGGAGTATTCAAGTGCATTCACTACCAAAGCCCTCCCATCTGGCTGCTGGAATTATTCTAGAAAAGTCTTACACTAACCTTTGCACACAGCAGGATTTTAGAGTTCCTAAGACTGCGGGAAGTAAATCCTGTTCTTTGCTCTGAGAAAGAAAGATTATTTGCATTTTATAACTAGGAAAAAAAGATTATTATATAGTTTTTCCAAGTCTTAAAGCTAGGGAAAAGTATGTGAATGTACTGTGTGTGTGTGTGTGTGTGTGTGTGTGTGTGTGTGTGTGTAATGATGTTCCAGTGTAGGCTCATCACTTGTAACACATGTACCATGCTGGGACAGGGTATTGATAGTGGAGGAGGCAGTGCACAGGTAGGGTAGGGAATATATGAGAACTCTCTGTACTTTCCACTTGATTTGCTTTGAATATAAAATGGTTCTAAAATCCAAAGTCTATTTTTTAAGTGAATAATAATACTCTGTCATAAGCTTTAAGAAGAACTGAATGACATGAGTATAGGCCAAGCTCTTAGCATAACACTAGACAGGTAATAACTGCTCGAGCCATGTTTATCGTCGTCGTTGGAGAGAAAATAAACAAAGGCAGGAACTGCTTAATCTGTATATCTCCATTCCCCATAATAATAAAATGATCTAAATACTTGTTTAAACAAAAGAGGCGGGGTGGGGGTGGGGGTGAAGGAGGTACCATGTAGAGGACATACTAGGAATTAAATCCAGGTACACCCTGCCTTTAAAAGCTTCTATCACTTCACTAGTTCTTATTTCAACAGACATATATTGCCCGCCTACAATGTGTGAGGCCTCTTGGGTAGTGCTGGCAATATAGAGACGAGTGGCATCCAACAACCCAGAAGGCAGGGAACCTGCAAAAAAGTTATGTTTGGTCAAGAGTCACAGGGAGGGGAGTCTACATAAGATCAACTTCAGAGTCAAATATTAACAATTTTACAATATCAAGACAGAAAATATCTGATTCTCAATAACTTAATTTGTCTTCTTTCTCTTTAGATGGATGGTATTCCATTCCAAGAGGAGCTTCATGACAATTCAGCTGATCGTCTATTGTCATTCTTCAAATGGAGATGTGTTAACTGCAGCTCAGGGTAAGAAAGAATTTAAATTTGCTGGCTTGAAGTTAAGTCTAATTATAGTTATGAATTGAAATCTTTCTTTATCTGGAACTCAACTCTGCCTATTCACCTTGCCTTAGATTTAGAAGGCAGTTCCTCTTTTTTATTTGACATTCATATTTTTCCTCAACCCATGTAATTTATTTTTATGATTGGCATCTTGGTTAAATTAATTTTATCATTTATTCTCAGATATGTTAATACTTAACATTATTATTTCCTGCCTTGACATAGTACAATTTATGCTTAATTAATGAAATATCCTACCTAGGCTAAGTGATATTCATAGAGAACTGTAATAAAAGTATCAGAGAAATGAAATATGTTGAGTTATTTTTAGAAAGTGGATCAAGAAAAAAATTTAGTCAAGAATAGCATTATATTATATATTCAGCCCATCATTGATAATACTATTTGATTTCTATTACTATTAAACATGTCACTACAATGTCTCTTAATTAGTACAATAAATTATTTCTACTAGATTCATAATCTCAAGTAGTTATTTAGCAAGACAAAATTTTATTGCATAGTTCAAGAATCATAAATATCCACTGAGAGGTATTTAATAATTAAAATAACTCCTAGAAGAATACCTTTGGCTTTTAACTTTGCAATTTAAATGGAAATGTTCCCATTCTGGTGAAATTTTAAAAATATATAATACAGCCTCTTTATAATGCTGGCACTGGAAGAAAGGTTCACACTTAATTAATAAGCTTTATGTAGAGAGAGAAAGACACTAGAGGAGAGGAAATCTATTTGAATTTCAACAGATTTCATATAATATGAGCCACAATTTTGCTTTTTCATTGGATAAACCAACAGAGCCACCTGTTAATTTTCAATATGAAACATAACTATCAAGCCAATCACAATGTTCTTGTCAGTTAACATGTCATCTTCAAAGAAGAAAAATATCTAATTAGGAAACCAAACTATTAGATCTTTTCCTACCCTACAAGGTACCCCTTAAGTGGGTGAGGTTTTAAAGAATCCAATAAGTAACACTATTTTCTTCCATTCCTGAGCTTGCACCCACTCAGAGACAGGATGACTGACATAAACTCTATTGGAGGACAAGGCTTGGAAGTGTAGCCACAGGAACCTTTCTTGCCCCACACTTGGCATTGTTCACCAGCACCTGCTAAGGAGTCACTGTACCGTCCCCATTAACCAAATGAGGAAACTGAAACCCAGAGGAGGCAAGTAATCTGCTCATGATCAAACATGGAGGAGATGATGGGACTAGAAATGTGAAGTCAGGCAGTCTGCCTCTAAAGTCTGCGTTGAAAACAGTGTCTGCCTCATTTCAGTCTTGTTTTGTTTTGATGTCCATGGGATTCTAGTGGCTTGAGAACAGAGGTATATGCAGTAAACTCCTCTGTAGCACAGCTGGGTCTCAGCATTCTGACAACTGACAGACTCATCTGAGAGACTCACTCCCTTTCAGTATTAGCAAGACAAGTGAAGCCAGAAATCATAAGGCCCCCAGATCGAAATTGACCACATGACCAGCACGGCTATCTATGACACTGGCTACATGTTTGTAAAGGTTCCCTTCCCTTTACCTGAACTGAACCCACCTCTCTTGTCCACCTCATAACTCTCAACCCTTCCAGACCCAGTTTAAGAGGACTCAGTTTTAGAGTTCCTGAGATTGCAGAAAGTAAATCTAGTTGCCTGGTTTTTAAAAATATTTTTTATTGCCGAGACCAGTTTGACTCAGTGGATAGAGCGTTGGCCTGTGGACTGAAAGGTCCCTGGTTCGATTCCGGTTGGGGGCATGTACCTTGCTTGCGGGCACATCTCCAGTTGGGGGGCGTGCAGGAGGCTGCTGATCGATGTCTCTCTCTCATCGATGTTTCTGACTTTCTGTCCCTCTCCCTTCCTCTCTGTGAAAAATCAATAAAATATATTTTTTAAAAAAATTTTTTATTGATTTCAGAAAGGAAAAAAGAGGGAGAGAGAGATAGAAACATCCATGATGAGAGAATCATGAATCAGCTGCCTCAACTGGGGATTGAGCCCACAACTCAGGCATGTGCCCTTGACCAGAATCAAACCTGAGACCTTTCAGTTCACAGTTGGACGCTCTATCCACTGAGCCAAACCGGCTAGGGCCAGTTGTCTATTTTTAAAAGTCTTCTCTGGCCCTGGCCAGTTTGGGTCAGTGGTTAGAGTGATAGGCCAATCAAGGACACATACCTTGGATGCAGGTTCAATCCCCGGCTCCTGTTGGGACACATGAGGGAGGCAACCATTCAATGTGTCTCTCACATTGATGTTTCTCTCTGTGTCTCTCTCCCTCTCCTTTCCACTCTCTCTAAAAAGCAATGGAAAATTATCCTCTAATAAGGATTTTAAAAAAAACAGTTATATTAGAACCCCTTCTCTTTAGTCATCTTTTCTATTGTTCAGGATATATTGCTGGGGTATCATTTTGCTAAGACAAAATTGATTTCCCCACAATTTTAATATCTTACAGGTCTTTAGGGTCTTCATATTTTTGAACTAGCTCTTACTGGCTTGAAATGTAATGTCATTAACACTTGCATTCCTCCTGTTTTGTTCCAACATGCTCATCTGCCCTGTCATAAATGATCACAGTGCTCCAGGGCACCGTTTTCCTGACTTTCAATCTGTAGATAACGAGGATGGAGCACTCACACTCACAAATTCTCTCTCTGTAATATCCTCATAAAATACATACCTGTGATCTCCAGGAATGAGGAGCTACTAGTAAATGTGAATTCGTTAGCCAGACTGTACTGAACCACATTTCTTGATAAATTTGGCTTGTTTATATGTATATATGACCCCATTGAAGGAATTCTTACCATTTGCAACAGCATGGGTGGAACTGGAGAGCATTATGCTAAGTGAAATAAGCAGTCTGAGAAAGATAAATATCACATGATCTCACTCATTTGTGGACTATAATGAACAATATAAACTGATGAACAAAACAGATTCAGAGAAAGAAGCATTGATCAAACCATCAAACCTCAGAGGGAAGGTAGAGGAGGGTAGGGATAAGGAGGGAGATCAACCAAAGGACTTGTATGCATGCATATAAGCCTAACCAATGGACACAAACACCAGGGGAATGAGGACATGAGTGGAGGGGTGGAAAGGCCAATGGGGAGGAGGGATAAAGACACATATGTAATAACTTAATTATTTTTTTAAAAAAAGGCCCAAACCCTGATATGGACAGAACCCTACTTTGTAATATTATTCCAAACCCTGCCCCTGGGAAGAAATTAGTCCTCCTGGTAAAATGCATAAATAATTTTCTTATGAAGTTTAATGGTTTTCAGACTTGTTCTGAGATAACAGTCATCCATCCTCCCAGCTGACTCTCAATCAGTGACTGTTATGAAACATCTATTTTCCAACAGAAATAACCATTCTCCTTTCTTGTGGTGGAAATTATGCTTTATATTAGCTCAATATTTCTAAAAGTATTGAGACTAGTTATATGCCCCCAACATACATATGGTCTATCTTTGACAATGTTCCTTGTGTACTTGAAAAGAAGGTATATTCTGTCATTTTGTCATGGAAAGCTCTATAAATATCAGTGATGTCCATTTTGTCTAATGTATCACGTAAAGCTGATATTTCCTTATTGACTTCCTGTTTGGATGATCTATTCATTGTTGTCAATGTCAGATTCCCAACTATAACTGTAATTTTTTTCCATTTTCTTCCTTTAGGTCTATAGTAATTGCTTTATATATATTTTCGTGCTCTTGGGTTGAGTGCCTATATATTAATAAGTGTTATATCTTATTGACACATTATCCCTTTATCATTATGAAATGTCAATCTTTGTCTCTTGTTATGTTTTTTAATCTCAAAATCTATTTTGTCCGATATAAAAACAGTTACATTCACTTTTCTCTAGATGCCATTTTCTTGGATATCATGTTCCTTCCCTTCACTTTAAGTCTTTGTCTTTTCTTTGTGGCTGAGATAAGTCTCCTGAAACCAATATATAGAGTCCAGTTCTTTCATAATTTTGGAAAGTTCTCAGCGATTATTTGTTTGAATAGGCAGTCTGTTCCCTTCTTCCTCTGGTGTACCCATTATTTTTATATTGCTCTTTCTCATTGTGACATATAGTTCTCATAGAGTTCTTTCATTTTTTAAAAACTCTCAGTCCTGTTTCTTCTTCTGAGTCATTTCTAGATTTCTATCTTCAAAATCACTAATTCTGTCTTCCATCTGGTCTGCTCTATTTCCCATGCTCTCTAATTTATTTATTTGTTTTTATCTCATTTGAGTTCTTCAGCACCAGAATTTTATATACAGTGTACTTCGAGATACGAGTGCCCTAACATATGAGATCGAGCGAGCGATTTTTGCTTTGAAATATGAGCAACATTTGAGATAGGAGTAATAGCGCGGATCGGCCGGCTGCACACAACCCACCAGTTTACTGCCACTCGAGTCTCTCGTAGTTTCCCACGCCTCAAGGTTACGGAACGAATTAAACTCGTATCTTGAGGTACCATTGTATATATACTCAGTCTCCTTGATAAAGTTCTTCTTTTGTTCACAGATTTTATTCCTGAGCTCATTGAACTACCTTTCTGAGTTTTCTTATATCTTGTCAAGTTTTTTTCAAAACCACAATCTTGAATTTTCTATCACTTAAATGAGAGTTCTCCAAGTCTTTGAGTTTGTTTTCTGGAGACTTTTTTTTTTTCTGAGCTACCTTGTTACTTTGGTTATTCAATGTGCTTGATGGGTTGGCCTAGGTATTTGAGGTATTGAACTCGTCATTTTTAGGTATTGATTTGTTTTTAACAATTCAGCAAGGTTAATAGGTAGAGGTCTTTCTTTTGTTTTCCAGTAGATGGCACTATATCACATTTTTGTTTTCTCTTACCTTCACTACTGGAACTTCCAGGATCTCAGTGGATCAATGTCATATCCTCCCCAACATATTCCCTGAGGAGGTAGGTGTCCTCTTTGTGGCCGGGTGACCTTAGTATTAGGGTACCACCCCCATGGTGGGCAGTGGCAGGCAATGGGCCTCCAGACCTGTGAATTCCTGGCACTGCCTTCTTATAAGCAGAGGTTGCCAGCTGTACTGCATTACCTGAGGTGTCCCAGCTGCCTCTACCCAGTTCCACTGTGATTGTGGGGAAGGGATTGGTGAAAGTAGTGCCCACATCTATGACTTTCTTTTCTTCTTGATAATGGCAGCTGCTAAGCCATAGCTGCCACACCTCAGTTCCACATCTTCACCCTGTCACTGGGTTCAGCTGCAATGGGTACCAGCCACTGAGGTGAGAATGTTACTGCTTCAGCTGCTGAAGCTGGAATGCTGCTTCTGCCACTTTAAAACAGTTATACTCACTTTGCTGAGTATGGTTAAGTATAATCGTAATCTTCATTTTACAGACAAGGAAAATGACTGCAGAGAGTTTGCTGAGTGTGGGCTGCAGCCTGACATGTCCACCACCAGGGCATAGTTGGGGCCATGACTGATGCTGCACAGAGTGCTGCACTGTGTCTGCAGCTCCCGTCTCGGACCTCCCCAGCGCTGCCTCAGCCTGCCTCCCAGCTCATTCTGATGTGCCCACCTTCAGATATCTCGATGCATAAATCTCTCAGACATGTTTGTGTGTTGAACAGGGAATAATTTTCTAAATTACAGTTGTTCAATTTATTGTAACTTTAAGGGGAGAAACCAGGAAGTCTTTTCACTCCACCACAATGCTGATGTCCCTCTTAGCAACTTTCTGATTATTGAGTTGAAGTCCCGGTATCTTGATAACAGGAAGAAGAATGTCAGCTGATGGGCATGATAGTTACATGAGTCATGGCAGTTAGATCTTGTTACTAATCAATCCGTTGGCATTCTGGTCTAGGAATTTATCTTTTGTAAGTTATAAAAATGTATGTTAATGCTAAAGTTGAGTCCGTGCATTTATACCCCTGGTAACTGAATCAATCCAGTGGCTTTATCTAGATATTGCCTCTGTCCTTGGTGCTCTCCAGTTAATATTTCTTATTTGTTTCCTTATTTGCTTGTCAATGACTTGAATAGAGTTATAATAAAAAATATATATATCTAGATGACACTATTGACAAAATCAAAACTTTAAAAAATTATATAAATTAGATGAACCAAAAATGTACCAATAAAAAATCAACTAAGGATAAATAAAGGAAATAATTGCATAAATAAAGAAGTGGCTTAGCAGCAGTGGGTATAACAGTAATTTTTAAATCTGAGGAGCTTTGATTGATGATAAGCTTGGTAGGGGTTAAAAGTAGAATATAGAAAAAAAACTATGAAGCTAGTGATCCTGGATAAGTTAGTAAACCTCTCTGCTGTCATTTTCCTTGTCTGTAAAATGAGTATTACGATTATACTTAACCATAAGGTTTTCATGGGATTAAATAAATTAACAAATAAAAAGTGCTCCGATTTTCAACAAATGGTATTGAAATTAGACATTTACATGTAGAAAAATATGTATCTATATTAACAGAACTTACACTCTTCACACAAAAAAACAAACTCAAAATGGGACCTAAATGTGAAACAGGACACTATAAAACTCTTAGAAGATAGGAGGAAATCTAGATGGCTGTGATGACTTTTTAGATACAACACCAAAGGCACAGTCTATGAAAGAAATAAGTGATAAGGTAGATTTTATGAAAATTAAAAATTTCTGCTCAGTGTAAGGCATCATCAAGAAATAAAAAAGGCAAACCACAAATTAAAAGAAAATATTTGCAAAAGATATATCTGATAAAGGACTGTTATCCAAAATGTAGAAATAACTCTTAAAACTCAACAATAAGAAAACAAAACAATTTAAAAAGAGGCCAAACAGCCCTGGCCAGTTTGGCTCAGTGGACAGAGCGTACATCTGTGGATTGAGTGGTCCCAGGTTCAATTCCAGTCAAGGGTACATGTCCAGGTTGCAGGCTCAGTCCCCAGTGGGGGGCATGCAATGGGCAGCCGATCAATGATGTTTCTCTCTCTATATCCCACTCCATTCTTCTCTGAAATAAATAAATATGTTTTTAAAAAAAAAATTAAAATGGGCCAAACATGTTAATAGACAGCTCACCAAATAAACTTACGGCAAAAACCGGCACATGGATATTTACAGCAGCTTTATTTTTAATTGCCAAAATGTAGAAGCAACCAAGATTTCCTTCAGTAAATAAATGGACACCCAAACAATGGAATATTATTCAGTGCTAAGAAGAAATGAGCTATCATACCATGAAGGGATATGGAAGAATTTAAATGTATCTTAAGTGCAAGAAGCAAATCTGGAAAGATTACATACAGTATGATTCAAAATATATCACTTTCTGGAGAAGGCACAACTATGAAGGCAATAAAAAGTAGCACTGATTGGTTCTCTATATCTATGAATCTGATGGTTTCCAGATGGGAATAAGGTTGGGAGGATGAATGAGAAAGGGGGAGGAATATGCAAGTTTCTAGTTATTAAAACAGTCATGGGGGTGTAGAGTATAGCATAGGGAATACAGTCAATAATCCATATGTATTATTGAGAAATATGCTAATTAACCGGAATGCCAAATAGAGAAATATGCTAATTAACCAGAATGCCATATAGAGAAATATGCTAATTAACCGGAATGCCATATAGAGAAATATGCTAATTAACCGGAATGCCATAACAGGTTGACAGGACAGGAGGAGGTTGCATACATAGCATTGGGGTGGGGCAGCAGGGTCCTCCATGCACCTGCACTCGGGGAGGGCCTGATCAGCAGCTGCCAAGGCTGCTTCAAGGGCCAGAGAGGGAGGCAGGGTAGGACTGAGAGTGGCCTCAGCTGCTGCAGGACCCGGGGAGGGAGGCAAGGCTAGATTGGGCGACTCAAGAGTGGGTGGTACCACATGATTTCAAATCATGCGCTGGGCTCCTAGTATTGTAATAAATGTGATCTGTGTGAGATGGGTACTATATTTATCAGGGTAATCGCTTTGTAAGTTATATAAATTTCTAATCACTATGTTGTATACCTGAAATTAATGCAATATTGTATATCAACTGTAATTGAAAATTTTTAAAATATGGGAAAAAAGATCAGTGGTTTCCAGAGGTTAAAATGAGGGAGGGTTGAATAAGAAGAGCACAGAGTATTTTTAGGACAGTGAAAATACTCTGTGTGGTATCATAATGATGGATACATGTCATGATACATTTGTCAAAACCCATAGAATATATAACACGAAGACTGAACCAGAATGTAAACTGTGGACTCTGGGTAATAAAGATGTGTCAGTGTAGTTTCATCTCTTGTAACCAATGTTTCTCTCTAGTGAGGATCTTGATAATGGAGAAGTCTATACATGTGTGGGAAAGCAGGAGGTAGTCAAGAAATCTCTGTAACATCCCCTTAATTTTGCTATGAACCTAAAACTGCTCTAAACAAATCAAATCTTAAAAATGCAAAAAAAGTGCTTAAAACAGTGACTGACAAAGCACTGTATAAATACCAATTGCTATTATTAGGGATAGTCAGTTAGAAAACCACAAGATCAAGATGCAAAATAACCCACATGCCTTTGAACCAAGCAAGAAACAAACGTCAGTCTTTCATCCTAGAGGAAGTCAGCTTGACAGTGACTGTTGATGACTATTATTCCTGGTCATGTACAGCAAAGCCATGAAGATGGGGACAGGCATGATGGGGTGAGGAAGGGGGCCTTCCACCACTTTACAACAAAGAATTATCCAGCCCCCAAAGGCAATATGCCAAGATTGAGAGACCCTGCTCTAGGAAATTCTTAAAAAACCTTATAACCGTGGTTTTTGAACTCTATATCCAGTCGTTTGTTTTCCTTCTCTCTTAGATGTCTCCTGTGTAGTTTTCTCTTCAGCCCACCTCTCACATGTTCCTTTTAATTCCTAGACTGGTATATGATTATCATGACAAAGCAATGGTTTTTACAAGAAGATCACTTTTGTCTTAGACAAAACCGAGTATTCTCAGGATATGTGTGTTCCTTGGAGTATGGAGTGTTTTGTTAAAGGAAGATAAAATGTAAGCTGTTGTTTTGAACAGAAATGAGTTTATTTTCTCACTGAAAAGAAGTTGTGTGCTAAAGCCAGCCCACGTGTTATTCTCTGCCCTTAAGACACATTTCAGGGATGTATCTGACAGCTTATTCGCAGACTTTCTTCAGATGTAATCGCTGCACTAGAATAAAGATGAAGCCTGTTGTAAGAACCCTACAAAAGGCAGAATTCAGTCAGGTAATTCACTAATTCTCGACACAAAAAATGTTTGATCAAAAACAGAGCTGTATCCTTCAGTTTTTCATGATGATAAAATCTAAAAAGGAAAGGAAAAAGTAAAAACACCAAAGTAGACAGGGCATCTTTGTTAGCACATAACATTATTTGAAAGCAAGTAGCTTCAAATATATCAGTCCTATTAAAGCTGTTTGTTGTTTCATTTCAAAAAGCATATATTAGTTTGAATTCTACCCAAATCTTCAAATATCCTAGCTTAAAATAAACAATGTATCAAGTCAAACACAGAATTACTTAAGAAATCTCTGAAGAAATTTCTACTTTGGTGTAAGAGGTCTCATCTCCTCACGCACCTACTCCATCCACACTCATCTTCTTATCGTTCCTTCCCATCTCCAGGGAAGCGCCTGTCCCAGACCCTTTACACTTTCTGTTCCCTCTCTTGGGCACTCCTTCCCTGAAGACCCACATGGCCCATCCTCTCACTTCCTTCAAATCTTCACCTGAAATCACTTCCTCAGGGAGCCTTTCCTCCCCCCACCCCCTCAATGCTCTCTACTCCCATCCCCTGCACGACTCCTCTCCATTGCACTTATCACCTATGAATGTATCATATATTTTATGTGTTTGTCGTAGTAAGTACTCAATAAGTACAAGCAAGGAAATAGGGCGATGCTGGTAGCATCGGTTTTGCTAGAGGGGATTTGGTAGGCGTGACCTGACTCAGGAGTTCCAATGCTGGTGGGAGCGTCTAACTCCAGTCCATAGCTAAGGTGGGGTGGTTCTGGAACCAGTGTGCCCACAAGGTCTTCCAACTCCACATCATCCAGAAGATTGCAGAGGAAGCCCTTCCATCAGAGGGAGGTTCTCAGTTTGTATCCTGGGCTTCACTCCTGGAGCCTCAGCGAGAGTCCACTGCTCTCCACAAACTATCTCCTTCATCTTACATTATCCAAATGTTTTCCATTATCTAAAGCAGAGCCCTGACTAATATTACGTTACAGCAGGTCCCTGGGTTATATCAGAGACCCATTCCTGTGGCCCGACATAACATGATTTTAAGTTGGAACCCACCTACATGAGCACCTACGTCACTCACATGGAGCACACACCAGCAGTAATGAGGTGAAACAGTAACAGAAATATAAAAGAAAGATAACAATCCCTGGCCTTTACTTGTGGTAAATAAATAATAAACATAAAGCACACATGTACATACGTCGAAATTACGGAACTTTTTTTTTTAATAAATAAATGGGTGATGGCAGCATAACCAAGAAATGATGTATGTCCAGTCCGACATAACCTGAGGACTGCCTGTATATTATACTATTTCTATTTATACTAATACTAGAGGCCCATGTACCAGTGGGGTTTCCTCAACCTGGCCTGCACCCTCTCACAATCTGGGACCCTTCTGGGGATGTCAGAGAATTCGTTTTGGCCCAATCCCCACAGACTAGGTCAGGAGACCTCACTGGTGCACAAATCCGTGCACCTGGCCTCTCATATGCATATAAAATCTTGGTTAATCTCTTCCTGCCCTCCCTCCAGTAGCAACCTAACCCATGCCTGACTGCATGAGGAATCAGGCTCCCGCCTCTCTCTTCTCTGGGTCTGTGGTGCAGGTGAACCAGATTCAGGGTCAACAGTGCCCAGCAGCAACCTAACCTACAGCCAATTCTGGGAGGAATTGGGATCCTTTGTCTACTGGTCAGAGCATCTGCCCCCCGTGGTCATTGCTCATCATAGCTACCAGGTGAAAGGTCGGACATTGGCTTAGGCTTTTATATAGATAGATATATTATATCCTCATTTTACAACAGGAAAACTGAACATCTAACAGGAATGCTAATGACAGCAATGAGTCAGGCTCGTTTGTATGATCCCACAAACAAAATGAACAATTCTAGATTCCTCTTCCAATGACTCAGAGAAACCCACTCAGTCCCATAAATTCCTCCTGCTAAGCCCACAAAATATGGATTTGTGGAAATGATGAATAATTATTTTTCCTTCCAGCCCAGCCTTGTGCCTGGGATAATTGCACCTGCTCTCCATGCCTGTTCAAACTGCTCCTGCGAGGTAAGAAACTCTTTCATCTCAAGATTTGATCATTTTGCCAAATGTATCCTGTATGATATTTTTGTGGAACTTTTTTTTTGTTGTGCTGGAAAGCTCAAATTAAGTCACAAAAATCATCTGGTTATAAAACATCTGCTGTGGGTTTATAGTGCATATAGTGGACTCAAATCTTCTATCAGCTAAAAATGGTTTGTTTTCCTTTTGGGATTACTCAGTTGGTGACTGTGTGATTTGGGACAGTCAGAGTTTGAGGACTTGGCTGCCTTTTGCACATTCTGTTGAAGCAGCTACACTCTTTCTGCATCTAATTATTTCTTGTGTATCTGTCGGGTTTGCTTTTAAATCTGAAAACATTTCCCAAAGAGAAAACTGACTCAGGAAAAAAAAAAAAGAAAAAAAAAACATCATAGGGAAGAAAATCCTTTCCATTATTTATATAACACTAGAGGCCCTGTGCATGAAAATTCATGCACTGGAGGAAGGGGTCCCTCAGCCTGGCCTGCCACCGCTTACAGTCCAGGAACCCTTAGGGGTAGGAGGTAACCCAGCAAACAAGGGAAGGTGATGCCCCATCATACTTCTGCTGCTGCCACTACCGGCAGCACAAGCCTCAGCCAGCTCTGGTTACCTGAGCCTTGGGCAGCCACCATCAGAGGCTTGCATGCACCTCAGGCCAGCTCTGGGCAGCTGGGGGCACTGAGGGGACTGGAGGACTCCGGAGGCAGGTGCACAGAGCAGCCAGGCCCACCTGGGGGAGCATCCAGCCTTGCTGTGTGCCTGCTGCCCCAGCAGGGCTGAGGCAACTAGGCGCTGCCATATTGTGGCTGTGGGCACTGCCATCTTTGAGGACAGGGCAGTCAATTAGTATATTCCCTCCTTATGGGCTGTTGGTACTGCCATCTTTGAGGGCAGGCAGTTTAGCATAGTCCCTCTTTTTTTTTTTTCTTTATTCTTTTTTTTTTTTTTTTACAGTATAAAATTTTTATATTTTTAGCATTAGGCAGCTGGACTCAGTTTAGATGATTCCAATTTTGTTGGCAACATCCAAAGCATCATAGTCAAAAGCCAGTTGAACATATGCCTTCTTCTCGCCATCAGGCCTGATCAAAGTGTTGACCTTGGCCACATCAATGTCATAGAGCTGCTTTTATTTTATTTTATTGATTTTTTTTTACAGATTTTTTACAGAGAGGAAGGGAGAGAGATAGACAGTCAGAAACATCCATGAGAGAGACATCAATCAGCCGCCTCCTGCACGCCCCACAGTGGAGATGTGCCCACAAGCAAGGTACATGCCCCCGACCAGAATCGAACCCTGGACCTTTCAGTCCGCAGGCTGACGCTCTATCCACTGAGCCAAACCGGTCTCGGCAATAGAGCTTCTTCACAGCCTGTTTGACCTGGTGCTGTTGTCCTTGACATCCACAACGAACACAAGTGTATTAGGGTCTTCTATCTTCTTCGTGGCCGACTCAGTAGTCAGGGGGAACTTGATGATGGCATAGTGGGCAAGCTTGTTTCTCCTGGGTTTGCTCTTCCGAGGATATTTAGGCTGCCTCCGGAGCCTCAGTGTCTTTGGCCGTCGGAAGGTGCGTGACGTGTGGGTCTTCTTTTCCACACTGGTTTCTTTCCACACTGCTTTCTTCCCACACTGCTTTCTTTGCCTTCACAGCCTTTGCTTTGGCTTCGGCTTTGGGAGGGGCAGGGGCTTCCTTCTTAGCTTTCGGCACCTTCTTCGTAAAAAGGGTTTCTTCCCTCTTTATTAGATAGGATTGTACAAACAAGCCAGGGACTAGCTACTCCTCTGAAGAGACAATTCTGGGGAGAGAAGATTCCATAATTTGTAAAGCAAAGGAAGTAGGAGGAATCAAAGGATGAAAAGGGCTAACACTTTTTTTGCAGAGATGTTAGAAAGTTAGTAATATAAGGTTTTCAAATAATGTGTCAGCTAATGATATTGTATTTTTACACACAGTGGGGTTTTTTAATTAAAGTTATTTCATGAATTTTTAAGAATTGGTCCAAAATAAGTACCGAAGGAACTGTCCTTTCAAAAGTTGCAAGTTAGATAACGAGAAATTGTCATAATTATTAAAAGAAAAGAGAGACTCTCTCTTGGTCATCAAACTCAACTCTAAATTGCCTTCTGTTCACATGGAAATTAGGTCCTAACAACAAAGAGAATACCCCTAAAATTGTCATGTTTGTATTATTTTTAACATAATAGTTTATTAGGTTTAAAGGAGAGGAGATAACAGGGAAAAGGAGAGAAGGGGAGAGATGAAAAATAAAATACTTGCTACCATCAATAGAAATTATATTTTAAAAGGATTTCATATTAGAGAATTCTTTCTCAAAACATCATTGCACAGATGTTGCCCAAAATATATAACACATATATGTAAACAGGTAATTCCCAGAATATACCAGGAAGACTCAGATCAGAGGAACGGCTGTGAGTGGTCAGGGGTTGGAAAAAGACCCTGCTCTGTGCAGAGCCAGGCATGTGTTGAGTGAAAAAGGAAACCCTGGGAAGGAGAATTCACATCTTTGGATCTTGCAGGACTTACTAAAGGGCCTAAGTGTGCATTTTTTGATTAGTCATTGAATTCCACAGCTTGACACATTGCCACACACATGAGGGGTCAATAAATATTTGAGCAACAGTTGGATACCGGTGATGTCTGCTGAGCACAGATGCACATGGCAACTCCTTTCTTCCTCCTTGTCTTAAATGGTGAAGCAGTGCCTACTCAACCTTCCTAATGCCACGACCCTTTAATACAGTTCCTCATGCTGTGGTGACCCCCAACCATAAAATCATTTTCATTGCTACTTCATAACTGTAATTTTCTACTGTTATGAATCATAATGTAAATATCTGTGTTTCCCGATGGTCTTAGGCTCTACAGCAGCAGTTCTCTGTTGACTAATGAGTTTGCAGATCACTGGCCTAGAGCAACAGGCACCTCGTTCCAACCGAGAAGCAACAGCCAGTATTCTAACGACAGAGCAGACAGAGGTCACAGATGTGGATCTTTGAGGCTATAAGGAGCTGCTTCCTTCAGATAATGTTATGTGAGATAATTAAATGTTTTATTGTTTATTCCTAAAACCACTGTTATTTATTATTCAAAGAAGAGGGGGAGGAAGGTCATTTATTACTTGCAGAAAAAAAAATTCTTAATTGATATAGCCCTAGAGAGAAAAACATTATCTTTTTTCTGGGTTCTCAAAAGCAGGCCCAGTCTGATTTCAAGGCTACCTCATCACAGCGTTTCCAGCTCAAAAGACAAACAAACAAAATCACGTTTTTGCTGATATTTGCAATTCTTCACTTAATGAAACACTTTATTAGTATCTAGAAGACGTGACATTGTCTCGTCCTTAATTGTATAGCACCTACTTTGGTCTATGGGTAAGCTCCAAGAGAGAATTTCCTGTATGGAGAACGTTTTGCCTCACAAATTCAGATAATCCTCAACATATCTATTTTAAAATTTATTATGGATTTCTTTGGTCAGTCATTACTAACCGTTTATTTTCAAATTAATCGCACTACTATTGCGCATTGCATAAATCGCCATCTCTGAAGTCATTCCTCATCAGTCATCTTTCCCCTGGATTCTTCTCTCAAATTATCAATGTATTGTCTCTCAAGTCCAAATCCACCTTTCTTTGTCTTGCTTTATGATTCAGGAGCAGGACTAAGAAAACATTTGTCAGCTGGCGCAATGTTAGACTTTGTCAGTAGGGGGCGCGGAAGGGACATTGCCAGAGGAAGGGGCTCTCTTCCTAGTGCTTGTGTGTGGTTTTTGCTCTGGCAGTCCTTGACACAGGCAGCATATGGATGGGCACCAAGGAGCACTCATGCTCCAGCAAGTTTTGCCAGCACCCCTGCAGAATCTCACGAGCACCTCAGAGGCTCTCAAAGGGCTGATTCTCAGTTAGTTACTCTGGGGCCCCAACAAGTGGTTTCCAGCCAACCCTGGCTGGAGGCACTTCAGCAAATTTCTCTGCCATTAAATAGGCACAGCCAGACCCTCTCTAATAGGGTTTGGAAGTCCATGTTGTCCTTTTTCCAAGCCCTTTCTTTCCATGGCTGTTAGCCTCAGCTGTAAAGTTAGTTCTCTTTATTGCTACGTTGTAACCCCCTGTTATTAGTTAACCTGTTAATAATTTAGCCCTTGGTAGTTAATCCCTGCTGTTAGGTCATTATTAGATACTAATTCTTTATATTAAAATGTTCTGCTCACATTTCTGAGTGGTTTCTGTTTCCTGGCTAGACCCTGAGTGACACATCATCTCTAGGTCAATCAGGATTCTGCATGGGGTAACTTTATTTTACACAAATATCAGTTTACTAACTTTTAAAATAAATCAGCCTATCAGTTGTAATGTCAGGCATGTAAAGCCAAATTTATAAGCCTGGTGATTCAGTACATTAATGTTAATCAATTATGTATTATTTTGCAAAGGCTTACGAATCAGGAAAAACTCAGTCGTTGAATTTTTGTTGTGGTGGCCTTTCTTAAACCCATTAACATCTATATATACAAAAGGCTAATATGTTAAGTGTCCACCCATAGGACTGGTTGCTATGATGCGCACTGACCACCAGGGGGCAGATATTCAATGCAGGAGCTTCCAAAGCTGCAGTAACTTGGCAGTGGCAGTTCTGGGGTGATGCACCCTGAAACCAGAGAGGAGGGAGCCCGATTTTTCACGGGGCCACACCATTCCACCTCAGCCATGGGTCATGTTGTTGCTGGGGCACTGTCGGCCCCGAATCTAGTTTACTGTACACTTGCATTTATGCTCCACACCCTGTATGACAGCAACTTTGCAGAGTGTCCTCTTGCACTCTGGGACCCCTCGGGGAGTGTTAGAGGTCCAGTTTCAGCCTGATCCCACAGGCCAGGCCAAGGGACCCCACCTGCCAGAAGGACCCTGCTCACTCCCTAGATGCCAGGGAGGGACCACAGGAGGTTGGCTCCAGGGTATGTCCAGCCATTTCACCCAGTCACGTCCCACCGACCACCTTCTAATTAATTTCCTTTCAATGTGCATCAATCTGTGCATGGGGTCACTAGTTTATTATAATTGTGTTTCCAAGAAAATATTTTGAATATTAGTCTGAGTACTAAATTGTACACCTAAATAATTCAGTGTTTGGTGAAGTGTCTGGTATTAGAAATGGCCTCTGCTAGTACCTGTAATTCAAGGCTTTGAATAATTTTTTATTTCTACTAATAATGAACGTATAGGCAAACTACTTTTAAAAAAAAACACTACATTGCCCTGCCCAGTTTAGCTCAGTGGATAGAGCGTTGGCCTGCGGACTGAAAGGTCCCAGGTTTGATTCCTAGTCAGAGGTATGTGCTTTGGTTGCAGGCACATCCCCAGTGGGGAATGTGCAGGAGGCAACTGATCAATGTTTGTTTCTCATCGATGTTTCTGGATCTTTATCCCTCTCCCTTCCTCTCTGTAAAACATCAATAAAATATATTTAAAAAAAAAAACTACACTTCTTTCAATTCACAAAATTGCTTATCAGAACACTTGAGATTTTTAGGTTCTGTGCTATTCTTTGTCAAGAATGACCCATAATAGAGAAAATATTTGCAAATTATATATGTGATAAGAATCAAATATTGAGAATATATTAAACATACATACAATTCAACAACAAAAGTCAAGCCAATTAAAATGGACAAAGTAGCTGAAACCGGCTCAGTGGATAGAGTGTCAGCCTGTGGACTGAAAGGTCCCAGGTTCGATTCCGGTCAAGGGCATGTACCTTGGTTGCGGGCATATCCCCAGTAGGGGGCATGCAGGAGGTGGCTGATTGATGTCTCTCTCTCATCTATGTTTCTAACTCTCTATCCCTCTCCTTTCTTCTCTGTAAAAAATCAATAAAATATATTTTAAAAAATAAAATAAAATGGACAAAGTATTGGAATGGACATTTTCCAAAGAAGATATATACATGACCACAAAGCACATGAAAAGATACTCAATGTCATTTGTCATTACAGAAATGCAAATCAACACCACATGAGATACAACTGCACACCTCCTGGGATGGATAGAATTTAAAAAACACTCACACACAGAGAAAATAACTTGTGTTAGGGAGGACTCAGAGAAATTGGAATGCTGATACGTTGCTGGTAGGAATGTAAAATGGTGCAGACACTTGAGAAAGAGTTTGGCTGCTCTGCTCGTCAATAATTAACATATGATTCAGCAAACCCATTCTTAGGAATAAACCCAAAAGAACTGAAAGCAGGTGTTCAAACAAATGCTTGTATGCAGATATTCAGAGCAACACTATTCACAATAGCCAAAAGGTAGAAACAACCCAAATGCTCATGAATGGATGTGCAAAATGTGGCATAACCACACAGTGGACTAGTATTCAGCTATAAAAAAGGAATGAAGTACAGATACATACTATAATTTCAATGAAGCTAGAACACATTATGCTAAGTTAAAGAATCAGGAAAAAAGGTCACATATTATTTAATTAGATTTTCATAAACTAGCCCAAATAAGAAAATCTATAGATTAGTCATTTTCAGGGACTAGAGGGAGGGATAAACACGTGTTGGTTACTGATGATAGCTTCCTGACAGGTGTGAGGTGGTATCTCATTGTGATTTTGATTTACATTTCTCTGATGATTAGTGAAAAGTTGAGCAACTTTTCCTATATCTGTCGGAAACCAAATATTGTTCTCACTAGATGGATGTAAACAGGAAGCCAGAAGGCGGGTCAACCTTAATTGCTCTGAAAGGTCAGAGCTAATTACTCACTGTTTTGTTGAAACATTATTGGTTGAAGCAACCTCTATGTTTGTTTCTTGTTGATTTCTGTTTTTGTTATTTCCTGCCTAAAGGCTAGGGGTGTGTCCCAAAGCCTTAATAAAAGGGAGAAAAAGGCCAGAGCAAGTGGCAGTCCTTTCCACTAGAGGAAGGCTCCCGCCTGGCCCCCCAATATCGCCAAATTTATGCTTTCAGTCTCTCATTTCGTTTGCGTGCGGCCTCCTTCAGAACCCGAACCCTGACCCGGGAACCCTGAACCACGCGGGACGTGGAAAGAGGTTCCCACATATATCGATTGGCCATCTGTACTTTCTCTTTGAAGAAGTGTTTATTCAGGTCTTCTGCCTGCTTTTTAATTGAATTGTTAGTTTTTCTGGTGTTATCTGAGTTCTTTTTAAATTTTGAATACTAACTTCTTATCAGAGGTATCATTGGTGACTATGTTCTCCCATTCAGTAGGTTGTGTGTGTTTTGTTTTTTTTCTTATTATTTTTTTTTACATTTTTCTAACAAGTATTTATTGTTAGTTAAGCCATAATTCAGGATTCTAGTATGGGACATACCTAGGTCCCCCTTAACCTCCCTGGGAGAAGGATGGATGACAGAGGACAGGGGTGCGTTCAGTTCAGACCTTCCCAGAAAATGTGCCTTCTGCCCAGCGGTCATCCCACGCCAAAACTCAGGATATGGGGCACAGGGACTTGTACACACACTGGTACCATTCACTAACACGGAGACATCACCCCCTTTAGCAGTCATTGCCTGCTCACAGCGATGGGAGTCCAGATAGTTCTGCCAATAGTTCCTGATCTGGTTCTAGTTGGTGAAGCGGCTGTCAAAAAGAGCAGACCCATAGCCGAGACCGGTTTGGCTCAGTGGATAGAGCGTCGGCCTGCGGACTGAAAGGTCCCGGGTTCGATTCTGGTCGAGGCATGTACCTTGCTTGCGGGCACATCTCCACTATGGGGCGTGCAGGAGGCAGCTGATTGATGTCTCTCTCTCATCGATGTTTCTGACTTTCTATCTCTCTCCCTTCCTCTCTGTAAAAAATTAATAAAATATGTTAAAAAAAGAAAAGAAAAGAAAAAGAGCAGTCCCGTAGTTCTTGATTTTGGTCTCGAGGTCTTCTGCCATGTTGCTGATTCCTAAAGTCTTTTCATTTTGTTGATGGGTTCCCTTGCTATGCAGAAACTTTTTGTTTGTTTGTTCTTTTGTTTCCCTTACCCGAGGAGATATGTTAAAAAAAAATATTGCTAAGAGAAATGTCCTGGATTTTACTGCCTATGTTTTACTTTTAGGAGTTTTATGTTTCAGGTCTTACACTTAAGTCTTTAATCCGTTTTTAGTTTATTACTATACGTGATGTAAGAAGGTGGTCTAGTTTCATTCTTTTTTTTTTTTTTTTTTGCATGCACCTGTCCAATTTTCCCATGGCCATTTATTGAATAGACGGACTTTATCATTCTGCAAGGTTTTATTTTAAATTAAGATTGTTACCGGTTTTTTTTATTTTTTGTTTTTTTGGTACATAGGTTTTAAGAGATTAACCCCACCCCTTTTACCCCCTAGTTTGCCCTAATATTTTTGAAAGCATTTTTGCAGAATAAAGGGAATAGTGCATACCATCGATACTATGGAATGGCTAGAGGGGTTCAGAAGAAACATCACCCATCTGCTTCTTGGTAAGCACCCGTTATTCTCAAAGATGCATCATTATTACAGAAAAGATGGTGGGCTTAAAAAACAGAGGAAAGGCATCAGAACAGTCAGGGACAAAAACTCTCAGCTAAAGAGTTAAAGCTGCTTCCAGCATTGCAATGTTGTTAGCATAAGACATTTTCTGAGAAAAGTCCAAGTGATTAACATAGACCCTAAGCCAGCTTCTGCCTCAGGAGCTTCCCTAGTCTCAACAGCAGTTCTTTTGTTTAATTTATTAAATTCATTGGAGTGACATTGATTAATAAAATGACATAGGTTTTAAGTATATGATTCTATAATGTATCACCTGTATATTGTATTGTGTGTTCACACCCAAAAGTCAAATCTTCTTTCATCACCATATGTTTTACCTCATTTCCGCTTTACTACATCCTCCCCCGACCTCCACAGCCCCCTTTTCCTCTGATAACCACCATACTGCCTGTGTCTGGAAGTTTTTGTTTGTTTGCTTGTCTTGTTTGTTGCTTCCAGTTCTATATCTCACACATGCATAAAATCATAAGGTTCTTGGCTTATTTTTTCATCTGAATTATTTTGCTTAGCATGATATTCTCAAAATCCATCCATGTTGTTGCAAATGGCAATAGTTCATCTTTTCCGATGGCTGAGTAGTATTCCATTGTAGTGTATGTACCCCATCTTCTGTATCCAATCATTTATCAAAGGACACTTCAGTTGTTTCCATGTCTACTAAAAAAAATTTTTTAAATATAGGGTATCCCAAAAATTATATATACACTCTTTGAATAATTATAAAGGCAGTGTTCATTAAAATACATTTCATTTTCAAAATTGAGCTATCAGTTGTTAAAGTGTGCAAACATTTTCTGGGACACGCTGTCTTTATTTGTGAAGAGTAACCCTATATGCACTACAGCATTATTTACGGTGGCCAGGACATCCACCTCCATTCTTAAACTCATAGTCCGATATGGCCCAGACACCCGCAACATCCATGAGCCTGCTCCTGGGCCTGGTGATTTTTGTTTGCTGACGCATAATGCAGCCTTGACAAGGATGTTTGCAACCTCTCCCAGGAGCACAGTCCTTACTCAGACCACATGTGCATTTGTCTGAGTATGAAATCTACCATTTCCCTGGCTTACAAAACCTCTGTATTAAGAATTGATATTTCGCCGGGACTGGTTTGGCTCAGTGGATAGAGCGTCGGCTTGCAGACTGAAGGGTCCCAGGTTCGATTCCGTTTGGGGGCATGTGCCTTGCTTGTGGGCACATCTCCACTGTGGGGCGTGTGGGAGGCGGCTGGTCGATGTCTCTCTCATTGATGTTTCTGACTTTCTGTCTCTCTCCCTTCCTCTCTGTAGAAAATCAATAAAATATATTAAAAAAAAAAATTGATATTTCAATATTGATGTGTTATCCTTAATCTCTTTCCTCATATCATTTTTGTGTCTGATTATAACATTTGTATTATGATTATTATTCTTAAAATTCATTTCCTTTTTTTACAAAAATATCACTATCCCTTTTAGGAACCAAAAGACTGTTGTCATTAGGAGAGAAGCCAGAACCTATTATTTTTTTCCAGTTACTGTCTATTTTTCCCTGCTTAACCCCAAATCTTAAATAGGCTATTCACTCTTTTTTGGACTTTTTAATATCAACTTTTGAAACCTCATGCAACAAATATTTTATACTCTGATGTTTCTTTATTTAAATAATTTTTTTATTCTGGTGTAACATACTTAAGTATCAACATTACTAACATAGAAATATTCCTAAAAAAACAAAAAAAAAACTGTTTTTCTGATTTCTCTCCCAACTTAATCCCTCCTACTTGCTATATATATGTTTATGTTCTGTTTTAAAGGTTTGGCAATTTAGAGGAGCAAATCTACAAAATTGTATAAATCTTAAACAACTCTGCTACTATTCGTTGGACATCCCTTTCTGAAAGTTTTTATCTCACAAAAACTCTATTTTGTTCTATACTCAAGACAGTTGCAGTATCAAGTTTCAGACATTGATTGAACTAACTCACACTAGTCATTAAGTTAACAATCAGAAAAGTAGACCATTTTCAACCAAAGAAAGATTAAATTTGTAATTGGAGTTTGTCCTGCCATGGTTTTACTCAAACAGATTCATGATTCTTAAAACTTACAAATGCACACTTATTAAATAAGTATTTCCAGGTAAGGGACATATTGACTGCAGCTAAATTCTGTAGCAAAAAAAGCTTCACTCAACATTTTTGTTCAAGGGGATGAATGACAATTGTTGACAGGATGGGACTTTAAACCAGAGGACAATATACACCTTGTTCAAAAAATCCAAATCCAGCAGATGGAGGGGACTAAAGTTGTATGTGAATAAATTACATAAAAATGCAATGGTAAGGAAAAGGGGAACATCTGTAATGCTTTCAACAATAAAGATGATTTTTTTTAATGTAGGAAAGGGAAGGTGGGCTTAGGTGGAGAGCTATTGGTTAAGAATAAATGGTTCGGGAGAAAAGAAGCAATAGTTCCTTGGGAATTTAGTATTGGAAAAAGAGAGATAGAGATAGAAAGGTAAGGAGATAGAGACAAAAAGAGAGGAAAACTTTTTCGAGGAAGGATTACAAGATGGAAATAGAGCAAAGTATAGTTAAGAGGAGTATTTGGAATATCCAGGTATTTAGTGATGTTCTTAAAAGTTGAATATCTAATAAATATTTGCCATACCTTGTTGCAAATATTTCATTACTCAGAAGGTAGAAGGAACCAGACTAATAGTCACAATTTATTGAGTACTCAGTTCTAAGCACTATGTATATATGTATATATGACCTCATTTAATTCTTTCAACAATCATGAAAATTATTATCCCTGGTATTATAGATTAAAAAAAAATCAAAGCCCAGAAATGTTAGGTAAATTACATGTGGTAAAACAGCAGGGAGGAAGAAGAGATGAATTTGAACCCAAAGAGCATATTCACACTGAGGAATCTATGTGCTTAAATGTCTGTTTCCCAGTATATTTCTTTAAAATGTTCTATACTCAGAAACTATGACAGATAAATAAATTATTCCTCCATCTTTTAAGAAACTACAAAACAGGCAGTTAAAAATAAAAACTCACACGATTGGGCTGGATTACAAGTATAGGTGTCCATGTCAAAAAGGTGACCCCTTACTCTCTTAGGTGATTAAGAGCATTTTGTCTAGTTCTGAGTGCTGTTCTCTGAGAAAAGAAATTTATAGAGGATAAAGGTGACATTGACAATGAAAATAGTAATAAAGACAAGTTAGATTATATGCAAATTGCCATTGGCCATTCCAAATGCCTCCACAGGTATTAATTCCTGAATATTCACAACCACCCTCAGGGGAGAAACCTGAAGCTAAAGCTACTTATTTTCATACAGGCAGTGATTGAGGGGGCCATTCTGTTAAGTCCTGAAATTTGTGTATAAAGGGGGAACCATTTTTTACAGTAATAGTGTTACCCTAAGTAACACAGAGGATTAGGGAAGACTCATGGATGGACCTAGAGAACATTGTACCAAGTGAAATAAGTCAGTCAGAGAAAGATAAAATCCTACTCCTTTGTGGAATATAATGAACAACATAAACTGATGAAGAAAGATCCAGAGACAGAGAAGTATCGATCAGACAGTCAAACCTCAGAGGAAAGGCAGGGCAGGGTCGTGGAAAGGGGAAGAGATCAACCAAAGGATTTGTATGCATATAAGCCTAACCAATGGACACAGACACTAGGGAGTGAGGACACAAGGGAGGGAAGGGGAGGGGCGAGGGGGGAGGGGGAGCAGCAAGAGGGGAAGAAGGACACATATGTCATACCTTAATCAATAAAGATACAAATAAAGAAAAAGAAAAGGACATATTGTGGGTGTTACTAGTTAGAATGCCCTTTCAATTTAATTACGCTTGTAGGTGTTTCAAGTCCAGAGACACTTTTGAGATGTAATAAATATTTCAATTAGAAAACAGTGACTTTTGAATTAAGACCTGGGAGATGACGAGTTAGACAAAGGAAAGGGGATGGAGATGCAAGACTGTTCTAAGTGCAGGGAACAGCAGGTGATCACGGTGCATTAGACAGTTTAAAAGGCAGGGTGGCCCAGTGGTTGAGCATTGACCTGTGAATCAAGAGGTCAGGGTTAGAGTCCCAGTTGGGGCTCACCCACCCGCCCCCCCCCTCCCCGGTTGCGGGCTTGATCCCAGCGTGGGGCATGCAGGAGGCAGCCAATCAGTGATTCTCTCCCAGCATTGATTTCTCTCTCTCCCACTCCCTTCAAAAAATCAAAACAAATATATTTTTAAAAGTAAAAGGCAGGGTGACTGCAGTATGGTTGGCAAGAGAGGAAACTGGAGCAGAAGGCAGGGGCTAGGTCGCTGTTATTATCTTAAGCATTTGGGGCAATGCCCACAAGCTATGGAAGATTGTGTAGGTTATAGACGGGGAGGGGAGATGGAAGACTG
>JAAGEH010000297.1:4110611-4171202 GCA_011751065.1 Lasiurus cinereus
AGACTGTGTAGGTTACAGACGGGGAGGGAGCGAGTCCCGCAGGCTTCCTGATGGCAGACACATTGTATCCATCAGGGTATTCCAGAGCCTCGCTCTCAGACGATGCAGTTGAGAGATGACCATGTGTAAACATAGGCTGACTGACTGAATGAACCCCTCTATTTTGCGGAACTTGTTTTAAGAGTTTTGTGTTACCTTCGGCGTTACAGAGCCACGAAAATGAATTTTGGGGCGAGTGGCCCACAAAACTGCCCAACGTCCGTTCTTCCCTTTAAAAAACAACCGCAAGAATAAAAAGCCAAAGGAATGAATGACTTTGTTTGCGAGCAACGGCGCGTGCGCCGCCTCCCAGGGCAGCCGCCCTCGGAGACCCTCCAGCCCGAGAGCCGCCCGGGCGCCGGCTCAGCCCGAGGCTGCAGCGCCGGGAGGCGGGTTCGGAGCCAGAAAAGGAAGCGGCCATTGCGCTTGCGCGGCTCCGTCGGGGGCTGACGTCAGCGGCGCAGGCGCGCGGGAGCCCTTTTTGACCGTAAACATCCTGCCGATTTGAACCGGGAATTTGGGCGGCAGGAAGAGCCGCGGCGCAGCGGCAGCCATCTTGTTTGTTTGAGTGAATCGCAAAGGAGGAGGCGGCGGCGGCGGCGGCGGCGGCGGGGGCTGCTGCGGAGCTAGACCTCACAGAGGCGCCCCCCTCTCCCCACCCCTCCCCCGACCCTTTTCCCCTCCCCAGGCCACCCAGCCCGCCCGACTCCCGGCGGGGAGCAAGGTAAGGTCCTCGCCGACCCCTTCTTCCCCTCCGGCTGCCTCCCCCACCCCTTGGCCGCCGCCTCGCCGTTGGGGAGCTGGACCCGGGGAGGGGGCAGGGGCGGGGGGAGGTCGGGAGAAGGCGGCACGCGCCGCGGGATGCAGGCCGAGCAGCCACCCCGGGAGCCCCCGCGCCCGGCCCGCCCAGGCCCCCGCGCCCGGCCCGCCCTGGACCGGGACCCGCACGGCGCCCGGGCCCGCAGCGTCGCCCGGTCGGCAGCAGTTAGTTCCAGGGCCGCACAGCCGCTACTCTGCAGCGTCCTCGGGCAGCGGCGTCGCCCCGAGCACAGCTAGGGGCCCGGAGGGAGAGTTTGAACGAGCCCGCTCCCGCCACCGGGCCCCCTCCTCCGCCTCCTCCGCCTCCTCGCGTGAAAATGGCTGGCGGGGGGGACGCGGGGTCCGGGCGGCGGCGGCGGCGGCGGGCCCGGCGCCCGCGGGGTCAGCGCCGAGCTGGGGTGCGGGGGTCGGAGGGCAGCGGGAGGCTGCAGCTGCTCCCCCCGCCCCCCATTTATTTTTTAACACGAAAAATGCAACGCTGGGAAAGGAGTGCTGGGCAGAGCAATGGAAAACGCGACCTGGGAACTCGGCAGAATTGGTCCTCCCCGCCCCCACCCCGACCCCCGGCGACCTTTCTCAGGATGGAGGCGCCGGGATGGGGCAGAGACGCCCGGGGAGGTGTGTGCTGCTGGCGAAGGCCCGGCGCCCTTTCCCTCGCTGCGACGGGCTCTGCGAATGTCAGTGGCGCCGGGGCACTGCCGCCGGGAGGTGCCGCCGGGCCCGGGGCCTTCGCACGGGGCAGGGGGAGATGCTGGAGGGTCGGTCTGTCTGTCTGCCTGTCTGTCTGGCCACCTTAGGGTTTCTGAGGCTGCCGGCAGCGTGCAGAGGCGCGCTGGTGGTTTTCGGGGTTTCTGGTGAAGGGGTGTGTGTGTGTGTCGGCTTCTCTTTACAAGCGAAAGTTAGTGTTTGCTCCCGTTACACGGTTCGGAATAAGTATGCGGGGGGCTGTAGGGGGTGGAGAAATGCCCCTGGTGTGTGTGTGTCTTGTTTTGTTTTGTTTTTAAATCAGTGTAAATGCCAGTGAGCTGTGGGAGTCGGCGGAATTTTGGTGACAGGCCGGGAGAAGCTCTCCCGAGTTGTAGAGTCATTAAGTTTCTTTGTTGAATGTTGGAGGCAACAATTGTTTCTGCAGCCAAGACGTGGAGGAGGCGTGTGCGCCGTACCCATCGGTTTGTTTGCTTAACAGTTGTAGAGAGCGGAGATGACAGTAAGTGCACCACTGACAGCGCTTTTTTGGTACACAAGTCAGGATGCATTCATTACATTGGGAGGGTCTGACCTTTATTCGCGTGTTTATGAAGGCAACACATTCACATACTCTAGCATTACGTTCTCCATTGAGAGTGGTATATGTTTAAAGCAGCGGTTCTCAACCTGGGGGTCGCACGGCCCTTTCACAGGGGTCGCCTAAGACCATCGGAAAACACCTATTTCCCATGGTCTCAGGAACCAACAGACCGCTCCTCGGGGTAGAAAAGTGTAGCCATGTAGTTTACTGTTGTCATATGAAGACTGTTACCCATGCTACACCACGATTCAAGACAAAAATTTCACTTATTTATAATCAGGAATAAATATTTCACAATATATAATTACATATTTTTGTGATTAATCACTATGCTTTAATTATGTTCAATTTGTAACAACGAAAATACATCCTGCATATCAGATATTTACATTACAGTTCATAACAGTAGCAAGATTACAGTTACGAAGTAGCAACGAAAATAATTTTATGGTTGGGGGGTCACCACAACGCGAGCAACTGTATTAAAGGGTCGTGGCATTAGAAAGGTTGAGAACCACTGGTTTAAAGTATTCTTAAAGTTGAGAATTTCTTTCCTGATAAATCCCTACTTGTGCGAAATTTTATCTTTGTATTTTGGTACAAAAGAGGAACATCTAATTCTTGAGAAGTACATATTTTGTTTAATGTCAGAATTGTTAGGCATGATCATGCTGATTGGTATATGTTGTGTGGTATTTGGGGGGAAATTATTTTCATTGACAGTGGTGCTGTCTTAGGTATGCTCATAATCCAGTTTGGTAAATACTACCCCCATTTTATAGATGAGAAAGCTGAGATTCTAACCATTATAAAACAACTAAGGAGGGAGCTGAATTTGAACCGAGAACTAATTGTAAAACTCTTACTCAAAGAATGCTCTATAGTGTGCAGATTGGAAATACCCGGTCCCTGAAACACTCCACTAGCCTCTCCTACACCCCAAAAGAGATAGTCCCATTCTTATCTCAGGTACTGACATTTTCCACAGGTAGTAAACCACTAAATTTCAACCTTCCAGGTTTTTATAGTTAAGGAAAGTGAACTACACAGATAAGCAGCTTAACTTGCTAGTTAATGGAGTGGTCTTGACTCCCAATGTAATTGTACTTTGAAAAGGTGATGTATGTGTATGATCCAAGGTTTAAAAATAGTACAAAAGGGTGGGCCTCGCTTTCCCAGCAGACCCACTTTCCTGAGGTGACCAGGGTCATCACTTTCATTTGTACAACAGATATGTCCTGATATGCAAGTGCAGGTAATTTACATAGAGAGCCCTCTTTTTAATACATGTGTTATCATTTAAAGCTGTATTCATTTGTTAGAAGTCTGTTATTACTGCCCAGGCAGGTTACTATATTTCTAATCTTTTGCTGTTAAAAGTCATGCTGGCAAGGCAACATGGTGTAACAGTTAGAGATGTGGGTTCTGAAGTTCAAGTCCTGCTTACATTAAACATTAGTGACCTTTGGCACATTACTTATCATCGCCTTTTCTTTGTTTTATGGTCTGCAAAATGGGCCAGTATAAATTTATTTTATAGGATTGTTGTAAAGAGCATAGACACATAAAATACTTAAGAGCTTTACTAAAATTTGAAAAATTTGTTACTAATTTTACACATCTCTATGTGTATCTTTGACACTATTGCTGGCAGTACAGTTTCTGATTAGAACGTATGAGTGTTTGAATTTTCATAAGATGTTGCCACTTTGCTTTTCAGAAAGGCCATATTAATTGATAAAAACAACCGTCCTAATGCCTTGCCTTCTAACAGATGAATGAAATATTGTAACATCATTGTAGATACATGACCTGTAATTTGATTTTGGCTTTTTGAAAAGATCTTTTAGAAATGCTGGATTTTTTGCATTCCTGAATGTGTTCTAAACTCTCAGTCTTTCTGCCATTTCACACCAGACTTAAATTTATTTTTTAGGATCAATTGAAAAATGTTGTTTGTTGCTTCAGAAAGAATTTGAGAAATAAGTTTCTGAACTAGGCTCTGGGATGTTGGCTTTCTGCTAAGATCCTTTGTAAAGGATTAGCAAAATTTAGACTCTTCCACCGTCAAAACTTGCAAAGATTAATCAACTTTTTTGTTTTAAGGTTGGCTAAAGTTCGGTATTATTACTGGGGAAAATGGTTTAAAGGGCAACAATGATTACACTTTCTCCTTTTTTAAATATAAGCCAATAGTTGATCCACCACATACCTCAGGCTTCCTTTAGTTATTAGGGTACTTTCCTCTTACTAATTGTTTCCCAAAATAACTTTAGCGGCTCTCTGCTTTAGTTACTCCCTCAACCCCCACCCCCCAAGAAAAAAAAAATCCCATGCCAAAAAAGTATCTATTTAGGAATCTCTGTCTCTGCGTAGCTGGGATATTTTAGTCATGGTACTCTAACTAGCAGCTGAAGTGCTGGCCATGAACTACTGACACCTGTTGAGAAGTGCCAGTAGTTTTAATTTCTGAAATCTCCAGAATTATTTACATATGTCAACTATTAGATCACTTGGTGTATCTCATTTCCTTACTCATTAAGCACATATTTAGTAGTTATCATTGGGCAGGCAGTATTCTAGTAGCTAAATATTTGAGCTTTTATTTGGAGCACAACTCTCTTGTATAGCGAACATCCATGGGACTTGTATGATAGTGACTATTTCTAAGAACACACTGCCATATTGGATTGCTACAAAATGCTGTACAGGGAGCTTAATTTTTGTGCTAACAAATTTTAAGGCTTCAAGTAAAAGCATTAATTTGCAACATAGGAAGCTGTCTTTGATTATGACAAGTTGCTAAGTGGAGTATTACATACATTTGAGGTATTATTAGTGCTTCTACCTTAAGTGTTTGATCTGAATTCTTATTCCTTAGTTCTTTCCTTAACTCTACATTTGAAATAGAATTCACAACATAGGCAATTGATAAAACCTGTTTTATTTTTTTCTTTTGAGAAAATTTTCCAAGTGTGAATTAATGATCCCCTGAGAGCATCTATCTGTTCAGAGAATTTCAGAACCCTTTGCTATGATGGAAATGGGCATGAGGCAAACCTGACTACTAGTAAATTACTCTTGCTTCTTCACCCTCCCAAACATTGTTGACAGGCATGAAATCTCTTGCCTGAGAGCATTTAATGTGTATTTTCTGTAAATCCTTGGAAAGAATGGGCGCATTTTTAATTGGAAGTACAGTAAGCAAAGTTATTTTAAAATTTAGTCTCTTTGTAAAAACAAAATTAGGGTTAACTTACTCTGGATCTTTTTAAAGCTAATTCAAAAGAAATTTTATATTACACTAGCAGTGAATAAGAGGTTTTTCTCTATATCCTCATCTCAGCCCTGGTGTTAACATTAATTTTTATTTTTTCTCTTGTAATAGGTGTGCTGTGAAATCTAATATTGGTGTTGAGCATCTTTTCTTGTTCTTATTTGCCAATATTATATCCTCTTCGGAGAAATTTCTTTTGCTCATTTTCTAATTAGATTTTTTAAAGTCTGGTTTTGAGAGGTTTTTGTATATTCTAGATCCTGGTCCCTGTCTTATATGGGGTTTGCAAATACATTTTTCGCACTATATCTTATTTTTACATCCTTAGTGAACTCCTTTGTAGAGCAAAAATTTTTATTTGATTAAAGACCATTTATCAGATTTTTTTTTCTCTTACATGGTATGTTTTTGGTGTCATCTAAAAAATCTTAACCAAGTTTTAGATACCGAAGGTTTTCCCTATAGTGTTTTTTTTTTTAATTTAATGTATAGTTTTGCATAAGTCTGTTTTAAATTAATTGTTATGTAATGTGAGGTTTAGGTCAAGATTTTTTTTTGGCAGGGGCTGGGGCACGGGAGATTGCCTGTGGACGATATCCAATCACTCAAGCAGCATTTGTTGCAAAAACTATTCTGCCTCCTTTGAATTGCTTCTGCATCTTTGTGAAAAATCAGTTGGGCTTATTATTATGGATCTATTTCTGGATTCTTTGTTCTATTCCATTAATCTCTGTCTTTCCACCTTGTAATGTTGACTATATAATAAGCCTTGAAATTGGGTATACTTGTTTTTCAAAATAGTTTTAGCTATTCTAGTTCCTTTGCCTTTCCATATAATTTTAGAAAAAATTCTTATCAGTACCAATAACAAAAATCTCTGTAAGATTTTGCTAGGAGTCGTATTGAAATTTCTTTTAAAAATAGACATACATTTACCCATGTTATACAGAAATCACACTTCAGAACATTTATCTCAGAGAAATGAAAACTTATGCTCACAAAGGGTCTATATACACAAATATTTATAACAGTTTTATTTGCAATAGCTGAAAACTGGAGACAACCAAAATGTCCTTCAAGAGATGAATTGCTAAATAAGTTGTATATCCATCCCATGGAATGCTACTCAGCAATAAAAAGGAACATACTACTAAAATCCATTTAAAAAGTCACATACTAAATAATTCAATTTCTGCAACATTTTCAAAATGACAGAATTAGAGATGAAAAAGAGAATGGTGGTTATCAGGACTTAAGAATGGTACCAAGCAAGTAATGGGGTGGCAAGGGATAGAGCTCTATGATGATGAAATACCTTTGTATCTTATGCTTAGGTGATGGTTACATAAATCCACACAGGTGGCAAAGAAGTATTGCACAAGCTGTACCAATATCAGTGTCCTGGTTTTGAAGTATTTTCCATGCGTTGTGATTGTGCTTGTGAGTTTATTTCTGCAAAAGTATCACTTATGTTTCTTATTCTGTCTGTGGATATTTTAGAAAAAGATAAAAATTCACTTGGAAAATAGACTTTTATAAATCACTGAAAGGAGGAAAATAGATAATATAAGGGAAATATCGATTTACACAATTGATACACACTCCAAGCTCTGGAATATTCAGGCTTTTTCTCTTCTATACATTAGCTTGCTGAAAGAAATGTGTGAATAACATAGTACTTGTATTTCTGCTAAAACTATTTCAAAGTTCTTGAGTTTAGAAAACTATAGATATAATACTTTACCTTTTTAAGCTTCAGCTGTTCTAAACTACTCAACAAAGGACCAACCTGCTTGGCTTTGTTTGGTGGAATATAAAATGCTTAGCACAGTGTTCATCATGAGATACAAATTATTGTATAAAGCTGAGAATCTCGGTGTGTTTTTTTAATGGGGTTACAACAATGACAATTTCCTCAGTGATTAATATTTGTGCCTGAGTGTTTTTCTCCTTGGACATTCTTTTTTCTTGCCATGAAGAATATATTCTCCAGTTTTTGGTCAGAAGCAGACTCTTCACAGTCAATAATCAGGATAGGAAAGGAGTTAACACCTGAAGGAACTTCAAAAATGAGTTTTCTGATGACAGTTTTACTTCAAAAGAAAGCAGCACTTTTAAGATGACTGCATGAGTGTAATTTGACTCTTTTGTCCCTTTCAGCTTTATAATTTTGGGGTCTTTTTTTACCCTCTTAAAGTAAAGCAATAGGTTGTGCTTGTGTGTTTGTGTGTTTGATACATCCTAAATGCAATCCTTTCATAGTTCTCATACTAAAATACAAAAGTAAACTTTTATTTTTAGACTTCTTATATGTTGTGATAACTATTTCAATTCTTTGGGGTATTTATATTACCTTTTTTTCTTTTTCAGATTTTTGTCCTGTTTCATAGTCAACCAGAACAATGTTCTACGCACATTTTGTCCTCAGTAAAAGAGGGCCTCTGGCCAAAATTTGGCTAGCGGCCCACTGGGATAAGAAGCTAACCAAAGCCCATGTGTTTGAGTGTAATTTAGAAAGCAGTGTGGAGAGTATCATCTCACCTAAGGTATGTTTGATGTTGATATTTTAATTCTTTTGTTGATCATTGATGTGTAAAATAGAATTCTATAAAATAACTTAAAGTAAGGCATCTGTGTGTATTGGAGCCATAGAGAATCCATAGATTATCCAGAGTTCCAGTTTGATATTATCATGCAGATATTTTTATTTGCCTGTAGATAAGCATAAAGTCAGGCAGTACCCTAATATTTTATATTTTGCTTTCTAGAAGTTTTTATACTAAATTATGTGTATGGGTGCTCCTCATTTAGGAATTTACAAAATATTCAAAATAAGAACCCATTACTTAGAAAAGGTTACCAGGGGCAGATCTGTCTTATCCACCTAGCACAGCGGTTCTCAACCTGTGGGGTCGCGACCCCTTTGGGGGTCCATCGACCCCATCATAGGGGTCGCCTAAGACCATCGGAAAACACAGATATTTACATTACAATTCACAACAGTAGCAAAATTACAATTATGAAGTAGCAAAGAAAATAATTTTATGGTTGGGGGGTTACCACAACATGAAGAACTGTATTAAAGGGTCCCGGCATTAGGAAGGTTGAGAACCACTGACCTAGCAGATAGTATCTATACCACTTGCTCCACTTAAGCTTCACAGGACTACTTGGTGTTTCTTGAAGGTATATCCCTATCTCAGGACTTTTGTACTTCGTTGTGATCTTCTCTTAATTCCTGTCTATCTCCCACTAAAATGGAAGCCTCATGAATGTCCTGACCTTATCTGCCTTATGTACTGCTCTGTTCATGGAGGAATTTTTATTGACATCCTCTGAAACAGTAGTTCACACTGTTGGATTTCACAAATAATATAACTTAGAGCAGTGATCAGCAAACTCGTTAGTCAACAGAGCAGCAAACCACAGCTCACGAGCCACAGATTGCCGACCACTGACTTAAAGTAATATGAGGTTTTAGTGTTGCCAAAAAAGATCTTTAAAACACGAGATACAGTTTACTATTATCATTTCATTGACTAATATACACATTGACTTCAAAAGTGTACGAAGGACGCCCGGCTGGTATGGCTCAGTAGTTGTGCCTTGACCCATGAACTAGGAGGACACAGTTCAATTCCTGGTCATTGCCTCTGCCCAGGTTGCAGTCTTGATCCCCAGTAGGGAGTGTGCAGTAGCCAGCCAATTGATAATTGTCTCTCATTATTGATGTTTCTATCTTTCCCTCTCACTTCCTCTCTCTGAAATGAATAAAAACATAAAAAGAAAAGATGTTTAAAAATGAATGAAGAATAATCTCAAACTAAGGGAAGTCTTTAAATATTTTATGTAAATATTTCTATATATGACATCTGTGTTCTAAAAGTCCTTTCTTATTTCTTGTATTTATACATACATGCACTGATTGTCCTGTTGTGAAAACATTCCAAATCACAGCTGTCTGGACCAGCATTGGGAGCTTCTCTTAGAATTGACAGTTTGGACATGCTGGCATAATGTGTTAAATAAGAGTGAAGTATTCTCAGAGGATTAAAGTGTGGATATTGCAGGGACTTGTTCAGAAAAGTTGTGTGGGAAAGTGTATATTTTAGATGAGGAAAGTGAGAGTTTGTATTTGCAATTAGAGTAAATTATAAAGTGTCTGCATGTGGAATTTTTTTTGCTAGTTTTAGAGTTGTAGCTAGTATAACTTATTGGTGTTAAATGCATTTCTGTCATGTTATATCCAAGACAATACTAATTTCAAAACTATTAGAATGAAAACTTGACAGAGGAGAATAAGTAACCTAATAGTCCTACCACCTAGAGAAACCGTTAGTATTTTGACTTTCGCTTGTACATTTATTTTATACATAATTTTTCTCCCTTTTTATGCATGTAAACAAATACTACATATGTTAATATCTTTTGTAACAAGACTGCATTCAGGAAAAGCTTGTTCTTAGCTCTACCGTCATTTTTAATGGTTGTATTGCAGTGTCATAGTCTCCATCCACGGAACTTAAATACAGAAAAACAGAAACAGACTTAACCAAAATTGAAGCAAGGTAATTTTAATATTCGTAAATTTACTATAGAAATACCAACGTGTATGATTGTGGGAGGCTGTTCTCTACACCATATGCACTGCCTTACCTTTATAATATTCAAAAGCTCTGAATTCCAAAACACATCTGGCCCTTAAGATTCCAGATAAAGAATTATGGACTTACAATTCATTGTTTTGATTGTATATGACTTATTTAATCAGTCTTTTTAAATTATCCATGTTTCTGAATTTTTGAATTTTAATTCCTCTGGTCTTAATACAATGCAGTCATTAAAAATTACGATCATGTTGCCCAATTGGCGAGGCCCAATGGTTGAGCATTGACCTATGAACCAGGAGGTCATGTGTATGGGTGCTCCTCATCGATCTGTGAACCAGGAGGTTCTATTTCCAGTCGGGGCACATGCCTGGGTTGTGAGTTCAATCCCTCGTGGGGGCTTGCAGAAGACAGCTGATCAATGATTCTGTCATTGCTGTTTCTATCTCCCTCTCTGAACAGTAAAAGTACATTTAAAAAAATTTTTTTAACAGAAAAATGATAGGTATATGCATACATAAAAGCCTGAAAGCATACCAAAATCCTAGTAAAGATTTTTCTAGGTCAGTGGTCGGCAAACTGCGGCTCGTGAGCCGCAGTTTGCTGCTCTATTGATTACTAAGTTTGCCTACCACTGACCTAGACTCTCGATTCCAATAATTACAGGTTGCTGTTGTTCCTTGCGATTAAGTCCCTATCCTAGTGGTCAGCAAACTCATTAGTCAACAGAGCCGCAAACCGTGGCTCCAGAGCCGCAAGTAGCTCGCAAGACGCAGTTTGGCGACCATTGTTCTAGGTGGTAGAATTACAGGTTATCTTTATTTTTCTCTCTTTATAAAACTATTAATCATTGCTTCCTAAATCTTTGTTCACATTTGTAAGTCTTTCTTTAAGATTAATGTTTAGGAATGTAATTGTAAGGCCAGGTGATAAACATTTGAGATTTCTGATAGGCATTAACAATTTGTTCTTCAGAGAGATTGTACCAGTTCACACTGCCACTCAAATTGTATGGGAGTATGATTTTTACTTTTTTATAAGTATGCTTTACTGAGGTAAATTTATGGAAAAGGAGAAATTTAGCTCTTTAAATTGATATTTGTGGGTAATTAACATGCATAAGCAAATATTGAGGTGATTTGGCTTAAAAGGACAATAAGTTTCCTCACAGTATGTGCAGAATGCTTTTTACCAAATTAGGGACACTACAAATAGTATGCACCAACAGCCAAAAAAGAAAGGCATACATAAGGCTCAAGAATAATGTAAAAGATTGCAGAATATATGTGAAAGAATGAATCTACTTTTAAGAACCACTTCTAAGTGAATTTTTATTTGATTAATTTTGCTTTATTGTGATAGAATAGAAAGATATTTCCCAGGGTAAAGTGGTGGCCTCAGAATTTCTAATGTTTGCTCTTGATATGTATTTGAAAATGCTGGTTACTTAGATCAAGTGTCAGACATATGGCTCAATTGCACCTACATGATGTCTCTTCCCGTCTCTGTGGTTGGAACAGCCACTGTCAACTTCTGCAGAGCTTTCCCTGGATATAGATAGAGCCTGTGTTCTCTATTATACCTATACTCAGCATGAGCTAGCAGCTAAACTCTGGACCAAACTATCCAAAAAGAAATCCTTTATCCAATCACTACTTGTAAAGGTTCTTAATTCTGGACAAGATGATGGCAAGCAAAGGTTTTGGGTTTTTTTCTGTCTTCCTTTCTTTAGATGAAGGTGCAGTCAATATTAATTTTAAATTTTCTAAGACCACATTATAAAATATTTTTTGCTTTCCATTAGGAACAATACTAAGTCCTGGATTTTTATCACATTGATTATAATTTTAGACACCTGAGAATTTATAGCAGTAAACTTCATAATTTTTGCTGTAACTCATGTCAATTGGCCATAAATAGCCTGCAAGTCATTATAAATAGAATTCTAAATCCTATAGAGAGGGTATATATAACTTAAAAATAACATGTTTTAGCCCTGGCTGGTGTGGCTCAGTGGAAAGAGCGTTGGCCTGCAGACTGAAGAGTCCTGGGTTTAACTCCGGTCAGGGGCATATGTTCAGATTGTGGGCTTGATCCCCAGTAGGGGGAAGGAGGGTGCAGGAGGCAGCCAATTGCTGATTCTTTCTCATCATTGATGTGTCCCATTTTCCCTCTTCCTTCTATGAAATCAATAAAAATATATTTAAAAATGACATGTTTTATAAGTAACATAATTTCCTTATTATAATTTAAGCAAATGCTTAATAACATTCTTTGCAACCTTAGAATTTGCTAAGATTTTATGATATGATTGTGAAAATGATATGGGGAAGTTTGAGTTCATATTGTTTTATTCCCTCAAAATTTTTTTAGTATAGCTAGAGGAATTTTGAATCCTTCCATTTACATTTGGTGTTTACTTTTCTCTCATTCTTTACCAACCATTGCACCTCATCCCACATAAGCATTGATCAAGGTCTGCCTTGGAAAAAAAATAGGCTGAGGACTGTGAAATAAAAGATAGATACCATGATTCTTTATCAGTATGCTTGCCAGTCAGGTACTAAAAAAAAACCTCAGTGAAGTGAAAAGTGGCTTAAACAATAAGGAAGTGAACAGTCTTACTTAATTAGAAGTTTAGAAATAGGAAGGTACAGGATTGGTTCAGCAGTTCAGTGATGTCATCCAAGGACTTAACATTCTGAATTTGTGGGCTTCATATCCTCATACTTTTGGCCTCGCTAGCACAGGGTGACTGCAAGCAGCTCCAAATCCTACCTTATTTACATTAATGCAGGAAAGGGAGAAAGAGAGGGGCATTCTAACATAATGGGAAAATCTTTCTTAGAATCTCTCTGATACACTTTATACTTATTAATCTGGCTGAACTGGGTTGCTAATGCAAGAGCAGGCATTAGCAGAGAAGAATGAAGCAATCATTCTTCGAGGCTGGGGACATTTACTTCCCAAACAAAATCAGTTCAGTGAGCCAGCAAGGAGCAATGGGTCTGTTTTGGCAGTCAAACGTACCACATGCTCCTTAATGTGCTCATGGCAACAATCCATGGAACACCGTAATTTAATGCCTGCTTTATAGCTACCTTCATGTCGGTGTTAAATTCATGAATGACTGCCAGTGTCCTTTGGGGTAGTTGGTAATTTACAAGTAAAAGCAGTGAAAAATAAAATAGAGGTGATTGAGGTAACTTCAAATAAATAAAAAATATAAAGAGATAATGTAAAAACTGCCTACAAATTGAACAAAATACTAGCTTTAAGGTATGGTTACCTATAAAACCAGAAAATTAACTTTATAAACTAGACTAGTATTAATGTTTTATTCACAGGTGAAGATGGCACTCCGAACATCAGGACATCTCTTACTGGGAGTAGTTCGAATCTATCACAGAAAAGCCAAATACCTCCTTGCAGACTGTAATGAAGCATTCATTAAGATAAAGATGGCTTTTCGGCCAGGTATTGTTGACTTTTTTCTTTTTAAATATTGGACTTTCCACGTTTGGTATGAAAAAATGCAAAAAAATTTTCTATCTTAGCATGTCCTGTTTTATTTTAATTTCAATACAAAGGGCCCTTCACAGTATAGCAAGGCTGGGAGAGACAGTGGTTAGAGAGAGGAAACCCACTTTACTTCTGTTCTACCTATGTGATTATGACCATCACCCCTTTGTTCTTCCTTTGGAGCTGCCTTTTAGCCCCTTTTGCAGCAACTTGTATAGAACTCGGTCATCAGAGGTTAAACTGTTGAAAACCAGTTATATTATTATTATTATTTTTTTTTTTTTTACATATAGAGCTCAGAAAATTAATTTTTCCCAAATAATTTTTAAAGCATTGGTGAAATTTTACTCTAAAGTAATCTGAATGTATGAAAGAGATGCCTTATATGGTATTTTCTACTAAGGTTATGTTTTGGTGCTTGAATTTATTTTACTGTATGAATAGTGAAATGTTTAAGATCTGAAATTTTATTTGAAAAGCAAATATTCAGGGCAGAGGCTGTGATACTTGGATGCTTTCTAACACATAGCTACTAAGGGCATTTTGTTTAATATGATTTTTTTTTTTTTTTTTTCTTGAAAGCAATGTATATTACAGACAGCTTGGGAAATACTTTAAAAACCTAAATCTTATCTCACTTTTCTTAAAACACCAACTACTCTTAACATTTGGGGGACTGACTGGTTTATTCCTTATCTTCCTCATACATTTTATGCTTATCTTAAAAACTATTTGTTGATACATTCTTTTAAAGACTTACTAGCTTCATGCATAATAGTGCTTTGACTTTTTTTTTATATAAAGGGAGTAGTATGGCTTATGATTATAAAAAACAAAAGTACTGTGCTTCAAGGTACTTTACATATGTTATCTACCTTCTAGAATACAATCTTGAGAAGTTATACCCACTTTACCTTTCTTGGATCCCTGGATAATCTTGTATAGCCAGACCTGGAAGCTTCCCATTTCTTTTCCAGGTGTTGTTGACCTGCCTGAGGAAAATCGAGAAGCTGCCTACAATGCCATTACTTTACCTGAAGAATTTCATGACTTTGATCAGCCATTGCCTGACTTAGAGTATGTCTTTTTTTTTTTTAATTGTTGACTTGGTCTACAAGAAAACATGTTATTGGCTTCTAAATGAACAGTTTTCCTTGGGAATGTTTTGACATTGAATTAACATTTAGCTAAAATATATATTCTTTCATTAAGGATAGGCTAGCCTAAATGGAAGTATGTTTATGTATTTCTAAATATAACCTAAAATTGCTTTTAGAAGAAAAATAGTGTAGAAGATACCAACTTTGGCACAGGTAAGATATGAGAATTCTCATGTGCTTAGGCCAGAGCTTATATAAACAGAACAGTTGTCCAGGTATGTGCTTGACATCATGATACCAGCAAACTTGAACTATTGCTTCATGATTTTTCTTCGGGGAATTTATTAAAATCATCCTGTAAGTTTTGGTTTGTTTTGCCGAGCTATACTTAGCCATAATTTTTGTATTTTTTTTTTTAAATAAACATAGGGGGTAACTTTCTATGAAGAATGTGAAAGGGTCATTGTCACAGCACATTTAATAGAAGAAAGTTGTACAGAGATGATCATTATAGCAGAATACTATAGTATACTGCTTCCCTCTTTAAGTCCTCAAAATCCAGTTATCACAACCATGACACATAGTGTGACTGGAAGTTTCCAAGTGATTGATTACTACAGTTGACAACCAAGAAACCCTCTATACCAAGCCCCATTTATCTTTTGACAAATTTCTCTGCTTTTTAAAATGATCTGTGACTCCTAATTAAATTTGAGCTATTTTTATTTCTTAGTTAATTAGTGCTAGGAAGGCATTATCATTATCATTACCTGCTTTACTGTTTGTTTCCTCTTATACTTGTACTAGAGGCCCAGTGCACAAATTCACCCATGGGTGGAGTTCAGCCAGCCCACTCCCATTGGGACCGATTGGACTGGATTGATGGGGCAGGAGGGCATTGTGGGCGGTTGGCCAGTCGGCCCCACCCCCAATTGAGGATGAGGGGAGTGATCAGGGCCGCAGTGTGCATCAAAGCAGCCATTCATTCTGGCATTCCAGTCACTTTCATATATATACATTGTTTTTTTATTTTTTACCATGGAAATTTCTTAGCATAGCTAAAAGTAGGCAGACTGGTATTGTGAACTACATGTATAGATTATCCAGTTTTAATTATCGATATTGCCACTTTTATATGTATTTCCCCACCTCACCCTCTAATCCCCACTGAATTATCTTACAGCAAATAACACATATCTTATTAAATACTGTAAATAACTCACTATGTATCTCTTTGGAAATAAGGAATTTTTAAAACATACCCATATCAACATCATACTTTAGAAAACTTAAAGTAATTTCTTACTTTATGTCCAATCAGCATTCAAATGTCCCAGTTGACACACACAGCCTTCTAAGCTTGTTTGAATTAGGTCTGTACACAGACTGCATACTTTACTTGGTTGATGTGTCTCATAGTCTCTTAATAATTTATACCAGCTCTGCATCTCTTCCATTTTTCCTTGCTATTTAATTGCTAAACTAACCCAATTATGTGTTTTGAACTATTTACATGCTGAATTTGGCCAGTGATATTGCTGACTGGTGTTTAACATTATGTGAGTTTTGTGGTGGTTTTTTAAATTATTTAATATCTTAAAACAATATGAAAGGTTATTTGTTAGAGGAAGAAACAGGTCTCCAAAAAGCCAGGAAACTTTAATTTATAAATTGTTCAGATTCTTGGCCTCCATGTATTACTGTATGTTATAATAAGACTTGACTAAAGTGTATTTGAAATTTTTTTACAGTGACATCGATGTGGCCCAGCAGTTCAGCCTGAACCAGAGTAGAGTGGAAGAGATAACCATGAGAGAAGAAGTTGGGAACATCAGTATCCTACAAGAAAATGATTTCGGTAATAGAGAAATCACTAGTCACTAGCTATAATATTATTATGTTTGGTACTGTTAGCAATTAAAAAAACAAAAAAAACCTAAGGCATTTATTACATTCACAGTGACAGAATGACTTAAAATTTCATCTCACAGGTTTTTATTAGGAAAAATATTTGCCTTCGTTCCAGTATATTAAGCATTATTTCCATTTATGCACCAAACTTAGAATTCATTCTTTGTCTATTCCTACTTCCCATACACAGCGATGAAGCCTGTATATTGATTTGTGTGAAAAGTCTCAATGTTGAAGTAATGCACACTTTTAAACTATTTATGTTGGAACCAGTTGCATTGTGCATTCTATTGAAGTGTTCACTATTCAAAACTTGTAGCAAGCCAAATTCTTTTCTTGATGAAAATCTATTATGACAAAGTTTGGCTCTGAATGTTAATGCCATTTAACAGGCATAACTTTTTAAATTTATTTAACATATTTAGGATAACCTAAATTTGGATCTTAACTTTGAATTTGCCAAATTTGCCCCAGATTCAGCTTATGAAATACAGATGTTAAAGATTTAAACTTTAACATTCAAAGATAAGCAAGACTTCAATAAGCAAATGTGACATCATCATAATCATCAATCACTAACCTTTTTTATTTTGCATAAGTCATGTTTCTCACTTTTTTTAGTTAATGACTAATTAAAATTTATTCAGGTGACTTTGGAATGGATGACCGTGAGATAATGCGAGAAGGCAGTGCTTTTGAGGATGATGACATGTTAGTAAGCACTAGTGCTTCTAACCTCCTGTTAGAGCCTGAGCAGAGCACCAGTAATCTGAATGAGAAAATTAACCATTTAGAATATGAAGACCAATACAAGGATGACAACTTTGGAGAAGGAAATGATGGTGGCATATTAGGCAAGTCCGAGTGTTTTCTAATATAATTTCTTTATGTTAGAGCTCTTGATAATTCTGTGTCTTGAGTAACTCTAGGCATACATGTATGAATTCTTGACCATTGACTCAGTAAATGTTCAGTTTAAATTTTACTAGTTCTTAAAACTGCTCTATTTGTGTTTCATACCTGTCTTAAATATATTTTAAATAGATATAAATTGGGAAAAATATTTTTATATATTAAGTGTTTTATACTTGCATATACACTACCCTGGAGAAACAGATGCAAATTGAATACAGATTTAAGTTTTTAAATTTAATCCATTTTAATATAATTGTATTTCCCCATTGATTGAATATTTTTTAAAAATAAAATTTAAATTATATTCCCTATTTCAGATGACAAACTCATTAGTAATAATGATGGCGGTATCTTTGATGATCCTCCTGCCCTTTCGGAGACGGGGGTTATGTTGCCAGAACAGCCTGCACATGATGATATGGATGAAGATGATAATGTGTCAAGTAAGCATTTCATGTTTAGTGTCCTGGGCATGCTTGTATGATATCCAGAGTTATTTAACATAAAGACCACACACTGAAAATGTTCAAGCTTTTAATGAACAAACTGTAAATCTTAAAAACAGTGCTTTTGATTGATTGCTAGTTCTGGGTCTCTTAGATGTTTAACCCTGTGCCCAACTCTCTTTTTGGCCAAAGATAAACAAGACTTCAATAAACAAATGTGATATCATCATTAGAAGTCACAAGGTTTGGTTTGGAGGGACTTCCTCAGATCTAGAAAACTTTTTTCTTGGTACCAATGGGGTTTTTTGGTTGTTTTCTTTTTTTTCCAGTTTTTCAGAGGAATTCTTTTTCCATCTGTAGGGTATATGTTACATAACCAAGCCTTTTGTGACCAAATTTCTGTTTTTATAGTGGGTGGTGGGCCTGATAGTCCTGATTCAGTGGATCCTGTCGAACCAATGCCAACTATGACTGATCAAACAACACTTGTTCCAAATGAGGAAGAAGCCTTTGCTTTGGAACCTATTGATATCACTGGTGAGCACTCATTTGCCTTATAAAACTTATTAGAACATAAGATCCTAGTTCTGGCTGTTTCCACTAAATTCCTGCTCTTATTTTAGATAACTAGTCTTCTTTCTTCTTTGTCACAGTCATCTATCAGAACCTTTAATTCAAATACAATTTGAGTATCTGAAAGAATATTTTTGCAAGTTGCTGTGAAATACAATGTGTAGAACAAGTTTTCTGCTAATATGTAGTCTTCCTGGATTCTCAATGTTAACAGGTCTCATGTGTAACAAAACATTAGAATGTGTTTTACAGTAAAATACAGGACTGGCTAATCAGTTATCTTCCAAAGTTCTATACAGTTGGGCTACAATCTAGTAAAACCTAAAAATACTTTTTTTCTTTTTAAATGTGAACTATCAGAGGTTTTAAAAGCAGTGTTCTTATATAAGAATATCCTATATAATAAAAGCATAACACACTAATTAGACCAGATGTCCGGCTACCTTCCAGACAAAGCCGGGGTTGCTAGGGCCAAGGCAGAGGCAGTTGCCACTGGCGGTGGGGAGCCGCGCCCTTTGCACAATTTTAGTTCATTGAGCCTCTAATTATTATATAAGAACTATAACCAAACAATTAATTGGGGGTGGTCGGGGGGAGGCTGCTGTTTCTGAATGAAAGAAGCAGTTTGAGATACATAATTTGGGTGTGAAACTTTAAAATTTGTAGGTAGTTTATGGATACAATGGGATAGAATATTTGAAATCAGTTACGGTATATTCAAGATAAGTTGTTACTTTTAAATAGAACAAGGTTAACCTTTTGGTTTTTCTACTTGGGTTCCTGGTTTATGTGAGCATTTTAAGTACCTGACTGTATAGGAACTAAAAATGTAACAAATCTTTATCTTCATGGAACACTAATTAGGAGAACATAAATAAATATGTACTATATTAGTGACAGATATTACAGAGAAAATTAAATGAGGTAAAGGAGGTAAACTACAGTGTTTAAAATAGGCTTTCCCAGCTGTTTTAAGAACTTGAACTTTTGACTTTTAGGGAAAGGAACTCTGAGTAGCCGGAGGACAGTTTAGACAAAGGCTTGTCACTCTATATAACATCTTTTGAATTTTAAGCCACATAAATAATTGTATATAAAAATCTGTGGGGGCCCTGGCTGGTGTGACTCAGTTGATTAAAGCATCATCCTATGTATTGAAGAGTTGTGAGTTTGATTCCTGGTCAGGCTATATACAGGAGACAAACAATCTATTTCTCATGTCTTGTTTCTCTCTCTTCCTCTCCCTAGTCAATAAAAACATGTCCTCAAGTGAGGATTTTAAAAAAACAAAACCTATAGGATATAACATGTATGACAGGATAAAATCGTAATGAATTTACTTAATTCCATCAGCTATTTTTAGTTATCTTCCAAAGTTGAGGTAATGCTATATCTACTTTACAGGTCTAGTAAGGTTTAGAAATGAATAGACATGCCTGTGATGGAGTTCCAGGTGCATCTGACTGGGTTTGTGCTTGTTTCACTTCATCAGGCTGCTTGTACAACTGCCATATATGAATTGTAACTTTTCCAATAAAAATCCTAGTAATTGCAACCTTTTTGGAGGACTCAATCTATGCCCAACAGTCTTAAGTATTTCACAACCTTTATAAGTGGTTGGCCATATTGCAAATAAGAAAATGAAGAGGTAAGCAAGATGAAGTCAGCTTCTCTTAACTTGAATTCAACTTTCACTCAACTAATAGGCAATTGAACTTGAGCCTAAGTGTGATATGTTCTATATTTACTGTATAAAGTTACATGGATAAATGTATTGGCTTTTGAATTTACTCACTCATTTTGTACTAAATCCATATTCATTTTTTCAGAAAATTTTTACTGAGCGCCTATTGCATGCCCAGCCTCTTTCTCTGCATGGTGCTTGGGAAACCTAATTTAAGAGATTCTGGCCCTAGCTGGTATTAGCCAGGTTGCTGACTTGGTCCTTTGTAGGGAGTGTGCAGGAAGCAGCAGATTGCTATTTCTTTCTCACCTCCACATTCCACCCCCATCCCCCCATTCCTTTCTAAAAATCAATTTAAAAACCTTTAAAAGAAAGATTCTGCCCTCATGAGGTTTAACTTTCCTAGTGGGTTTGTAGAAAAGCAAGGGATACAGTGAGACCAAGGCTGGGCACTGTGTGTTTTTTTGCTGCCCTCTTGGGAAAATGATTTTCTTTTCTTTTTCATTTCAGTCAAAGAAACAAAAGCCAAGAGAAAGAGGAAGTTAATTGTTGACAGTGTCAAAGAGTTGGATAGTAAGACCATTAGAGCCCAACTTAGTGATTATTCTGACATTGTTACAACTTTGGATCTGGCACCTCCCACCAAGAAATTGATGATGTGGAAAGAGACAGGGGGAGTGGAAAAACTCTTCTCTTTACCTGCCCAGCCTTTATGGAATAACAGACTACTGAAGGTAATACAGTTTGCAGAATTTATTATTTCATATACATTTTGACTTCTTAAAAATATTTTCAAAACCTTTGTTTAAATAATTTTTGATCAAGTATTTTTCAATTACACAGTTCCCTCTTTTTTAAATCACAATATACTGAACTTACCTTGATCTGAAAGATGGTGATGAGTGACATTTGGATTTCTAAAAGATGTAGAATGAATATTCCCTATACAAAAAAAGCTACTGGCATTTTTAATAGTTCTTCAATCTCCTCTGATAAACTATTAGTTCTGTTGTTTTGTTGTGTACTATGCTTTAGATGTTGCTTTCTGGCTAAAACCATATGATGGTTATATTTTTTCTACTGGCTTTATGAAAAGAGGCCCTCTCGGCTGACTTTAGATTCCAGAGTACTCCAAAACAGGATTTTGGGCATTTAATGAGTGACAAACACAGTGTTGATAGGTTGTTATTCTTCGTAAGGTTGAAATATCCATAGAACCAACTGATTTTGCTTTTATTCATTATATTCTAAACTGAAAGTGTTTCAAAGCAGCAAGACAATGGTAAAACTGCTTTTTATTGAAAGCATGGTCCTATAAAATATTCATCTGGAAAATTTATATTTTTTGACGTGGTCTTCTTACAGGAGTTTTTTTCTAAGGAAGTAATTCAAAATATGGAAAAGTCACTTCTTTGAAGATGTTAATTACATTGTTGCTTACAGTTAATTTTTTAAAAAGCAATTTAAAATATTGAAAAATGTTTGAAGTGTGAGATACATATACTCAAAGGGATATTTTGTTAAAATGATAGGTGATAAAGCACTATTTAAAGCTGTTTGATATAATTCCAGTTGAATTGAGTATTAAGTACCAATATGAAAATAAACTTTAGGCAAATCAATGAAAACTTATATTTTATCTCTGGGTTATACAAGACAGTGGATTTAAAATTTTCACTTATTTTGAAGTTTTTAAAAATTGGTTTTAATTTTAAAGCCTGAATTTAAGGTTCTTTAAGATGGAATGAACTATGAATATGTTTACCTAGAAATGATGCTAATTATATATACACTGATTACAACTATATTAAAATGTATGGAAAATAGAAATATCAGTGGTTTTTTTCATTAATGTGACTTATTTTATAATGGAGTGGTTTTCCCTTAATTTTTTTATAGCTCTTTACACGCTGTCTTACACCTCTAGTTCCAGAAGATCTTAGGAAAAGGAGGAAAGGAGGAGAGGCTGATAATTTGGATGAATTCCTCAAAGAATTTGAAAATCCAGAGGTTCCCAGAGAGGAACAGCAACAGCAGCAGCAGCAACGTGATGTTATCGGTCTGTTCTTTTGTGATAGTTCCCTAATGATATTTATATGAACAAGATAATATACTCAATGTTTTTGGACAGGGAAATACATGCCTTTATTATGATTGTTAGATATTAAGCTTTCTGTTTTCATGATTGGTTGTGTGATAGTCTGCTAAAGGATTATCTTGCATTGGACTGGAGGTGGGACTTTAAGGTCCTTTCCACCTTTAAGTGTATTACAAATGGAGTAATTTTTGTGAAGTAAATTTTATATGGCATCTCCATTCTAGAAAGTACCTACATCTTAGTATTAAAGGTAGTGAGTCAAGACTGTATGACCTTAGTCTTTCCATATGGCAATTGCAGATGAGCCCATTTTGGAAGAGCCAAGCCGCCTCCAGGAGTCAGTGATGGAGACCAGCAGAACAAATTTGGATGAGTCAGCCATGCCCCCACCACCACCTCAGGGAGTTAAGCGAAAAGCAGGACAAATTGACCCAGAGCCTGTGATCCCTGTAAGTAAACACATCTCTCCATCACAATGTTTGGATGTATGGGGGCATTCTCATTTTAAATCCCTAGTACTAGCGAGTGTTATTGAGGAGGCCCTTTTAAAGTGTCTTCATTTAGGCAGAAAATGCAAAGGCGCCTGGGTCCAAAGAGGAAAAATGGCAGCTAAGGGTATGAGCACAAGGTGCCTTATGTGAGAGAAGATGCTCTACGGATTTTCAGTCTTTATGACTCTTCTTGGATAGTCTTGCTTCAGCGTGGCCTACAGTGACCACCCTTGACCCTGAACTTGGTTCTGGTTTTATTTTTCTTTATCAAATATTAGTCCAGGGTGAACCTGATTATTCTAGATAAAACAAGAAAAGCAGTATTTGAACCTGTTAAGTTCTACATATATTGAATATTTTGTGAATAAAAAAACAAAACTTTCTGCTAGATAGGATTTTTGTACTTGAAAATAAGCTAGGAGATTCTTGTACATTCCAGGCCAACCGTGAACAGATTCATTTATCCAGTTTCAGGTGTCTGACCGCTTTATTTTGAGCGAGATCGAATTTTCCCCAGTTTAACATTTATTAGTTAAAGGTGAAAAAAAAATGAGTTGATACATGTAAATGTTATTAAATGATTACAGTAAGGCCTGCCTATTGTATATTCTTGGCTCTTTTTGTTGTAAGTTAATTGACCGGGTATATATGGATTCATTCCTGGATACTGTTCTGGTTTTATCTTTAACAAATATTCTTGCATATCTCTTAATAATAGGCAATTTTAGGCTATCATTAAATGACCCATTAAATAATCAGAGTATACTTTCAAATTGCTGGAAAAAAAGCAAAGTAACATCTGGCTACTTCATTCAGACTAGCTACCCTTAGAGTCATAAGGATAAGAAAACTAAAGGAAGTAAGATCAGGTTTAAGACTTCTCAACCTTAAGTCCATAGAATAAATAAATCTGGTTTAGCCTCTAACAAGAGATATTGACAAGATACTCTGCCAGTTTTAAGAACTAGTTCTCTGCCCTCTGGTGGTAAGAAGTTGTCTAAAAAGAGCATTTTTTTCTGAGCTCAGGAATAGGAACAGGTAAGTTAGTCGATAATTCTAGTACTTCCCTTGGTAATTGTTCCTTGACATTCCTTTGGTTACAGACTTTTTGTTGTTTTTTATATTTAAAGCCTGAGAAGAAGGAAATTTAAAAGAGATGGACCTCCAAAATTACCTCTTTTCTATTTGCTGCTATAAGAGCTTCATGGCTTTTTTAAAGAGCCCAAGTTAGTTGGATAGCCTTAAAGCCATTGTGTGCAGTCATGGTGATAGCAGCAGGCTAATTGAAGGGTTTCTGTACTGCCCTGAATTAAGTTCTGTTGTGTTTTGTTTTTCTAAAATGTTACTTTAGAAAGTTTTAAGGATGTTTACCATTTATGTGAGAAATTTGCAAATAAGAAAAACCATAAACTTGTGGAAGTTTTTTACTCCTAAAAAATGAAAAAGACACTTTTTTTCTAGTATAATAAGATAAAGGATCTATTTCTTTTGTAACTTACAATACATTAATGTTGAAGCTTTACTTGTGTGTGAAAAGTTTACATTTGTATTCTTTTCCACATGAGTAGCTGCAAGCTTACTGTTGCTCCCACCTGTGTATAATCAATTTTTGGTTGTGAGGAAGTATGCAATATTGCCCTAGTCTTTCCATTTTGAAAACTTGAGCAAATTTTTAAAAAGCTACCCTTAAAATGTGCATTAAAATTGCCTTATTTTTATTGTTTTCAGCCTCAGCAAGTAGAGCAGATGGAAATACCTCCTGTAGAACTACCCCCAGAAGAGCCTCCAAATATCTGTCAATTAATTCCAGAGTTAGAGCTTCTCCCGGAAAAAGAAAAGGAGAAAGAGAAGGAGAAAGAAGAAGAGGAAGAGGAGGAGGTAATAATTCTGAAAAAATCCACCATTTAAAATTTTCATTTTAGAGATTAAGTTCATTGATGTTGAGCATCAGAGTGATGAAAACATATTTAAACATAAGTAAATTTTAAACCAAATATTTAGTGATCTAGCTCATCATTAAGAACATCAAATTGTATGCTCTGGCTTTTGAAAGACATGGGACTGCCCTTGACTGGTTTTTTTGCTTCACAACTAAATTGCTTGTAGCTGCTTTTATTGTTTTATGGTCAGTTCTTACTGTTAAAACATTTTTCATGTGTGTTTTGTTTTTATTGGACTAGAGTAGGATGTGACTTTAGATTGAGTGAAAGCTAGAACAACTCTTATTTTTAAAAAAATAAAATATTTGACATCATTGGCCCTGAATCAAGGCCAACAGTTTGCTGAAGCTGCTAGTTTCAAGCAGGAGCCTAAAGAAATGTCTTTCTATGGTCTGTTGGCCATTTCAGAACTTAGGAAATGTAATGGTCAATTCATTAGAAAGAAACATCTGAGTTAAAAAAAAACAAACGTTTTTACATCAAGAACCTCAAGAACTTAGACTTTTATTTTAAATGCCTTCTAGGTGGCATAGAGGCTTTTAAATTTCTTCCAAGACTAAAAGTTATGGATTGGATACATTTCATTAGCACTTACATTAAATTTTAAGCACTGAGTACTACATTGTTTTAAAATTGAAATCTAGCCCCAGAGCTACTCTAGTACATAGCATTGAATTAGTAATGGCACACTCTAGCCTAAGTCTGAGATAAAGTCATTGTGCTTCTTGTTACATGTAAAGCTGTTCACTTCTGACTCTCTGGGATGTGGTGATAGTTCTAGTCTACCCTTGGAGCTAAGGGGCTCAAGTAAAATATATATGATGTGACGTAGCCCACTTTTTAAAAAAATACCATATAGACTAAGTACTACTTAGTCATCTTTGCTAGTTCGTGGCCTCTTCTCTGTTACTGGTCCACAATGAAATTAGTTTGCCAGATTATAAATCACCTAGAATATCATGCTTCAAAAAATAAAACATGAAAGAGGCTAACATACTGAGAGAGAAACCAAGATAGCAGCATAGGTAAACACCTAATCTGCTGCCTCACACAACAATTTCAAAACTACAACTAAAAGACAAAACAGACATCATCCAGAACCACAGGAAGCTGGCCGAGTGGAAATTCTACAACTAGAAGGAAAGAGAAAAGCACACAGACTCTGAAGAGCTGCAGGAGGCAGAGGTACTGAGACATGGGCATGTAGAGAGGGCGGGCAACTGAGTGCTCGGCTGGCTTTCTCAAGCGGGAGGGAGACAACTGACTGCTCTGAACTACAGTTCCGAGTGAGATTCTGGGGACCCATATTCATTCAGGGAGAACTGGACTGTCTGGCTGCAGGCGGAGCTCGAGGGCAGTTTTCTCTCAGAGGTGCTTGCAGCAATTACTATGGGACACTAAGGTACAAGGGCCTGTTAGGGCAAGGCTGATGGGAAACCAATGCTCTCTGCTCTACCCGGAGACTCCGCCCCATTTAAGCTAAACACAGAGGCTTTTGCAAGTCTTCTCCCATAGGGTGCCTCCAGCACAGAAGTTCTCCCAGTATAGATATAGCTGATCCTCACAGCCAATTGACCTGAAGGTCAATTCCTCCCAGTGATACCAACAACAATCAAGGCTTAACTACAACAAGACTGTACACATAGTCCACAAAGGGGTGCAGCAAGAGTGTCCATCTCAGGTAACGGAAGGCTGAGCCACTGGATCCTATATGACACCTAGCACACATAGCCACTGTATCAACTCAGGGAAGCAGCCAAAATGCAGAGACAAAGGAATAGGTCACAAATGAAAGAAATGGAGGAAAACAAATGACTGGATATAGAGTTCAAAACTATAGTTATAAGGTTTTTCAAGAATTTTCTAGAAAAGGCCGATAAATTTAGTGAAACCCTTGAGGATATGAAAAAGGACCAAACTGAAATTAAGCATACACTGACTGAAACAAAAAATTATGTACAGAGATCCAATAGCAGACTAGAGGATTGCAAGAATCAAGTCAAAGGTTTGAAATACAAAGAAGCAAAAAACACCCAACCGGAAAAGCAAAATGAAAAAAGAATCCAAAAATATGAAGATAGTGTAAGGAGCCTCTGGGACAACTTCAGTTGTACCAACATCAGAATTATGGGGGTGCCAGAAAGAGCAAGACACTGAAAACCTATTTGAAGAAATAATTACAGAAAACTTCCCCCACCTGGTGAAATAGACTTACAAAAGTCCAGGAAGCCTGCAGAACCCCAAACAAAAAGAATCCAAGAGGACCACACCAAGACATAATTAAAATGCCAAGAGCAAAAAACAATATTAAAAGCGGCAAAAGAAAAACTGTTACTTACAAGGGAGCACCCATACAATTGTCAGCAGATTTCTCAACAGAAACTAAGCAGACCAGATGGGAATGGCAAGCAGTATTCAAAGTGATGAATAGCAAGAGCCTCCAGCAAAGCTATCATTCAAATTGAAGGACAGATAAAGATCTTCACAGATAAGAAAAAGCTAACAGAGTTCAACTCCAAGCCAGTATTATATGAAATGCTGAAAGGTATTCTTTAAGAAGAGAAAAGGGTAAAGATAAAAATTAGGAACAACAAATACATATCTATCAACAAGTGAATGAAAAATCTGGTGAATATAATAATAGAATCAGGGGCATAAAAAGGGAGTGGATAGACAATTCTCGGGGGGTAAAGGAATAGAAGGGTGCAGGAAGAGACTGGACAAAAATCATACACCTATGGATGAGGACAATGGAGGCCACTTCGGTAAGGAAAGAATGGGGTGGGAGCCATGGGGGAAAAAAGAGGAACAATTGTAATCTGAATAATAAAGGTTTATTTAAAAAAACATAATATGCTGTTGATAAATCAACTATGCCACTCATGTATTGAGATCATCTCAGCATAAGTTTCTTCCTTATCTTAACGGGCCAGATAACCAACCAGCAATAGTCCATGGACCATGCTCTATAGATCACATCTTTATAAACCAGTATAGTATCTCATTCAGTCAAATGTTTGCTTGCAGGTACAGAGGACTTAAACTTCACACTAGATTTAAGTGATTTTTTCAGCAGGATCAAATATAATTTTCTATTAATCAAAATAATTTAGAGCTTTTAGGAAATACAGAAATAGAAATTTCATTTTGCAGCAGATTTTTATCAGCTTACGTGTGGGGTCATTTTCGTTCAGGATGAAGATGCTTCAGGGGGTGATCAGGATCAAGAAGAAAAAAGATGGAACAAAAGAACTCAGCAGATGCTTCATGGTCTTCAGGTATGCCGGGGGCAGTCTTAAAATCCTCAGGAAAGACTTGTGCCATTACTCCCTCAAAAAACAAAGTTACATGCTATAACCAGAATACCAATTACATATTTTAAACTGTCACTTTTCTATTATCTTACAAAGCAGAAGTGTGATGGTGATGGTACGCCTTTGTGTGTCATCTTATTTTTGGTTGAGCAAATTTAATCTCTGAATAATTCAATTTGTCAAATTGTTGTAATGTCACTTCCCCTGGACCTTAAAATACCAGATTAGATATCTTAAGGATCTATGACATACCAGAGAAGTTGCTCATGGTTTCTCAAAATAAATTCAGAGGATAGTTGAAATAGAAGTACTAGATTTTATTATTGTATCACATTAGATGTCCAAAGAAAATGAGTCATTTTGATATTTCTTGGGTTTATGATTTTAGATATACCATGATTAACTTTCTTGATTGTGAGAATCACTCTTACTATTCAGTCTTTTCCCAGCCTCCAAAAGAATATACCGTATTATAGTATACTTTTTTTTAGTATTCCCAAATAGCATGTTATACAAATTACTTTCATTTTAATTCCTTTTTTTTTCCCCTCCCAGCGGGCTCTTGCTAAAACTGGAGCTGAATCTATCAGTTTGCTTGAGTTATGTCGAAACACAAACAGAAAGCAAGCTGCAGCAAAATTCTACAGTTTCTTGGTTCTTAAAAAGCAGCAAGCTATTGAGCTGACACAGGAAGAACCATACAGTGACATCATCGCAACACCTGGACCAAGGTTCCACATTATTTGAGCAGCTTAGAAGCATTGTAGCTAGTGTTCATTTCACTAGTGTGTAAAAATTGCCCCCATGTGTAGGGCACACAAAACCCTTTTAAGAAATTCAGATTTTTGTCTGTACAAAGTCTCTGCATTTTTCTTCGTTTTTCCCCCCCAGTATTTTAAATGTATCAGTTTCATCTTTAAGGGAAACTGCTTGTGTGGATTGTGTTCTGATGGAGAAAACAAGCACCCAAGATTAAATAGTTCAGAATATATGTGTGCAATATTGGTGCATGCAATATTATTGAATAGCGGTCAAAAGTCAGGATTTTTATCTTTGTTCTCCATTACTGCATTGGGAAGGACAACTTGTCAGGAAAAATGTCTGAACTCTAGGGTGTGAATCTTAGAAATTGTCTTTTCCCATCAGTAACACTGGCAATCTTCTTGGTAACCACTGTTCTTTGGGATGGTGCCCAAAACAGAGTGTCCTCAAGATAGGTAAAGTGTAATTTCATTATGACCAAGGGGGTGTGTGAAATTGTGTTGTAACTCATCCCCTTCAGTTACAAAAGGATAGGGCTATTTTAAAAGCATTCCATGAATCATTTTAATGAACCTTACTATCCTGAAATCTGTTGTTTTAGTGAGGCTCTAAAATGAGCAGAATAGACTTTTAGAGTAGAATGAATTTAAACATTTATAATTTTCCAGGAGCTAAAAATCAAAGTTTTAAAAATACGTTTAGGTGTATTGAAGTATTCAGATCATGAAAATAGAAATTGCTATGCCAACTGAAAGGACAAGACTGATGGGAAATCATATACCTGGTTGACTTAACCTTTCAGCAGACAATGCTGTAAAAACTAATTGCTTCTCTGATATTTATTATAAGTTTTATTACTGACCTCTTTTCCAACACTGTGCACTCTGTGTTTGGAACTTTAATAGCTTTGCAACAGAAATCCTGTATCCAGTTTCCTATAATTTAAGTGAAGAAAAACATCCAATAAAGGTTTTATAATTAACAGACCAGATAGCACCAGAAACCAGAAATTATGTGACTTATTATCAAAATGTCTTAACTTTTAGGGGAAAATTACACTGAGAGTTCTAGCTTAAGTGGTGGCACTTTTGAGGGGGAAAAAAAAAATCACTTTTGAAACTCAGACTTCAGTGTATACCCAGTAATTTAAAAATTAAGTGAAATGTTTTAAATTTGTGAACATGTAATCACTGTTTTGATGATTCATTTTCTTGAGAATGATAATTGTATAAAATTGCTATTGCAGCTTTATTTTCAATATAATGTGCCTGTAAACCATTGATTTTTCTCCCTGTGTAAAAAGACATTGTAGATAATTGAATGTTTGATTATAGAAAGGTCATTAGTTTCTTGTTACACATTTTGTTAGTCTGGTTTTTGTTGCTTTATTGGGTTTAATATTGTTCTTGAAAATAGTTGATGCTATGTTATGTATAACTTTTCTAATAAAAGTTGTGTTATAAGCTGTAAAGTTTTGAGGTATTGGTTATACATTTGGTGGTGTTCCCATGGAAAACATTGCTGAAAGAAATTAATTATTCTAGACATGGCCAACGTAATCATTCATGCAAGTAGTAAATGGATTTTTCAACATGTCTTAGACAAAATATTAAAGAGAAGTTGAACAGAAGACCTGAAACCATGTGACCTGACACCAACAAATGGCTGCTGCTGAAGAATCTTTGGGCATTCCTGTTAACCTCTAAGTATGTAGAAATTATGACATGCCTATAGATGTCTATACTTAGGGTCCTAAACAAATTTAGCTAAGAAGCATGTTTTGGGATTTCCTGAGTTCATCTTAAAGCCTACTTACTGAAAGCCAGGGCACTCAGTAACCTGGAATAAACCCAGATTTACATTCAAGCTTAGGACTTGCCTCACTCCCTACTGTGAGCTCTGAAACAACTAAGACTTGGATGCTGTTTGTTATAGGAAAAACTGTTTATTAAGTACTAATTATCTTCAAATTCGAAGATTTTAGGTTAGGGCTCACCACCTATGACAAAAGAATAGTAGTAAAGAATTAAAATCTAATCTAGAAAGGTTAGAATCCTAGAACACAGTATGCCAAAGTTCATGAGAGTTGTCCAGAAAGGATTCTCAGATAAAAGGCTTTTGCTAAGATTTGAAGGATGGCTCAGCATAGTAAAATGAAATGGGTTCATTTTAGATACAGCAGAACATTAAGTGTGTGGTTTAGGACTTAAAAACCTAGACAGATACTTGGAGAGCAGAATCCTGTCTTGACGTCCTTAAACAGCTACCAAAGGGTGCAGTAGAAGGAGCAATGGGCCAGAGGTCTGGAAATGGCTTCTCATTTTAATTTGCTTTGGAAGCCTCAAACTTAAATTTTGTTCTCTATCTGGGCCTACTTCTAAGATAAAATGAAAATCAGGTCACTCCTCTTTCTAAGAGTTGTGAAATCCTGTGAGCTAATGAGAAGAATTTTAAAAGCAGCTAACCTTTGTATGACAGTGATTTTTTTTCAGGTCAAGTTCTTAACCTTTCTAATCCCAGGGTACGTCTCCACATGGAGGGGTGACATGGCACCTCAGTCCATCTAAAATAATTCGGGTTATTCCTTCACACCCCCTAATGAATGCCTCATTTGGTGAGTGGCTCCTTCACTTGCCACATCTCCAGTGTCTTACAACTCCAATTTAGAATGAACATTTCAAATGTTCATTCGCCATAGGTGACTAGTGTTGCACTAAAGGTCACACAATCTTAAGAGAATACTCCTGAACCTGTGCAAGGTGCTTAGAGTCTAGGATGCACAAAAACAAGCCAGGTTCTCTGCCTTCATTAGTCTCCAAGCTCTAGAATGTAAACTCTCTAAACAAGAAGCATAAGTCAAAATTGAATGATAGCTTGCAGTACTAATAGGGTGGTCAGAGAAAGCCTCATTTAAAAGGCGGTGTTCTGTGAAGACTTGAATGTTAAACAAGGATGTACAAAGGGAGAGTGTTTCAGAAGAGAGAAATGGGTATGGCAAAAACGGGCGCATATGTGTAGGCCTGACATGTTCAAGATAAGGCAAGACCACTGAATAGAATAAAATGGGAGATGACAGGCTAGATCATGTACAGCAGAGATTCTCAACCTTGGCTGCCCTTGAAAATCACCCAGGAAGATTTAAAAAATAGGTGCGGGTGTATCTCAGAACAAAATAGGTAAGTGGATGCATGGTTTAGGAAGTAATGGATCTCCCACCATTTTGGTATCTTATTTACTGTTGTGTTTTGAAGTGATTTTTAACAGTCTACCACCAGTATCTGAGAAAGACAGGTCAAGTAAGAAGTAAATATATTTCCAGTTAAATGGACCAGGGTTGGTCTTGCGACTCCATTTACTCAACCATAAATTGGAGCTGTTGGTACAGAACTTGCTGTCTTGTAAAGATGACATGAAATAGTGCCTAAAACCATGGCACTTGATAAGTGGTGGCTAGAGTAAAATGTTTAAAACAAGGGATTCCTATTAGAAAATGGAGTTTTCAGAATATGAATTTGACAGAGGGGTGCAAAATAGCATACAGAGACTAAAAGTAGTTGTGAACACGAATCTGAACATCCCCTCCCTGTCTACCTTATCTTCCTTCTACCTGGACTGCAAAGATGATGACAGAAGGCTCCTGGACTCCCACTTCCCATGGACACCCCAAATGGAGCTATACATGGAGCAATTTCCTTTTAAAGAAATCCAGAGACTAGCTGCGTGACTCCTACACATTGGGAGAATGAAAAAATATATCAAAACACAAAAGGCTGTCACTCCCCCCATAAAGCCCACATCCAGCCCCACTGGGAGGGAACTCCAGCTCTCTCCCTCTAGCTTAAACCACGTTTCCAGTATCCCCCTGAAGAGCTTGGCTACAAATCTGGGAGCAAGCTCTTGTGGCTGTTGCTTAAGGGAAGGGCTCCCAGGTCACATGACTGACGACAGGCAAGAGGGCTTGCATTCAGAAATCCCACAGAACTAGCAAATAACAGGTTCTTAACAGGCTCAGGAGTGCGCGTGTGAGCGCACACACCTCACTGCTATAGACCCAGGCCCATATCAGAGGAAGCAGGCAAAATCCCTACCTCCCTCCTTTGTCTTGGAAGGCCTAAATTTATACTTTTCCAGCTGCTCCCTGAGGTTTCAGCTATCAGCAAATCTGAGTCAGGCCCTGACTGTGATCCTCCCTTGGAGATACTCACTGACAGAACTGGGCACACCAACTACTGGAGGCACTGAAAACAAGGCAGCTTGGACAGTCACAAAGGTTTGAGAGACCAGGAGGTTGGGCCAAGCTTATTGATGTGAATGATTCAGCTATTTGAGACATCTCTGTCAAGACTGGGAGACATAGCTGTTTCATCTAATGCAAAGAAACCAACACAGAAAGTCAAACAGGAATAAGTTATACACTAAAGAACAACATTCAGAAACAGATCTTAATGAAAGAAGACATAGTGATTAACTAATAGAGTTCAAAATAATACAAAATGCTCACCGAGACCAGGAAAACAATGCATGAACGAAGTGAGAATTTTCAATAAAGAATTAGGGAAAAAAGGTTAGCAAACCAATTACAGAACAGGAGAACATAATACTGTACTGAAAAAAATCAAAGGAGCTCACAACAAACTAGGTCTAGGGAAAGAGTCAACAAACTCAAGGAAAAGGCAGTAGAATTCATCGAATGGGAAAGGAGTAAAAAAACAGTAAAAATGATTTAAAGGCCTATGGGATACCATAAAGAAAACCAATATGCCCATTATAGGGCTTCCAGGAAAAGGAAGAGAGAAGTCAGAAAGTTTATTTTTAAAAAATGACTGAAAACTTGTTTCACCTGGTCCCTCAGGACTGTATGTTTGCATATTTTCAACAGTGCTTCTTAAGGGTGGCTTCCAATCAGTCTGAATCTAGGTGCTGAGTGAGATCCGGCCCTTTGGGACACAGATCTTGGCACATCCCCAACTCTGGGGGCCATTAAACATGGGCTGCTTGGACTATCCAGAGGTTTGAGAGAACAAAAAACAAGGGCAGGGTTCTATAGTAAGTTTCATCTCCTACACAAGAAAACCAATTCAAGACTGAGAGCTGGCTCTTATTTAATGCATAAAAAGCACTCTAGGGAATAAAGGAAAATGAAGAAACAAAAAAAACCTCAAGAAAAAATTACTAATGAAATGAATATAAGTGATTTACCTGAAAAAGTTCAAAATAATAGGAGAAAATGTTTGTCAATCTTACATCTGATACAGGCTCAATATAAAGAACTCATACACCGGAAGAGCAAACAAGCAATGTGATTTCCAAAACAGGCAGAGTAAATAGACATTTTCCCAAAGAAAATAGACAAATGGCCAAAAGGTACATGAAAAGATACTCAACATCTCTCATTATCAAGGAAATGCAAATCAAAATCATGAGATATGAGCTCCCACCTGTCAGAATGGTTATCAAAAAGGCAAGAGATAAGTGTTGGTGAGGTATGTGGAAAAGGGAACTTTTGTTCACCATAGGTGGGAAAGGGAATTGGTCAGACACTATGGTAAACAGTATAGAGTTTCCTCAAAAAGTAAAAATAGAGCCCAGCCAGTATGCTCAGTGGTTGAGCATTGACGTATGAGCACCATTTGATTCCTGGTCAGCCCCCCAAGCTGTGGGCTCAATCCCCAGTAGGGGGCAAGCAGGAGGCAAACGATTATTGATTCTCTCTTATTGACTAAAGGCCCAGTGCATGAATTTGTGCAGGGGTGGGGGGGTCTGGCTGGCCCACCCTCATCAAGCCAATCAGGGTGGGCTGGCTAGGAAGAGGGGCCACAGATGGTTGGCTGGCTGGCCCCACCCCCAATCGGGTGGCGGGGCTGATTGGGGGTGGGACTGGCCAGGGAGAAGGGGCTGCAGGTAGGCTGTTGGCTGGCCAGCTCCACCTCCTGGTCAAACTCCCGGTCGAGGTGACAGTTTGCATATTAGCCTTTTATTATATTGGATGTTTTTATATCCCTTCCTCTCTGAAATCGATATATATATATATATGTGTATATATATCTTTTTTAATATATATATATATATATGAAATAAAAATAGAAATATATATATATATGAAATAAAAATGGAAATACTATACGATTCAATAATCTCACTTCTAGGTATATATTCAAGGGAAATGAAAACAGGATCGTGAAGATAAATGCTGCAATCAAATGGGAGTGCAGCTATTTCACAAGAGCCAAAATATGAAAATAACATAAGTCTCCATCAACAGACGAATGGATAGAGAAAATGAAATGGGGTTTCTGGTAAGGTGGCAGTGTAGGTAAATTCTGCCTCCTCCCACAACCATATAAAAAATACAACCAACCACAGAACAACTGCCATTGAGAACTGCCTGAAGTCTAGCCGAATATCAGTCCTCGAACTGTTCGAGACCAATAAGAGGGCTGGAAACTCACAACTGTCTGGTTCCACACTCATATGTGGTGGTTAAAAGGCAGGAGAGATACCTCAGCTGCGAAGATCCCCCTTGAGGAGCAAGGGCTCTTAGCCCCACACCCCGCTTCCTCCCTAGCCAGGAAGAGAAATCCCTGGAACTTCTGGCTGTGCAAACCGGCAGGGATGGTGGCCGAGTGGGATGGAGGGCAGCTGGAGTCCCAGGCGTTCCTCTGAGAGGACCTGCACACTGACTAGACTCACTCGCTCTGAGCACCTGCACTGGGGCAGTGGGTCAAAAAGCGCCAGGACATGGGGCTGAAACTGTATTGCCTGGCTTCAGAGAAAGGGATGGAGGGGTACCTTTCTCCCGGACAGTGATGCTGGCAGAAACTATTATTCCTTTGCTGAGCCCTCCCTCTACCCAGCCTGCAGAGCCGGGCTGAGCACCAGATCTGTCTTCATTACCTGGCCAACACTGATCACCCCCTCATCTGAAACCCCACCGCACCCAACTTGTGAGCCCATCCAAATCCAGTGGCTTCTCAATACAAATGACCTTGGCTCATGCTATAGACTTTCCTAAAAATCTTAAAAGTTCACAAACCAAACCAACCTAGAAGTAGACATAAAGTCCAGGAAGGGCAGAGTTCCAAATGAGAGAGACACATCAGAATGTACCAGGACACAGCAGAATTACAGTGCCACAGAAAACCTTAAAAACAAGACAAAGCAGTGTAGTTACTAACAAGGAAGCATCTATAATATTGTAAGCTAGTTTCTCAACAGAAACATTTCAAGCATGCAACCTAATGGAAACCTGTGTTTAGATGCAGGACTAGGAAAAGTTAAACCTCAAGACAAAGTTTCATTCCCTCAAATGTTCTAAACTCAACGCAGTGATTCTCAGATGTCATGAATATGAGAGTCCTCTGGGAGACTGAAAATAGAGGTTTGAAATCTGGCCCAGCAACCTGAATTTTATTGATTTTTAAAAAATTTTTTAAATTTTTTTTTCTTAATTTCAGAGAGAAGAGAGAGGAATAGAGATATAAACATCAATGATGAGAGAGAATCACTTGATTGGCTGCCTCCTGCATGGCCCCACTGGGAATCAAGCCCGCAACCCAGCCCTGTGCCCTTGACCAGAATCAAACATGGGACCCCTCAGTCCTAAGGCCAACGCTCTATCCATTGAGCCAAACTGGCTAGGGCTCAATTTGCATTTTTCACAAGCATTCTTTGTGGCTCTGAAGCAGGCATGTTCCCGAGGATGTCATGTTGAGCTATACGTGGAGCAGAATCCTGTCTTGATTCTCAGAGCTGCCATGTTGAACCCTGGGCCAGCACCTGGGGACCTGGCTGGTGTGTGGAAGAGCCCTCCATGATAAGCAATGATTTATGCTCTCCTACAAATTAGTTCTTTGTTGGCCCATAGCTGTTCAGTGGAGAATTCTCATAGGATTCAAGAGTAGAATGAAGCTCTCAAAGTTGAGCAAACGGGTCCAGTGTTGTTTCCAGAGGGCATCTGGCCAAAGGGTTCTCATTTCCCATTCTAATTATCCAGCTGCTGACAGCCTCCTATGTGCTAGGAAAATGGGTAAGAGAGCCAACGGATAGATAATAATCCCCGTGAACAGCAGTAATCAAAACAGCCACGGATCCTCTTTAAGGAATAAGTCTGGCCTAGTGGTAGAAGGCATAGGATTGGAGTAAGAGAACGATGGGTTTGGAATCAGCCCTGCCTCTAACCAGAAGCCACAGTGAAAGTCATAACTTCTTTTAAGTCTTATTTCTCTCCTACAGAAACTCATAAGGCTCCTATAAGGATTCAATAACACATTGCAAGAAAAGCACTGAGCATAGTGTCTGGCCCATCCATGGTCACTACTCTATACCTATAATTTGTTGCTCAGACCACAACTATCTGAGTTGCAAGGCATGATTCCAGCTGCCAGGTGTACTGATGTGAACAAAACAGACACGGTGCCTGCCCCTCAATAACCATGCCCCAGAGAAATCATTCTGCCTATCTTTTCTGTTTCCACAATGTTTTATTTTACCTTTTATGGAACTTATTATGAGATACTGTAATTTGCTTGCTTACTTGTGCTTCTTTGGACTTCTTGACTAGGAACTTTTGGAGGACTTGTCTGTAATCTCAAACTCCAAAACCCAATGAGTGACTGTAATGAATTTTTACTGTATTCAGCATCACAAATGGCTAAATGATGGAAATAAAATAACACATCCAGCCAGTGTCTGTGAACCCTGATCTTAAGAGTAAAATATGAATTCTTATGGGGGGTGGTTTTGTGGGTGTATTAACATTCACCTGAGGATTTTTTTTTCCTATTGCTTTTTCAGAGAGAATGGAAGGGAGGGAGAGAGGGAAAGGGGAAAGGGGGAGAGAGGGAGAGAGACACATTGACTGGTTGACTCCCACAGCACCCTGAATCAGGGTGTGGAGCAAACCGCAACCCTGGTAGTTGCTTTTGACTGGGAATCAAACCACTTTCCAAAGTGGTTGATGCTCTAATCACTAAGCAGCACTGACCAGGGCTCTTACGGTTTTTAAAGGCTCATTATCTTGTCTTAAAAAACAAAGAAGGGAGAATAATTTATCTCCCTTCCATTTCCCAGGGCACAAAGGTTTACTTCATGGGACATTAACCGCCCACCTACCCCTTTTGGGACCAGCGCACAGGTCCCTGCCTTACCTGCATGGAGAAGCCCCAAGGCAGAGGCAGGAGAGGCTGGAGGCTGCAGGATCTGTTCTTGTAAAGCTGGTTTAGAGACCACTTAGCAAAAGGTGATTGAATCAGAACAAATAGCCGAAGGGCCCAGATACAGGTAGTCATATACTGGCCAGTTTGGAAGAGAACCTCTTAAAGCTTAAATACAAGAGAATATTTGATTTGGGATTCCAAATCCCCACAATAAATTCTTGGTATGGAACTACTTTCCAAGAAATAAGAATGTAACCTTTTCGTGCTGTTTGAAAGATAATAGCAGCTAATAAATCCTGCGTTTCTTTTCCAAGCCCAAAGGTGTTCAGCTGGATGCTGCTGAAATAAGAGGCTGTGTATTTGCTTGGTTATAGCAGTTGCAAATGAAATGTTATCCCCCACTTCACCAAGCCCCTGATCAGGGTGAGCTCTAGGTGAGGTCATGTATGTGCACATACTTTGCATTCTGGAAAGTTCCACCAATGTGGCTAAAATAATACAGCTTCTTTTAAATATATATATATATATATTATTGAATTTTTACAGAGAGGAAGAGAGAGGAATAGAGACATTGATGAGAGAGAAACATCAATCAGCTGCCTCCTGCACACTTCCTACTGGGGATGTGCCCACAACCAAGGCACATGCCCCCGACCGGAATCAAACCTAGGGCCCTTAAGTCTGTGGGCTGATGCGCTATCCACTGAGCCAAACCGGCTAGGGCAGAGATACCATCTTACACAAAGCTAATGTTAGTCCTTCATCTGAAGGTCAATTTCAGCAAGAAGAGACCTCCTCATAGTTAAGGTTGATTTCTCGGGATAACTATACAAGTTTTAAGAACTTAAAATTTAAGGGAATGTCATTACTTCAAGCTTTTCTTGATGAAACTCTGGGGCAGAAACAATTTTCCCCAAACTTTTAAAAAATCTGTCACAGTCAATGGCTTCCATAAACATAACCTAAAGAATAGAACTGAGAGAGAGGGAGTTTTCAACTCGACAAACATGTATTCGATACCAGACACTATGCCAGGTGCCAATAGCATATTAAAACACAATCCCTGCAATTGTACCTTCAAAGATTTCAAAGAAGCAGTGAGTGGCATTTGAACTGACCTTGAAGAAGGAGCAGAATATCATTCCACTGGTGGAGTAGAGAAGAATAGCTGGGAAGAAAGAGGAACACAGGCAAAGAAGTGGAGGTCAAAGGGAGCAGGGTGGATATGGAAGCCTGAATATAAGGAAGTGAAGCCGAGATAGCAGGCAGAGGACAGGAGGACCCCTCGGGCGAAGCAATCTTGCTGGACTTCCTACAGGATCTAGGCTCAAGGACCACCTAGCATTTCTCCTCTACATTCCTATTGGCCAACAAATATGGCCTCTCCACAGCCTTTTCTGCTTTCTGTTTCAATGAGATGATGTGGATCTTTATACCTCAGCAAACCAGACAGAAGTGAGAAAGCTGGAAAACATTTTCTGACCGGAGAAATCCTGCTTTTTGACTAGGATCGTGTTTATAAGTCCTTCTGGTTCCAGCTGTTTACGTATGAGCCTCGCTGCCAGGAAATGTGAGCTGCCCCTTCATGCCTACAGATGTAGGAAGAACACTGGGCCCTGGGAAATCATTTAGGAGAAGAAAGAGCTGGAGGCTTCTAAGGTCTTCGGACTTCCTCCTGGGGTGCTGACAGAGGCATTTGTGGCCAAAGGTAGCAGATGAACAACTGCAGCCTTAAAGATTACTTTCCTCGAATCTTTTGTCAATGGCCTGATCTTGATCCTGAGCCCAAATGCAGGGCAGAATGTCTTTGTAACGGCTCAAAGATGGCAAAAGGTAAAGTGCTTAGGCACAGTCACTTTTGCTCTTAGGAGAACCAAATAATAATAATAATAATAATAATAATAATAATAATAATAATGCAATGTATTGCCCACTTAATAACAACAAGAATTCATTTACCCTGACTAGAATTTGTAGAATACTTCCTTTGGTCCAAGCTCCACATTAAGCACATCATATGCGTTACTTCATCTCATCCTCCCAACATCTCTAGAAGATCAATTCTGTTATTATTAACCAACAGAAGAGGCACAGAATGTAATGGTCAATAAATCCTCCATTTCTTCTTCTATATTTCATGGCTCTGTAGTGTTAGGGGAGGCCATGTGACTAACTCTGGCCAAGGGGTTCTGAGCAGGAATGAGTGATGTTCTTCAGAACTCTGACAGTGAACAATCCAGATGAACTTCTGGCCCCATCCAGCTCTTCTTTGGAGCTCAAGTAATTAAGGAGGGGGATGGGGGGTGTGCAGAAGCTTCTGGCTGGGGAACCTCCATCAGGCTGATTCCTGAGGAGCAGCCTTCTCATAAACCTGGGGTAGATATGAGCAGGAGCAGGGGACAGACCTTTGTTGTGCTAAGCCACAGAGTCCAATGTTAATGTACTGCTGCTGCAGAATCTAACCTATCCTGTAATCCACCGAGGGCCTAAGACATTTAGTAACTTGCCCTGAGTAATAGATCTAGTTAAGTGATAGAGCTGGAACCAGAATCAAAATAGCCTGGCTCTCAGGCAAGTCTTTCGACTTCACAAATCCAAATCTGAGTGTAGTAAGGGCCATGGTTTCTCTTGCATCATTCACCATTTGTGTGGGAATGACTCCAAAAACCACCCAGGACAAACTCAGTCCGTATGGTTAGTTCTGAGAGGCAGATGTGAAGACGGAATCCCTGAGCAGGCCCTGCATGTTGACAAAGTTTCAGTGTCACCATCACCAGAGTACAAGCAGAGGGACTGCTGAATAGCCTCGCAAGATGACACAAATCTACCCTAGCCCAACATCTGGCCCTCGGGTTTCCCAACTTGGTCAGCAACCTCTAAGCAGACCCAACTATCTCATGGCCCAAATAATTGTGTTGGCTCCATTAGTGCATGCTCAGAGTTGACACAATCACTCATTTGACTTAAAATATATTCTTTACCTGGCTTCAGGGATATCTTATTCTTGTTCTCAGGCTGTTTCTTTTTTCTACCTCACTAGATGCTCATTCTCGTACTCCCTTGCTGACTCCTATTTATCTCCCTATTCTTAATGCCCCAAGGGTCAGCCCTTTAACTTCTCTTTTCTACTGGCACATCACCCTGGTAATTTCTTCCAGGCTTGTGGCTTTAAATGACACCCACAAGCTGATGACTCTCAACTTTATATCTCCAGCTGTGGCTTTGATCTTGAACTCTTGGCTGCCGGTTAGATGTCTCCATGGAGATATCCATAAGACATCTTGAACATATACAGAGTGAGCTCCTCGTCTTCACCCACACACGAGCTCCTCTGGCAACTTTGTCATCATAGTTAATGGAATTCCATCCTACAAGTTGCTTAAGACTACAACCTTGGAATCATCCTTTCCTTCCCAATTTCTTTCACAGCCTCCACTTTCTATGACCCAACAAAGGCACTCTTCTGTTGTTACAATACAGCCAGAATTCACCCACTTTCTACCACCTGCATTGCTACTATCCATTCATTGTCACCATCATCTCCTTTCCCGGATCCCTGCAACAGCCCCAGCTAGTTTCCCTTTCACATTGGCCAACTCCCTCGAACTCCTCCCAACACAGAAGACTGAAGTATAGTATGATCATGTTAAAACCTTTGTCAGATCACTCGTCTCTTCAAAATCTTCCAATGGCTTCTCATCTCACTCAGAGTAAATGCCAGTTATTATAATGGCTTTTAAAGTCCCATGTAACTTCATCCCCCGTCCCTTACCTTTCTGATCCCATTTACCACGTTCTTTTCCCTTGCTCCCTCCACTCCAGTCACTCTGGCCTTCTCATTATGCCTGAAACTAGCCAGGCCCATCCCACCTCGGGAATATTATATTGGCTACTTCCTTTGCCTGGAATAGTCTTCCCTTAGATGCCCACATGGCTCCCTCTCTCACTTGCAAGTTTCTGTTTAAATGCAGCCTTCTCGCAGAGAACTTGCCTGATGACAGTACCAGAAATTGAGACAACCTTGGCACTTCCTATCTCCCTCCTCTGCTTTACTTTTCTCCACAGCACTTATCCACAATTACAGTTGTGTGAGTGTGAGTGTGTCAGTGTGTGTCTGTATGTGAGTGTGTGAGAGTGTGTGTATTATGAATGGACGTTAACTGAAGATGGGGATTTTTATTTCATTAATTCAACTATGTGTCTCCAAGACCAAAACAAATAATCCTGAAAGATAGTAGATATTTGGTATTTCTATTGCTACAGTGGAGAGGCAACTAATAAGACACCCAATGAAGAGTCTAGAATGACCACTTTTGCAGTGCTATAAGGGCCTCCCAAGTCATTTGACAGATCCAAGAACATCACACACAGTATTTGTGTGTTTTCACTGTGTAACTAACAACCACTAAAAATCTAGAGGCTTAAGACAGCCATCTAGTCACAATTCTGTGGGTCAGAACTGTGGCCTTGATTTAGTTGGGATGAACCACTTCGGCCCCCTGTGGTGTCACCTTTGCTTAGTCATGATTCTGTGTCTAGCTGGTGATGTGGGACCTCATTTATATGTCTGGCTGTTGGTAAAGACAATGGATATAACTAGGCCATGTGCTACTCACACTGCAGTGGCTAACCCAAGCTTAACAAGGTTCTCCAGAGCAGCACAGTGAGAGCAGGCAGGCCCCAGGGATCACAAAGTTCAAGCCTCGATCTTGAATCATGTTTATTAATGTCTCATTGGCCAAACACAGTCAAACTGCCAAGTCTGGAGTCAGTATGGGAGTAGGTGGGTGGCAGTGAAGGAGTGGGTGGCTATTGGTGGAGGAGTAGGTGGGTGGTGGTGGGGGAGTTCAGATGGGTGTCAGTGTGGATTCAGAGAGGGATATAATGTGGGCATTTTAAAAAGAACATAACACGGTGCTGTTAAAAATAGACTATTTGGAAGATCCCATATTATAATTCTCCTCAAAGTAATTTAACTATAAGGGTAACACCAGAGAGAAGAACTTCATCCTTGAGTAATTTTTCAGGAAAACAAATTATTTAAAATATTTTTATTGTGCAGTGCTTATATATTGTTTTTGTCTCCCTAGCATCCTCTGCTTTAATGAACTCACCTCTCATTGATGGTTCTAGTGGGGTTATCAGTTATAGTGCCGTATTCTAGTCCCTTTCACCCCACCCTCAGGACCCATATCTGGCTAAGACTCAGAGGCTGGTCCAGAAGAGAACATATGACCAATCAGAATCAACCAGTTATCTTCCCTGGCTGTAAAATGGATCTGGTTTGGAGGTTGGGATGGGTGGTGATGGGAAGAAGCCCTTTGCCTGCTAAAGGATATAAACCTGGAGCTGAATGTCAGTAGTCGTATCTCCCAGCACACAGGGAAAGCCTGTCTGCAAAATAAAATGAATTAATAAAAAAACTAGAGAAAAGCAAGGTCATGGCCCACTGGTATGATATTCTGGTTCTAGTTTGTGAGGTTCTGCTTCCTGCAGTAATTCATTCCATTCTGCTTTACCCCAATATCTTTTTCTGATAAGGGACCCAATACATTCCCTTTTACTTAAGCTAACTTGAGTTCAGTTTCCATCATTTGCAGCCAAAAAACTCTTGACTGGTTTGAAACGCTGTAACAGCTGTTAAATAAAGTCATCTCTTCATTCTAGTCCAATAACCATCTTCAGCTGTCATCCCTTGAAATGCTTCAAAAGTTCACTAGAACGTGCTGTCATGAAAGGAGTGGGGAGGAGGAAGGGCAAAGAGCCTGAGGAGAATGAATGGACCACTGGGATCAGAAGAGAGACAGGATGAAAAATTACCACTCAGAATGGCCTGACAGAAGAAAAAGGAGACAAATAAATGGGAGGCTTCTGGCAGCCACGAAAGTAAATGAAAGGATAAAAAAAGATGACATGGAATACTAAGAACAGTATCACCTGAAACACTCAGAGGAGTAAGAACTCAGAACAATGGCTTTGGAGTTGTCAGTCGTTGTCTTTTGGAAAAATATACTTAGGATCATCATGAGAAAGAAAAAAGGAAGAGCGATGAGCAAGCTACCGTCTGGCATATTAAAATGAAAAATGGGTTGTGTAGAGAATTACTTCTTGATAGATGCATAGCCCTCTTACTTCTGAATGTTGATATTCTATCCAAAATCCATTAAGATGACACAGGCTCATCCTCACAAAGGAGCTATATTACATGCAACTTTCCCAAAGGATCAGATAATGTAAAGTATAACTTAGGACAATGATGTCCCAACTTTCTGTTCCCGTTGGCATGTAATTAAATCCCATTTCAAGTTGCCTCTCTTGTTTTCTAGCACCACCCTACATGTTTTTTCTCTCCCAACTTTTTCATTTGTTTGGCAGAGATTTCCATAATCTCAATACCCTTTTATACTCATCAACTAACCAGGTCCAGGCCAAATTTTTACTTTTGAACACATCCTTATTCCTACCCAGAGCCATTTCCATGATGACACACATTTAAGGTAACTACTCTGCCATACTTAGTTTCAGTATGTTTACTATTATCTATAGAATGTGTTTGTAATGTTTTAATTGTAGAAGAAAGGCTCTTAAGAGGCTCAGAGAAGCAGTTATCAATAATCCCAGACCAGTTTCAAGTATAAAATCCCTGCTTATACTATTAGATTCATTTGAACATAAAATATGTGCCATATAGCTTTGGAAAATAACTCCAAAATGAAATGAGTCATCATTATTCATTAGAAGGTATTTCCTACCTTTATTTGTTCGCTCAGTATAGTTTGTTACCAAATTACATGGAAGTATCTCATGACTAATGACCTTCCAGGTTTATAGCACAATGGTCCCACCTCATCTACCACAGGAGGTAGTCACGGGTATCATGGAGATGTGTCCATCACACCTGCCCCAGCCCAGCCTCATTGTGGCTCTTAATGGCAGGTGATCCAGCATCCAGACACAGCTAGACCCCTCCAGTATTCCTCTCACCCATTAGCCCCATCCTACATACTGGCTCAAGCCTCAAGGGACCTTGCTGGGACAAGATATTTACTCAAGAAGAGAGAGATATCAAATTAAGACTAGAAATAGTATAGGAACCAACTGTGGAAGGAGGATCAACTTGGGGCCCGAGGAAGAAAATGGGAGAAAACCCTGGAAAACAGAAAAACTTCACAAGGTTAGTGAAAAGCATGAGCTTGTGAATCAGAAAATCAGATTCCTATCCTAGCTCTATTGCTTATGTGCTCTATGCCCTGGCACATAAGAGTTGCTCAATAAAAAGTGGTTGAATGAATAAAGCAAGTTAACCTAATTTTCACAGCTTCAATTCCTCATATGCAAACTCGGTGTGAATATCTCCTTCAGAGAGCTGTTGTAAGGTAAGGTAATGTATAGCAAATGAGTAGGAGAGTGCCTGAAACAGAATTATTTCTCAATAAAGAGGATCTACTACTACCACCATTATTATTATTCCAAAAAGGAAGAAAGAAAACATATTCCTGATTCCTTTATATAATTGGCCCAGATGACAAGGGATTCAACATCATAACTAAATATCTTTATATAAGAAACATGATAGCAAATAAATTTAAGAAAATTTTAATTTTCCATTTTTGCCTGGAGGCTATAAAAAATATTAACCCAGCCTACACCATCATGATCTTGCCTTAAACATTCTCAGGAAAAAAGCTAATTCTATGAAATGAAGTCCATGGTGGAAGAACAATGTCCCTGATACAAGACACCAACGCTCAAGCCCTGATTTTGTTTCTAACTGTCTCTTTGTACATTTTGGTTTTCCAAATAAAGAAGCAGGGAGATAACCTGACTTCTCAAAAATACTGAATCATCCCCAGATTCCTTTCAGCGTCAGTTAGGATGTGGCTCTGTGAATTAGTCAGGGTGGTAGAATCAGCCCCAATATGTGCCTTTCTCATTGGTGAATCAACTGACAATCCACTCATTACAAACTCCAAAGGGACCGTTTCCACCGACCTGCCTTGGGCTCTCCTTAAGAGACTTAAGGAAAAGTGAAGTCTGCTTTCCATAGAGGATGTCACAAACAAGGACTATGAGATGTAATCAGTGAATGCCTGTTCAGAATAATCTGGGGAATTGAAAAAAATAATTACAGATTCCTGAGTGCAGCTCCCAAAGATTCTGACTCGATGATCTGTGGTGTGGCCCAGAACCATGTACTTTCTAAAAGCTTCCCAAAAGTTGACAATGGGCATCCAGATGTGGCAATAGCTGTCTCCATAGGGAATCGCAAGCTCAAATTCCTACCAGATCCAGGTCCATCAGGCTAAACATAGGTCCATATCTTACTTTCCCACTTTTGAGGCAGAAGTGAGTTTAAGAATTGTTTTCCTTTCCTCTTTTAACTCAACTATAAGAAAAAGAGAAAGAGAACGAAGAGTATTAAATGATAACTCACAGTAGCCTTAATGCTGGAAAGCAATAGGGAGAGGTGGGGACCACAGCCACCGGGATAATTCACACTTCATCAAAAGGAGCACCACATACTAATTAGTTCTAGCTAATCGTTGCCTTGCAGTAGTGTATGTTCTATCTAACAAGACCTTTTAACTCATCCAAAGTGGAGAAAATTCAGGAACCTAGATTTTGATGTAAAATTTCAAAATATTAGTGTGTGAATTCTTTTTAAAACATTGAAAGAAACAAGACCTACAAGCAGAATACAAAGAGCCAACAAGCGGCAAGGTTGAGATGTCTGATCTCTGCCCATTTGCCTCTCCCTATAGCAGGAAGTACAGAACAGGGGGTACAGGGTCTTGCTTAGCTCCCAGATCTAGTACCTTTCAAAGTGAGTCTCTTTTTTAAAAAATATATTTCCATTGATTTCAGAGAGGAGGGGAGAGAAAGAAATATCAACGATGAGAGAAAATCATTGATTGGCTGCCTCCTGCACAACCCACACTGGGGAATGAAGTCTGCAACCCAGGCATATGCCCTGATCAGGAATCTAACCGTGACCTCCTGGTTCATAGGTTGATGCTCAACCACTGAGCGAGTCTTGAAACCTTCAGGGCTTAGATATCTCATTTATCAATGAGAGCAAGAAAACTTGATGTACACCATTGCTTGGAGGGTAAGTGAAATCATAACTAAGGAAGCACTTCATAAACTGTCAGACGTGAGCTCTCGATTCTGCAGTTAAAACAGAAAACAGAGTTGCATACAGTGTCCTCCCTCTGGTAGCAGAAGCTGATATTTTGTCTTCGGGTTGATCTTAGTTCTGGCTCAGAGAGTTTTGTGTTGAAAAGAATGACAAGATCAGAGACGTCAGCTCAGCATGGACTTTGCTCTTGACCTGATTTTGCTTTCATTCTCTTTTTGTCAAGCGGTGAAAGCTGATAGCTTCTCTCCATGGGGGCTGCAGGGTTGGATGTTGAAATCTCTCCAGTCTCCTGGCATCATCACCTGCCACAGCTGGGGTGAGGGGTGGGGAGGGATTGGGTAGGGGGTGGAGTGGGATTGAGGGATGTGGACAGAGGAGGAGGAGTACTGGGAGGGCAGAGGCTGAGTTAAGACAAGAGAGGGGATACAGGCCCTGTGCCCTGAATATAATGGACACAGAGACAGAGGACGGAATTGATGCTGATTAAATGAGAGGGAGCCCCAAGTCCAGCTTCAACTATTTCCCTGCTGTGGGGAGTCAACTTGGCTCCAGCTCAGAAGGGAAGACGAGAGGCAAATCTGTCATCAGTTAAGCCTACGGGGAAGTTTCAGGCCCCCAAATCTAGGAAGCATGGCTCCTGGTGGAAGCGTCAGGTCAGATGGGCAAGGGCTGGGCTCCTGCCTTTTATTGAGTCTGAAGGAGTGTAGGTCAGATTCTCCGGGAGTTAAGTTACATCCTCAAACCTCCCAGCTGAGGAGGAGCTGAAACGAAAAGTGAGGAGCTGCCCGCTATCTTGTCTCTCCTAGAACTGACTCTAGCCAGGAGTTAGACACAGGTTAACTACACAGGGGCTCCTGACCTAATTTACGCCAGGGACACTTTGGACTCTCTACTGAGGTCTACAGACTGCCTGTCAGAATAAGATTCAATAAATAAAATATGAATACCAAGACAACTAATTATATTGAAATACACATTATCAAAATATAAGAAATATTTGATATAGCAATAATAGTGCTTCTTCATTAAGAAATTAACTAGACCTATCAATAAGTCTGAAAACTGCCATAATTGAAATGATCAACTCAACTACCTTCATACTACAAGTGATGAGCAATAAGGAGGATCAATAGCATGCTGAACTCTCTGCAGCATCCGTGTTGTGATATGAAAAAGCATGTTTTCTATTCTGGATGAAATCATAGATATCGCTGATATACTTGTGGTTTGTTGCCTACGTTTATAATAGAAGGAAATTCTGTATTTCAATTAGAAGTTAGTAAAGTAGTCATCTTTTCATCATGCAAGTTCAGAGATCCCTAGGCATCTAAGGACTTGTAGTTAAAAATTCCTTTGATGATGTCCATTGTCCCTCTCTGATGGCTTCTTTGAGACACAGCCATTTTCCTTTATGTCTAAGTCTTTTCTTTCCAAAGGTACCCCATGATTATTGCTGTCTAGCCTTTTATCTCCCCATGATTGTTCTGTCATCCATTTGCTCCAAGGCCATAAAGTATAGAACAGACTACCTGCCCCAATGTGGAGAAAGGGAAAGGAGAAACTACAATAGGCAGGAAAGTTAATATCTCAAGATATTACCCAGCTACATGTTTCTGAAATTCCACTTTGGAATCCACTTCAGGAAAAATGTATGCATTTGACATGAAAACCAACCTCTTAACTACACTGAAACTTTGTGATTTAATAAAAATAATCATTACTCAATTTGTTGTTCCCCTCTTGTTCACCAGATTTTATTCCAAATACTTTCAGGCGATTGGCAAAAATAAAATCCACTCTCAGCAGGCAAAGAATTGCAGCTCTGAGGATATTAAAAATAAAGCCACAGGAAGGCCTTCCTAAATACAACTCACAATCCAAGTGTAATAAAAGGAGATATTGGTAAATTTTACTACATAAAAATGAAAACCATATGCATGGAATAAAAACATTACAAGCAAAGTGAAAACACAAACAAGACACTGGAATAGTTTACAGAAAAAGCGTGGCTAATCATCAGGTCTAAAGGGCTCCTAGAAATGAAGGAGGAAAAGCACCAACAACTCGGGGGTGGGAGGAGCAAAGGATAGAAACATACAAAAAAAAACCCAAACAAAATAAGTTTAAGTAACCCTTAAACATAGCACAGATTCTCATTCTCACACATAATAAGAAGGGTGGGAGAATAAAACCTCACCGAGCGGATATCTCCTTCTGGCCAATATGGAGCATAGGTATTGAGAATTTATCCTCCAACCATGAAACTTAAAATAGCAAAGTTTATGATGCAATAGTTTTCAGACATTGAGCATCAGAGTCCAGGAGCGCGGTCCCTGAGAGAAGGGAAATAAATGAGATGAGCCTTCTGACTGCCCAGGCTTACTACTCGGAGAGACGTGGAACTTGACTGTCTCCCTGAGTTGGAAAAATGGAGTTGTAATCTAATGAGGCCAAGGTGCCAAGAATTCACAGAGCCACCCGTGAGAAGAGAACTGCACAGTGAAAGAACTCAAGCATTCTGCAGAGGGTCCCCTTGAATCTTCAGTTGAATACTAACTTATCAGTGAATGCCTGTGAGCACATTACCCAAGACTTTGAAAGAACCACACAAAGAGAGCAGGGTGTCAATACCTAGGGATCGTGCAGGGATGGGAAATGTGTGTTGCACCATCCATACTGGAAACCTTCATATAAGGGGTGACTGAGAAGTGTCCTCAGGAAAATTATTGCCTGAGTAAGGGGAAAAAGTAAGCCTGAGGTAACGATCGTCTTTACATGCCTAATAAAGTTTAAAGGCAAGGCTCGAAAGGAGCAAACCATTTCCAAGGAATAGCACTGCATCCTATTTTTTAAAAGCTCAAGAATATTGGAATACAAAGATATCCAACAACATAAAATTTGTAGAGGCTAGAAACCAATCCAAAAATTCTAGGCTGAAGAAAGTGCAATATACAATGAGCCATACATGACAAAGCTTACAGAATTAGTGGACAAAGTCATTAAAACAGTTATTATACTTTATAAAAGTAGATTAAATATGTTAAAAAGACATGTAAAATTTTTTTAAAAATCAGGATGGAACTTCTAGAAGTGAAAAATACAATTATCATAATGAGAAATTCACTTGATGGTAGTAACAGGTTATTAGACACTATAAAAGGAAAGATTAGTGAATCTGAAGACATAACAAATGAAACTAAACAAAATAAAACACAGAAAGAAAAAATGACTGGAAAAATTGAACAAAGCATCAGTGAGCTCTGGGGAAAATTCAAGCAGCCTAAGATATTAATGAAGTCACTAAAAAAGAAACGAGGGCAAAGGACATGGAGTGACCGGAAGTCTCATTCACTCTTGGTGGGAATACAAAATGGTACAACTCTACTTTGGAAAACAACTTAGCATTTCGTTAAAAAGCTGTACATATACCTACTGTGTGTTTAAGTAATTTCACTCCAAGGTATTTACCCAAGAAGAATGAAAGTATATGGCAATGTGTTGACTACACACATATGTCCCCAGAAAGTAAATTAACAATGGCCCCAAACTGGATTAAAAAAATACCCTACTGTCTATCAACAGGTGACTAGGTCAACTAATTGTGCTATGCTATGCTATGGAATACTATTCAGCAATAAGGAAAGCTTGACACATGATGGCACAGATAAATCTCAAAATCAACTCAGCCTAAGTGAAAGAAGATACACACAAAAGAGTTCAAACTGCATTATTCCATTTACATAAAACTAGAAGCCTGATGCACGAAAATTCATGCAAGAGTAGGCCTTTCTTTCCCTGGCTTCCTCAGGAAGGACGTCTGGAAGACATCCGGTCTAATTAGCATATTACCCTTTTATTAGTATATATTCTAAAAATCTAAAAATGTAAATTAAACTATAGGGACAAAAAGCAGATAAGTGGTTGCCTGGGGCTACGGGCCAAAGACAGAATGGATTGCAGTTTTACAGGTGTGTGCATCTGTCATGATTCATAAAATCCATACTTTAAGTTCAATTTCTTGTATGTAAATTATACCTTGCTAAAAGCATCCCTAACCAAACCTCTGGTAGCAGCCAGGTGAGAAACCCTAATACAGAGACATCAACTCATCTGCTCCTAAACTCTTGACACAGAAACTGTGAGATAATGTTTGTTATTTTAAGGCTATAAGTTGGGGGATAATTTTGTTACTCAGCAATAGGTAACTAGTACTATAAGGAGTGAAGTCCTGAGAAGGTGGATTCCTAGAGAACAGAAATAATAGTCAGCAAGAGAAGAAAAAAGATCGTGTCTCAGAAAATATTGGGAAGATAAAGGGCTTTCTCAGACACATTTTAGGGAATCAGTTGACAGCCAAGCTCAAGTTGACTAGAACAACATAGTCAGTGGTCTGAGTAAAAGCAGCAGCTGGTTGTCACAAGTGTCCTCCTGGTCTGGGCAAGTCAGTAACCACATCACTTTGGGGACAGGAGATTGTCTCATTTTTCCACTGGCTTGAATCTTTAGTTAATCCCATAATACCATAGTGGGCAAACTGCGACTCTCGAGCCACATCCGGCTCTTTGGTCCCTTGAGTGTGGCTCTTCCACAAAATACCATGGCCTGGGCGAGACTATTTTGAAGAAGTGGCATTAGAAGAAGTTTAAAAAATTTGGCTCTCAAAAGAAATTTCAATCGTTGTACTGTTGATATTTGGCTCTGTTGACTAATGAGTTTGCCGATCACTGCCATAGAATATCCAGGCACGAAGCAATGGCTTTGTTCCTATAAGAGCCATCAGTGCAAACAGCCCAAGTTAGTGCTCCTATATCAAACACAATCTCTTTTTACTCACAGTTCCACAGAGAGCAATTTCATCCTAATTACAACCCTGTCTTGATTTCCTGTCATTGTTACTGATTGCCTACATGAATGAATGTCTCCTACAAGGTGAAGTTCAGTTCAACCTTGTTTCAGTAGTGGCAAACCATGGTTTTATCTGACATCATTTTTTTAAAGTCAGAATTTGCTTCAGTATCATGTGTATGGATCTTCCCCCTGCTATAATCCTGATAAGATCAAGGGCAGGCAAGAGATCTCCCTTAATTTCTATGCACTTCAAATCTCTGCATAATTACTAGTCTTCTCCTCCTGGTGCCTTGTTACAGAAGCAGTGGCAGCTCTCTGCCAGTGTGCTTTTAACCCAGGTCCCTTCTCCTTTTGCTGAGTCATCAATCACCCCCTTTCCACATGTCCCTTCCCCTTAGTCATGCAAATTTTTCTACCCACTGTCATGTTCCCCACACTGACAGCCCTTCCAACTATCATCTGTATCTTGCCTCCCCCTCAGCTGAATTACTTCTTGACTTCTTATCTTCAGTCCAGATTGATTTGATTCTATACCTACCATTCCACTGTACTGTATTCAAAATCACCACTACAAGCAGAATCAAGAGCTGCCAGTTCTGATGAGCTTAATGATATTCCCATGATGCATTCTTTCTTTCCTTCAGTGACCATCTATTCTCTGCCTCCCATGTGCAGGCACTGTTTATATTTAATAGTAGCTCATGGATGTGCCAGGAAGAAAGAATGCTAGGGATACAGCAGTAAGCAAAGAAGACAAATCTCTGCCCTCTTGTAGTTTACATGCTGGCGTGGCGAGACAAACCAAAATGGAAAACAGAAGGAGGGGAGGGGGCTTTACAGTGCAGTGAGGGGAGAAATAGCGAGGCAGGATTTTGTAGGGAAGCATTAAGCAACAGGGGCTGGGGAGAAGATTCTGGAGCCAAAAGATATAGGTTCTTATTCTACCTCCCCCACTTTCTAACTGTGTGTCCTTAGTTAAGTCATTTATCGCTGGTGCCTTAGTTTCCTCTTCTGTGAAACTAAGGATGCTGGAATCTACCACATATGGGGCTGTTGTAAGGATTACATGCATTTACTATGTATAAAGTATTTAGAACAGTGCCTGAGTTCACAGTAAGAGCTCAAAAAAAAAAAAGCTAGTTTTTAACGTTATTATTTATCATTCATCATTTACCTAGCCACCCATTAACCTACTTCATGCTAGGAAGTATTAAAGTCATGAGATGCATTTCTGGCCTCTCAAGAATAAGGGAGGAGTACATGCACAGAACCGCAACTCAAGCTGGTGTAAACCCTCGCAACTTTCACAGGGAGACGCTGTCCCATTGTCCTCCCTTTACATAGCATCAGGGTGCTCCGAAGACATCTCTTCACCCAGGATCTCCTTAGCTTGATATCACCACAACATAAGAAATATTACTGCCTCATCATACCTGCTGGAGAGCAGACAGCTATATAAACCAAATCTCTACCCAGCAACTTAGTGGCTCAGCCTGGAGGTGCAAATGAGGTCAAGTGACAAGTGCACTGGCTCAGCGTGTGACCTGGGGGCCTACACAAGCCTATATTTGAACCAATAACTAATAACTGTGTGACCTTGGACACATGACTTCACCTCCCAGAGCCTCAGTTTCCTCAGTGGCAAGATGAGGACAATTAATTCTGGGTGCAACCGGTTTCATGCCAGGATGCAATAAGATGATGTGCATACAGCACTTTATAAATCAGTCAGCCCATAATAAGCACCCAGTCAGATGGCAGCTTGAACAGAAATCAATACAGAGCACCTCTCTCGGTCCTGTCCACTAGCACCTGGGAGTACTTTGCATGAAGCCTCCAAGTCACCTTCAGTTTCACAAGCCGACACCAAAACACGTGCCAACATGTACAGAATGAAATATGGGAACCAGACCAGAGGCCAGAAGAATGCATTTCTTCCCAAACCAATAACATCATGAGTTCTCATTTGCTTGTCATTAGTAGTACCAAAAGACCATATTTTTTATATAGATGTAGGAATTTTTTTTTTCAGATCTGCGCTCAAGCTATGCTAAGCAAGGATTTCAAAACAATGTACACTAATAGTGCCTTGCTCAGCATATGAGCTCTTGAAGAGTTGTGTGTAAATCGGGTTTTGTAAGTCATCTCAAAGGTTCGGGGAAACTTTCAATACAAAGAATCTCGGGAGTGAATACTTTCAGAAAAGCAATGGATTGTTCCTAGATTAACCCAATTTATTTTTTTAATATAGTTTTTTGTTTGTAAAAAATAAATAAAGAGGAAGGGAGAGGGATAGACAGAAACATCAATGAGAAACATCGATAAGCTGCCTCCTGCACACCCCCTACTGGGGATGTGCCCGCAACCAAGGTACATGTCCTTGTCTGGAATCGAACCTGGGGCCCTTCAGTCCACAGGCCGATGCTCTATCCACTGAGCCAAACTGGTTAGAGCTACTTTATCTTTTATTAAATTATTTTCAATATCTGACTGAACTGAAGGGACACACCTGACTTGGGTGAAAGCCAGATTTCTTTCTCCAAGTGAACAACATGTGACCACAGAGGGCACTAGTATCGCACGAGGGAAATGTGTTTCATTATTCAATGGCAGATTCAAAACGTAGGACATTCCACAACCTTGGGAAAGTGTCTGCTGAAGACTTTTTAGGCTGGAATACGTTCTTAGGAATAGGTCTGCTCTGAGATTATAAACAATGGCCCGAGATGGTGCGAAGTTCTCAGATTTCAGCATCCTGGAAATGACTTAAATCAGTAGCTTACTCCTAAATTTCCCTCGGTGTCTCAGCTTGCAATGGAAAAAGACAGTAATAGTAATGGTAATAGTTGGCGCCTGGACCAGACAACCTGTGATGTTGTGCATCAGAGAAAGCCTGGGAAAGATGATGGCGCAGCACTGATCTGAGCCATCAGCAGCACCTGCAGGAATGTAGCTGAAAGGCAGAATGCACGATGGGGCCTGACATTTACCAGGTCCCAGCAAGACGTGAAGGCGATGATGTGAAAATGGATAAGCGGAGCATGCAGGCGATGTGTATTCAAAGCATGTTCTCCCCTAAGTAGCTTTTATGGTTTAGTTCTACACAGCGAGGCAACTGCCTTTTAAAATAATCTTTTCCAGATTGTATTCTTATGTTGTTTTGCAGCCTGCTAAACTGGATCCTTTGTTTCTAGGCTTCCATCAATAGGGCTAAATCTTGAGAAGAAAAGAGGGTGGGGCTTGATCTTGGTGGGCTGGGTGGCTGAGAGAAGAGATGAAGGAAGAGGCATAGTCATTCTCTAAACATAGGACGACACCTCAGCAGCCCATGGCACTGAGCTACTCTCCTGGAGGACCGAGGAAGCCCTTGCTGTTGGAATGAGGCCGTTCCAGCCAGTGTCCTACTGGAAATGGCTCTTGTCACCGGCTGCTCTAGCATTAGAGCCAGGCAGTCCTGAGAGTTTGGGTCCTGGCTCCTCTACTCGCTATCTGTGTGATTTTGGGGAGGTTGTTTAACATCCTGAGTCTCTCTTTCTTTATCTGTACCACTGGGATCATGACAGCAATGAGAACAATGGGCTTCTTGGAGGTAGGATGGGACAAGAATGTTATCAATGAGGAAGGGTATCCAAAAGGAAATTGATAAGTGCTTGAACTAAAAACAGTCCCAACACGTAGGACCTCGTAACTCTGTTATGCATCCAACAGAAGTGATACATGCACCACCCAAGCACAGAGCCTGACACAGAGAAGGGTTCTGGGTGTCAGCAACAGGTAGAGGTGTCATTCAAGCAGCATCGGGGCCCTTTGCGGCTCTGTTCCCTGGAGATGTTCATATATATATATATTAAAGGCCCATTGCATGATATTCCTGCAAGAATAGGCCTTCCTTCCCCTGGCTTCACTCCCAGCTGCCAGGGGCCTGCTAGTCCTCCCCCTCATAGCAGGTGTCCCACCCTTTCAGGCCACTCTGGATGCCTGCATATGCAAATTAACCAGCCATATGTGTTGGGTTAATTTGCATACTCATTCTATGGCTGTGGCCATAGCAGAGGTACAGTCAATTGACATGTTTGTCTATTTAGATAAGACAGATATGTATTTTTTAATTGTTGATAAGTATTACAGATACCTCTCATTTTCCCTCCTTTTACCCCCCTTCCTCCCAGCCTCTACCCACCCCCCTTCTTCACTATCCTATTGTCCATGAGCTGTGTATATCCTATCTAATAAAAGGGAATATGCTAATTGACAGTCACACCTCACAAAGATGGAGGCACCCACAGCCAATAAGGAGGGAATATACTAATTTACTGTCACACCCTCAAAGATGGTGGCACCCACAGCCACAAGATGGCAGTGCCCAGTCCTCTCAGCTCCGCTGGAGTGGCAGGTACAAGGCATGGCCAGGCCCGACCCAGTTGGTCCAGCCATTCTGCACCTGCGTCTGGAGTCCCCCAGTCCCCTCAGCCCCCCAGGGCTGGCCCAAGGCACAGACAAGCCTCAGATGGCGGCTGCCCAGCTGCCTATGGCTGTCCAAGGCTCAGGTAACCAGAGCTGGCCAAGGCTTGTGCTGCCAACAGTGGCAGCAGCAGAAGTGTGATGGGGGAGTTGCCTTCCCCTGATTACCGGGTCGCCTCCTACCCCTGAGGGCTCCTGGACTGTGAGAGGGGGTAGGCTGGGCTGGGCTGAATTTTCATGCACTGGGCTTCTAGTAAGTATGTAAGTTCTTTGGTTTAACTCTCCTCATCCCCCCAGCCCACTTCGAGGTATGCAAGTCTGTTCATGAAGATGTTCTTGGCATGACAAAAACATATAACAAACACAGGGCACTTAGTATGTCCCAGGCAGGCCACGTTCTAAGCGAGTTAGCGTGGGTGAACTCCATTAATCCTCACAATGCCCCTAGGAGGTGTATGGAGTTGTTACGACTGTTTCATAGAGGGGAGACTCAGGAGGAAGCAGTGATACTACTGCCCTAGTTCAGTCTACAAGTGAGGGACGGGGGCAGGGCTTGTGCCCAGGCAGCCTAGCTCCAGAACCCATGCTCATAAAACATAACGCTGTACTGCTGCAGCAACATGGCCTTAAAAAAATAAAAGAAATTGATATCCTTGAACACATGGGTGGTCACACTAAGAAACAGGTATGTTCAGTATGTATGCCATATCATATATGTACACTCAATATACATACTGATCAGGGTGTGTGCATATACACATACACACACACATATACAGGTCAGCATAAATCTATAATAGATATATTTACTATGCATAAATATTATATATGTATATATTTGTAATATATGTCACAACTCTAATCCTAGCCTAAAGGACCTGCCCAAGTCACCCAGCTGTCTGTATGCACCATGGACAGTGATGGCATCTTCAAAGGGCAACCTGAAAACTAGTGAAGGAACATTCAGGGTAATTCCATATGGTCCTCAGGGCATCATCACATACCACCTAGTTAAATCACCGAGACCAGAAACCTCATGGTCACTTTGAATCCCACCTCTTCTAATATTCCCCAACCAATGCTCTCCCATTCTGTATAGATCTATACACGCTATCTGAGATTTCCAGCCTTATTCCTGCTTCTCTACTCTCAACACCACTGTTTTTATTGTTTAAAATTTATCTTTATTGTTGAAAGTGTTATAGATGCCCCCCTTTTCCCCATTGACCCCCTCCACCCTACACCTGCACCCCAACACTACTGCTTTTAGTTCAAGTGCTTATCAATTTCCTTTCAGTTCATTGGATCAGACTCCTACCCTTTCTCCCTGACAAAATTCTTTCTTGTTCTTATCCTTAAGAAGTCCATTTTCCTCAATGCTATTGAAAAAATCATCCTAAGATTCAAGTCTGACAATGTTGAACCTCTGCATAAAGCCTAGCATTTACAAACTCCTTAATAAATCACTGTATGCTCTGACCTTTTCATTTCTTCCCATGCCCTCAGATATAACCACACTTGCTTTGGTAGATGTTTCTTCTGTCTGGAAAGCCCTCTCTCCCGCACATAACCTCCCCCATAATCTCCACCTCATATAGCCTTCATTTGGAAAGCCTTCAATTATTAATGCTCAGCTCAAACATCACCTCCTCTAGGAAGTCTTCCATGATTCCCCCACGCAACATTAGCTGCCTTTACTTCTGTGTCTATAATGGCCAAATTGTAACTTTTCCCCTACTGCTAGCATATAAGCTCTTGAAGGCAAGTGCTGTGCATACACAATGAATTCTCAGCCCCAGAACAGTGTCCTGGCATGTAGTGGGCACTCAACACATACTTACCATGTTATCACAGTGCTATTATATTGCAGTATAGTCATTTGTTGATGTGTCTGCCTCCTCCATGGGGATGTGAGCCCCTGGGGCAAAGACAAGAGCAATTTTATCTTTCACCTCTGTCTTCCAACACCTATCAGGGTGCCTGGCAAAAAGTGGGTGGTCAATGTTTGTTGAATGAACTCATGCACAGGCCAATAAATTAATAAACTGCACAGCCTTCCAAGATTTCCTTGCCTGTCAGCACAACCTAAAGTTATGTTTACAGGTTAAGCCTAGTGTGTGGAGTAGCATGTCTAGTAATGTTTAGAGGAAGCTCTCATGCTGTTATAAAACAAACCAGATTTCAAGAGACCAAAGGTGCCTCGGTTGCGAGTGTCATAAGTGTAAGTAAAAATATTTCTAGGTGGAATCCAAATTTTCATTTAAGAGGAACAATGTCCTTTGCTGTGTGCCTGTTCAGCCTTCATCAGAGGGAACTCGAAAGAGCTGGGATTGGTGGGTGGTATACAAAGTACAGAAGTCCCCCTCAGAGGAGGTTTATAAGAGAAATCAGTTTCAGGCGTATTCCTGGGAACGTTCATATTCATTACGTCATCTCCCGGTGAGGTGGGTGTGAGGGTCACCACTATCTATAATAATGAAAGCATAATATGCCAATTAGACCAGACAGCCGAACGACCTTCCGGACAAAGCTGGAGCTGCAAGGGCAGAGGCAAGCCACTGCGGCTGCAAGGGCCGAGCCCCTTGCATGAATTTCATGCAAGTTGTAAATAAAGACATTAAGACAGAGCTTCAGGTTATAGAATAAACCTCTGGTGTAGCAGACCCTGGGGTCCATATTACATCAGGGTGTCAGTAAACAAAATGCATCCAGCTGTGTGTCTCAAACTCCAGAATGACAGGCTGTCGCAAGGAAAATATGCCCCAAGCTGGGATCTCATCTCTTAAAAGAGGCCTTGGTATGTCTGCTCACCTTAGCACCTGAGCTCACTGTAGAGACACTTGCTCAATGGCATTCACCTCATTGAGCAGCTACAGTGCTCACTGAGTACCTACTGTGCCCATCACATAGTATGATATCTATAAATACACAGGATATATATGGCCCTGAAAGGCATGGAGGTTTCATCAAAGACCAGGAATAGTTCCTGGTAACCAATTGTTAGATTAGGCAAAGATAATCTGGAGGGTTATTTAAGGATAAGGAAAATTTGAGAATTAAAAAAATGGGGAACCTGGCTGGTGTTGTTCAGTGGTTCAGTATCATCCCAGGAACCAAGAGGTCACCAGTTCCATTCCCAGTCAGGGCATATGCCCATGTTGTAGGCTAGATCCTCGGTAGGGGGTGTAGGAGGCAGTCCGTCACTGATGTTTCTCTCTCATCCATGTTTCTATCTCTCTATCCTTCTCCCTTCCTCTAACTAAAATAATAAAAACAAAAACATTTTTGAATGGGGATGTTTTTAAAGCATTTTTTTAAATTAAAAAGTTGGTAACAAAGCTGAGAGTACAATATTGTTGTACACACATAGATATGCACACAAACCTGTAAACGGGCACACCAAAATTCATCGATGGGTTTCTCTATAGAGTGAGGTGATTTGTGTTTAGTATCTTTCATAGATTTTTGTATATAGATTTCAATAATGATCTGATATGTTAAAAGTTTTTAAAATAAAAATGTTTTACTTTTTTTTAAAGCAAGTGACTTATGTAGGTTTCCAGGGTCAGCAGCCTTCAGAGAGCAAGGCAGTCGCTGCCTTCCTGAGGCGTGCCTGGAGAGAGAATGCCGAGAAGTGAGTCATCACAGACCACACTCACTCAGAAGCCAGTCAGAATTCGCCAGAAGTCTTCACTGACAGCATTTTCTAGCAACTGTTTTTATAACAGGTGAATACATGCAATAATTCTAACAAATTGCCAGGCCTGCTTTCCAGCACAGATTCTCTAAGGGACATTTAATGGGAGTCGGGGCAGAGGGTGCAGGGAATGGTAAAAAGTACCCACTATGTTATGATACCTGGCTTTATTGATCATATCAGCAGCTTAATCTCAGCCCTGCATTACCCAGTGCTTCACAATCCTGACTGCACATTGGACTAATCTAAAGCCATTTTGGAAAATACTGACTCTCAGGCACTGTCCAAACCATTTAAAGCAGAATTTCTGGGCCCGGCCAGATAGTTCAGTTGGTTAGAATGTCATCTAGATATGCCAAGGTTGTGGGTTCGATCTCTACTCAGGGCACATACAAGAAGCGACCAATGCATATATATAAGTGGAACAACAAATCTCTCTCTGGCCCTGCTCGCCTTACGAGAGAGAGAGAGAGAGAGAGAGAGAGAGAGAGAGAGAGAGAGAGAG
>JAAGEH010000297.1:4171212-4306216 GCA_011751065.1 Lasiurus cinereus
AGAGAGAGAGAGAGAGAGAGAGAGAGAGAGAGAGAGAGAGAGAGAGAAAGGAAGAAAGAGAAAAAGGAAAAGGAAAAGGAAAAGAATAACCCAGTGAACTATATATTTAAGGTTCACTGGGTTATTCCAATCTATGGACAGGATCGAGAACACATGTGCAATACATAGTGGGTACTTTTTTCTTCTTCTCACATCTAAATGAGAGTCCTATCTTCTTGTTTCAGCAGCATCTGAGTTGCATAATAGACCAAAGAAATTGTAATAATGTGGGACCTAAACATAATAAAAGCCATATATGATAAACCCACAGCTAACATCATATTCAATGGGCAAAACTAACACCATTTCCCCTAAGATCAGGAACAAGACAGGGATGCCCACTCTCACCACTCCTGTTGGACATAGGTCTAGAAGTATTAGCTATTGCAATTAGACAAGAAGAAATAAAAGGCATCCAAGTTGGAAAAGAAGAAGTAAAGCTGTCCTTATTTGCAGATGACATGATATTGTACATAAAAAACCCAAAAGACTCCATCAAAAAACTAATAGACTTAATAAATGAATTCGGCAATGTAGCAGGATATAAAATTAATGCCAAGAAATCTATGGCATTTCTATACACCAATAGTGAACTTATAAGAAGAGAGACTAAAAAAGCAATCCCATTTACCATCACACCAAAAAAATTAAAATACCTAGGAATAAACCCAACTAAAGAGGTAAAAGACCTTTATGCAGAAAACTACAGGACACTGAAAAAAGAGATAGAGGAAGATGTAAATAGGTGGAAGAACATACCATGTTCATGGATTGGTAGAATCAACATCATTAAAATGTCCATACTACCCAAAGCAATCTATAGATTCAATGCACACCCCATTAAAATATCAATGACATATTTCACAGATCTAGAAAGAACTCTCCAAAAATTCATCTGTAATAAAAAAAGACCCCAAATAGCTACAGCAATCTTGAGAAAGAAGAACAAAGTAGGTGGGATCTCAATACCAGATTGCAAGCTATATTACAAAGCCACTGTTCTCAAAACAGCCTGGTACTGGCACAAGAGCAGACATATAGACCAATGGAATAAAATAGAGAATCCAGCTGTCGACCCAAACCACTATGCTCAATTAATATTTGACAAAGGAGGCATGAACATACAATGGAGTCAAGACAGTCTCTTCAATAAATGGTGTTGGGAAAATTGGACAGATACATGCAAAAAAAATGAAACTAGACCACCAACTTACACCATATACAAAAATGAACTCCAAATGGATACAGGACTTAAACATAAGACAGGAAACCATAAAAATACTAGAAGAATCCATAGGTAGCAAAATTTCAGACATATGCCAAACGAACTTCTTCCCTGATACTGCTCCTAGGGCAATAAAAATTAGAGAGAAAACAAACAAATGGGACTATATCAAAATAAAATGCTTTTGCACAGCAAAAGAAACCATCAACAAAACAAGGAAGCCCACTGTATGGGAGAACATATTTGCAAATGTTATCACTGATAAAGGTTTAATCTCCAAAATCTACAGACAACTTATACAACTTAATAAAAGGAAGATACATGACCCAATTTAAAAAAAAATGGACAACGGACCTAAATAGAAACTTTTCAAAAGAAGACAGAAGGAAGGCCAAGAGACACATGAAAACATGCTCAAAGTCACTAACTATCCAAGAGATGCAAATCAAAACGACAATGCGATACCATCTTACACCTGTCAGAATGGCAATCATCAACAAATCAACAAATAACAAATGTTGGCGAGAATGTGGAGAAAAAAGGAACCCTCGTTTACTGGCGGTGGGAATGTAGACTGGTGCAGTCACTGTGGAGAACAGCATGGAGTTTCCTCAAAATCTAAAAATGGAACTCCCATTTGATCCAATAATCCCAGTCCTAGGAATATATCCTAAGAAACTAGAAACACCAATCAGAAAGAATATATGCACCCCTATGTTCATAGCAGCACCATTTACAATAGCTAAGATTTGAAAACAGCCTTGGTGCCCATCAGCAGATGACTGGATCAGAAAACAATGGTACATCTACACAATGGAATACTATGCTGCCATAAAAAAGGAATTCTTGCCATTTGCAGCAACCTGGATGGAACTGAAGAGCATTATGCTAAGTGAAATAAGCTAATCAGTGAAAGAAAAATACCACATGATCTCTCATTTATTGATAATAAAGAACATTATAAACTGATAAACAAAAAGATAAATACTGAGACAGTAATGCATCAAACAGACTGTCAAATTACAGCGGGAAGGTTAGGCAGAGGTGGGGTAGATAAGAGATCAACTGAAGGACTTGTATGCATGCATATAAGCATAACCAATGGACGTCAGACACTAGGGGGTGAGGGCATGCATGTGAGTGGGGTGGGGGGGCAATGGAAAGATATGTACACATTTAATACATTAGTTTTTAAAAAATGGAAAAAAATAAATACAACCCAGGGTCATGTCAATTCCTTGGTATAGTCCATTGGTCGGCAAACTGCAGCTCTGTTGACTAATGAGTTTGCCGACCACTGGCCTAGACTCTTGATTCCAATGATTACAGGCTGTTGTTCCTTGTGATTAAGCCCCTATCCTAGTGGTTGGCAAACTCATTAGTCAACAGAGCGGCAAACCGCAGCTCACGAGCCGCATTTGGCTCTCGAGCCACAGTTTGCCGACCACTGGAATAAATTCAACAGTGATTGTTTGTCATAGGCCCCCATTAAATCAGCATTAATACTGAAAAACCCACAGTAATGAGTATTCAGTTTACTGGATTGTGAAAACTACATAAACAAATGTCAAAGAAACAAAGTACAAATTGTAGCTAATGTTAAGTTTGACTACCTAAGGAGGAAGAAGGAAGGGAGCACATGTCTACTGACTATCTTCTGTTATCTAGGCTTTTTATGCAAATTTTATATTTCTATGGCAGACAAACCTACCATGGTATTTTTTAAACATTAAGTAATGAAATCAGTCTAGTGGGTCACAACTTAAAATATAACGTAAATAGGATAAAAATATGCATGAACTGCAGTAACGGATATATTCATGAAAGCTTTGTTTTTGTTATACATATGTGGCATATTCGGATATATAGCGTATTGCCTTGTGATAAAAGGTTATATTCCTTACTTCAGGCAACTACCAAATATCTGAAAACTGCTACCCAAAGAGACATTATTATGAAATCCAATTTATAGATGAAAAATCTGAGACTCAGAGATCTTAAATAATCCATCCATCCACGGCCATAGAGCGAGCGGCGAGTTTACGAATATACCACTGTCTCTCCTGGAGAAGGCAAGCTTTACTGATAAACAGATAAAATACATCTGCAGAAAGGAGACACACATGTTCATAATTACTATTTTTTTAAATAACACTAGTTGAACGACAATATTGCTTCCTAATTTTATTGTTGAGACTTAACATTTTCCAGACTCGCTGATTTATGAACTGTCATAACCCTAGCCACAGTTTGAACTCCAGCTATATTTTCTTTTCACTTTCATCACGCCTAAGTATGGTTGGAGCTCCGAGGCTGTGGGTTTGTTTAGTTTTGATTTCTTTCCTTTGTGATTCCCGGCACATCATTTCAGCACAAGGAGCCACAGACTCCCTCCACGGCTCCCCACCTTCTCGCCCGGGCAATCTCCCCGGGGCTCAGCCCACCAGCCCCAGTCACACCTGGCTGTATTAGCAACCTCTGTGGCCGGGTGGACAGATTTCCACGCGTGCTGCACCTGGACAAACAGGACTGGGACCCTTCGGCTCCAAGGTCAATATTGCTCTGCCGGATCATTTTACCGGCTACAGCGTGGGCCATCCTTCCCAGCTCAGTGTCTGTAAAACCCCAGGATGCCTCTCATTAGAAGACAGATTTCAGAGTGGTTTTGACAATTTGGAAATATCACCAAAGTGCTCCTTTAAAGATCTAATGTGTTTCCTTCTCAAGCCTCCTGTTTCTTCAAGACCCATATTTTTTATTTTTTAACATTAACTGAGCAGAGCCCGATTCTGCCAAATGATTAAGCAAAGGTATCCAAAACCACAAAGTTGGAGGGAAAAGCCTTTACAGACCACCCCACCTCTACTCGCAGAGCCAAGGAGCTTTTAAGTTAAGGGCAGGCGTCGTTTCGGAGGGCCCAAGAGAGCATCTTTGATTGAGGAGGTGTCGCAGAGATGGCATTTTGGTAGAACAGGTTAGAAAAAAGTTTCCTCTGATGGAGATGGACCCGCAGCCCGGGTCTCCTCTACTCTGGGAGGGAGCCAGTGCCTTGTCAGGCTTTGGTTCAAGACAGGCAGGAGCAGCTACTTACATTTGGGGGTCAGTGAGGGAAAAAAGTGGAGTTTCTTGCTGAAAATGTAATAAGAATCTCAAGCTGGTGACAGCAGAACATGAAGTCCAACATGAAACTCTGGGAGACTGCAGACTGCATGCCCAGGAAGCCCATCCTGAGGGGCAGGGCTGCACCTTTAGCACCTACACTGGCCATGTCACTTCAGCATGGAGGGATTACATAGAAGAATCTTCCTTCTCACTCTATCCCCTGCTAACATGTGTACACCCTTTTTAATATGTTTTTATTGATTTCAGAGAGAGGAAGGGAGATGATGAGAGGGTTGGAAGCATCCATGATGAGAGAGAATCATTGATTAGCTGCCTCCAGCACATCCCCTACTGAAGATCAAGCCCACAACCCAGGCATATACCCTGACTGGGAATCGAACGTGACCTTCCAGTTCATGGGTCAATGTTCAATCACTGAGCAACACCAGCCAGGCCTGTGTACACAGTTTTACATAGATACTCTGTTTATCATGTTCCAATACAATTGTACCTGCTATAACTAACGTTTAGCTCTAATTCATTATACACCAGATCCTGGACTAATGACTTTATATGGATTATCTATAGTCATTTCCATTTTGAGGATGAGAAAACCAAGACTTAAGGATAAGTATTTATTTGCTTAAGGCAGTGATTTTCAACCTTTTTCATCTCGTGGTTACAAAAATTCTGGGGCACACCTAAAAAAAATTATTTTGGCCCAACTGACAAAAAAAAAAGTATAATTTTGATTAATTGACAGCAGACAGCTATTGTGTTGATTGTTGTCATTTATTTTGGTAGATAATTTAAGGTAAAAGAGGTAAGTACCCCTGACTAAATAGTCAAGTATTGAATGTTTTAAAAATTCTTGCAGCACACCAGTTATTAGCCTAAGGGATAACTAGGAAGTGGCATTTTAAGAAAATAAAGGAGCAGAAATAAATGAAATAGATTAAAAAGGCAATAGGGAAGATCGATGAGCTATTTAAAAGAGAGAGAGATAAACAAAACAGGCAAACCTACAGCTAGAATCACCAAGAAATAGAGAGAGCATTCAAACTAGAATTGAAAGAAATGATGTTACAACTGCTGCCACAAGTACAAAGGATCATTAAGAGACAACTATGAATGATTACAAACCAACAAATTGGACAAGCCAGAAAAATAAATTCCTAGAAATATACAACCTAACAAGCTGAACCATAAAGAAATAGAAAACCTACCTTGGTCCTGTGGCACAGCAGGTTGGAACATCATACTATACACTAAAAGGTTGTGTGTTTGATTTCAGGTCAGGGCACACATCCCTAGGTTTGGGTTTTATCCTAGTCAAAGGGTATAGAGGAGACAACCAATTGATGGTTCTCTCTCACATTGATGTTTTTCCCTCACTCTTTCTCTCTTCATTGCCCTCTCTCTCTCTCTCTAAAAATCAGTGAAAACATATCCTAATGAGAATTATAAAAATAAATCGGAAGTCTTAAACCATTTACAAGTAAGCAAATTAAGTCAATAATCAAAATCATCCCAATGAACAGAAGCCTAGGACCAGATGACTTTCTTCACAAATTCTACTAAACAATGAGAGAAGAATTAATACCAATCCTTCCCAAACTCTTCCAAAAAAAAAAAAATAGAAGAGAAGGAGAGGGAATACTTCAAACTCATGTTATGAGGCCTGCATTACTCTGATATCAAAGCCAGATAAGGATACCACAAGAAAACTGTACAGTAATATCTCTGATAAATATAGATATAAGAATTCTCAACAAAATATTAGTAAGCCAAATTCAACAACACATTTAACAGACTTATATACCACAAACAAATGGGATTTATCTCTGGGATGCAAGGATGGTTCAACACACAAGTCAATGTGATACATCACATTAATAGAACAAAAGATAAAAATTTTATGATCATCTCAATATATGCAGAAGAATCATTTGACAAAATTCAACTTCATTCGTAATTAAAGCTCGAAACAAAGCAAGTATAAAGGGAAAGTACCTCCACATAAGAAAGAATATATATAACAAGCCCACAGTTAATATCATACTCAATGGTAAAAAACTGAAAGGTTTTCCTCTAATATTCAGAACAAGAATGCCCACTCACACCATTTTTATTCAGCATAGTATGGGAAATCCCAGCCAGGGCAATTAGGCATGAAAAAAAAATACATTCAAATTCAAAGGACATGCCAAAACCGGTTTGGCTCAGTGGATGGAGTATCGGCCTGCGGACTGAAAGGTCCCAGGTTCAATCCTGCCAAGGGCATGTACCTTGGTTGCGGGCATGTCCCCAGTGGGGGGCATGCAGGAGGCAGCTGATCGATGTCTCTCTCTCATCCATGTTTCTAACTCTCTGTCCCTCTCCCTCCTCTCTGTGAGAAATCAATACAATTTATTTTTAAAAAATTAGAAGGACATTAGGTAAAATTATTTCTATTTGTAAATAACATATTATATAGAGAGCCATAAAGACTCTACCAAAAACCTGTTAGAATCCACAAATTCAGTAGTTTTAAAATATAAAAATCAATATATAAAAAAATCAGTTGCATTTCTACTAATAACACATACTAATTGCAAACTATTAGAAAAAGAAATGTAAAAACAATTCCATTTATAATTGCCACAAGAAGAATACCTAGAGTAAATTTAACCAATGAAGTGAAAGATCTAGACACTGAAAACAATGAGGCATCAATGAAAGAAATGGAATATGGCACAAATAAGTGAAAAGATATTCCATGTTCATGAATGAGGAAAATTAATATTGTTAAAGTGCTCATACTACCTAAAACAGATTCAATGTGCTCTCTACCAAAATTTCAGTGGCATTTTATTTATTTTTATAATTTTTAATATATTTTATTGATTTTTTACAGAGAGGAAGGGAGAGGGATAGAGTTAGAAACATGGATGAGAGAGAGACATCGATCAGTCGCTTCCTGCATGCCCCCCACTGGGGACATGCCTGCAACCAAGGTACATGCCCTTGGCAGGATTGAACCTGGGACCTTTCAGTCCGCAGGCCGATGCTCTATCCACTGAGCCAAACCGGTTTCGGCTCAGTGGCATTTTAGATAGAAATAGAACAAGTAATCCTAAAACTTGTATGAAACCACAAAGGGCCCTGAATAGTTAGCGCAATGTTGAAAAAGAAGAACAAAGCTTCCCCATTTCAAACTGTATTAGAAAACTATAGTAATCAAAACAGAATGGCATTGCCATAGAAACAGACATATAGACAAATGAAACAGAAGATAGCCAGAAGTAAATGAACACATATATGACCAATTAATTTACAACCAAAGAACCAAGAATACACAACAGGGAAAAGATAATCTCTTCAGTAAATGGAGTTTATAGCCATATGCAAAAAAATGAAACTGAACCACTATCTTACATGATACATGAATCAACTCAAAAGTCATTTACGATTTGAAATTAATATCTGAAGCCATAAAGCTTTAAGAATAAAATAAATGTAAGAAGCTTCTTGACACCAGTATTGGTGATGATATTTTGGATTTGACATCCAAAGCAAAGGCGACAAAAGCAAAATTAAAGAAGTGGGACTACATCAAAGTAAAAAACTTCGGTTTAGCAAAGGAAACTATCGACAAAATGAAAAGGCAACCTACCAATGGTGAGACAATATTTACAAATCACCTACCTGATAAGGCTTAATATCCAAATTATGGAAAGAATTTATCTAACTCAATGAAAACTTAATTTGGTTGGACTGTAGTTTTCTGTCACTTGAAGCTAACAGTATCTTATTCATGAGATGTTAATACCCTCTTTCAGGTTTGGACCCTGGTGTAGATTTTGTATCTCTCTCTTTCTGTCTTTCTCTCTGGTTTTTTTTTTTCTGTTTTTTTTTTTTTCTGTGACAGTATGGATATATCTGATAACAAAGTCCATTTTGCCCACTATTGATCCCTATTCATATTACCAATTATACTTTAGGGCCATTTAAAAAAATCATTCTACACACATCTCTCCAAAGTGGACACAGAGAATGGCCAATGGACATATAAAAAGATGCTCAATTCACTAATGATCAAGAAAATACAAATAAAACCACATGTGGTATTATCTCACACTTGACATGATGGCTATCGTCGTCAATAAATCAACAAACAACAAATGTTGGCAAGGATATAGAGAAAATGCAGGCCTCATCCACTGTTGGTGGGATTGTAAATTGGTGAAGCCACTATGGAAAATAGTATGGGAGTTCCTTAAAAAATTAGAACTACCATATTGTTATTGTCATAATTAGCTAGTCAATATTAATAATAGGAAGAGAACTGGGGGTGGGGGAGGACACACTTTATAATCATGATCATCTGGGCAGCTTCACCAGGGAGACCACCAGTCCATTTGCTACAGATCACTGGGGGAAGGTACCGAACAAAGAGAAAGGTGGACACATGCACAGTGAAGTCAGGGTGACATAGGGGAGATACTTGCCTGTCAGCCTCACCTGGGAAAATGATATGGCTCAGGGGATAGATCCACTGCAAGGGTTCAAAATCCCAAAGGGTTAATTGTTAAGCTCTTACTTATAATTCCCAAAGAAGTTATAATTCTCTCTCTCTTCCTCCCCCTCCCCTCCCCCCCATCTCTCTCTCATGCTCTTGCTCCATGATCTCACCTGCTCTCTCCCATTGCCCTGTGGCTGCTGTATTGGACTGTGCTTTAAAATGGAGTGGAGGCTTGGGGCAGTGGCCTTAATTCTTACCCTGCTAAAGACAAGATTGGACTTTTTCCGTGGTGGGATAAAGGAAAATGGGAATTGGAAACCCAGAGGTTTAATTCCACGGAAGTGAAGATCACTTATCCTCCTGTGTGAGTCTCAGAAAATTCCTTTCTTTGCAACATTTCAAGAACTCCACTTGCTCTGGTCATTGGTGGGGACACAGAAGGTACCCCTCTACCCCTACCAATAACAGTATGACCCAGCAATTCCATTTCTAAATATTTATATGAAGAAAACAAAAACACTAATTCATTGCAGCATTATTGATTATAGGCAAGATACGGAAGCAGCCTACATGCCCTTTGATAGATAAATGGGATAAAAAAAAGATGTAGTGTGTATATATATATATATATTACTCAGCCATCCTATCTAATAAAAGAGTAATATGCAAACTGACCGTACCTGAAACTATTATGTCACTGTAACTGAAAACTAAAAACATTATTTTAAAAAGAAAAATATAATTCTGCAAGTTCCTTTAGTTTTGCTTCTAAGTGTTATTCAAGACTGGGCATTTCCCCAGCTAGCAACAGCTTTGAGAACTACAGGCAAACCTCAGGGATATTGTGGGTTCAGTTCCAGACTACCACAGTAAAGCAGTATCACAATAAAATGAGTCAAAAAAAAAAAAAGAGTCCACCTGCTAGTGGAGGGTCTTATCCTTAATTTGTTAAAAAAAAAAAAATTAAGGCAACACTGTTGAAGTGCAATAAGAAAAGTGCTTCTTAACAGGAAAGAATCCTAGCAATCCCAGATGCAAGTCCCACTGGTGATTTGTGCAGAATGGATAAAAGGCCTCACAGATAATCAACAAAATGAGGCTGTATCCTAATAGCTGTGCCCTTGTCTGTTCCTTGTATTACTGTAATAACAAACATATGGAAGGACTCATCAGCCGATTCTCTGGGGTAAGCCAGGCAGGCACAGAATCTAAACCAGAGAGATCCCAGATTTACACATCAAGGCCCTATCTTCCTGGGTGCTTTAGACAACCTACGGATGACTCGGCTATTTCAGTGGAGCCACCTCTGGTGCAAGGGACTCTCGTGCAGATGGAAGATCCAGTGGGGAGTGTGGTTCTCAGTGCCTGTGGAGCTGTTTGTTTTCACTGTCTTTTTAGACCATTCTCCCCCATGGCCCCTGCTGCTGACCTGTCAACAGAAGCTTTGTCAACACCCACAAAAATGGAAAGGAGAAACAAGGCAGTTACTAAAACAGTACTTCTCACACACCTATGGCACTCTGGGCTATTGTCGCAAGGCAGATTATGATTCATGGTGTCTTGCTTGGGGCCAGAGTTCTCCATTTCCAACAGGCTCCCAAGTGTTACTGATGCTCTTGGCCTGTGGACCTGCCATTGAATTCCCCGAGATTAAATTCATGTTCTGATGAAACGGGGGGTTTTGCTTTCTGTCAGGGGCTTGCATTGACCAGGTGAAATAAAGTGCTTGTGGTCAGCCAGCCCCTGTTCAGGGAATGAAAGCATGACATTGGGGCGGGGGGTGGGGTATGGGCTTCCATGAGAGACACACGTGTCCTGGCGCTATTGGCATTCCTGGTGTCAGTGGTTCCAGAAGCCCTGCTAGGTCCCAACACTTCCTCAGATTACCAGAGCCCATAACTTTTCTTTGCTTATCCAACTAGAGTTGGATTTACATTACCAACAACCACAGTTCCTAACAATGGAAATATAATGGCTAAGTGAATTATGATATGTCCCTATGAGAGAATTACGCATCTGTCAAAAAGCATGATTAAAAAAAACAACAACTATATTGCAATGTATAACAAATAATACAAGGTTAAGTGGAAAAAAAAAACAAAACACCAAGGTATATATACAGAATAATCTGAATCCTACAAAAACGTATGAGGAAAATTAAAAGTTGACTCAAAAACATAAATTATAGTTATGGCCAGCTGGATCATGGGTCCCCAAATAAGTTCATATCCTAGTTTCCAGAATCTGTGGAAGTTACCATATATGGCAAAAAGGACTTTGCCAATGTGATTAAATCAAGTGTTTTTTCATTGATTATCTAGCTTATCTTAGGGAGCCTAATATAACCACAGTGGTCCTTACAGGAGGGAAGCAGGCAGTTCAGAGTCAGAGGAGGGCATGTGATGACAGAAACAAGATTGGAGGGATACCCTTTGAAGATGAAGGAAGAGGGTGACAAACCCAGGGATGTGACTGGCTACAAGAAGTTTAAAACGACGAGAAAACAGCCCTAGCTGGTTTGGCTTAGTAGACAAAGCGTCAGCCTATGGACTGAAGCGTCCAGGGCTTGATTCTCGTCAAGGGCACATGTCCATATTGCGGTCACCATCCCCAGTAGGGGGTGTGCAGGAGGCAGCCGATCAATGATTCTCTCTCATCATTAATGTTTCTCTTTTTCCATCTCCCTTCCTCTCTGAAATCAATAAAAATATATTTTTAAACATGATTAATACATTTTGAAAAAGGGGAGAAAATGGATTTTGCCCTCAGAACCTCCAAAAGGGACCCACCCTGTCAACACTTTGACTTTAGCCCAGTGAACTTGATTTAGAATTTCTGATCTCCAGACTCATAGTATAATACATTTATGTTGCTTAAAGTCACTACATTTGTGGTAATTTGTCTTAGTAGCAACAGGAACTAAGACACTATTGTCTCTGTACTTTCCTTTAACCAACATGTTACTTTTATAAGGTACACAATTTATTTTAAAAGAAGGCATACGTGTAGCTTGCTGTAAGAGGTCATCTTAATAATACTTTTTTTTTAACATAACATGGTTACTGTCATTTTCTAGCATTGAAGATAATCACATTGAGGTCTTATTTGAACACATTTCAGGAGAATCTCACTCTGTATGAATAGAATTCTGACCCTGTCAGTCCCCTGGGAAAGCTCTGGAGCGTTGCTGTTACTACCCAACAGGTGACTGAAAATGCATTTATAAGATTGACACCTAATGAAAACCAAAAGGTCCGAGACATGCTCAAGTCACAGAGCATGTACAAACTATAACACCACCTGGAACTCTCCATCCTCCTGTCAGTGTATTCCCTGCACTGTGACTCTGGAACCACATTTGGAATCACTGAGAGAAACAATAAAAATGGCAAGACTGCTACTTGCCTGGGCTCATCTAGTCTTATATAATTAAAGCCTAATATGCTGTGTCTGGTGGACCTGTTGGCCATTCAACCAATCAAAACATAATATGCTAATGATATACTAAGGCTGCTCAACTGCTCATGATGACATGCACTGACCACCAGGGAGCAGATGCTCCAACTGGTAGGTTAGCTTGATGCTGGAACCCAGCTGATTGGGACTGAGTAAGATGGACTGGACATGCCCACAGTCCCTCCCCACTGGCCAACCTCTGAGTTGCCTTATTATAGGAGTATATTTTGCTACTTCTTTGCATGCATGGAATTTTTTATTGGATGCCAAATATTGACAATTGTATCCTGTTGGGTGGCTATATATTTTGTACTCCTACAAATATTCTTGACATGCTCTTAATGCATTTAAGTTAATTGGGAACAATTTAATCATTTTAGGTATGCTTTTAAACTATCCTCAGTTCCTAATTAAGAGAACAAATGTTCAGATAGGTACAATAACATGCCCATTATCTCTCAGTTATCAAAAGTTAAAATCTAGTCAAGATTTAAACCCAGATCAATATGATTCCAAAGTCAAATGCTTATATATTATGGAATGCTAAAAGAACTCCAGCCAGCCACCAGAATCTCTTGAGAAGATCCTAAAAGACCAAGAAATCAGGAATTTTTAAAATATTTCCACCCACATTTAGCAAAGCATTTTGAGGAGAAATTGATAGAGCTGTCATCAACCAGTATTGGCTTGGCATGAATCAATCCTGGCAAAGAAAAAGTGGGGACTTAGGGCCTTCATTCATCATGAATTCATTTGGAATCCAGGGCACTGTCTAAATGTTACCTTTGAAATCTAAATTCAAGTTAAACAAAAGTTGAAAAGTTTCCCCTAGAAGAAATCTTACGTTTGTCCAAAGCACAAGGAGAATTGGTCAAGATGTCATATCATTCCACTTTAGTAAGTTCTTTGAAGATAGGATCAAAAATGTTGAATTTTCATTATCTTGGGTAAGAAAGAATTCAAGTTTCTGTTGCTAAGACTGGGATCCAATTTAATTTGATTCAATAGCATTTATAAAATGCCTTTTCTATGTGGCCTTAGGCTGGGAAAATGAAGAGCATAAGACATAAGCCCTACTCTAGAAAATAGTATTCAACAATATACAAGAAGGGCTATAGATCATGATGAAATGGGTTATATTCCAGGACAAAAGAAGAAAAATCTTACCATCATCTCAATAGATGTAAGGAAAAGTATTTGGAAAAAAACCAACAACCCATTAATTCTTAATAAAAACTCTCAGCAACCAAGAAATAGAAAATTTTTGTCTGCCTGATAAAAAAAAGCAACTGATGAAAAAACCCATAGCTAGCATAATATAATAAAAGAATGCTTTTCCCTTTAAGATCAGGAACAAGGAGAGGATATGAACTCCCATCACTTCAGCTCAACATAGCACTGGATGTTGCCATAAGGCAAAATAATAAAATAAATTAAATGAACACCATCTCAATTGAAGTGAACCTGCATTGCTTGCAGACAACATGATCAAGAATGTAGAAAAATCTCATGGAATTGTAAAAAAAAAAAAAACTACTAGGATTAATGGGAGTCTAATAAATTTGCAAGATGCAAAAATCAATGCACAAAAATCAATTCTACTTTTATACACTATCAATGAACAAATGAAAGTTGAGATTGAAGTTGCAAAAAATAAAACCATTTATAGTATTATAAAAAAACATGAAATATTTTAGGATAAATCTAACAATAACAATGACAACTATGCCCTGGTGATGAAAACACTGCTGAGAGAAATTAAAGAAGACCTAAATGAAGGGACAGAGGTGCTACTATGTGTTCCCTAGTCAGAAGATTCAATACAGTTAAGATGTCAGGCTTCCCCAAATTGATCTAGCATTTCAACATGATCCCAGTAAGCTTTTTTAAAAAAAAAAAAAATATATATAATTTTAAAAAATATATATATATATATATATATATATATATTGATTCATTTCAGAGAGGAAGGGAAAAGGCAAGAGAGAGAGAAACATCAGTGATGAGAATCATTGACTGGCAACCTCCTGCATGCCCCCCACTGGGAATCAACCCACAACCCAGGCTTGTGTCCTTGGCCGGAATCAAACCTGGGACCCTTCAGTTGGCAGGCTGACACTGTACCCACTGAGCTAAGCGGCCTTTCCCTTTAACCCCCACAGAAATTGACAAGCAGATTCTATAATTCATATAAAAAACAAAGGATGGGAATAGACAAATTAATTTTGAAAAAGAAGACCAAATTTTATGACTATCACTACCTGATTTCAGACTTAGTAGAAAACTAAAGTAATCAAGAAAGTATGTTGCTTTTGTAGGATAGACAAACAGATCAAGGAACAGGACAAACAGACCAGAAATTGAGGAACACATTGGTTTTCAATTGATTTTTCAAAAGGTGCAAAGGCATTTTGGTGGTGATGTGACAACTGGGTTCGGCATGATTTATGATTCCTTAGATTTTGGGAAAAAAAAAAATGAGCCCAAACATAGTCTTGCAAGACATGGCCTATATGAAAAGAAGAAAATAGAGAAAGGAACGCAAGAACAGGATGAAGAAAGTCACTGTTGATGCTGGCAAAAAGTGAGCTGGAGATGGGACAACAGGAGTACAGTTTCTTCTGACTATGGTCATTGTGCACATTTTTCTTTTCTTCTTTCCATAAGAGAATTAATAACTAAGAATATTTATGTGAGAAAAAAAATCAATTATTTGGGGGCTTGCTAAAATTATACAGTCTAAGCCTCTCCTACAAAGGAGTTTATCGAGTTGGTTTGAGTGGGACCAGGATCTGCATGTCCAGCAGGTCCATGGACCACACTGCAGGAACCCTCTTGGGCCTCCTGCAGCTATGTCAGAGCTACTCAGCTACCATGGTGATGCCCAAAGCTAAGGAGGTGAGATTGAGGAAAAGAATGGTCCAGTTCTGGCTTTAGTCCTGTACTTGTGACTTCAAGAAGGGCCTGAAAATACTCAGAAAAGTAACACTAAAAGGCAGTTAATCTTGAACAAATACTGAATGCTCAATTTAGGAGGGCGTTAATTCCCTTACATCTGTCGCCTAATCCTTAGAGATGACTTAATGAAATGACCAGAAGCGTGAAATAAAGGCTGCAAGGCCCTGATCATACATTGCAAAGCTCTAGTGCAAGCAACATAAATTTATTGGACTTATTTAGTCATTTATGCTATATTCACTTATTAAGTTAGCCAACTGTGCCAACTTTATAATGAAGCTTCAAAAGGGCACGATTTAAATCGTGTCTGCCAAAGTAGACACGATTTAAATAGGATGGTCGGCTTTTATAAAGGCACAGCATATATATACGGGCATCAAGGAAGACCAGTGCTTCTTTATATCTTTGGTTCGTTTAAGAAATGTTCATTGAATATCTCCTTGTCCCTGGCATACAACTTCAGTAGGCTACTTTGAGTCTTACTTGAAATGTCACTTCCCCTGTCCAACTTTTCTGAAAGTCCTTGGGCACAATAAATACTTTAAAAAATGTTATCAATAATTTTGTTATAGCTATATCTTCCCTTCTGCCAAAAAGAAATTCAGGTTGATGTTATGTATTATAAAACTAAAGAATTTTATGACCTGGAGGAGTTTTATTATAAGACTAATCTCAATGTAATAAAATTCACTATTTACATATCTTTTCCCCACATAGATTACCAACTTCAAGAGGGGAGACTTATTAATCATGGAATTAATCATTCTAATAATCATTGAGCCTGCAACCCATGCATGTGCCCTGACCTCCTAGTTCATAGGTCAACCACTAAGCTATACCAGTCAGGCGAGAGCCTCTAAACATTTTAAGCCTGTCCTGCCTCAGGGAACTCTACCCCTGTCCCTCACCCTACCCATACCCAGAGAGCTACTTGAATTTAGAAACTTGAGTTCAAATCCCAGATCTGCCACTGGTTCTCTGTTCATACACAGGCAAGTTACTCGAGCTCTCCGAGTTTCAGTGTGGTTAATTTTATGTATCAAATTGACTGGATCAGGTGGTGCCCAGATATCTGGTTAAAGCTTAATCAGGGTGTATCTCTGAGGGTATTTCTGGATGAGGTCAACATTTGAATTGATGTTGTAAAGCAGATAGTCCTTCCTAAGGTGGAATAACAGAGAATGCATCCTCTCACCTGCTTTCTGGAGGAGAGGAGAGGCAGGTCTTCTGAACTCAGACTGAAACTTAGAGCATGGACTCTTCTCATTCCGAGACCTGAGGACTCAGAGACTTAGGCTGGAGCTACCACAGGCTCTCTTGGGCTTCCAGCTTGCTAATGGCAGATCAGGGGACTTTTTAGCCTCCATTATCAGAGGAGCCAGTTGCTTTTAAGAAATCTCTTTTTATATGTCAGAGGTTCTATTCCTAGAACTCTTGACTAATACACTCTGTTTCTTCACCTGTGAAGCGAGGAAGGTAAGAGCCATATTTTAGCATGTGCTAAATAGTCTATACGTATTATCCCAATTAATCTTTTAACTCCTGTATGATGTAAATACTATTGATATGATCATCCTCTCTACATTTTTTCTTATTCAAAGTTCTTACTTACTGTGGTAATATTCCCCCCTGCCACCAGCACAATAATTATGTTTGCTTCTCATAGTTAAATGCCAAGGAAAAGAGAATCTGATGGGTCCAAGTTAGTTACTGGTCCCTGTTGAGAAAAATTCTACACGCTACCCTATTATCTGATCTATAGATGGGCTTGTTCAATCAGATTCCCACACATGGCCATTCAGCTTTGTTCACAGGAAATTGGTGGTGGCTATTTAATAAACCACCCTTAACAGCGTGGTGAAGGCCCAGATACCCTGAGATTACTAGGAGGCTATGGAATAGGCAAGCTTGAGGAGGTTGGGGCTGTATTTAGTTTCTTTGTAAGGACTAAGGCAGAAAACGTAAAATACACCAGGGTGTGCTCTTCAGGAATCAGTGATCTCCTATCACTTGTTTACTGCTGTACTCCAAGCCTCTAGAACTGCACCTGGCACCTCAGAAGCCTTCAAATAACACATGTTCAATGGATGACTAAGTCTAACAACCCAAGGCCTTCCTGACAGAGACAGTTCCAAAGATAAGTAACCTTGAACTAGTCTTTCTATGATTGTATGATCAGGATCCACACTCCCAGAAACATGCCCAGTAAATGTGTTTGCTCTGAACAGATTCTTCTCCATTCTTCTCTTCTCAGGCATGGAATAAGAAAACGCTGGAAAGTCCTGATGAAGCCTCTACTGGGAGCTGGAGCTCCCTCTAGGGGCTAAAAAGAAAAAAAAAGTATCCTCAAAAATGCAGCCCTGCCTCCTTAGGCAAATTTCTTATTTAAGAAAAATGTTTTTAACGCTCTAACATATAGCAACATTAACAGAACAACCTCACAGTGTGACAGATTTAACAATGCTCCTCTCATTACACAGTCATTCAGCAAACATTCAGTATATATTATATACCAGGACTGCGCAAGGTGCAGGCTATTTAAATTGAGGAGGTGGGGATGTGTAGAAAAGGGAACCCTTGTACACAGTTGGTAAGAATGTAAACTGGTACAGCCATTATGGAAAATATTATTGACATTCCTAAAAAAATTAAAACTAGAACAACCATATGATCCAGCAATGCTTCTCCTGGGTATGTGCCCAAAGGATATGAAACCACTACCTCAAAGAGATACCTCCATGTCATTGTAGCATTACTCACAATATCCAAGAGACGTGAATAATTCTTAGTGTCCATTGACAGAAAAATGATAAAGAAAATGTTATACACATACATATATACCTACCCCATGAAATATCATTCAGCCTTAAAAAAAAAATGAAGGAAATCTTGGCATTTGTGACAACATGAGTGGAACTGGAGACATTATGCTAAGTGAGTTAAGTCAGACACATAAAGACAAAAATAACACGGTATTACTTATATATGGAATCTAAATAGTCAAACTCATAAACACCAGGGGAAGGGCAGTGGAGGGGTGGGGATAATGGAGAAATATTAAAAGAGTTCAAAGTTTTAGTTATGCAGGATAAATAAATTCTGGATTATCTAATGTACGGCATCATGATTATCCTATACTAAAGGCCTGGTGCACAAAGTTCATGCACAGGTAGGGTCCGTAGGCCTAGTCAGCAATTGGGGCTAACAGGGCTTTCCTTCCCCTGCTGCCAGCTACCAGCCAAGGCCTTCCTTCCTTTATAGGCTAATAAAAGGCCAATATGCTAATAGTTCCCTCAGGAGTTCAGCTGACTGGGAGTTCAACCATGTGCTGACCACTAGGGGGGCAGCGTGGAACAAAGGAAGATAGCCAAGGGAAGGAAGGTCCCAATCAACTCTGATTGCTGGCCAGGCCTAGGGACCCTACCCATGTATGAATTTCATGCACCAAGCCTCTAGTAGTTAATAATACTGTATTGTATACCAGAAATTCACAAAGAGTAAAATCTTAATTGTTACAAAAATGTTAACTATGTGAGATGATGGATATGTAAATTAGTTTGACTGTGGTCATTATTCCACAAAAAAGTGACATAAGCATCATGGCAACATAAAACATTCCTCCTTTTGTCTCCTTTTGAACAAAGAATCAGATATCCATGCATGAGCAAAAGCACCTTAGCAGGAGCTGTGGGATACAGCAACCTATGCCAAGGCATCTGGGAGGAGTCCCCTGACCTGTGCATCCAGTAACAGGCAGAGACAGACCCTGGTACAGGGTGGGACCAGCAGAGCAATGCTACCTGCCCCCACTCCTTTCAACGTGGTGGTAGAAAAACCCTGGCAAGGGCTGATCTAGGCAGATACCCTCAGTCCAGAAAGAAATTTTAGTAGTCCCATTTGCCAGAGGAGAGATTCCAGCAATAGAGAAGAAAAAAGAAAAAAAAGGTTATAGGAGAGATAAAAATTTCAGTACCACTGCCACACGCACCCCAGCTCAAGGCAATACTGCACGGAGTTGAACTATCAGGAGGCAGTGACTCTCCCACAGGGAAACAGGGGAGTGATGAGTGAGGACACAGCTGAAGAAACCCATTTCTCTTCAGCAGCTCCAAGAAGACAGAGATGGGACCTCTCAGAGGACTGGGAGGAGAGAGGAAACTGGGAAGCAGACAGATAAGAATACCAAATGGTACCCTAACAAGTTTGGCTCAATGAACAGAGAATAGGCCTGTGGACTGAAGGGTCCCAGGTTTGAGTCTGGTCAAGGGCATATACCTTGGTTGTGGGCACATGCCCAGTAGGGGATGTGCTGGAGGCAGCTGATTGATTTTTTTTTCTCTCTCTTCAATGTTTCTAACTCTCTATCCCTCTTCTTTCCTCTCTGCAAAAACTCAATAAAATATATTTTTTAAAAGAAGAATATCTATGGCACTAAAGGGACTCAGTTCCTGCTGATTAGCTCAGAAAATCCACTCAAGCACCTCTGGCAATACTACACCCAGGGATCTTCCTAACAGGTCCACAGACACTTCCAATACCCTGGATGCTGAACCCACACATCCTCCCGTCCCCCCCCCAATCCTGGGGCTGACTCCCTCTGATCACGTCTGACAATAGATGGTGAGTACTCTCAGAAAACAGCCAGGGTCTGAGGGCAAAACAAAAATTAAAACTTGAGCTATAGCACCACTTCTAACAAACACAAAGCAGGTTTCCATTACCCAGTCTAGTGAGTTCTAAGAGAAGATATAAATATCTTAAGAATCCCGCCATAAGACAGAACAAGAAGAATGGAACAGGTGTACCCACACAAAGGCAGAGAAAACCCCAGATAATAAAAGCACCAGTGAACAGAATTATTATCTGAAGGGAACCTGCAAAGGTTTAGAAAGGTGTGTGCTACTTCAAATGTGAAAGTAACAACACAGAACTACAGGGGACATGAAGAATCAAGGCAGCCTGTCATCGCCAAAAGATGACAATTCTTCAATAACCAAACTCAGAGGCATGGAAGTTTGCATTCTAGCTGATAAAGAATTCCAAGTAGCTTTTCTAAAGAAACTCAACAAAATTCAGCTAAAAAAATTTATAAAATCATTAAAAATATGTAGGTTCAAAAAGAAATTTTTACCAAAGAGATGGAAATCATATAAAAGAGTCAAGCAGAAATTCTGGAGCTGAAGAACTCACTAAATGAAATGAGAAAGTAATAGAAAGCATTTGTAGTAGAGCAGGGCAAATGGAATATAGAATGAGCTAGAGAATGGCCCAGTTAAAGCAGAAAAAAGAAAAAAAGAAAAAAAAAGCAAAGAGAAAGCCTCTACAACCTATGGGTCACCATTAAAACAAATATTAGAATAATCAGGGTCCAAAAGGAGAAAATCAAGAGAAGGAGCAGATAGCCGATTTGAAGAAATAATGACTGAGAACTTCCCAAACCAGGGAAGAGAATCAGATATCCAAGAGAGAGTAGAATAACATATCTAAAGTGTTGAATGAAAACAATTGTTACCCAAGAATACTCTCTCTAGCAAAGTTATCCTTCAGATATGAAGGAGAAATAAAAACTTTCCTAAAGAAGCAAATGCTGAGGGAGTTCACTACCTCTAGATCTTCCTTGCAAGAAATGCTGAAAGGAATCCTTCAAGCTGGAATTGCAATATCAAAAACATACAGAAGTAGCTCAGCCAGCATGGTTGAGCATTGACCCATAAACCAGGAGGTCATGGTTCAATTCCTGGTCAGGGCACATGCCCAGATTGTGGGTTTGATCCTCAGTATGGGGCATGCAGGAGGCAGCCAATCAATGATTCTCTCTTGTTATTGATGTCTCTCTCTCTCTCTCTCCTTTCCTCTCTGAAATCAATAAAAAAGTGTATTAAAAAAACAAATTAAAAACATATACAAGTATATAATATACTGGCAAAGGTAAATTATACAGTCAAACTTTGAAAACTCTTTCTGTATTAGGAGGTTGTGTTAACCACTTAACTGAAGTATAAAGCTCAAAGGAAAAAAATATTACAATTAATTATAGTTACTATAATTGTAGTTAATACACAATATAAAAAGTTAAATAATGACATCAAAATAATAAAGGGAGTAAAAGTGTGAAGCCTTTTAGATAAATATAAATTGCTATCAGCTTAAAAATGAACTGTTTTATCTATGAGATATCTCATGTAAACCTCACAGTAACCCCAAAGCACAGTTCCTAGAATAGGTGCGCAAAAGTAAAGAAAAGGGAAACAGAGCACACCTAGTATGGAAAATCACCAATTTACAAAGGTACACAGAAAAGGGGGAGAGGGGAGAGAGATGGAATGGAGATACAGAATAACCAAAAAGCATGGCATTAGTTTAGTTCTTGCATATCAATAACTCTGGTAAATTAAATTTGCATCTAATCAAAAGGCACAGGGTAGCTAGAAGGATAAAAAAAAACAATACTCTACTCATAAGAGAGGTACTTCAGCTCATGCAGGCTCAGAGTAAAGGAGGAAAAAGATATTTCATGCAAGTGGAAACCACAAGGAAGTGGGAGTAGCTATATTTCTATCAGACAAAATAGATTCAGCCCCAAAACAAATGGTTTTAGGAAGGATACAGAGAAGGTCAATATACAGTGATAAAGAGGTCCATTCATCAAAAAAGATATGACAATCATAAATATATACACAGCAATATTGGAACACCAAAACATATTAAGCAAATAGTTAACAGACCAAAAGGAAAAAAGACAATAATAAAATAACAGTAGAGCAGTTTAACCTGCTTTCAGCAATGGATAGATCATCCTGCCAGAAAAGAGGTACATTATACTAAATGTAACAGACATTTGTAGAATATTGCATCCAACAGTAGCAGAACACACATTCTTCTCCAGCACATGTGAAATGTTCTCCGGGACAGAGCCAGCCTATCATGGGCCACAAAACAAGTCTCGGCAAACTGAAGGAGACTGAAATCAGATCAAGTATCATCTTTGACCACAGGGTGTGAAACTAGAAACCAACAAGAGAAAAGCTGGAAAACATACAAACATGTGGAAATTAAAACACCATTGAACAACCAATGGGTCAAAGAAGAAATCAAAGGGGAATAAAGAATACCTCAAAACAAAAATGGAAACAACTTACTAAAACCAATAGAATGCTGCAAAAGCAGGGTTGGAGAAAGCTTATAGATATACACACATACACACAGCAGTGGGAAAAAGTAGGTTTACTAGTTGTTCTTATGGAAAAAGACATGCAGGTTATAATTATCACAACAGAAAGACAGTAGTGATGGAAGAGGTTACAGAAGTAAGCTGGAGACAGCTGATAATATTAGTACAACTTTGAAGTCGTGTTCTTAAAGATTGCCCTTATTCAAAGTTCTACATTTTCCTCAGAACCTTATACTGTGGCAGGTACTATATCTCTCTCAAAATTGCCCCACTCCATCCCCATAGCTACTGCTTTCTCATCTTAGGCCATTATCATCTCTCACCTGAACTGTGGTAACAATCTATAAATGGACTAAAAATCTCCACTGTTTACTCCTATCATTCTACACATCCTCTCACACTCCTCAGTTACCATGTGATGTAGTCAAAATTCAAGTATCATTCCATTACTTCCCCAAGGGCTCTCCCTTGCCTACAGGAAAGGGGAGGCGAAGCCCAGCTGGCATGGCTCAGTGGCTGAGCGTCAACCTATGAACCAGGAGATCATAGTTCGATTCTGGAGTTGGGGGCTCGATCCACAGCAGAGGGTGTGCAGGAAACTACCAACCAGTGATTTGCTCTCATTGATTTGCTCTCATCATTGATGTTTCTATCTATCTCTTCAACTCTGAAATTAATTAAAAATATGTTTTTAAAGAATGAGGAGGTGAAGATCCATGGAAACTCAGAGCTGACTCCTGCCTACCTCCTTGTATGGACCAGCCTCATCTATAGCCACTCATTTGTCCTTCAAACCACATCACATATCTATCCACTCTGAACTTTCCATATTCCAGTGCTTTGCTCACTTCTCCCTCTGCATAGAACTTTTTCCTGTCTCAGTTTTACAATTACCATATTTTCCAGTGTATAAGACGACCCCCAACTTTTCCAGTTAAAACATAGAGTTTGGAATATACTTGCTATATAAGACTACCCCTCTTCCAACACACACCAAATAAAAAATTTTTAAAAAACATCAGATTTAATTTCAATATGGTAATTTTAATTCAAATGCTTATGACATGCAGGTACTTAGCAAGAAAACTGTCACTTATAAACATAAGGCTGTTTGTCAAACATGTAAACATAAAACAGTGCAAGTGGATTAAACTTTTTCTAATTCACTTTAAAGCTGAAAGGAAGGATAAGACAATAAACCCATGGGAGCTGCCATGCTTTTGTTTTCTAAGCTGTCAACCAAACTGGAACTGATGGTGATAGGAGGAAGATAACAAACAATAGAGAGAGCAAGTGCTGGGCAAGTCCCTGGCGAGTTAACAACGCCCATCATAACTGCAAGCTACAGTATTTTTACAGGTTTTGCTGGCATGACATTTTCCCTTTAAAAGCCTTCAAAATCCTCCTGTTCGTTATCTGATATTATAAGTACATCAAAGACATCTTGTGATACATTTGTAAGGCAGTCATCATATGGATTGAATTCCATATCAGATGGTGTGGTCTCAGCTTCGGCTGTCTCTTCACCTTGCCACAAGTAGTCGTCCTCCATACCATCTAATGAATTTGATATGCCACACTTCTTGAAAGACTTGATTACTATTTCTGCATCAATATCATTCCAGGCTTTTATGACAAACTTGCACAAAACATCCAACTGTGGAGCACGGATGTTTCCTCCTTTTGTGAATGACTTTTTCACGCTAACCATCCATTCATTCCACTGTTCCCGAATGCGATCTTTAAATGGCTTGTTTAGCCACACATCCAGTGGCTGTACCAACGATGTCAATCCTGCAGGAATAACTGCCGCATCTATGTTTAGTCTTGCAAGCCTTTGCTTGGTACTGGGAGTTAAATGAGCCCTGGAGTTAAATGAGCCCTGAACATATCCCACACCAGTAGACTATACCTCCTTCTCGGCCTCTCAGATCTCACACATGTGCACCTGTGCCATTTCACTGCAGTCCCCAGGTGCAGGATCTGAGAGGCAGAGAAGGCAGCATGGTAATAGGATACAAGGGTGAGCCAGACGGCTAAAAGAGGAGTGTTTTTCTGGGCACAGCACCACTCTTTTCCCATACATACACCAGGCATCCTGGACGCCTGCAGCTTGCTCCGCCCTTCACTTAGACCTTCCCGGTGAGGTGCCTCCTCACCTTGTCATCGGGACTGCATTAAGTCACTTCTTTCCACGAATCCTGGTGAGTGGATTTTCTTCTACCTTACTTGTACAGTGCCACCCTTGCTGCTTTCATACAGTTGCCTCCTAAGGCAGAGATGCGGCCGTGGCTGTTTTTGAGCTCCCCCCACCATATGCAGCGAACAGCGATGTTCTAGTCTGGCTCGGAAGTTTCAACACCCGCCCTATAAGACGACACCAGGAGTATAAGATGACCCCTGACTTTTGAGAAGATCTTCCTGGGTTAAAAAGTCGTCTTATACGCCGGAAAATACGGTACCTTTTCTTCACAAGCCATCTGACTTCCAAGGCTCCCAGGTGGAGGGGGAGTGGGGAGAACTTCACAGATCAGTCCACTTGTCATACTTATTTCTGTATTTGTCAGTGGTGCTTTCCTCCACTCCTAGACCTAACCTTCAGAGGATAGGTTCCTCCTTGAGACTAACTTTCTTTCTGCACCCTCTCCATCTTCTCAGCCCACTCCTTCACCTTGCCCCCACTCAGGTGCATCTATTTCTTCACTCCATGGTCTCCTCAACCCTCCTCAGATATACCTTTGGTTCTAGTATATTGTAAGCCTACCAAGTAGTAAGGAAAGCAAAGGCTGTATCTTAAATCTGTGGGAGAGCTGTTATTAATCTTTTGTCAGAACAGAACAATTACAGGATTTTCTCATATCATCTTCATGGCTACAGGATATGTCATTTTGCATTACAAAAACAATTCCTTTTAGCCCTTCATACCCAGTAGACTATAACCTGATCCACTTTCAGCAAACAATGCTGAGAGAAAGGCATTTTCCTAAATAGATTTATGTGTTTCACATCAAGCAATTGCAGATATTGAACTAAAATGAAAAACGTAAAAGTAATCCATTCTTGGGAGCTAGATTTAATTCCCTGCTGTAAATGAATCTTTGATTTCAGAAATAACTGGCTTTGCTATTTTCTTAATCTAAAGCAAAAATTCCAAACATCAATTTAAGTCAGAATCACTTCTCTATGTTGCTTTTTTGTTTTTTTTTTACATGAAAACAGAAATATTTTAGATCAGGTTTATTGAAAAGTAATTTATGTACTCTAAAATTCTCTACAATTAGGTGTAGAGTTACCACCATAATCAAGATGAAGAATATTTCTATCTCCCCAAAATGATCCCTGTGTCCTCGATCACCAATCTCTTTCCCTCACTGCCAGACTCTATCAACAACTATCTGTCCCTGCAGTCTCACCTTTTCAGGAATGTTATATAAATGAAATCACATAGTCTACAATCTTTTAGGTTCTGGTTTCTTTCACTTACAATAATTATTTTGAGATTTATTCATGTTGCTGCATGTGTCAGTAACCCATTTTTTTGTTTGTTTGTTTGTTTCTGAGTAGTACATTGTATGAATGTAACAAAATTTGTTTATCCATTCTTTTGTAAATGGACACTTTGATTGTTTTCTATTTTTAGTGACTGAATAAAGATGCTGTAAACCTTTGCACACAGGTTTTTGTGGGGATGTATGTCAATATTTTCTTGCGATGGAAATACTTAAGAGTGAGATTACCGAGTTTTATCGTTTTTAAAAAATATTTCACTTTACAAGCATCTGCCAAACTGTTTTCCAAAATAGTTCATTTTCCGTATTGCATTTCTACCAGCAACACATGAGCCTTCCAAATGCTGCACATCCTTGCCACATTTTATTTTAATTTAACCATTTTAATAAGTGTGTTACATGGTACCTCGTTACAGTTTTGAATTTTAATCTTTTGATTCAAATACAGGGTGGGGCAAAAGTAGGTTTACACAATGAGTACATGAAACTCAGTTCATTCTTATATTATTATGTATTGTATTATTTTCCATATGAACAACTCTAAACCTACTTTTGCGCCCACCCATACTATTGAAGCCAATGAATCAAGTGTAGTGATCTAGAGAGAATACTGCTGTTTATACAAAAAGAAAAAAAAAAGTTCCTTAGTTGTAATTATGGGACCTGAAGGAAACACTTAAAATGCTAAACAAATTTGAATCACTGAATTTTTAAAAAATATATACCTTTGTTGATTTCAGAGAGGAAAGGAGAGAAGGAGAGAAAGAGAGAGAGAGAGAAACATCAATGATGAGAATCACTGATCAGCTGCCTCCTGCACAATTGGGGAATGAGCCCACAGCCCAAGCATGTGCCCTGGGAATCAAACCATGACTTCCTAATTCATAGGTCGACACTCAACCACTGTGCCACCACAGCCAGGCAAATCACTGAATTTTTAAAAACACATATTATTAAGAATGACTACTCTCACCCTAGCTGGCTTGCTTGGTTTAGTGGATAGTGTGTCAGCCTGCGGACTGAAGGGTCCCAGGTTCGATTCTGGCCAAGGGCACATGCCTGGGTTGTGGGCTTGATCCCCAGTCGGTGGTGTGCAGGAGGCAGCCGATCAATGATTCTCTCTCATCATTGATGTTTCTATCTCTTTCTCCTTCTCCCTTCCTCTCTGAAATCAATAAAGAAATATATATTTTTTTAAATAAAAAAATGACTACTCTCTTCTTCCATAAAAATAACCACTGCTTTATACCATGTAAAAATTTAAAATAAAAGCAGTATTTATTGAACCCATACTCTAGACAAGGCTATGTATACAAATTATTACTTGTCTTATTTCCAATACCTTTTTTCTGCTTTGTTAGTAATAGATCTGATTTACTAAAGTATGCGGCTAACTGGCATAAAGATTATATTTTCAGTCTTCCTTGCAAGCAGTTGTGGCCACATGCTGTGAAACTATCATGTGGTAACTTCTAGAAACCTCTTTTAAATGACAGTTGGCATGTGCCCTTTGTTCCTTTCTCCATTGTCCCTTCCTTCTACCTCATAGCAGGAGCTAAAGATGCCACCTTAGTCCATCAGTGAACGTGAACACCAAGGTCATGCACAGAGGAGCAATAACACAGAAGCCGCTGAGTTCCTGAGAATTTTGTGGACCATACCAGCCCTGGACCACCTACCTCTGGACTTTCATATGAGAGAAATAAATTCCTAACTTGTTGTGCTTATCAGGATTGGAAAACCTTTTTCTGCCAATGGCCATTTAGATATTTATAATATAACTATAGGCCGAGTGGAATAAATTCATGCACTGCCCTCCCCTGCAGGCCTGGTCACCCCTAACTGCCTCCCTTGCAGGCCTGGGTTGTCCCTCAGCTGAGCCTGCACCCTTTCCAATCTGGGACCCCTCGAGAAATGTCCAACTGCCCATTTATGCCTGATCTTACCTGGATCAGGCCTAAACAGGTAGTCAAACATTCCTCTCACAAACCAGGACTGCTGGCTCCCAACTGCTTGTCTGCCTGCCTTCCTGATTGCCCCTAACTGCTTCTGCATGACAGCCTGATTACCCCCTCACCACTCCCCTGCCAGCCTGTTTGCCCCTAACTACCCTCCTTTGCAGGCCTGATCACCTCTAACTGCCCTCCCTTGCAGGCCTGGGCACCCCCAACTGCCCTCCCTTGCAGGCCTGGGCACCCCCAACTGCCCTCCCCTGCAGGCCATCTTGTGGCAGCCATCTTTTATCCACATGGGGGCAGTCACCTTTGACCACATGGGGGCAGCAATCTTGTGTGTTGGAGTGATGATCAATTTGCATATTCTTCTTTTATTATATAGGATAGAGGCCTGATGCATGGGTGGGGGCCGGCTGGTTTGCCCTGAAGGGTATCCCGGATCAGGGTGGGGGTCCCCTTGGGGCATGGGGCGGCCTGGGTGAGGGGCCTATGGTGGTTTGCAGGCTGGTCACATACCCCGGCGGCCCAAGCAGGGGCCCTGGTATCTGGGATTTATTTATCTTCTACAATTGAAATTTTATAGCCTGTAGCTGAGCCAAGCCTCCTGCTTGCTCCATGGCCACAGCATTTTTGTAGGGATTTATCTTCTATAATTGAAACTTTGTGGCTTTAAGTTGAGGCCAAGGCAGGCCAGGGCTACGGAAACTAGGCTTCCTCCATCTCCAGGGGCAACTCAAGCCTCCTGCTCTCTACAGCTCAGTGGCTGCCGCCATTTTTGTTGGGATTGATTTATCTTCTATAATTGAAACTTTGTACCCTTGAGTGGAGGCCTAGGCCTGCCAGGGTGTGCGGAAAACTTGGCTTCCTCCATTGCTGGGGAAACCCAAGCCTCCTGCTCTCTCCGTGGCCGCAGCTATCTTGGATTGGTTATTGTGCATACTTGCTCCTGTTGGCTGGTGGGCATGGCTTGTGGATATAGGAGAGGTATGGTCAATTTGCATATTACTATTTTATTAGATCGTATTCTTGGGCCATACAAAATTACCAACTTAAAAATTAGTCTGCTACTGGTGGTGGGAATGCAGATTGGTGCAGCCACTGTAGAGAACAGTATGGAGTTTCCTCAAAAACTAAAAATGAAACTTCCTTTTGAATCCCACTTCTAGGAATATATCCCAAGAAACTAGAAACACAAATCAGAAAGGATATATGCATCCCTATGTTCATGGCAGTACAATTCACCATAGCTAAGATTTGCAAACAGCCTAAGTGCCCACAGCAGATGAGTGGATTAAAAAAACTGTGGTACATCTACCATTGTTCAGCAAACACATTAGTCAACAGAGCCAAATATCAACAGTACAACAATTGAAATTTCTTTTGAGAGCCAGATTTTTTAAACTTAAACTTCTTCTAACTCCACTTCTTCAAAATAGACTCACCCAGGCTATAGTATTTTGTGGAAGAGCCACACTCAAGGGGCCAAAGAGCCGCATGTGGTTCATGAGCCGCAGTTTGCCAACCATGAATTCACACAACGGAATACTACCCTGCAGTAAAAAGAAGGAATTCTTACCATTTGCAACAGCATGGATAGAACTGGAGAGCATTATGCTAAGCGAAATAAGTAGTCAGAGAAAGATAAATATCACATGATCTCACTCATTTATGGAATATAACAAATAACATAAAATGATGAACAAAACCAGATCCAGAGACAGAGAAGCATCGATCAGACCGTCAAACCTCAGAGAGAATGTAGAGGAAGGAAGGGTAAAGGGGAAACATCAATCAAAGGACATGTATGCATACATATAAACCTAACCAATGGACAAAGACAACAGGGAGATGAGGGGGCAATGGGAAGGGGGATAAGGATACATATGTAATACCTCAATCAATAAAAAAAGAGAAAAATTAGCCTGCTATATTTGCTCAAACATTTAATTAACTCACCCCTAATGCTTTGGTAGGGCCAAACCAAATGAGTTTACAGGCTTTATACTGCCTGGACATTTCCCATCCCTGTGCTAGATGGAGCAATTACCCATAATTCTTCACTCCTCCCCATATATACATCCTTTCCATGTCCTCATCACAGGCAGAGCGTATTCCCCACCCCTCTGACTTTGGGCTCAGCCAATGTGACTACTTCATGAGTAGAAACCACAGCTCTGAGCCTGGGCCTTAAGAGGCCTCCAACATTTTCTTCTGCTTCCAGTTTTTCACATCTTCCTTTACCAGAGGATAATTCTGGTTAACCCAGCCCCACCCCAATCCAAGGTGGAAGGGACCCCCCAATCAAGCTCAGTAAGATGCACGGTTGCCTCAGCTGCCACAACCTGAGAAGTACCCAGCCGAGCTCAGTGTAGATTCGCCAAAGCATGGCCCACAGTTGAAAAGGAGTATTAACATCAGCCAGTGAGTTTGGGGATAGGTTGTTATTTAGGAATACTAATGGGTACACTTGTTCAAGCTGCTGCCTTTTTGCCTCCCTTGTGCTCAGAGCCAAAACAAATCCCTACTTTTAATTCAGATACAAAAGGCATATACTATAAAGTCCCAGCCTTCCAGGAGCATGCAATCAAAATGGAAAAAGAAGAACTAAGTTAATTTCATGAGGAAGGAAGTCTCTTCTAGAATGGCTGCTGTATCTAGATAGAAAAAAAGAAATTAACCTCTAACTCATTCTATACACAAAAAGTGATTGAGATGGATCATAGACCCAAACATAAAACCCAGGGTCTAAATGAATCTCTAGGCCTAAGATAGAACCAGCCCCTAGAGGAGGTGCTGGACAACAACCTGAAACTTACTACATAACCTTCAGGGCCTGTAAACATTCTGTTTGACCAGAAACAGTCTAACAAAGCAGCCAGTCCTCCAACGCCCAGCCAACTCTGGCTTCTCACTCCAATTCAGGTTGACTGTATCGCCTCAGCCAATCAGACATTTTCTGCTTTTCTTTTCCTTGTTATTTATTCTTTATCCTCCTAAAGCTTCCTGCCTTCACCTCATTTTGCAGTTCTCCAAATGGGGATGGTCTGCTTCATGACGGGTCAGGTTTGTTTGTATCACCTAAGTTGTTTTCTTTAGTCATTTTTAACAATCTGAAACATACAGGTCAGATGATCTAATCTAATCATTTCGAGTACCACAATGTACTGTTTTCCTAAAAAAATAATAATAATTCATGCGAGTCTCTAATCAATTATATTGTGCTAGACCCTGAAAAATACTTTGCATACATCGTTCTAGTTCATCCTCAAAAACGACGCCAAAACCCCACTCCCCTCCATAGGTGGAGGGGATCACCGGCTCTTTCCTGACATTCATTCCTCTCCTTTGGGTAAAGGCCCCCGGGCTGTCCATTGGAGGACCCGCTTTGCCCTTGTACTCACTCACTCCTGTGGTTTTTCTGGCTCTGGCTTCAGGCTCCGGGTGAAGTCATGATGGTGGCGATCCCTGATTTCTGGAATTGCCTTCCGTTTGCTTTGGCGATTGGGCTGTGAGGTTCTTAAATTTTAGCAAAAAATAAGAACCACGTGGAGAGCTTGTCAAAACAAAGGTTCCTCAGCCCCACCCGGAGAGATTCTGATTAGTGCCCGGTGGGGCTCGTCATTTGCATTTCTAAAACTCCCAGCGGATGCTGGTGCTGAGGCCCTGGGAGCTGGAGCTGGTTTACAATGCAAGTTCTGGGCCTCCATGGGGACCTATGGAATCAGACTCTGAATGTAAGACCCAGAAAGCTTGAATTGTAATAAAATCTCCAAATTATTTGTATGAGTTTGAGATAACACTGTTGCATTGCTGCCTTGGAACTTTGGCTTCATATTAGAATCACCTGGGGAGCTTTTTAAACTAGTCAAAAGCCCAGGCACCTGCCTTGGAGATTCTCATTGATTTTTTGAAAGATTGAAAGAGACTAATTTGCAGCCAAAGGTGGAGAAAGGTTGCTCCCAATCGTAATTCCTTAGGAAGGAAGACAGGGCCAAGTACCTGCCTGCAGAACTTGGCAATGGGGGTGGAGGATGGGGGGTGAGAGGGTGGGGTAACGGAACATTCATTTTCTTAGATGATTAAGCAGCCTTTTGAAATATGAGATGAGTATTAACAGCTGTATAGTATTTCATTACAATCTGTAGACAATTTATTGAACATGTACTAAGTGCCAGACACTATCTTATTCACAATAAACCTCATTTTGCTCCTAAGAAAACTGAGGCTGAGAGAAGTCCCCATTGATTATTTGGACCTGCAACGGCCTACTTGCCAGACCCAGGTTTTTTTCTACTTCAGGTTCTCAACCTGCCTGCACATTAGAAACACCTGAGAACAGTTACATTCACAATGCTCAGACCCCACACCAGACTAAAAATCTAAACCTCTCAGGTGGCATTTGGGCATCTGCTTCTTTCCTGTTCCCCATGATTCTGATGCACAGTGAGGGCGAAGAACCACCGTCCCACAGCCTTCTGCTTCTCAAGCTGATTGGGTACCTACCTGTTTCTGACTTTTTTTTGTTTTCAGTTTTAGCAGAGTAACTTTCTACTCCCCCTTTTTGTCATTTTACCAAAGTTGCCAAAAAATCTCAGAAGGTCCAAAGTGTGTTCAGCTAGGACATGATAAAGACCAGACACCTGATGACTGGACAGTACACCCAGAAAGGCTAACGTAATTTCTCATTGCAGTGAGAGGAGGGGGGATGTCAGAGCAGGTGCCTGTGAGTGCAATGGATAATGACATAGAAGGACACTGAATCAGACAGCACCTTTGAGTGCGTTCAGATGGTGGCTCTCTTACAATCAGCTATTTCGGCATAAAGAAAGGAAACACACAGTATATCTCTGTCCTCTGGGAATGAGCAATGGCCTCTGGGAAACAGCTTCAGTGTTGATGGGGAAGCCCAGTAGGTAGCCTTGCACTGTACCCACACTTGTTCTAAAAATAATGGGTTTTATGGGTATGAGTGTACATACGTGCAAATTCATTTTCTCTCTATCTCTACCTCCTCTTTCCCTCTCCCTTTCTCTCTCTCTCCTTCCCTTTCCTCTCCATACACATATCAGAATAACTCATAGAACAGAATGAAGTGAAAAGTAGAAATAACTTTTAGAGGCAGATGACCTCTAAAACTGACCAATATTTTGGTCAGTTAGATACATTGTTACAAAGAACTGGAATAAATCAAGCAACGCTCAGAGAGTTGAGACACACTTTATTCACCCGTGGGCTCAGAAAAAATGAATTCAAATTCTAAGCATGGCTATGCAGAACTTCCCTTTTTGTAAAGAGCCAGCACCATGTGCACTTAGTGGCTATCTTGCTGCTGGCCTTGAAAACAACACAGTTCTATCCAATTAAAAAATGCATCTGGCATGGCATTGAAATTATGGGCATATCCAGTCTTTGGCCTAGAAGGTCAGACAGCTAAATTTATCTTCCTCATCATTTAAGCAGGCTAAAGCAGGCTAGAAAGCAAAGATTTTTTTTTTTTTTTTTTAGAATAAGAGGCCATCTAAAAAAAAAAAAAAAGAGGCGGAGAATTCCAAATAGTAGTTTTACAAAATAGGGGTTAGCCAACATATTTCTAAATATCTCTTCCTTTTCAACAAAATGTAAGATTTTTTCTTTTGTCTAACTGCTGATTATTTTTAAATACCAAAGTGTTCACGAAATAAAATTTTTAGTCATGTGTGTGCTCTATTGGCAAGCAAAGTGAGATGGCTCTTATTTTGTTTTGCATACAAGAAACAGTGTGATACAGATAGTCATAATTGATGAAGTCTTCGGATATTCTCCTGCTCTTCTCCCCTCCCCAGGATAGTCAGGAGTTAGGAAGGATGGAGATCCTGTGATATATGTGGTAATAACAGAATTCATTCCATCCAATTCATTCATTCATTCATTCATTCACTCCCTTGTTCAGTATTTAATAAGCACCTACGTGCCAGAAATGACATCAAGTGCTACTGGAAAATAAGTGTGAAATAAAACAAGATCTTTGCACTTGAACCAAAGAAAAGACTGGTAACAGCTAAAGTGTCTAAATATGTTGTTTTAGGAAATGATGACCTAAAACCCAGAAGCTGTGGGGATCAGGGCTGCTAATTCCCTGACCAGCAATCTGGGCTTACTACCATTCTAAGGGGCTGCAAATGTAGGCAGTGGGTGTAACACACATGGATCTTCCACAATGCCATGCCATTCCTTGACAGTCTCCTTTCAGTCCCTGCTCTTTCTCAATGTGGAAATCTAACTGACATCATAAAGCTAAACAGCACCTGCCGGGGTTGCTTACCACATGAAAGATTTACAATCGTTGATTCAGTTTTGGAGATCAACATATTTCATTATATAGGGACTATCATTTTCACAGCAAGTAGGAAAAAATCATTGTAAATAGTTGGGCAAAGTGATGAACATTTGGAAGATTTCCCTCTTCAGCATTTGCTACCTGTGGGAAGGGTTAGGTAATTTGTAACATTTTGACAACTGAAGGGAACAGAATGCATCTTTCTGACTGCCTCAGGGAATGGACAGTGAGCTCAGGATTAATTCATAGGAGGAAAAAAATGAAACATTCAAACCCAAACAGCTTGTCAGTAATATTTTTCCCTTAAAAGATAAAACAAAACTAGAATCAATTGCATACCTTTTCTTCTTTAGTTGTCACTAAAACATCTAAAATGCAGAAGTATATTTTGTTCAATCTCCTCGGTTACCTGACTAATTCATGAATAAGTATGTATTGTATATCCACTGAGTGAATAATGCAAAACAGAGTTTATTCCTTATTATTATTTACTAATGTATTATTTTCAATATAAACAAGATTGAACCAATCTTGTATGCACTGACACATGCTATTCCTAGTACACTTTGTCCTTATTATAAAGAAAAAACCAATCATATCTGATGAAAAAAAACCAGTCGTATCTGATGAAAAAATATAATTATAAAACCTACTTCAAGTAGGTTCATATCCAACATTAGTGTTAAACCTTATGTCTTGAAATAATAGCTAATGAGGTCACTTAATGACAAAGATTTTTTAAATAATTTATTTTATCTTTACTATCCTTCACATTTTCTCTGTGTATGTTTTAAAATGTACAGTAGTAAATCTATGTAGTTTATAAATATACATATCTTATAGGTGTATACAAAAGTTTTTTATTGGCAAGGATGTATGGTTAAATGTTTGGAGGCCACCAAATCAAGATCAGAGGAGAAATTAGTTCCTAAGCTCAGCCTGGACACCTAATCTTTTGCTTTTACTACCATTTAGTTCTGAATCTCAAAAAATACATAAAGAGAGGATAGTATGTGCGTATACACACACACACACACACACACACACACACACACTCACACACACACTTGGTTATCATATTTTTCACTATACCTAAACTAAGAATTAGGAAAAGAACTATAGTACAATTAAATGAAATTATTTTTAAAACATTGTAAAGAATACAAATTATTCATCCTATCCTTGGCATCTTCCTTACCTTGATACAGACATAAATACAATTTCTTAACTCTATGCATAAATAGAAAGGAGGGGGGTGAAAAGTGACTGTAGACTTAAAAAATATAGGGAAGACAGAACCTGACCAAACTTAACTGCAAACACGTTTTTTTTGAAGTATTCATAAAAGAGAGTGGTTTTCAGAAACACCATTTTTTATCTGGCAAACTGCAAAGAGTTCAAAACACATGTATTCTACTGTTATCCCCAGTAGCTACCCTCTAAAGCAGAGGTTCTCAACATTTTTGTTTCCAAAGCAAAATGGATTATACTCACATGTGCAGACTCCCATGGTTCCCTTGCCCTCTTCCCTAAATTGTATGGAGAAAATAAAGCAAGTAGTATAACGGATTTTCTGGGTGGTGTTACAAGGTACTCACTATCCACAAAAAGATCTGAGATCATTTTGCTGAAATATCTTTTAAAGTAAGTTTACTGGCAAATATATAAATGACTAAGCAACATTTTAAGATATTGAATATTTTTAATACATTATACTTTTTACTATTTTAATTTGAAAATGAGCAGTTTATAAAAATAAGCTGATTTTTCAGCTCTCCATTTTAGACAGTATTAATAGGCAATCAGATAGCACTGAATAAATATAAATGAATATTTGAGGTTCTTGGACCCAATTTCAAAATGAGGGGCCGTCCCCACAAACATAAACAGTGGTGATATCAACTGAGTATCTTACAATTTAACTAAATTCTGACAATACCTACCCAGAGGTAGCATTAGATTCCATAGGTTAAGGGTTCAGTTCTACATGACCCACCCCTGAGCCCCACTTCAGACCTGTCTCCTGGCCAGGATGACACCTGGGCTTCTGACAGACTGGCTAAAAATCAGAGGTTCCCACTACCCTCTCCTCAGTTCAATTAATCTGCTAGCATAGCTCATAGAACTCAGGAAAACACTACCTACTAGACTATCTATACTAATAAAAGAGTAGTATGCTAATTAGACTAGGTCAACCAGACATCTTCTGGATGTCTGACTTCCTTCCAGACAAAACCATGGTGGTGGGGGTTGAGGCAGAGACAGTTAGGGGCAATCAGGCCAGCAGGGAAGCAAGCAGTTAGGGGAGGGCAGCTGGGGGTGATCAGGCCAGCAGGGGAGTGGTTAGGCGGCAATCAGGCTGGCAGGGGAGCAATTAGGAGGCGATCAAGCCAGCAGGCAGAGGCAGTTAGAGGCTATCAGGCAGGCAGGCAGGCAAGAGATTAGGAGCCAGTGGTCCCAGATTGAGAGGGATGTCCGACTGCCAGTTTAGGAATGGGCCCAATCCTAAACCGGCAGTCAGACATCCCTTGAGGGGTCCCAAATTGAAGAAGGTGCAGGCCAGGCTGAGGGACACCCTCCTTCCCCATGCACAAATTTTGTGCACTGGACCTCTAATGTTTATTATAAAAAGATATAACTCAGGAACAACCAGATGTAAGAGATGCAGGGCATGGGGGAAGGGCTCTCCAAGCACACCACTCTTCCCAAATCTATATGTTCAACCACCAGAAGTTGTGTGAACCTATATGTGTGTATTTGGAGTTTTTTGTTTGTTTCTACAGAGGCTTCGTTACATAGGCATGATTGGTGAAGTTATCAGACATTCTCCTGCTCTTCTCTCCTCGTTAGAGGTTTGGGGGTGGAACTGAGCATTCCACAGGGTCATCGCAACCAGCAACCAGCGCTCATCCTAGGTGCTTTCCAAGTCACCTCATTAACAAACATAACACTGTTAAGCTGATTACTCAGGAAATTCCAAGAGTTTTGGAAGCTGTGAGCCAGGATCTGTGGATATGGTCTATTTCAAATATATTTCTTTTTAAAATATATATATTTTATTTATTTTTTTACAGAGAATAAGGGAGAGAGATAAAGAGAAACATCGATGAGAAACATTCATCAGCTGCCTCCTGCATGACCCCTACTGGGGATGTGCCCGCAACCAAGGAACATGCCCTTGACCAGAATCGAACCTGGGACCTTTCAGTCTGTAGGCCAATGCTCTATCCATTGAGCCAAACCGGTTTTGGCTCATATATATTTTTTAATATAAATCAGTATCACAATAAATGTTGTTAAAGAGGAATACCTAAATTTTATGCATTTTTGCATATTGAAATGAGAATCATCAATGTACATTTCATCTGCTTTATCACTTTGTCTACATTTGATTTAATAATATTTACTCTTGCCATTATTGATAAGTGTTCTTTCCTCAGAGGAACTCTAGAACTGTATTCATTCTTCTCTATACCTTTGCCTTCCTGAAAACAGAATTATGAAATAACAATCCAAACACTAATCTGGCTTATCCAGGTAATACAGCCTGTGTGTTATTCCCAGTGTAGTTATTTTTAAAAAATATATTTTTATTTATTTTAGATAGGAAAGGAGAAGGATAGAGACAGAAACATCAATGATGAGAAAGAATCCTTGATCGGCTGCCTCCTGCAGCTGGGGATCGAACCAGCAACCCAGGCATATGCCCTGACCAGGAATAATACCTTGACCTGGTACATAGGTCAACCATTGAGATACACCAGCTGGGCTTCCCAGTGTAATTAAAGATATAATTCTACTTTGCACCATAAAGGTATCTCTTAATTCATTTCAGACATTAATAAGAATTTCATCATGATGTACATCATACTGATCATACATATTTTAATTGTCCAGATTAAGAACCACTCATGAAGGTAGCTCAAAGTCAGGAGCTATTAATCAGATTCCACTTTTACAACTTTATACCTTCAATCTTAGGGTGCAAAACATTCTAATTTTGGCTTGATTTATAAATTTGAAAGGGGGCTTAAAAGGGTATTTGACTATTTTTTAAAATTTATTTTTATTGTTTAAAATATTACAGATGTCCCCCTTTTGTTCCTCATTGACCCCTTCTAGCTGGAACCCACCCCTTCCTCTAGGCCTCACCACACTATTGTGTCCACGGGTTATGCATATAAATTGGTTAATCTCTTCCTACCTACCCCAACCTTCCTTCTTAGATTTGACAGCCTGTTCCATGCAAGACAAATTTGACTATTCAATTCCTAATTGAATTGACTCTTTAGACCCTCTTTAAATATCATTCAGAGTCAATCTTAAGAGTATTATTTTATAATATTTGCTACTTAGCATTTACATCTAAAGGAAAACCACCCTCCTTATTAGACAAGTGGAACTCCAAATAAGCCCTTCACCCAGAACCTTATAAACAGTAAGTTCTCCAAGAAAACTGGATTAATAGTGTAACAAATATGAAGGTAGACATATTGGATGTGCTTCAAAAAAAAAACACAACATACTTCCTACACACTCTTTGCTCCACTATAGCGAAAGAGAAAACCAAGAAATAGTAAGTAAAATGAACTTAGGAAATAGAAGTGAAAAAGTAAATCTCTCGATAAGGACAAGAAGTGCCTGGAAGATAGTTGAGCAAACATGCTCAGCAGAAAACCCTTGACATTGAAGAACAGAAGGCTCCAGAAATATCTCTAGGAGTAAGAAATGACCTGATATTATCATATGAAAAATTGTACTATGAGGCCCTTTAGAATTATTAGAATACTTGGTAAGATCAAGTCAGATGCTAAAAAAAAATGAGGCCATTATGAACTTCTGGAATTACAAAAAAGCAGTATAAGAAATGCAATCATAGCATGCTATTTGGTTTAGTGCTTTATAGTCATAATAGTAAAAATACTGAATTTAGGATGTATACAGATTGAAATATTACAATATTGGAAAGTGGGGAAGCAAAGCAAAATTTCAATTTTTCTAGTAGAAAGTCAATAATGGATGGATCAAAATATAACAACAAATTTATATTATTTGGAAACATAAAGGTAAATTCTATAACCTCTACATGAGTTGAAAGAGAACATTTCCTCTGTGAATGTGAAAGAGGACTGTTTTGTCACAAGCCTTTTGACACTATTTGATTTTTAAAACTATTTGCATCTAATGTTGTGGGGTGAGAGGTTATGGTGAGAAACAAACAAGTTTTACATCAATGAACACCCTCCAAAATCAGAGTAAGAAAAGTGAACATTATCACACTTAAACCCATTCATTGTTTTGTTTTTTTATTTACAAATAATTTTAGGCAAAGGCTTATAGATCAATATTCATTTACAAAAATAAGTTTAATTTCTTATGTTGCCTTTTTTTATTCTAAGTAGTATCACAGTTTTAAAAAGAAATTTACTTTTTACATTTGAATGTCATTCAAAGCATCCAAAGGATTCCTTATCCTTCTGCATTCTCCTTTCCAGAAAGTACTTTTGAGGTGGATCTGTTCCGGATTCTTTTTCTTTTTCTTTTCTTTTCAGAGCAAGATGGTTTTGTATCCTGTGTTTTTTTCTTTTTCTTCAAACAGCTAAGGGGATTGGGGCCACTTATCTTCTTGCGCTTTTTTCTTCTTCTCTGTTCAGGGTTTTTCACTAAACCCTGTTCCTCTTTGAGTTGCTTGATACTTTGCTTCTCATGAACTGAGACAAGCTGACCTGACTCTACTGCTTTAACAAAGGCAATTGTTTTGGGAGAAGGTTTGTCCAAGACAATAGTGTTCTGAATAATAAACATAAGAGGAACGCCGGGCCTTTTCTTTACTTTCATAGATAAATTCTGATCCTATAAAAAAAAAGAATTAGTTAAAGTATGCCAGTTAAATGAGGTGCCTTAGATAGGTTTCTAAGAATTTCAAGAGGATTATATGAAAAATAAAAGAAATCACAGATTTTATTTTTCAAATTAGTATGCCTCACTATTGGGAACACAGTATTTTATGATAAAGGAAGAGAAACATAAAAATAGAGCACAGTTAAGTGGCAACAATGTGAACTAGATTTATCAATATTCCAGGACAGCAATTTTCAACCTTTTTCATATATATCATGGCACACATAAATTACTAATATTCTGTGGCACACCAAAAAATATATTTTGCTGATCCAACAAAGAATAGGTATAATATTGATTGACTTACAAATAATAACAATAATAGTAATTAGCTGCCCTTTTTGTTCCAAAGTAACTTAAAAAAAAAATCAGGTACTATACTTATATATAAGAATTTCTCATAACAAGATTAACCAATCAGATGCAACCTTATTATGTGATGTGACCAATAAGCTGCAACTCTATTTTATGACATATATTTAAGATTCAAGACAAGGCACTCACACTGAATGACTACTGTCATTTTTTATAATCTAAGGAAAAAGAGGTCAGTGCCCCTGACTGAGTCAGGTATTGCATGTTTTAAAATTTTTGGAGGCATAACAATGTGCCATGGCAAACAGGTTAAAAATGTCTGTTTTAGGACTGTAAATCACAAACTAATGCAAAGGTAAACATGTTAAGTGGTGTCCCTTGCCTTTGCACCAGAATGCTCACATAGGTTGAAGTAATAGAAATAAAGTAGGGATTAGCTGATTCAGATTCTAGATTCAGCTTTGCCTCTAATTATGTAATTTTATAATTTTATAATTCTGCTAGCATATTTAAGCAAATCTATATGAAAGTGAACTTCATCAATATCATCCTGAAAGTCTCTCTTCTCCTCCCTTCTAGTCTTTTTAAAAGCCTTAAACAGTTCCATATTTATTCAAATAACATGAAACGGATTTTTTTAAAAACAGTATGAAGTATAGAATAAGGAAAAAGACATCCATGAACATAGAATGCAAAATCTTTGCTGTACTTATCTTCCCTTCAAGAACTCAAAACATGTCAACACATCTGTATATCAATACATTTTTATTTTAAAAAAGGAAACTTCAGTAATTAAGAAAATCAATATGCTTCAAGTTCTCAAGTTCTCTAATGACAACTGCTTTATTGATTGCAAATTAACTTAAACGCTAGTATTTTTAAAAAGTCAAAGCATTTGGGCAAACCACTTGTCCTAATTTTTTTCTGATTATCAACAGCACCATATGAAGTATGGATAGAAATTATTAAAATTGACTCTGGTTTTAAAAGTAGTATCACCTGTGATGCCACAAAATAATGATGGGGATTTCCCTCTTCAACCATGGAAAGCAGACATTCTGATCCACTCACTGCATTCTTGAAATGGGAACAATTTCGAACCTGGCATTTTTGTGCGATCAGTTTTGCTCCATATAACTCCTGTCCCAATGTTTCTAACTCTTTTAACACACACCTGGGAAAGAAAATGTTATTAGTGGTTCATGATTATATCAAGTGTCAACATGAAGCAAGTATAAAAATTAATACTCAAATTTTAAAAAGCTAAAACTATACCAATACAACCTGAATTTTTAATACAATAGCCACAAATCATACAGTAGCCATTCATTCTTAAAAGACCTAGAAAATTCATACCTCAAATAGAAATAACAATAACAACAATTAATATTTACTGAGTGCTTATTATAAGCCAGGCAGCATACTAATTGATCTTTACATAAATCCTTGCTTAATCTCCAAACAGTCCTACAAAGTTTGGCATCTTACTTTCAAATTATCCTGATAATTATTCTGAGAGATTTCAAGCAATATGCTCCAATTCAAATTAGTAAGTGGTAGAACTAAAATGTGAATCCAAGTAGTTTGATAATAGATGCCTTGCCCCAACCACACTGCTATGTTCTTCTATTTCAAGTACCAATTGCTACACCCTCACAGTATTTTCAGTTCAGAAAAGTAAAAATTCTCAAGACATCAGATTGCTGCAAAACAACCACTACCTCCTTTCACTCCGCATTTTCATATTAATATAAGCCAATGTTTTTCCAAGTGTCGTCTATAAATAACTCATACCCAAATGACAGTAGTATTAAATTGTACTAATTTCTAGTTCGTTTCTCATCCCCAAATCTGCACTTCTTGTGGGGGCGTCAAATATGAGTATTTTAATAAGCTCCCAGGCACTTCTTCCATCACATAAAAAAAAAAAGATTATTGAGTCAAAGATTTCTTCAAACGTATCCAGCCCCCATCAGACTGACTCCTTTTGTCACCCACCAGTATTTTTTGTTTTGTTTTTTTAAGTTTTTTTTCTATAGTCATCAGTTTTGACCTCTATTTTGTGTTCCAAGCCCAAAATGCCAACTATTTACTGAATAAATCCTATAGTTGTCCTGACATCAGCTTTTCATTCACCATATCTAAAGTCAAACTACTTTCCTCCAGGGCTTGCTATCTCTTTGAATTTATTATCGGCCCAGACCCCCAGACCCTTTCCCCATCAGCTGTTGGTGTCTATCTGGGTAATGTCTCCTTGCAGAACCCCTTAGGTTCCTGCTTTTCCCCTTCCAGGTTCAGGATCACATTATTCTTTCTTTTTTTAAATATATTTTATTGATTTTTTACAGAGAGGGAGAACGATAAAGAGCCAGAAACATCGATGAGAAAGAAACATCGATCAGCTGCCTCCTGCACACCCTCAACTGAGGATGTGCCGGAAACCAAGGTACATGCCCTCGACCGGAATCGAACCTGGGACCTTTCAGTCCGCAAACCGACGCTCTATCCACTGAGCCAAACCGGTTTCGGCGTGGATCACATTATTCTTAATGGGACAACTCCAAAACAGGTTTGTCTGTCTTCTCTCTTATTCCCCAACATACCCCTCACATTGTTGTAATTATTTTTTCTAAATGATAGTTGTCCTGTCTGATAGCATTCTGCTGCTCTGCTTCCTCAAGTTACAAAAACTCCAAATTTCTTCAAAACCTGAATATGAGTAAACCTTCTAACTACTAGTGGCAGCAAACACATTCTACCGAAAAACAAGAGATCTCAAAACCATAAATAGCAAATTTCAAACAGGGGGAAGAGAACTGTTAGTTTTCAAAATCCTTACGAGACATAAAAACAAATGCAATTTATGTACCTTGTTTGAATTCTTTATCTCTTCATGATACATTCCCAAAAGATGACTACAAAATATGCTTTAAAATAAACTATCAATAAAGAGGGGTGAAGGACAAATGAAACAAGGTTGTCCATGTCGATAATTGCAAAAGCTGGATGACAGACATTTCATTATACGATCCGATTTTTGTGTACATATGAAATATTTCAGAAGTTAAATTCTTTAGGAAAAAAATTCTATAAAGTATAATTTCCTGCAGTACTTCTCAACCATTTTTTCCTTTTTTTAGGTCCTAGCAATGTATTAAAAATGTTCACATTTCTATGCCACATGGTGGTAAATGAACAAGCAACCAACTCAGGGGCACGGGTTAACTAAGGACTTGTCTGGCAGCCCTGAAGGCTAAGGGGATCCAACATTTTGGGGTATCCATACCCTGTCTGAGGCACTGCTTGAGAAGTTCCGAATACGGAAAGCTGTTCACAGAGTGTTATGTGAGAAAAACAGGCCATAAACATAAGATCACATTTTCGTGTGTCTGTGTATCTACAAAGAACTGAATGTATGACACAGCATGTGTCTATAGTGGCTACTCACTGATGTGGTATTAAGGGTCATTTTAACTTTCTTTTTTCAAGTAACATTCTACAAAAAACAAAACAAAAAAAACCCTTACGTTTCTTAATAATAGTTTTTCATAATCTAGCCTCCATTTACCTTTTTCCCAACTTCATTTCCAACTAATCTCTTTCCCAGGCACATCACAACTCCATTCCTTTGTCCAAAAGATCCTCACAAGATCCTCACTTATCTCTTTTCAGTCACTCATACTAGTCCCTCCTCTCAGAACTGAACTGTGGCTGGGCTCACATGGTACGTCCTCTCTGAAACCTTCCTGATTCCCCCCTCCCCACCCCCACGAGGTTCCATCCTAGGAGTTTCCACACTGAGGTGGGAAGCTAGCTGGTGTCCGTGCCCATCATCACTTTCTTGGTCTCCAGGGCAGGGAGTCTGTCCTGTTCACCAAGTTATCTTCAGTGGCTGATGCAGTGCTCGGCAGAGGGCTGGTCACTTAAAAAAAAAAAGACAGATGAATAGCCCCAGCCGGTCTGGCTCAGTGGATAGAGCATTGGTCCTCGGATTGGAATGGTCTTGGGTCCTATTCTGTCTGCGTGTCTCACATCGATGTTTCTCTCTCTCTCCCACTCCCTTCCACTCTCTAAAAAAAAAAAAAAAAATCGATGAAAAAATATGCTAGGATGAAGATGAACAAAAACAAAAAGGCAGATGAATAAACAAATGGCCTTAGGCAAAGTTCCTCACCTCCAGGTCCTGACTTAACTTTCTGGGAATCGAAGATGTTACCTCGCAGGGCAGTTGTCACGCTTGAAATTGCTTTACTTAAATTAAATTAGGAAAAGCCATGCACCTAACAGCAACCGTTAAAAGGGGGTAGGTTTCAGATGCCAATAAATGCTCTCTGTGCCTCTGCCTCCTCACTTGACACGTCAGCGACGTTATGCGTGGTTCCGGTGTCTTTTTTCCAGGGGACAAGCCCCAGGCTCGGAGAGGTTACCTGGCCCAGAATGACAGCTGGTAGGACTGGGACCAAGACTGCAAAGCACGTGGTCTTCATCGCCGGGCTATCGAATCGCGACTATTTCAGGACGTGGTACTTTCTGCCTACAGTGTAGACCAGTGGTTCTCAACCTGCGGGTCGAGACCCCTTTGGGGGTCGAACGACCCTTTCACAGGGGTCGCCTAAGACCAGCGGAAAACACCTATTTCCCATGGTCTCAGGAACCAACAGACCGCTCCTCGGGGTAGAAAAGTGTAGCAATGTAGTTTACTGCTGTCCTATGAAGACTGTTACCCATGCTACACCACGATTCAAGACAAAATTTCATTTATTTGTCATTAGAAATAAATATTTCACAATATATAATTACATATTATTTTTGTGATTAATCCCTATGCTTTAATTATGTTCAATTTGTAACAACGAAAATACATCCTGCATATCAGATGTTTACATGACAGTTCATAACAGTAGCAAGATTACAGTGATGAAGTAGCAACGGAAGTAATTTTATGGTTGGGGGTCACCGCCCCATGAGGAGCTGCCTTAAAGGGTCGCGGCATTAGGAAGGTTGAGAACCACTGGTGTAGACATCCCCAGCCAGCCGCCTCAGCGCCACCCCCCTAACTGCCACCTCCCCGCGGGCGGGGCCCCGCCGCGCCCGGCCAGCGGGCCCACCTGGTGGTGCACAGCTGCGTCTCCCCCATGAGGTAGCGGGGCAGCTGCTCCCGCAGCTGGATGCGGCCGCGCAGCGCCGCCTGGCAGAAGGTGCCGTCGAGCAGGATCTGGTACGGCTCGCGGACGCCGAAATTGTTGCGGAAGAAGCCGAGATGCTTCTTCGCATGTTTCTGTCTCGTGATCTTCATGCCTGGCTTCCCCGGACCGAGGCCACGGGACTACTTAGCCGCCGCCGCAAACACCGCTCTCACTGCCTGCTACCAGCGGTGCCGGCTCCTCCCGGAAATGAAGCTACCGTGGACCCGGAAGTAAATGTCTCCTTCCTCCTCCCCTTCGCCTGCCCCCCGGTTTACCTCACCTCGGACGAGCGCGCGCCTCACCCACGTGCCCGCGCTTTAAGGACCGCCCCCTCGGGGGCGGAGCTTGGGCCCCGGGCCGGCCAATCACCGGGGACGGGGCGCACATGCGCAGTTAGGGGCTAGAGTAAAAAATGTACACCGCGTTCAGCGCGTTACCGGCAAGCGGTCCGCCTGTCAGAGATTGGCCGTATGATAAGGGTCAGTGGTAATATTAAGCCTTAATATGTTACAGGCACTGCTCTAAGTACTTTAATCTACCTTAACCTCTTAAATGCTTATAATTCCCCGGAGAGGCAAGGAAAGGGGTGGAAGCATATTGGACAACTCTGCGCAGGTTTGTACTGGTCGTCTTACTATCAACAAGTGAAATATTAAATGCCTTTACCAAGGGCACGCGGCTCTTTAATGTCCGAGCCATCGCTGGAACCCTTAAATGCAAATCTTCTTGTGACCTGACCTCCCCGCCTGCCCAGCGGCCCGCAGTCAGGAGCCAACGTCAGGGCCGAGCCCCCTGTTCTGCTTCTCCTCCTCCCCTGAAGGCCCTCCTGGAGGCCCACAGGAGGTGTGGTGGGAGGAACCACCAAGAGCCAAGAGTTTCTTTTTTATAAAAAAAAAAAAAAAAAAAAAAGAAGAAGAAGAAGGGCTCCGTTCTCTGCTCCTAACTCAAGCCCATTGGGCTTCTAACAACTACCCACGAAAGCTGGGTTTAGCTTTCAAACTGACAAACAGGTTGGCAAGACTAGATTGATTTTAAGAACCCCCCTTTTTTAAAAATATATTTGCAACATCCATCAGCCGCCTCCTGCACACCCCCTACTGGGGATGTGCACACAACCAAGGCACATGCCTTTGACGGGAATCGCACCCAGTACCCTTCAGTCCACAGGCAGAGTCTCTATCCACTGAGCCAAAGGGCTTAAGAACCCTTCCTGATGCTGTAGTTTGTGAGGCAGGAAGACTACATACATACTGCGCTAGTAACAGGAAGGTGCAGAGCTGGCGGAGTGTTTAGAAATTACTTGGTCGACTTGATTAATGAAGAGAGTCAATTAGAAAAGTCTGAGTCCCCCCACCCGTGGCTAATTGCCAAGTATCCGCTTCAGTTCAAGGCAAAACATAACCAAAGAATGGGGAGTATAGAATTTTGCAGTTTTGTCCTCACCTGGAATCTGTCCCAGCTCTAAGTTTTGGCTAAAGATGGAGAGAAAGAACTGACACAGAAAAATGATTTACAAAGTGATTGAGATGTATTATTTGTACTTGGGGGTTTTATTTGAAGATATAGATTTATGGAATTGGAACTAAGATGTTCTATAATGTTCTGATTTCCCAGCACAACATCACTTAGATGACTGCTTTCATTTAACAGAAAATAAATCTAGGAATTGGAAGCCATGAAGAGTTATTATAGGATTGGGCTTGTGGTTCTTGAGTATAATTACTCACTACTTTCCAATCTGAATCCCCTCTTTATTCCTGTGTGCCAAACCCCCATTCTAACTATACATCCACCACAGAAGTTATACCACTCAGCCCCGAAAAAGTTAAAACATTTATAAAAATAGGCTCCCAGATTTATCTTCCAGCTCCATCACATTGGCCATATTTTACTACTGAGAAAAGTGTGGTCCAGGACTAAGAATTTGAGTCATATTCTAGTTTTTTAAAAATGTACTAAACTAGAGCATAACTTTTTTCAAGCTCTGTGTTTATAACAGTGCCCTTTGCATAACTCACCCTTATTTTGCAACATGAAGACAGTTTATAATGGTGAAGATCAAGTTTCAAACAGTTTTCTATTATATCAGTGTTTCTCAAAATGTGATCCTGAGACAGGCAGAAAAAGATCTTGGTGTGCTGGTTTACAATGCCCATTTCTTTCTTTCTTTTCTTTTTGTTAATCCTCATCCAAGGATATTTTTCCAATGATCTTTTAGGAAGAGTGGAAGAGAGGGAAAGACAAACATATCAATGTGAGAGAAACACATTGATTTGGTTGCCACCTGCACACGCCCTGGCCAAAGCCTGAGCTAGGGAGAAGCCTACAACCAAGGTACGTGCCCTTGACCAGAAGTGAACCCAGGATCCTAACCCTAATCCAAACCAGCTAGGGCTAAAATGCCCATTTCTGATTCAGAATAAGTATTGAGAGGAATACTATTTAGAGAGGAAGTGACATTTATTTATAATTATCCCAAGTCATTATTATGTATATTAGTGTTTCTGAATGACCGCTTTCAGTAAAGCATCATTGTTTATACAATATAATATGTTTATTAAGTGGCCCACTGCACACTTTTTTGGCCTGATGCCAAATAACCTAGTATGACCATAACCAGAGCAGAAACCAAATATGGCCATTAGTAGATAATGTATTTGGACATAACTTAAAATCTGAGATTTTACTTTGAAATTATTATAATATTATTAAAAAGTTTAATAGTTTTTTTTTTGTCTTATGGCACAAGATCAATAATGTCTCAGTATTAATAGCTGCTAGTTCTTTTCTCAGGTCAATACACAGGACATTTTCTATGCCAAACAGATGGTCAGCTAGGTAGGTAGGGGATTGACTTATGTTCTTTATTTTTTCATACTCTTCATATTCTTTATTATATCTGGATAAAATATAATTTATAATGTGATGTTGTTGTACATGATTTAGAAGGTTTCTCTTCATGAAATTCTGATGAAGCCAAGTTGACATGAGAATGACTTATTCCTGTAAGGTGTGACTAATTCCCAAACAAGACTTTTTCATGAAAGATTCATGGCCTAAATGTCACTTACCTATTTGTAAACAATAAATTCGACTCATGAAGGTTATTTGTTTAATTTCATAAATGCTAGAATACCAGATAAGTCAGCAAAGATATATATTGTGATATTATTCTGCCTTACATTATATTTAAATACTTATAAAAATTTAAGTATTTATACTTAAAATGAATTAACTCAAAAAAGAATGCAATGTTTTTCTTAATGTTATCTAGCTAGTACACTCTCTAAATAAAATACTTCTGGCCAAGACTGGTTTGGCTCAGTGGATAGAGCATCAGCCTGCAGACTGAAAGGTCCCAGGTTCGATTCCGGTCGGGGCATGTACCTTGGTTGCGGGCACATCTCCACTGTGAGGCATGCAGGAGGCCGCTGATCGATGTCTCTCTCTCATCGATGTTTCTGACTTTCTCTCTCCCTTCCTCTCTGTAAAAAATCAATAAAATATATTTAAAAAAATACTTCTGTAAATAATCTTTTAAAACAACTGCAAATTACAAAAGTAACACATGCCTATTATAACAAGTGGAACAATGGAACAGCACAAAGATATTCATCTGTTTTCCCCTTGCCCAAATAACACATGTTGACAACCTACTGTGTGTTTTTCCATATTCATTTTACTTATACAGTTGACCCTTGGACAACTGGAGGTTAGGGGTGCCAACTCCCACACAGTTGAAAATCTGTGTATAACTTTTGAATCCTCAAAATCTTAATTATGATTGTCCCTTGGTATCTACAGGACATTCCCTAAAACCCTTCAGATACCAAAATCTGCAGATGCTCAAGTCCCTTATATAAAATGACCTAGAACAATTGCACGCACTCGGCTCTGCAAATGTGTGGATTCCCAAGTGCAGATGGAAAATGCTGGTTTTGATTCACAGTTGGTTGAGTCCCAGAATTAGAAACCTGGGGAAAAAGAAGGCTGACTGTGTATTTATTGAAAAAAATCCACATATAAGCATATCCACGCAGTTTAAACCTGTGTTGTTCAAGAGTCAACTGTTTATCATTTGCATATGTATATGCATACATATGTAGAGATTTTTGTCATCCTATATTATTTTAAAAATCGAACCATATTTCATCACTTCTATTCAGGTTTCTTTTTTCACCCAACAATCGTTGGGGGATTAGTATAGCTCTCATTATTTTTAATGGCTACATGAAATTTCCTACAAAAACACCACATAATGGAAATGTGGTACTAACTGTGAGTTGCCACCCAATATCTTATCTCTTCTTTTTAGTACAGAACCCTGATTTTATTCTGAACAGTAATGTGCCAGAAAAAGAGAATCCATTTCCTAGTGTCTGTGCAGTGAAAAGTATATGATGCAGTTCTAGCCAATGCTATGGAAATGTTACAAGGGACTTCTGGAAAGACTGCTTAAAGAGGCCGGCTTAGCTTGATGATGGGCATTTTTTCCCCTACCCCCTTCCTTCCTACTCCCTGGAATTGGATGTGGTGAATGGAACCCCAGCAGCCCATTTTAGACCATGAGGTAGTCTTGAGGATGGAGACCTTCCTCTTCTCCCCCTCCCTCTCCCTCTTCCCTTTCCTCTCCCTCTTCTTCTCCTCTTCCCCTTCTTCTCCTCCTCTTCCCCTCCTCCTCCTCCTCCTCTTCCTCCTCTTCTCATCCTTCTGCTCCCCTTCTACTCCTCTTTCTCCTCTTCCTCCTCTCCTCTTTCTTCTCTTCTTCCTCTTCCTCTTCTTTCTCTTCCTCCTCTTCCTCCTTCTCCTCCTCCAAGGATAAACCTACATTGACACATTAAATTTCTTTTATATGCAGGCCAAATCTTGCCAGAATTAGAGAATTTTATGCTAACATGTTTTCCATGAAACTTTGAAGTTAGTGTTTGCTAATACAATTGCCTTTCCTTTGAATAGATTCAAAGCCCTAGTTTATAAGTTTTCTGTTAAAAGTAGAATACTTTCTCAAAGAAAAATAAACTAATTCCTTTTTATGTACTCTAGAAGCTATCTTCACATTTGTTTCTTTTGAAAGTATAAATAATTTGATTTGAACTGGGGTATGTTAGTGAGATGTATCTCCTCTTGAGAAATGTTAGTTAAATATGGAAAAAACCCCAGCTGCTTGGGCAAAAGAAACATCAAGGAAATATTAGTGTAATTAGTGATTAACCAATTGTCAATGAAAGCAAGCAAGGTTTTCTGTCTGTTGGCCCAGCTGATACTGCCCCTCTTACTGCAGGTAAATGACCACAAAGAAACTGTCTCTTAGAAAAAAAGTTTCAAGGGAAGTCTGTCAAAAAAATGTCTAAACCAGACAGTATCCGGATCAGACGACTGTTGTCATATGGCTGTAAAATCAGACTAGCAACTTTTCTTGCTATAATAGTTTATTTGAATGAAATCAGACAGAGACCAAGTGAAGTAAGTGAAAAGGAATTTAGTAGTTCACGATCACAGATCTGAATAGTGCTCTCCACTGAGATTTTACAACATGTTTAATGGTAATAATTAAAGTGGTAACATGAACTCTTAGAGAGGAGCAAAACTTTAGAAGTGGCAGCAATGAGCAAAATGTTTTACTTTGATGCATAACAAACTGCCATTTCAAATTTAATTAAATAATAACTGAAACTGGTCGTACTGTATGGGGCCTTTTATTTTAACCTATCAAAGCATTTTAGAAGATTAATGAATTCTTATAAAATTACTCCAGGTAAGCAAATATTATTACTATTACTTAAAGGAGTTTAAAAATTAAAAATTAGGTCAGATTATGGCATTAAAAGGATTTTCTAAAAACACCCTTTATTTATATTGAACAAAATGTTGGAGACAACCCTTTCACTCTTGGTTTCATATATATTTTTAAGCAGCAGGAGGACTTCAGGGCAGAAACTGAACGTCTGGTGGCAAGAAATTAAAGAGGCTTTCAATAATCCAGTAGAATATTATTTCAAAGTCTCATACTTACTATTGAATTTCACCAATACCAGGTATTAATTTCATGATATTATACTAAATAAAATTCCTCTTAGAATCTGAGCAACTCTTTTCAATGCAAGATCACTTTGTTTTAATATTAGTTGTAAGTCATAAATCAAAATACCGGGATGAGGAGGTCAAATGTCATTTTTAAAATTATTATTTTAGCAAATATATAGAAAATATCCACATGCTGAGTCGTATGTATGAATACTTTTTCTTTTTGTTGGCTCCCTTTCATCCTCCCTAATGTTCCTTTCATAATATTGAACAAATCACTTAGCCTTTCCAAGTGTAACCTCTTGTAGTCTCATTCCACATAAGTACGCAGAAGGAGGCATGTGACTCAAATTGATCCCAATTAGACTAAAGAGAAATACTTTCTTTTTCCATGGTCAAGGGAGAGGTTTTCTTTTTCTTGCAATAAATATTTTTTAAAAGTGCATTGTGTCCACTGTTACTGGCAGGTATTTTGAGAGTATGGGGTAGTCCAGTGGTTGGCAAACTGCGGCTCGCGAGCCACATGCGGCTCTTTGGCCCCTTGAGTGTGGCTCTTCCACAAATCACCACAGCCTGGGTGAGTCTATTTTGGAGAAGTGGCATTAGAAGAAGTTTAAGTTTAAAAAATTTGGCTCTCAAAAGATATTTCAATCGTTGTACTGTTGATATTTGGCTCTGTTAACTAATGAGTTTGCTGACCACTGGGGTAGTCTATCTGTGGACAGAACCAAAACATTGCAGAAGACAGAGTCAAGAGAATCATAAAAATATGGAACTTGAGTCTTTATGCTGCTTTGTTTGGAGTATGCTCTCCTCTACACATTTAGTTATGTGATAGAGTACATCCCCTTCTTGTTGAAAATAATTTCCCCCACTTATTTTGTTACTTGTAGCCTGAAACAAATTAACTAGTGGAAAAATTTGTTAAATCTAGGCAAACAAAATGTATTTAAAATGATAGTATTACCTTTTTGATATTTTTTCTTCCTTCCTTCCTTTCTTTCTTTTTAATATACAGTGGTACCTCGAGATACGAGTGCCCTAACATACGAGATTTCTGAGATACGAGCCGTCGAGTGAGCGATTTTTGCTTTGAAATATGAGCAACATTTGAGATAGGAGTAATCGCGCGGATCAGCCGGCTGCACACGACCCACCAGTTTACTGCGACTTGAGCATCTCATAGTTTCCCATGCCTCAAGGTTACGGAATGAATTAAACTCATATCTCGAGGTACCACTGTATTTTACTGATTTTTTTACAGAGAGGAAGGGAGAGAGATAGTTAGAAACATCGATGAGAGAGAGAGACATCGATCAGCCGCCTCCTGCACACCTCCTACTGGGGATGTGCCCACAACCAAGATATATGCCCTTGACCGGAATCAAACCTGGGATCTTTCAGTCCGCAGGCTGATGCTCTATCCACTGAGCCAAACCGGTTTTGGCAATGTTTTATTTATTTTTTTTAAATATATTTTATTGATTTTTCAGAGAGGAAGGGAGAGAGATAGTTAGAAACATTGATCAGCTGCCTCCTGCGCACCCCCTACTGGTGATGTGTCCCTGATCAAAATCAAACCTGGGACCCTTCAGTCGCAGGCTGATACTCTATCCTTTGAGCCAAACCAGCTTTGGCTTGATACCTTGTTTTAAAGAAATGTAAGATGCTCTGTGTATACTCTTGTTTTATCCTTATTGTGAAGAGGCTGGGATGTGGAAGTAGCTGTTGTAATTAGCTGCTCTCAACTATCTCCCAAAGGAGTCTTTTCCACTCTTTTCTATCTCTTTCTCCCTCTCCCCTTCTCTCTGAAATCACTAAAAATATATTAAGCAATATTAAGCAAAGTGTTCAGTATTTTAAGCCAAATGATTCTCTTTGGTCAAATGAATATTTATGGACTTCTAAAAAATATAGTAATTGAATCCAGAATTTTAGTTTTGGCCTACTTATATGTTGTTCCTTCTGGCTTTGCTTGCGTCTAGTTTTTGTTTCTTAGACCTGGCTCATTAATTGTGATGGCACCATATACTTCTTGGGCGGGGGTGATGGGAAACTTATTGCCATTTCATACTATTCCCGCAGAACAGGAGTTTCTGACCTCCTTCTCACGAGTGAGTAGTGTTGGATAGTAGACTTCATCCTGTTAACTTGTGACTCCCTAAAGCAGAAGGGATTAATCTAATGTTTTAGGAGCTCTAGTAACCATCACATAACACTCTCTTTCTCCAGAGAAAAAAGATCTCTGTGCTCCTTCCTAGAAAATAATCAACACAAGAGCTAAAAATGCAATCTCGTACTTAAAACTTTTATTTAATACTAGAGGCCTGGTGCACAGAGTTAAGTACCGCTGGGGTCTCTCAGCCTCGTCTGCACCATCTCACAATCCAGGACCCCTCAGGGGATGTTGGTTAGCAGTTTTGGCCTGATCCTGCAGGCCCGATCCAGACAGGAGGGAGCCTGATCCTGTTCATTGAGCATCTGTCCCCTAGTGGTCAGTGCATGTCATAGCGACCAGTCAACCAGTCGTTTGGTTGCTTAGGCTTGTATATATATAGATGGTGCTTCCTTGCTTCCTTTGTTTCTAACGGGTACCACCCCTGGGTTGTATGCCATGAATGCAGTTACTTCCTAAGGAGACAGTAGTTAGAAAGGTCAGATTACTTTCCACCCTTTTCATTCACACCATATACTAAGTTGGTCCTGTGGATTCTGGCTGGGAGCTCTGAGCAGTAGTGCTCTATGTCTATAGCAGTGGTTCTCAACCTTCCTAATGCCGGGACCCTTTAATACAGTTCCTCATGTTGTGGTGACCCCAACCATAAAATTATTTCCTTTGCTACTTCCTAACAGTAATTTTGCTACTGTTGTGAATCATAATGTAAATATATGTGTTTTCTGATGGTCTTAGGCAACCCCTGTGATGGGGTCGATGGACCCCCAAAGGGGTCGCGACCCACAGGTTGAGAAACGCTGGTCTATAGAAACACCACTGAGAGCAGAGCAGGCTTAGCTCAAGTCCACGGCTGTTCAGTTCCAGATGGTCAAAGATACCTTGCCTTCCACAGAAGTCTGGAAACAGGCAACAACTGAATAGGAATAAATTGACATTTTGAGAAATTCTTGGGCTCCTCTTTGGTGTCTTGACTCTTTCCTTTTATTGCATTAAAGATACTTTGGTAAGTGTTAGCCAAGCAATGAGAAGCAGCTCCAACATTGACTGGTTTGAAGGCATGGAATGGTCTAGTGTGGCATTCACTGGGCTGTTTCCCCTGTGGGTAGAGTTACTATGCCCCCAAAGCAGAACTAGGGAGACTATTTGTTTCATTGTGTTCACTCAGGTATGGCAAGCTATCCTTTGCTTCTTGTCTCCATGCAGTACTCACCCATGGGCAGGGCCCTCAGCTTGCTTTGGAATGCCCTCACCATCCTTTCTCTTTTTGCATCTGACTAAATTTGAAATTATTTCCAGCAAATATAGAAGGACATTAAAAACTTTGGCTCCTGTGACAGAGATAATAAAAAACATATTGTTGGGAAATGGTAAATTTATTTTATCCACCAACTGAATATCAACAGTGAAATTAATACCCACAATAACAAACTATTTTGTGGGGTGGCAGAAGTACAACTTACAGTTATGACCACCCTTTTTTGGGTGAGATAATATATTCAGCATTCTGCTTTAATCTATTATTTTAGTTCATTAGATTACCTAATCTGTTCTGCATGTCTTAGATTTATTTTGCTCTTTTTCTAGGATCTTCAAGAGGGAGCTTAGGTTATTGATTTGAGACTTTTCCTCTTTTATAATCTTTGCATTGAGCTTTAAACTTCCTTCTCAGAACTCATGTAACTATGTCCCATACATTTTGACATTTTATATTTTCACATTCATTTAGCTCACTGTGTGTGTGTGTGTGTGTGTGTGTGTGTGTGTGTGTTTAAATTTCCTTCAAGACTTCCTCATTGACCAATGGCTTATTAGCAGTATGTTGTTTGGTTTCCAAGTATTTTTAAATTTTTTTTGTTATCTTTACATTTTGACTTATATTTTGAATCCATTGTGGTTAGAGAACATATTCTGAATGATTTCAATGCTTTTAGTTTGTTGATAGCTCAGGATATGACCTCTATATTCCATGGACATTTAAAAAGACTGTACAGCTCAGCTGGTGTTACTCAGGGGTTGAGTGTTGATCTATGAACCAGGAGGTCATAGTTTGATTCCCTGTCAGGGCACATGCCTGTGATGGGGGCTCAATCCCCAGTAGGGGGTGTGCAGGAGGCAGCCAATCAATGATTCTCTCTCATCACTGAGGTTTCTATCTCTTCCTCCCTCGCCCCTTCTCTCTGAAATCACTAAAAATACATTAAAAAAAGAATGTGTATTCTGTCTTTGGGTAAAATGTTTTATAAATGTTGGTTAGATTCTACTGATTGATGTTGTTGTTCACTTCTTTTATAGAATATTGTTTATTTTCTTTCTAGTTGTTCTGTTAACGGTTGAGAGAGGGAAATTGATATCTCCAACTATGATTGTGGAATTATTTGTCCTTTGAGTTTTATGAATTTTTCTTCACATAAATTCAGTTTTGTTGTTAGGGTGTACACATTTAGGATTGCTAGGTGGTTTTGGCAATTGACCATTTTACCATTACAAAATGTCTTTCTCTATCTCTGGTGACTTTGCTCTGAATTCTTCTTTATCTGATAATAATATGTCCATTTCTGATTTTTTTAAATTAATATTGGCATGGTATCTTTTTTCTATCATTTTACCTTCATTATGCCTTTATCATTATATTTGAATTGAGTTTCTTTTAGACAGTCTATGGTTAGGTCATTTTTACCCATTCAACCAATAGTTATCTTTTAATTGGTATATTTAGAACAGTTATAATAATCTGATTATTAATACATTTAGACTGTTAAGTCATTTCATCAGTTTGAATGAAGTATAGAAACTTTACCTTCATATGCCCCTTAACCAATTGTTTTTAATAATGTAATTGTTTTTAATATTCTACATATATTTAGAACCACACTTGATACTGTTGTAATTTTTGCCTTTTTAGTATTTTTATTGATGTCAGAGAGGAAAGGAGAGGGAGAGAGAGTTAGAAACATCAATGATGAGAGAGAATTATTGATTGGCCCCCTCCTGGGGATCAAGTCTATAATCCGGGCATGTGCCCTTGACTGGAATCAAGCCAGAGACCCTTCAGTCTACAAGCTGATGCTCTATCCACTGAGCCAAACCAGCTAGGGCGAATTTTTGCTTTTATAAATTTTTGCTAATTTCATAGAATAGATAACAGCCAATAAGTCTTACATGGAAAATTTATTTAAAATTACTTTTTTATATTTAATTAGATTACTGATTATATCACTCTACTGTTGCAATTATTAGGATCTTTCCAATCATAAGTGATGAATATCCTTCACAACCTTATATTAAAAAAATGAAATACAATGTTTACAAGATCTAAAAATCCTATGGCACAACTAGCTTCACATATAAGTCAATTTTCTTATGTATTTGGTTCTTTTCCTGTTTTGTTTTCCTCTGTCGCTTTATGTTGATTTTCTTCATTCTCATGTACACAGATAGCCATGAGTATTTTTATATTTACATATTACCAGCTTAACAACCATAGTACAAATGACTTCTCATTTTAGTTAATATCTCAAATTTAACTTTTAAATGAATTTTAGGTCACATGCCCATGCTTAAACAATTACCATAACCAGGAATTTGAGATAAGTTAATTGGACATGGCTGCATCATGTGCTCTTCCTTTAGCCATGTCAATGAATTCAATTAAACTTAAACAAATAGGGCTAAGATTGGAGAACTGGGTTTTCTCCCAGGAAAATCAGAGTCTTATTATTGTATTTTAGGTGGATGCTAAGTAGGCAAAAACAAAATTCACTTTTTTCTCAAAATAAAACATCTTAACCACTGTTCTATTTCTTACAGGGGGGAAAAACACACCCCAATTTATACTCTGTGTCAGTTATTCCTTGTGGGATTAATTTCGAAACATTTTCACCTCAACCCCCAAATGGTGGCCACAGTTATCCAAACAAGCTAAGGTCTTTTACATCTATTCCTTTGTCTGACATAGTCTCTTTTCACCAACACATACCCAACTGCCACTCACCATCTGTAGAAACTCACAATAATATTTAAAGATTCAGAATTATTAATATTTCCCAACTCCCATTAAATAATCATCAGACAGTTCTCACACTTACACAATACTACATAAATACATCTATTACAGCATTTATTGTATTTTGATAGTTTCTATGTGATGTTTCGCTCACTTGGACCGTGAATTACTTTGGAGTACTGACTGCTGCCACAGTTAACATATCTCTGAAGGCTAGGGTGGTAACTGACTAGGTTTATGTTTGTTGATTTAGTTATTAAATAAATCAAATGGAATAATGTCTCAAATTTAGCAGCCAAATCTTGTCTTTCCATGAACAACCTGAATGAAGGGTTTCCAAGCAAGTGTTAAGTTCTGGTAACATTAATGAGTCCAGAAACTTAGAGATCTCCTTCAGATAGGACTGCAAATGAGCATCATTTTTACCAAGCCCCCTGGCTGCACTAACATACATGGAATAAAATCAGCAAACTTCAGCATGAATTATGGCAGGCAAAATAACTATTGTGGGTCCATTTAAAAAGTGTCTGTGATGTTCTGGTTAGTTTTGTTTAAGTAATGTTTATAATACTGATGAGAAAAAAACAAAAATGAAACTGGATGCATTTGTGGAGAATACCTTAAGGGATTCTTTGCATGAGAGAAAACCAGCCAAATTTATAATTAATGTTTTGGAGTTTTTCTTTTTGCAAACAGAAGCTTGACATGTTACCATAATTAGCTAGTGATTGATAAGAAAGGAAGCAAAGAGGGAGACATCCTTGAGCATGTTCAGCTGGGAAGCAGAGGCCTTATTGCTTCACCAGGAAGCTACATCGTAACACCCCAAGAAATTGCAGCATTGTTCCTCCAAGGGATTAAACCCCTCACTTCCCTCCTCCAGTACTAGATTGTGGGGGCAGAGGTGGGGGGGAGCATGTGGAGATAGGGAAATGCTCAGTAAAAGTAAAAATGGCACAGGGAGTTGCTGGACCATAGAGGCCTGTCAGTCTAACCTGGGAACTGACTGGGTTTTTTGAAAAGCTGTGGTTCCTCCCAAGCCTGAGAATACCTAATTTCAGGTGAGCAAAGCTCTCTCTCTTTTGCTCGTGACTCATGCTTGTTCCACGCGCTCACCTTCTTTTCTCTCCATAGTCATGTGGTCTTGAGCCATGGAGCCTCTAAACACAGGCCTCTTGCCGAAAACGGTTTGGCTCAGTGGATAGAGAGTCAGCCTGTGGACTGGAAGGTTCCAGGTTCGAATCCCGTCAAGGGCACACACCTTGGTCGTGGGCACATCCCAGTAGGAGGTGTGCAGAGGAGGTGTGCAGGAGGCAGCTGATGGATGTTTCTCTCTCATCAATATTTCTAACTCTCTATCCCTCTCCCTTCCTCTCTGTAAAAAAATCAATAAAATAAAATTAAAAATTTAAACACAGGCTTTGGGTGGACGCCTGGATACCACAGCACAGCAATGGGTTGCAGCCAGGAACACAAGCTAAGTTAGCTGAATGCTGGATTGAAAAGCTTTAATATGGCACAGAACCCCTGGACATAGACTCTATTTCTGGCCCTGGTTTTCCATGGCAAGGTGGACAGAAATGGAATATTGGGGAACTTCTTTAATTTTGCTTCCTGAATAAATTTTACCATCAGACCTTATCCGTTGTTGAGAATCCTGGAAATGCTTTTTCTTATGACACTGGAAGAACCCCACCGCCACCCACAACAGAAGAGTTATGTAATGCAAGATGGAGGCTTTATAAAAGGGAGAGGACCCAATCAAACAGAATCAGCTATGGCCCTGGTGAAATATAAAACAATGTGGACTTTCTTGTGAGTATCTATGATTTAAGGAATTATGAGGAGAAAAGACAGAAATCCTGTGGCACCTAAAAATGAAAACTGCTACACTAGGATGACTTTGGCAAGGCATTTTTTTTTTTTTAAATCCTCACCCAGGGTATTTTTCCATTGACTTTTAGAGAGAGTGGAAAAGAGAGGGAAAGATGGACAGAAATATCGATGGATGTGAGAGAAACACATCAATTGGTTGCCTCCTGCACGTGCCCTGACCAGGGCCCAGGCTGCAACTGAGGTACGTGCCCTTGATCAGAATGGAACGTGGGACCGTATGGTCTGCAGACTAACATTCCATCCACTGAGCCAAACCGGCTAGGGCAGAATGGCATTTGAAAGAGGCTGTCCTATATACTGTAACTAGCTGCATCTGGGTTCTGTAATTTCACATACACATAACTAGAGCTTATCAGAGCCTGAAAAGCCTCTGAGACTAGGTTCATGTGGGTTAAAGGAGGTGAAGGACTGGGCTTGGCACACAGTAAGCCCTGTTAACATTTGCTGGTTTGGACTGAAATGAAACCTAACCTGAATGAGATCCCAATTTGGTAACAATGGCAAAGATCATGGTTGCCTAGGTAACAATGACTAGAATGCTTGGTATGAAGGTGGGTTTCGGTGACTCACCAGCAGCTGCACAACTGTGAGAGAAATAATAAGCTGAGGTGGATCAGTGGATCGGCTGAGTCCTATCCTGACACCGAAGCAGGAAGTGTTTGTTTGTGTATCACCATCATTTTGTAAAAGTCTGATCATTTTCCACTTGTTCATCAAGATGGAAAACTCAGATTCTGGCGATGAAGGAGATGAATCTGCGGCCCAGCGCAGAAGTCAGATGAACCGATTAGCTCGGGATTTCTATCAATTTGTAAATAACCTGAGTGAAGATGAGTACAAGCTTATGGAGGGTAACAATTTGCTAGGCAACCCAGGTGAAAGTACAGAAGAAGAGTTGTGGAGAAGACTTCACCTAGTTAAAGAAAACCTACTGGGCAACTCGGGTGTGAATACAGGTATACTTTGTGAGGGGAATAGGATGGGATGGATAAGAAACTCCATAACAGTGAATGTCAGCCAGAGATTATACAGAGTGGCACAAATTAATTTGGTGCTAAGTAACTTCTCAAAAAACAAACAAGCCACAAACCTAGCATTTATTCATATTTTTATGAGAATGCCAAGAACACCCCCCCCCCTCCCATTCACATTTTGGCGGGGGGGGGGGGTTATTTATGAAATAGCCTATTGATATTTTCCACCTCAATGGAAAATTCTTCCTTCTACCTGAATTATTTTTTTCTATATGGATATATGACTTTCTCACCAGCAAAAACAAGTATTTCATATTCTAATCAAGTAGTTTTCAACTGGGGGCATTTTACAATATCTAAACATATTTTGGCATCCTGTGGACAGTGGCTAGGAATGCTTCCCAGCATTCCACAATGCACAGGGTAGCTCCCTAAATAAAGACTTGTATAATGCCAAGATGTCAGTAGTGTTAAGGTTGAAAAACCCTGCTCTAACCTCAGGGCTGGTGGTTCTCTCCCAGTGTGACGTAGAGACTTTTACAAGGTAATGAAGAGGGTACTGAAATAGTTTGGTTCTTGAACATGGTCCTGTATGCACTATGCCAGGTTTAGTCTACTCATTTATCTAATCTTCAATTTCATGTCAATTCAAAATACTGGTAATATTAATAAGTATTCCAACACTTTTAAACCTATAAACCTTCTTTATATTTGGGTAATGGCTATAAGAGTCTTATATTTTTAAAACAACTTTATATATTATCAAAAGCACTTAAGTCAAAAGCCTAGAAGTAATGTGGACTAATGAGAATTACATAATAATGTAAACTGAAGAAAAATAGCAAGCACTGTACCTTAACTGGTATTTGTCTTGTTTAATTGCATTAGTAAATTTTGACAGAGAGTGAAAAAAACTCTTGTCGTTTGACATTCCTCTCTCAGGAAATGTATAAGATGAACTATTAAAAACAGACCTCCTCCTTATTCATTTTTAATAAAACAATTCCCTAAAGTTATCTAGATTTATCTCTGTTTTTCAGATAGAATTGAAACTTTCAATTTGCAGCGTGGCTTACAAAATACTAATTCTATAAATGTAAAATTTGTTTACAAGATATGAGTATTTATCATTTTAGTTTGTTTTTGAAACAACGCTTCAGAGTGCTATCCTATGATGGCTCTGATTTTGGTATTTCCTTTCTGAGCTCTCCATTGTTTTGTTAACAGGTGAAGGAAATTTTTCAGATGATGTGTCTAGCAGTGACTCTTTAATAGACTGGCTTATCTCTTTTGAACCAACTGAAAATGTGACAAGTAGGCAAAGAGAACCCCAACCTTGGAGAGAAGTGAGCCAGGTTAATCCTCCCAGTGATTTCAGATTCAGTTCTGGCAGTTCAAGTGTAGAGAGTAAATATGCACCATCTATAAGATTTCCCAGAGGACAAAGTGTGGAAAATGGCCACAATCACATGGAAAATCCAAAATCTGAGTCACGATTTATAAGACCATTTAAATCAGAACAAAGTACATCAAGACCATCAATAAAAGTCCCACCTACTAGAGGTCAGAAAAGAGCAAGAAGCAGAAGCCCAGACCACAGTAGAACCAGAGCAAGAACTGAAAGTAGGTCACCTCCACGTTCATTGGGTCAAATTTCACAAAGCCCTCATCATAGTCAACCATCTCCAAAGAGTGGCTCTATAAGAGACCAGCTTAACTCTGTTGAACAAACTAAAAATGTGACAAGTGGGCAGAGAAAACACCAACCTTGGAGAGAAGTGAGCCAGGTTAATCCTCCCAGTGATTTCAGATTCAGTTCTGGCAGTCCAAGTACAGAGAATAAATCTGCACCATCTACAAGACTTTCCAGAGGAGAAAATGTGGAAAATAGTCACAGTCATGTGGAAAACCCACAATCTGAATCAAGATTTACAAGACCAGCTAATTCAGAACAAAATACACCAAGGCCATCAGTAAAAGTCCTACCTATTGGAAGTCAGAAAAGAGCAAGAAGCAGAAGCCCAGATCACAGTAGAACCAGAGCAAGAACGAAAAGTAGGTCACCTCCACGTTCATTGGGTCAAATTTCACAAAACTCTCATCATAGTCAATCATCTCCAAAGAGTGGCTCTATAAGAGACCAGCTTAACTCTTTTGAGCAAACTAAAAATGTGACAAGTAGGCAGAGAAAACACCAACCTTGGAGAGAAGTGAACCAGGCTAATCCACACTGTGATTTCAGATTTAGTTCTGGCAGTCCAAGTACAGAGAATAAATCTGCACCATCTACAAGACTTCCCAGAGGAGAAAATGTGGAAAATAGCCACAGTCATGTGGAAAACCCACGATCTGAATCAAGATTTACAAGACCATCTAAATCAGAACAAAGTATAACAAGACCATCAATAAAAGTCCTACCTCTTAGAGGTCAGAAAAGAGCAAGCAGAAGCCCAGACCATGGTAGAACCAGAGCAAGAACTGAAAGTAGGTCACCTCCACACTCATTGGGTCAAATTTCACAAAGCCCTCATCATAGTCAATCATCTCCAAAGAGTGGCTCTATAAGAGACCAGCTTAACTCTTTCAAGCAAACTAAAAATGTGATTTGTGGGCAAGGAGAACACCAACCTTGGAGAGAAGTGAGCCAGGCTAATCCACACTGTGATTTCAGATTCAGTTCTCGCAGTCCAAGTGCAGAGAATAAGTATGTACCATCTACAAGACTTTCCAGAGGAGAAAATGTGGAAAATAGTCACAGTCACGTGGAAAACCCACGATCTGAATCAAGATTTACAAGACCATCTACATCAGAACAAAGTACACCAAGGCCATCAATAAAAGTCCTACCTATTAGAGATCAGAAAAGAGCAAGAAGCAGAAGCCCAGACCACAGTAGAACCAGAGCAAGAACTGAAAATAGGTCACCTCCACGTTCACTGGGTGAACTTTTACAAAGATTCCACCACAGTGCATCATCTCCAACTTTTGAGCAACCTTTTGTAAGTGAGACGGAGAGATTTTTTAGATCTCTGCATCAAGAAACATCAAGACAGCGAACAGCTGCACTTGAATTGCAACATAGGCATCTTTTTGCAACGTCTGGGACAAGGAATGCTGTTCAAGGAGAATCTTCTCCAGACTCAACTGGTCATGGTGAATCTTGTGGATTGAGACAGATATATCCAACAATATGCCTCTGTTCTTCAGTAGGACAAGTTCATCCTGTAGCATATTCTGAGAGAGACAGCATAAGTAGTAGAACTCAAATAGCATCTGTGGTACCAAATAACACTGTCACTTTAGAAGGTGAACAAGGAGAACTTAGGCATATGTTTTCATATTACGAACAGGCAGATATGAGAGCTTATGTCAGTACCATTGGAATTCCCATTTGTAGAATTTTAAGTACAGGTTTAAGTGATACGATATCTGGTGCAATTCAAAGCACATTAAGACAGACAGTGACAGATTTTAGTGACTCGAGTAATCTTATGGACAGTGAGAATGATTTAGAGCCTAGGCAGTCAGCCCCAAGTCGTTACATGGAAAGGGCAGAGTCACCCAATGGAAGAGATAGTTCTCATGGTAGAAGGAGTTTTAGTTCCAACTCAAATTCTAGCTGTGATTCTTGTTTACATTCCACATTGACTTCTAGTTCAAACTCCAGTTACACATCCAGTCCCAGTTTCAGTCTGATGTCCAATTCCAGCTCCAGTCTAATGTCCAGTTCCAGCTCCAGTCTGATGTCCAGTTCCAGCTCCAGTCCGATGTCCAGTTCCAGCTCCTTCAGTGATGAAAATTCAGAAATCAGCACCCTGTTTTCTGAAGGCAGTGATGAAAGAAGATTCTCACCACACTCATCGGAAACCTGGAGTGACAGTAGATCTATGACCCCAATAACGTCAGATGAAAGTGACTCTTGGGCCTCCCTTGATCAATTTTTTCTCTTGAATGATAATGAGAACCATCCTACAGGACTCAGCAAAGCAGAGATTGACAACTTGGCTATAAGACGTTTTGCTGGAAATGACACATTGAAAGTCTGTATCATTTGTATTACAGAGTACACAGAAGGCAACAAGCTTCGCATACTGCCTTGCTCCCATGAATATCATGTGCACTGTATTGATCGCTGGCTGTCTGACAACTCTACCTGTCCTATTTGTCGCAGGAAAGTAGTAGGTTCTTGTTAGACAGAAAATTTTAATTGATATCTGAATTCTCTGCTATATAATCTATTATAGTGATGGACAAACAACAATCATCTGGCTTATACCCACGTTTGGAGTGATGCTTAAATATAACAATCTGAATCTAATTGTGAATCTAAATGTAAGAATTCACTGAACCACTGGTTCTTGAAGGAATTATTGTACTTTCCCAAATTTCTTATTGAGAATAAAAGGATATGTATATATTTCAAATTATTTATTTATTTATATATTTTTTATTAAGTAACTAGAGGCCTAGTGCATGAAATTCGTGCACAGGGGCGAGGGGCCCCCTCAGTCCCCAGCCCTCTCCAATCCGGGATCCCTCTCACAATCTGGGACCATTGGCTCCTTCCTAACTGCTCACCTTCCTGCCATCCTGATCGCCCCTTATTCCCCCCGCCCCAACCTGCCAACCTGGTTGCTCCCAGCAGGTCCCCTCTGCCAACCTAGTTGCCCCTAACTGCCCCTCCACTGGCCTGGTCACCTCTTACTGCCCCCCTGACAGCCTGGATGCTGCAACTGCCCCCCACTGCTGGCCTGGTTGCCCCACACGCCTGCTGTTTAGTCATTTGGTTGTCCCTCACTAACCCCCCTGCTGACCTAGTCACCCCAGATAGCATGCTGGTCATTACTGTTACTGTGATAGCATCCTGGACAATTTGCATATTCCTTTATCATTAGTATAGATGGTGTCAAGATCTTTTTTTTTCTTTTTTTCTCTATTTATAAATGTTTATTATTCAGATTATTACAATTGTTCCTCTTTTTTCCTGCCATAGCTCCCCTCCACCTGGTTCCCATCCCACCCTCTGCCCTTACTTCTCCCACAACTGTCCTCAACCATAGGCGTACAATTTTTGTCCAGTCTCTTCCCACACCCACCACACTCCTTTTCCCCTGAGAATTGTCAGTCCACTCCCTTTATATGCCCCTGATTCTATTATATTCACCACTGTTCATCAGATTTTTTATTCACTTGATTTTAGATTCACTTGTTGATAGATATGATTGTTCTTCCTAATTTTATCTTTACCTTTATCTTCTTCTTTCTCTTCTTAAAGAATACTTTTCAGCATTTCATATAATACTGGTTTGATGGTGATGAACTCCTTTAGCTTTTTCTTATCTGTGAAGCCCTTTATCTGACCTTCAATTCTGAATGATAGCTTTGCTGGGTAGAGTCATCTTGGCTGTAGGTTTTGCTATTCATCACTTTGAATATTTCTTGCCACTCCCATCTGGCCTACATAGTTTCTATTGAGAAATCAGCTGACAATCATATGGGTGCTCCCTTGTAGGTAATTAACTGTTTTGCTCTTGCTGCTTTTAAGATTCTCTTTTTGTCTTTTGCTCTTGGTATTTTAATTATGATGTGTCTTGGTGTTGTCCACTTTGGATTCCTTTTGTTTGGGGTTCTGTGTGCTTCCTGGATTTGTAAGTCTATTTCTTTCACCAGGTGGGGGAAGTTTTCAGTCATTATTTCTTCAAATAGGTTTTCAGTATCTTGCTCTCTCTCTTCTTCTGGCACCCCCATAATTCAGATGTTGGAATGCCTGAAGTTGTTCCAGAGGTTCCTTACACTACCTTCATATTTTTGGATTTTTTTTTTTTTTTTTGCTTTTCCAGGTGGATTTTTTTGTTTCTTTGTATTTCAAATCTTTGACTTGATTCTTGTGATCTTCTAGTCTGCTGTTGTATCTCTGTATATCATTTTTTATTTCAGTTGGTGTATGTTTAATTTCTAGTTGGTCTTTTTCATATCCTTGAGGGTCTTGCTAAATTTATTGGCCTTTTCTAGAAAATTCTTGAAAAACCTTATAACCATAGTTTTAAACTCTCTATCCAGCCATTTTCTTCCCCCCAATTTCTTTCATTTGTGACCTGTTTTGTTGTCTCCAGATTTTGGCTGCTTCCCTGAGTTGATAGAGTGTGTTAGGTGTCCTACAGGGCCCAGTGGCTCAGCCTCTCCAGTCACCTGAGGTGGACACTCTTGGTGCACCCCTTTGTGGGCTGTGTGCACAGCCTTGTTGTAATTAAGCCTTGATTATTGTTGATATCACTGGGAGGAATTGACCTCCAGGCCAATTGGCTGTGAGGATCAGCTGTGTCTATGATGGGAGAACTTCTGTGCTGGAGACACTCTTATGAGACAAGATTTGCTTCAGTGGGGCTTTGGTGCTCACTGAGTCTGCCCCCTAAGTGTGTCTCTTACAGATCTGAGGAGTTGTAATCTGGATGGTCCCACTGTGAACCCTGGGTACACTGGCTCTTGGTTCTCCAAGAAGGTGCTAAAGTAGCTTCTGCCTGAGGCCATTCAGCAGGAGCTATGGAGAGATCTGCAGATTCCTCTTCTTTGTTTGGGTTTTGGAGTTGCCCAGATGAGGCCCCACTTTGAAGCAATGTAAGCTGCTGCAGTGCCTTGGGCCTTCTTTTGGATCTTCTGGGTCTCACTAATTCAGTTGCAGTTTGTTAGTTAAATTTAGAATCCAGAGGACCAATCCATTCATATGCAAAGGCCTCTGCTTGGTTGGGGCAGAGTCTCAGGGCAGAGCAATCAGCAATTGCTTTATGGGGCAGGATCTCAGGGCAGAACACATAACAATGGCTTCCCAGCAGCCCTTTCCTAAGAGGCCTCTGGGTCTCAGTGTCCCACGGTAATCGCTGCAAGCAACTCTGAGAGAAAGCCACCCTTGAGTTTCACCCACTGCCAGACAGTCCAGTTTCTTTCCATATGAGTCTTGGTTCCCAGTGTTTCACCCAGAACTGGAGTTCAGAGTAGTTGGGAGCTTTGTCTCCCTCCTGATTGGAAAGCCCACCACGTACTCAGTTGCCAGCCCTCTTTGTGCACGTGCCTCCATACCACTTACTTTTGCAGCTCCTGTGAGTCTCAGTGTGCTTTTCTCTTTCCTTCTAGTTGTAGAATTTCCATTTAGCATATAATTTATAATATCCTGTGGTTCTGGATATTGTCCGTTTTGTCTTTTAGTTGTAATTTTTGAAATTGTTGTGTGAGGCAGCAGTTTAGGTGTTTACCGATGCTGCCATCTTGGTTTCTCTCAAGATCCTTTTTTTAAATATATGTTTTTATTAATTTCAGAGAGAGGAAGTGAGAGTGAGAGAGATAGAAACATCAATGATGAGAGAGAATCATTGATTAGCTGCCTCCTGCATGCCTCTACTGGGGATTGAGCCCTCAACCCCTGCACATGCCCTGACCTGGAATTAAACCATGAACTCCAGGTTCATAGGTTGTTGCTCAACCACTGATCCACACCTGCTAGGCAATATTTTTTTTTCCAAATTATAAGAGAAAGTTTATTTAGAAAGTTATAGAGGTAGAAGAAGTGAGCCAGCGGGGCTGCACAGGCTCAGGAAACAAGTTACAGAAGCAATAGAAGGCCCATTGGAGCTTAGGAAAAACAAAGGCAAAGGGAATGCACCTGGGAAGGTATAGGAATGCCCCTGAGAAGGAGAGTATACTGAGAATAAAAGAAATTATTACAAAGTCAAATAATATTGACCCACCTGACAGTAAAAATTCATACTATAGCAAGTGACTGAATTTCTAGAAAAACTTAGCAGATACACTGGTTTGGTTTGATTCTTATTTCATAAGAGAAATGTCTTAATATGACTTAATCAATCCACATAGATCCTGGTAGTCTTATCTAGTCATGTAAATTCCAGACATCTATCTATAGCCATGCCCTTATATTGGATATGGATGAAAAGAAACAGGAACTCGGCCACAATAATCATGCAATTTAGGAATTTATTGGAGTCACATAAGTCGTGATACATTTATAGGACAGTATAAAAAGCTTTGGAAACCTCTTTCTATCTCTCTCTCCAGCATTTTACCACATACTAATACTACTTTGACTTTTCTCCCATTCCCTACTACCAATGTATCAATCAGAGTCCTGGCTGAAAATTAATGACACGCTTGAAAAGAGCATGGAATAGCATTTAATGAGGAGTCTACTTTTTATTTTATTTTTAAAGTATATTTTTATTGGTTTCAGGAAAAGAGAGGGAGAGAGAAATATATAGAAACATCATTGATGAGAGAATCATTGATTGGCTGCCTCCTGCACGCCCCCCACTGTGGATCGAGCCCACAACCTGGACGTGTGCTGTTGACTGGAATCGAACCTGGGACATTTCAGTCCACAGGCTGACACTCTGTCCACTGAGCCAATCCAGCTAGGGCAAGAGACTACTTTTTAAAATGTGCAAGAAATGGAGGGAAAGCAAGACATGATGAAGTACCCTGAGGCTAGCAATTGTGGGAAGCCTGTATTATCACTGGTAGGCTTGAGGGGGCATACAGACTGCAACTCAGAATGTGCTGTAATTGTAAGAGAAGGCCACCCAACAAGAGCTGTGACCTCAAATAGACCAATGGCAGCCACTGAGGGGGTTCATGGAAGTAAATACTCTCATCTTGTTTTCCTCCTAACTTCTAAGCTCCTGTTGGTAATTCACATTAGCCAAATCCAATCTGAAGACACAGAGCAAGAGAGACTAGTTGATAAAGCATGTGCCCTTGACTGGAATAGAACCTGGGCTCCTACAGTCTGAAGGCCAACACTCTATCCACTGAGCCAAACCAGCTAGGACAGCATAGGTATTTCTTTAATTTTTGCCACATGAGTATATTTAAGTTTCAATATGTTTTTATATATAAGTTTAGTCCATATGGTTACTTTAAAATAGATTCTTATTTCTTATAAAGGGTTTTATGGTTTATCAAGCCTCTTAATCTTTGTGCGAATGATCCCAAAGCATGTAGTTGCTGCTTGGAGCTCCATGCAATGCAATCTGAGAGCCTTAAAAGTAAAGCCCGAATTAAAACATGTCTAATTCAGTGTTAACTGTTCCCAGTAAAAATAAAAATATCAAATCATTATTTAAAATCAGATTTTAGAGTAGGCTTCCTTTCCAATCCAAACATAGTGAAGGATTTTTCTCCATTAGCAGCCAAAAAACTCCCCCCCCCTTTTTTTTTTTTTTTGGAGGTGGGCAGGGAAGGATATATTGGCCAGTCCAGAACATTTTACTTAAAAATTTCAATCCTGGTTTAGGTGAGAATACATTATATTAAAATCTAAAGTAATAACCATAATAGTCATAAATTGTGTGTAATATGAAACCTATATAACCTATATAAGTGCGGATAGTGTTAAGTATAAACCTGCTCTAAAAATTTAGTCATAATAATTACTGACCTTTATTTCCTATATGAATTGGTAGTAGCCATAATAATTGCAAAGAACTAGTAAAACATAAATGGGAAGTGGAGGTGAAGTTTTTAATGTGTCTTTGAGCTGGCATATTTTTCACACAGAAGATTCTTGTATGGCCATGAATGTAGATTTAGATGAAGCCTCTAAAGTTTCACATTAAATTAAGAAAGTTGTGTGAATATTCCATTTTTTAATTAAATATTTCTCATACCTGATCTATTTCATTTAAGGTAATTATAACAGTAGTTGGCTTTCTTGCTATCCTAATTTTGTGCTTTAACCCTCAAAAATTTAGGAAACTCAAAAGAAGGAAAGTCTTCTGTAATCACTCACATTTTTGTTTACTGTGATTTTTAAAAAAATATATTTTATTGATTTTTTACAGAGAGGAAGGGAGAGGGACAGAGAGTCAGAAACATGGATGAGAGAGAAACATCCATCAGCTGCCTCCTGCACGCCCCCTACTGGAGATGTGCCCGCAACCAAGGTACATGCCCCCGACCGGAATCGAACCTGGGACCCTCTAGTCCGCAGACCGACGCTCTATCCACTGAGCCAAACCGGTCTCGTACTGTGATCTTTTTTCCTTAATTATATCCCAAGGTCCTTTCTTTTATTGTTCCTTTTCCTTTTAGAGAATTACTCTTAGTCATTCTTTTTGGGTAGGACTGCTAGTAACAATTCTCTTAGTTTTTCTTTATTAAAAAATGTTTTGATTTTTTTGTTTAGTTCTTAACAATATTTTGGTTGAATACAGGTTTCTAGTTTGAGAATTTTTTTTTTTTTTTAGCAGTTGAAAAATATTGTGCAACTTTCATCTGGTTTTTAGTTTCTATTGAGAAATCCATTTAAGTTCCAATGGTTTTGTTTTTTTTTAAATATATTTTATTGATTTTTTACAGAGAGGAAGGGAGAGGGATAGAGAGTAAGAAACATCGATGAGAGAGAAGCATTGACCAGCTGCCTCCTGCACGCCCCCTACTGGGGATGTGCCCACAACCAAGATTACATACCCTTGACCGGAATCGAACCTGGGACCTTTCAGTCCGCAGGCCAACACTTTATCCACTGAGCCAAACCGGTTTTGGCAAACTTAAGTTCCAATGGTTTTTATCATATAAAGTAAGACCTTGTTTCTTGCTGCTTTCAAGATGTTTTCTTTGACTTTTAGAAGTTTGACTCTGATATATCTTGGTGTGCATTTCTTTGGATGTATCCTATTTGAAGTATTCTCAAGCTTCTTTAATCTGTAGGCTATGACTTTCCTCTAATATTAAGGAAGTTTTCAGGTGCTAGTTCTTTAATAACTTTTAATCCCTGCTCCCTTTCTTTTCTCTTTCTAAGACTTCTATGACAGTATTGTTATATTTTATTTATTTATTTATTTACTTACTTACTTATCCTCACCTGAGGACATGTTTTTATTGATTTTAGAGAGAGAAGAAATGAAAGAGAGAGGAGAAACATCAATCGTTGCCTGCTGTACTTGTCCTGAGGATCAAATCAGCAACCTAGGTATATGCTCTGACCCACAATCAAGCCCAAAACCTTTTGGTGCATGGATGATGCTTCAATCAACTGAGCCACTAGGCCAAGGCAGGACTGTTATTTATTTTCTTTCTTATAGTTCCACAGTTCCTCTGTTCATTTTTTTGTTCCAGTCCACTTTTTGTGTGTGTGTGAAAAAATAACACTAAACTTTAACACTTAAACTCCTTTTAAGTGTACAGTTCAGTGTCATTAAGTGTGTACAACAATTACTATTTTTCCACCATCCCAAATTGAAATTCTCCACTCATTAAATAATAACTCTCTATTCCTCCCTCTTCTCACCTCCTGGTAACCATTATTCTACTTTCTCTATAAATTTGACTATTCTAGGTACTTAACATAAATAAAATCATACAATATTTGTTCTTTTGTATTTGACATTTCATTTAGCATGTTTTTAAAATTCATCCATGTTGTAGCATGTATCTGACTTTCATTTCTTCTAAAGGCTGAATAATATTCAATTTTATGTATATGTCACATTTTGTTTATTAATTTATCTGTTGAATAGTTTTCAACTTTTGGCTATTTTGAGTAATGCTGCTATGAATATTGGTGTACAAATATTTGTTTACATCCTTACTTTCAGTACTTTTGGGTATATACCTAGACATTGAATTGCTTGGCCATTTGGTAATTCTATTTTTAACTTTTTTTAAGAACTGCCATACTCTTTCTCACAGTGTACAATTTTATATTCTGTTCATCTGTGTACAGATTGGGTAATTTCTATGTTGCATCTCCAGTCACTGATTTTTTTCCCCCCTCTACCCATTCTTCTGTTAAGCCCATTGAGTTTTTATTTTTAGTTATTGTATTTTTTAAGCTGATTTCTTCTATATCTTAGCTGAGACTTTCAATTTCTTTGCTGAAACATTTTATATTTAGTGTGTTTATAACTGGTAGTTGAAACAGTGTATGATGGTTCTTCATATCTTTTCAGATAACCCTAACATCTCTGTCATGTCAGTGTTGACATCTATTGATTGCCTTTCTTCATTCAGTTTGATATCTTTCTGGTTCTTGGTGAGACGATGACTTTTCAACTGAAGCATCGATTTTTGCATATTTTGTTATGGAACTTTGGATCTTGAGGCCTCCTGTTTTAGTTAGCTTTCTCTTACATAGCTCTGGCAACGGAAGGAGGGAGTCCTTCCTTTTACTGCCCATGAGGGTACAAACAGAAATTCCATGTTCAGCCTTCACTGATTCTCTCAGGAATGGGAACAGTTCTTTGTCACTGGTGGGGGATGGAAGTTGCAGCTCCAACTAGGCTTCCCAAGTGATACCTCCTGGATGAAAGGGGTATGATTGCCTTATTACTGCTCTCAGGTTTCCTTCATGGGGTTGATGTTCTCCTTATTGCTGTGGGGGATGGAGTGGCTGCCTCATTATTGTCTGATAAGGGTTAAAGCTCAAATTCTCCACATAATCGCCACTGACAGTGTGCAGTTACTGGAAGCTTTTTGTGTTTTGTTTTGTTTTGTTTTGTTTTCTTGCACCTGTTGGTGTTTCCAGGTCACTGGACTTCAGCTCCAAGTATGGAACATATGTGGAAATCACAACTCTCTTATTGTTTGGGTCCCAATGTCCCCAGTCTTCCTCCTTCTTCCCACCTTGCAAAGTCTTCTTATTTTTCTTCTACCTATAATGCCCAAGGGTTTAGATGCACTTATTGGGAGGAGCAGGGAAAAATATTTTTACAGCTTCTCAAAATAAGTCTGAATTTTTAATACATTTTAAGATGGAGCCAAGAGGAATATCTGATGGATCAGGGCATGGGGTGAGAGGGAAACAGAGGAGTCAAGGGTTTTGGTCTTATTAACTAGAAGAACAGAGATGTCATCAAATAAGATGGAGAAGACTACATGAAGAACAATTTTTTAGAGGGTAGAGCTCAATTTTACAAAGGTTAAGTTGGAGGTACAAGTTGGACAATTAAGAGGAGGTGTTGAATAGGCAGATAGACATGCTGGTGTGGAGTTCAGTGGAGAGATCTGGGGAAATATAAATTTGGGATTCATCAGTATAGCATGAAGTTTAGATGTCTGAGAGTGGATGAGGTCACCATGATAGGGAGTAGAGATAAGGGAACAAAGGTGTAGAAGAACGGAACTCTGGTGTAATTCCTTCAATATTAAAAAGTTGGGGAAGGGTAGAGGAATCATCAATGGTGACAGAAGAAAGGAGTAGCCAGTGAGATAGGAAGCAAACCAGAAATGAAGTGATATTGCTTCTATATTGACTTCCTATTTCAAATTCTACTTTGTCTCTCCCTCCCTCTCTTTGTACAGATGCTCCTAGATTTATGATGAGGTTAGGTCCCTATAAAACCCATTATAAGTTGAAAATATCTAAGCTTAAAATGCATTTAATACACCTAGACTAATATCATAGCGTATCCTAGCCTACCATAAACATGCTCAGAACACAATATGCATAAGACATTGGTAACACAGTATACTGTAAAGTATTGATTACTTACCATTCAGATTTCAATTTGACTTGGAAGCTGTGTTTTACTGTCCTGCCCAGCATCATGAGAAGAGTATCATATCACATATTGCTAGCCTGGAAAAAGAGAAAAATTCAAAATTTGAAATATTAATTGCTTTATTAATTAATTTGAAGTATGGTTTTTACCGAACGTGAATCACTTTTGCACCATTATAAAGTAAAAGATATTTAAGTCAAATCATTGTAAATTGGGGATGGCTGTGGGCTGTTTCATGCACAGGGGCCACATGCACTGTCTTGGGTCAGGTTGAAAGAACCTATGTAGTGTGATTAGCAAATGTCTGGAAAAATCTTAGGGGGATATTTCCAAGGCTAAAACATTACAAAGAAATTTAAGACTTTACTTACCAGTTTTATTGTGACTAGTAATATTGGTATTGTAATTCTGAAACAAAACCATATATGTAATAGGATAAGGCAATTTATAAATGTATTATTATTTGTCAGTAACCTGCTTTCTGGTGCTCATAATTCCAGCTAGCCAATGATAGGCACAAATTTCTAGACACTACAGCTCTCTCTTCCATGTGGGATTTTCTTCTTCTCTTTTCTTTTTGATTGTTTTTCTCACTGATTTCTTGTGTAATTCTACTATAATCAACCTTCAATAGTTCTAAATTTGTGGAGACTTTCTCTGTGGCCCAGGTTGTGGTCTGTTTTGATAAATATTTCATGTGTACTTGAAAAATAATGGAGACAACTTTTTATGTTGTATCATTAAGAATTTTTCAGGTGTAACTGTTTCTGTCCCCAGATTGTAATATGAAACAGACCCTCACAACAAAAATCTCAGGGCAGGAAATACCCTTCATTAGTTCTGTATAGATATTTATTGAATAAGTAAATATTTCCAAAATAAGGACTTGGCAACATTTATTTGGAAGCAGACAAAATTATAATTCTTTATCTAAGATCAATTTCTTATCTAAAGCTGTCAAGTATTCCTTTAGATACTTGAGACTTGGCACTAGCAGTTTGGCTCAGTGGATAGAACATTGATCTGCAGACCTAAGGGTCCCTGGTTCAATTCTGGTCAAGGGCACACAACTCCAATTGATGTGTTTCTTTCACATTAATATTTCTTCTTCTTTTAAAAATATACTTTATTGATTTTTTTACAGAGAGCAAGGGAGAGTTAGAAACATCGATGAGAGACATCGATCAGCTGCCTCCTGCACGCCCCCTACTGGGGATGTGTGCCTAACCAAGGCACATGCCCTTGACTGAAGTGGAACCTGGGACCCTTCTGTCAGCAGACTTATGCTCTATCTACTGAGCCAAACCAGCTTTGGCCACATTGATTTTTCTGTCTTCCACTCTCTCTAAAATCAATGGGAAAATATCCCTGGATGAGGATTGCTTAAATAAGTAAGTAAGTAAATAAATAAATAAATAAGATGTGTATTTCACACTCAAGTCTGTTCTTTTTATGAAATATATTTGGCATCATACTTTGACATTTTGCATAAAATAACTTCTTGGTCCTTATGTAAATCTTACATGAAACTAATAGCAGCAAAGGGCTATTCTGGTAATTCTAAGTGGTTAGAGACAGTTATCTAAAATTACATAAGACAAAATGCAATACTGCTCACCAGTAATGAACAGAATAAGGTTGGATAATTCACGCCTGTTTCCTAATGTGTGTAATGGGAGTTAGTGAAACTTCATAGTTTGCAAGATTGGGAATTGGATTAATAAAAAAAAAAATTAGAAGTGAAAGCATTTTTACACACGAGACACCGTGCAAGTCTGAATTACAATGCTATTATCAATAGCCTAATGGAGACTGACTAAACATAAAATGGAAAACATTTTATATTTTCCCCCCAAATAAAAAGATTAAAAACGGCAACGATTCAATATCGTTGCTCTCAATTCTGTGCACACTGTAAGTTAATAAGACTAATGCTTTAAACATTAGTTTTTCATCTTTACACATTTTTCAATAGCTCAGTGGCTGTTTTACAAGGTGCAGAATACATCAATGCAGCAGCACATAAATAAGTTGTATTAACTTCTTAGGGCTGCTGTGGCAAAGCAGCACCCCAAACTGCCTGGCCTGAAACAGCAGAAACCTGTGGTCTCACAGCCCGAAGTGGGGGCGTCCTCAGGGCCGTGCTCTCCCTACAAAGGCCATCAAGGAGACTCTGCCCCAGGCCTTTCTCTTTGTTTCCGGTGTTCCCGGCAATCCTTGGGTTCCTTGGCTTCTAGACACATCACTCCGAACTCTGCCACGTTGGCCACAACACAGTCTTTTTTTTTTTTTTTAAAAAAAAAGTCTACTTGTCTTCAAGCCTTTTCTCGGGAAAGCCGCAGACGCGCAAGGCGCATGCGCAGAGGGTTCCGTTAGGGGAGAAGTTGAAGGGAGGCGGGGCCCTCGTCTAGCCTTTCCTTCCGGCTTCTCTCCTCGGACGGCGCCCTGCGTGTGACGTCACGCGAAGCTTGCCCTTCCGGTTCCGGTCACTCACGTTTCTCTTTCTTCCTGTCCCGCTGGAACGATGGCGTCCCGCAAGGAAGGCACCGGCTCGGCCACCGCTTCCTCCAGCTCCGCTACCGGAGCGGCAGGAAAAGGCAAAGGCAAAGGCGGGGCCGGAGATTCGGCCGTGAAGCAGGTGCAAATAGACGGCCTGGTGAGTGCGGGGCCGTCTTCCCGGGCCCACGCGGGGAAGCCGGGTCCCGCCCGGAGGCTTCCCGGCGGCCTCCCCTCCGGGCATGGTGAGGCTGGGCCGAGGCCTTCCCTGGACATCCTCCTCTTTCGTCTCCGCTTTTTGTTGGGGAGGCGCTACAGCTTTCTCTGCCCTCTGACGGGGGAATTGAGGGCCGGGAAAGGGAACGAGGATAGGGGTGTGTGTGTGTGTGTGTGTGTGTGACGGATACTGGGGGTCCTGTTTTGAGGTGCTTGGGAGAGAGGACTTGGAACAAAAAAAAAACTTTTCTGGGAGACAAGTAGGTTACCCCTGGGTGTCGACAAGGATGTAGGGCTCGGGGGCTATTGGAAGGGGAGAGTAGGGTCAGGTTTCCTTCAGCCTGCTTTTTATACTTTTATGAAAAGTGTGTGAAAGTCCAGGTCTTGTTAACTGCCTTTCTGAAATGTTTTCAGTGGCTTAGCAGTGAGTCCAAGCCCCACCAAGATGTCCTGGCCTTTGTGTGTGGGTTTAATTCCCAGTGTTTCCCAACTTCCTAGGAACTGTGCATTCTAGCCACACAGAACTGTTTGGTGAGCCTGATGTTTACTATTCTTTGTTCCTGACATCTTGATCGTGGCCAAGACCTATTTTTTTCTCTCTTACATTTTCGAACCTTTTCCTTCTTACCTTTGGTCTTATTTATCAGTTCTTCTGTTTCTTTAATATTACATTTCCTTTCATGTCTTAACATTTTCAAGACATTCCCATGGTAAAATGTTCAGCTCTGTCTCTTAGTATTGTGTTCCATTCTTAATCTTCATGTTTTTCCTTTTGAAGTCAGTGGGTAAAAATTGTCTGTGTTAGCCGTCTTCCACTGTTTCTTTCAGTCACTGCTTTTAGAATCTGCCACCACCAGTTTTCTAAGTCTTTAAAAATATAATGGATAACATTAGCAAAGAAGTGTAAAAAGAAAATCAAAATGTCATACATGCAAAATAGTGCCTATACTACATCTATAATAATAAAAGCATAATGTGCTAATTAGACCCGATGCCCTCCCTGACATCTTTCCGATGTCCTTTCATACGACATTCCAGATGAAGCTGGGGCTGCGAGGAAAGCCCGGGTCCCAGGTGCCAGAGGGCAGTTGGTACAGGCAGCCAGGGGAAGGAAGGCCTACTTTTGCACGGATTTTGTGCATTGGTCCCCTAGAAATTTGAATAATCACAAAATATATATTCACTCACCTGCTATTCAGCCTCAGAAATAGAACATTACCAAATATCTTTGAAGCCCCTTTCCATTTCATCCTTTTCTCCTATCCCTTCTCCCCACCCTATTATCACTATAATATTGTGATCTTCGATTCAATAATTTTTTAGTAGCTTCACTACAAAAGTATTCCTAAACATTTTGCTTGTGTATATTAACACATACGAATGAATTAAATCATAGTATGTTTTTCTATGACATATATATATGTGTATACACACACACACACACACACACACACACATATACACATACACACATATATATATCACACCGTGATTGAGATTAGTCTATTCTAGAGTAATTGCAATTCATTCATTTTCATTGCTATACAGCATTTCATTGTATGGATATAACAAATTTCTTTATCTTACTGTTAATGGAAAACTACATGGCTTTTTCTCTTGTGTGAAACGGTGTCTCCATTTAATTGTCCATTCTGTTAAAGTTATCAATGTGTCTTTTACTGTACCCTGCACAGAATCAGTGCTCAGCACATCTTTTTGGGATGAAGAAGTGGATCTTCATTGTAGTCAAATGGTCTCATTGTTCTTAGACAAGATCAAGCTAATTCTTCCTGTTGAACTTACATAAAACCTACTTTGTTCTCCCAAACCATTTTGAATCTTATCTTTCTTATATGCATTATACTTTTGATACTTATAAAGTGTGGTCCATGGACCAGCAAGACAAGCAGAATTGGCCTTGGGTAGCTTGTTAGAAGTGTAAAAATAAAGTATCTCAGAACCTCAGGCCCCTCTTCGGACCTAGTGAATCAGATGATTTATATTAATGTTTGAGAAGTACTGCTCTGTTCCACATTGATCTTTTCCTTCCTCTGAACTTTTTATGATGATGGCTTGTATTCATCTTGGCATATGATCATACACTGTTAATTAATAGTTTACTGTTTATATATTTTTCCTTTGTCACTGAGATGGTAATCTGAAGGCTAATGTGTAAAACATTTGTCTTACATAGTTCCAGTGCTTAAAATCCATTACCTTTTTAAAAAAATGTTTCTGTTGATATTTAGAGAAGAAGGGAGAGGAAGAGATAGAAGCATCATGATGAGAGAGAATCATTGATTGACTTCCTTTTGCACGCCCCCTACTGGGGATTGAGTCTGAAACCTAGGCATGTGCCCTGACCAGGAACATAACCGGTGACCTCTTGATGCATGGGACGACATTCAACTAACTGAGCCATATCTCCGGGCAAAATCTATTACCTTTTCAATTTTGTTTTTCCTTTTATGTAAAAAGTTGCCTTATTGTTTTAAAATTATTAGCTACCTCATCCCTCCTTTATTGGAATTAAGGTGGAGAATGTTACTAATAAATGAAAAAGTGAGAGTTATATATACTTCTTTAAAAAATACGTTTTTGATTTCAGAAAGTGGGAGGGAGAGGGAGAGAAAATCATTGATTGGCTGCTTCCTGCATGCTGCCTACTGGGGGATCAAGCCCACAACCCAGGCATGTATCCTGACCAGAAGTCAAACCGTGATCTTCTGATTCATGTTTGATGCTCAATTGCTGAGCCAAATCGGCTGCGCTCCATATATATTGTTTTTTTTGTCATCCAGATGTCAGCTCAGATGTCACCTACAGGGACCTTCTGACTAATCTGAAGTGTCCTTCCTCATCAGTTCACTATTTGCTTGTTGCTTGTTTGTCTTGTCATACTAAAATATCAACTTCCTGAGAGTAGGACCAATGCGAGATTTGTTCAGTACAACTTCTACAAGTGTCTAGAACAGTGGTTCTCAACCTTCCTAATGCCGCAACCCTTTAATACAGTTCTTCATGTTGTGGTGATCTCCAACCATAAAATTATTTTTGTCGCTACTTCATAACTAATTTGCTACTGTTATGAATCTTAATGTAAATATCTGTGTTTTCTGATGGTCTTAGGAGACCCTGCTAGCTGTTCACGACCCACAGATTGAGATCCGCTGGTCTAGAACATTGACTAACACATAGAAAACACTCAAATATTGTGAATGAATTATTACAGTCCCGTGGTACAGAAATATTCTTGAAATGAATCATGAGGAAACTGGTTTAGTAAATGCTAGTGTGTTGGTGAGAAAAGAGCACGGGAGTAAGGCAAGAAAACCAGTTAGTCTTACAAACTTGCTCATGGTTCTTTGTCTTTTTAGGTGTTATTGTTGTTATAAGTAAGAAAAATCACTGCCCTGACCAGTTTGGCTCAGTGGATAGAGCGTCATCCATGGACTGAAGAGTCCCAGGTTTGATTCCGGTCAAGGGCATGTACCTTGGTTTCGGGCACATCCCCAGTAGGGAGCGTGCAGGAGGCAGCTGATGGATGTTTCTCTCTCTCATTGATGTTTCTAACTATTTCTCTTCCTTCCTCTCTGTAAAAACTCAATAAGATAAATTAAAAAAAAAATAAAGAAAAATCACTAATGTTACTTAAACATCTGCTGTTTACAAGACCTGGTGTAGGCAAGTTTGATTAGGTTATATCTGATCCTGTGATAGCCTTGAGGTTAGATGGTATCTCTGCCTATTTACCTGATGGTTAATAAGCTCTAATGAGAAAATGTTGATCAAAATGCTTTGTGAACTGAAATGAATAAGATTTATAAAGGGCTTATATGAGGGTATGATATGTATCACTATTTTGTGTGTGTGTGTGTGAAACAGTTACGGAGTCTAGATAACAGCTTGTTAACCTCTATGAAATGGAAACTCTTGTTCAAATTCTGGTCTTACATAGAAAATGTTTTGGCCTTTTACCATTTTAACAAAAATAAAAATTGTCTGGCTCTTGGCTCCTTCCTTTGTTTTCTGACTTAAGTGGAGAATAAGTTACTTTACATGTGTGAATAGTTCAGTGGGATAACTTGAAACTCTTTCAAGCATCAATTTTTACATTTTAGCCATTTTAAGTTTGAATCTTTCTGAACTGTATTACATAACTTTCTGCCCATATAGCCAGAAAATATTGAACACAGCATAGCCATGTTTTGATGCCTTAGTATTATCATTAAGAATGTAGTTTATTGATCCATGCTGGACAAGGTCCTCAAGAATGTCTGAGAAAACTAATATCATAATCTTTGTATGTAATTGTCATTTTCTAGGAGAAGATTAATAGCTAAAAGAAATCCGTCCTTACTAATAAAAGCCTAAGTGATCATCACGCCATGATGCTCTCATGCCGTCGTGTGCAGGTGGGTGGGACTGGACTTGGTGTTGTGTACATGGCATGGAGCCTGCCTGGGAGTCCTCCTCCTTCTGGTTCCACATGGTGAGGACTGCGTGGGGATCCTGGGGATCCCGGCTTCATGTGGTGTGGAGACGGAACCCACGGAGCGATCAATTGTGGGGCTCCCACATTGTGACAGGGCACAGGCCAGGCTGGGGGGGGGGGGCACTCCCCCAGTGCATGCATTTCGTGCACTGGACTTCTAGTTTGGTAAATAATCTCAAGTTGGAAAAAGGCAACCTTTAGTCTCTGGGTCACACAGGTTAAGAAATTGGGAAAACATTGAGGAAAACAAGGTATATTAAGGGAAGTTTGGGAGGAAGAATTAGTAGATATTCCTAATTAAGGTAGTATCCTAACTAAGTCCATCTGACTTTCCATCTCAGTATACTTCCAATATTTGGATAAATCCCTGCAAATATTCTGGCCATTGTTCCTTTTCCTTAAAGTCAGAGGGCTTCCTAAAATTGAAATCTATTATCTTTAAAACTTTTTTTTCTGACAGTGCCTTCTTCCTGTGTTCATGGCATGTACAGTAGTGATGACAAACTGCTAGTGTTGTTTCTTATAGCTGTCTTGGGGTAATTTAAGGAGCCTAGCATACACAACATTTCTCATGAAGGAGATGATTTAATTAGTGTCCCTGGATCTCAGTTTCTTCTGCTTGATAATTTTATTTTTATAAAAATCTTTATTTTGAAAATATTATATATGTCTGCTTTTTTTGCACATTGATCCCTTCCAACTTGCTCTGCCCCATATTCTGCTTTAATATAAGGATAACACATTGCCTTCTTACCGTAATTCTGCCTATCTAATAAAAGAGTAATATGCAAATTGACCATACCTCCACCACACACACAAGCCACACCTACCAGCCAATCAGGAGCAAGTATGCAAATTAACCCAACCAAGATGGTTGTGGCCACAGAGTGAGCAGGAGGCTTGGGTTTCCCTGGCAATGGAGAAAGCCAAGCTTCCCACACACCCTGGCCAGCCCTGGACTCCACTCAGGACTACAAAGTCTCAATTATAGAAGATAAATAAATCTCAGATAACAGGGCCTCTGCTTGGATCTCTAGGGAGCATAGCCGGCCTGCAGACCACCACAGTTCCCTCACCCAGGCTGCCCCATGCCCCAAGGGAATCCCTACCCTGATCGGGGACACCCTTCAGGGCGAACTAGCTGGCCCCAGGCCTCTATCTAATAAAAGAGTAATATGCAAATTGACTGTCACTCCAACACAAAATGGCTGCTTCCATGTGGACACAGATGGCTGCCACAAGATGGCCAGCAGGGGAGGGACCAGGTCTGCAAGGGAGGGCAGTTGGGGACGATCAGCCCTGCAAGAGAGGGCAGTTAGGGGTGACCAGGCTGGCAGAGAAGGGAAGTTTGGGGTGACCAGGCCTGCAGGGAAAGGGAATGGGGGGATTGCCAGGCCTACAGGGGAGAACAATTGGGGGGACCAGGCCTGCAGGGGAGGGCAGGGTGACCAGGCCTGCAGGACAGGATGGTTAGGGGTGATCAGACCTGCAGGGGAGGGCAGTTAGGGGCAATTAGGCTGGCAGAGGAACAGTTAGGCATCAACAAGGCCGGCAGGGGAGTGGTTAGGGGGTGATCAGGTTGGCGTGCAGAAGTGGTTAGGGGCAATCAGGAAGGCAGTCAGGGGAGCATTTGGGAGCCAGCAGTCCTGGATTGTGAGGGGGATGTCCGACTGCCTGTGTAGGCCTGGTCCTGGTAGGACATCCCTCGAGGGGTCCCAGATTGGAGAGGGTGCAGGTTGGGCTGAGGGACACACCCCCCCCCAACCCCCTGTGCATGAATTTTGTGCACCAGGACTCTATTAAATATATATAATTTCCTAATGATGTTTAAGCATTGTCAGTAATAGTTCTAATTGGTATGGATTTTAATAGTTGGTATTCGTTATAGTGAGATTCTAAACTGGATGCTTTGCCAAGTAAATGGAATATAATGAAAAGTTTTAACCTGAGTTGTTGTAACATGTCTGCCTAGCTGAAGTGGCATACAGTTCTCACATGCCTACTATCTGACATTAAGAGGCAGGGGTGGCCGAAAATTGGTTTGGCTCAGTGGATAGAGTGTCGGCCTGTGGACTGAAGGATCCCAGATTCGATTCCAGTCAAGGGCATGTACTTGGTTGCGGGCACATCCCCAGTGGGGTTGTGCAGGAGGTGGCTGATCGATGCCTCTCTCTCATCGATGTTTCTGACTTTCTATCCCTCTCCCTTTCTCTCTGTAAAAAATCAATAAAATATATTAAAAAAAAAAAGGCAGGGGTGCACAGTTAGGATACATCAGACTGTTGGCTTCTTATCTTTTGATTTCTTGTCACTTTTAGCTTCAACTAGTTTCTGTAAAATTATAAATTCTGATTTCTTTTATACTCAGGATTTCATTTGTTTGGCTGAGCAACTCTAGGTGTTTTAAAACTTGGCAGCATTTTCTGGATTTTTAGCTCAGTTCTAGCCCCAGTATTGGGGAGAAAAGCCTCTATAGAGCATTGGGCTTTGAAGAGAATTTTACCAGTTCTTTTTTTTGTGGTCAAATATTCTCACTTTTACTCCACCAACTCTACCTTGGTTTCTCTGATGAGAGCTTCCAATTTCAGCACTTAGATGAAAACTTAGATGCATTTGATTTTCTCTTATAAATTAGTTTATAAGTTTGTTTTTGTAAAATACTGAAAATATAGTACTTGGATATTATTTAATTTGGCAATATATGAAAAAATATACTCCAAGGCAAAATATACTAAAAGCTTTAGTTTTTCTTGTAAGCTTATATTTGTAGATCATTCTATAAAATGGTTATATCCTGTAAAAATTAAGATTTAATAGCGAAGTACAGTATAATTTACATATCTATCTCTTTGACTATATTGTTTCATTAAACCTGAAAGTGCTCAAATGGATACTCTTTGTGCCAGAGTAATGTTCTGTTTTTTTGTTTTTGTTTTATGTTGGCACTGAGCCTAAGCATAAAAGAAAAAAAAAATTGATTCAGCAAAATAATGGTAACTCAGTATTTGTTCAAAATACAAAACTTTTTGACTCTTTGAGTCTAAATATCGGCTTTATTTTGGCATACAATTTTAAGATTTATATTCTCTCTAAATAGTACCTAAATGTCAAGGATATAAAACAAAAACAGCCTTAGCTGATTTGGCTTAGTGGATAGAGCTTTGGCCTGTGGACTGAAGGGTCCAAAGTTCTATTCTGATCAAGGGCACATGCTCAGGTTGTGGGCTCCATCCCCAGGAGGGCAGGGGCGCGGGAGGGCGTGTAGGAGACAACTGATCAATGATTCTCTCTCATCATTGATGTTTCTTTCTCTCCCTTTCCTTTCCTCTCTGAAATCAACACAAATATATTAAAAACAAACAAAAACACAAAACCAGTATACATTATTTGTAAGCAAAGTTTGGAAAAATCACAAACAGAATGATAATTAGCTAGATTATAAGCTTATAACAGGTTGGTTAGCACCATTAAGATTATGAGCTTCACTTTTCTATGTTTTTCCTATGCTTTAGTAAATACTTAGAATTGAAGTTAGCAGGTTAAAGGTTATACATTTTCTTAAAGTATGTTGCCAACTTGTTCTCCAGAAAAGTTATATATATGGTTCAGTTCACTCCCCCCACTACAGAGTATTGGAGTGCAATGCTATTTCTTGGCACTGAAAGTTGTGATTTTCAAAAATCTTTGTCTTTATTTTAAAAATTAAGCAGGCTTACCCTGTTTGCCTGAAAGTAAGACATTCCTGGAAAATAAGACCTACTTCCAGTTTTGCCTCTCGCTGAAATATAAGGCATCCCCCCAAAAATAAGACCTCCCCGACAATAAGGCCTCCCTGGAATATAAGGCCCCCAAAGCTACCGTAAGGTTTCTGACTCCTGATTTAAAGAGACCTCCCACTGCCTGAACAGCTCCGGCTGCGCTGCAGCCAATCAGTGAGCTGGATTGTGATGACAACTACTACCGTACCGCATACAGGTAATAAATTTCTTTTTTTTTTGTTCAACAATAAATGTGAACTGTGGCATACTTCTTATACTGAAAAACTAAAGCCCTTTTAATTATTAAACCTATTCAATGAAACAGCTATTACACTGGATATACATGGTATATAAATCAGAAGGCAAAAAAGAGTACATAGTGAAAACTTTCATTTCTGTCTTCAACCACCATCTCAGAGGCAGCCATGTTACTCTTTAATATTCCCTTCTGAACCTGTTTTAGGAAGCACTGCTTCCTGTTAAAAAAGCAGAAAAAACAAAAAACAAATCACTGAAAGGCCATCTAATTATGCAGTGGTCCATGCTTTTTTGGAGTGTGTGAGGTGGGGGGTGGGCCAAATGGGTGAAGGAAGTCAAAGCTACAAACTTTCAGTTATAAAATAAGTCTAGGGGAATCTAATATTCTATTGTTAATATTATAAAGCCTATTTGAAAGTTGAGAGGGATCTTAAAAGTTCTTATCACAAGAGAAAATATTGTAATTATATGATCACTTACATGAAGTATCTAAAGAAGTCAAACTCAGAGATAGAAAGTAGAAGGGTAGTTGCTGGGGAAATGGCGAGTATTGATGGGTATATACTTTCAATATTTCAGGATTAAAGTTCTAGAGATCTGTTGCACAACTGTGAATATTCTTAATACTACTGAACTGTACACAAATTCTTGAGATGGTAAATTTTATGTTATGATTTAAAAAAAAATGCTTACATATATAAACTATTGATTTTACGAAGATTTCCAACCAAATTTTTTGGTCTCCTACTAAAAGGAGCTCTGATGGGAGCATGTTTCTAGTTGTTGTGTGAGTTTACTCACATTCTAGAGTACTGTGTGTTTGGTTGTGTGTATGTGGGTGCATGTATATGTTAAGTGAAAAAAAAATATATAAGGGGGGTGGGCCTGGATCACCTGGCTGTTCATGCTAGGGTTTGCTAGAGTGGCAGGGGCTGGCAGGGGTTGGTGAGGGGCCGTTGGGGACTACCAGACCATGCTGAGTGGAGCATGTGGCGAGTGTGGGGGACACGCGCACCACTGTCAGCAGTCTTCATAGGTGCTGCTCTGTCAGGATGGGGGAACTGCCCTGTACCTTCCACCCGGAGCTGCTCTCTGAGAAGCCACTCAGATATCCATGCTTCTGAATTTAATGGACTGGATGTGTTGGGAAGAAGACAACTAGCTCATAATAGTGTTGACATTTTTTTTTTTGTTTTCTTTGATGCAGGAAAGCAATTTTGTTCCAGCTAAGCCTGTTTAGCACTCTTTTTACTTTAGAAAACTACTTTCCAGCTACATGTGGGAAAATTTGCAGGTTGTGTATGTTGAGTTGGTAAAGTAAAAACTTAATGTTATGAGTTGAACATCATTATCAATTAACATTTAATTCTTTTAATTGCGATTATACATTTATACGTTTGATTGCATCATTGTATTTTGTCATGACTAATTTTTATGATGAGAGCAGTGCTATTTTGTTGAATTTCTTGAGGCTACATTGCCTTTCTCCCCCTTTTCCAGCAATTATTAGTTGATTTAACTTTAAAACTGTGGACTATCAGTGAGCATTAGATCCAAGAGAATAATAATGAAATATGCTATTTCAACTGAAATATTGAAGAAGTGATATTGATTAAGTGTATTGGAGAATTATAACTAATCCCATGTGTCAGAGCAAAATATATTTTCCCCCCATTGAAGTTCCTTAAAATTCCTTCACATCAAAACTTAACAGCAATGATTTAAATCTTGTTTATTATTTGACTTAGCCAGTTATGAAATGGAACCCCAATCCCATTCGAGCCATAAAATGTGTTAAATTTAAGGCTATTACTGCTTTCTGCTTTTTGAATTTACATTTTGGCAATAACTACCTTCTTTATTCAGTGTTAGAAGAAATGATCTAGGCTTAACCAAATAAGAAAACGGCCAAGTTGACAGACTCATTGAAAGATGCCAGAATTAAATGAAAGTCTAGATATTGATTTTACAGAACATGCTAAAAGGAGATTCTGTGACGTTACAGTTTCTTTGAGACTAAAATTCTTTTACAGTAATAGCTGTTCTTTGATGGTGATTGATGTGAGAAATTCAGGCTGTGGAACTTACCTCCCAGAATCTATAAAACTGAAGTAAAGCCTGCTAGGAATCATGTATCCTGCTCTGACCTCTTCTCCAACTGGCCAGCAACTGGTGTACTTTCGTGTTTGTGGTTTTATTTCAAACTTTTAAGAATCTTTGGAATTGATCTAATTTTTATTTTTAGCAAGGATAATGATATTTATAAGGAGAAACATACACATATTTGAAAATACATATGTACATATACATACATACAAACTCATGTACACACAGATATTTTGAATAAATCGGTTTAATTTCACTTTTGATTTTTTAATACAGATTTTTAAAATGTCCTAAATCCCTGTAGGTCGATATGACTAATACATTTTAACAAAAATATAAGTTGGTGTCAGGTGGTTGATTTTTAATAAGCATTTAACAAGTTACATCCTTTGAGGAATAGACTCTGAACATTGTGGGAGACAATTCTCAGTGCCATATCTTGCACAGTCTAGTCACTCACTAAATATTTTTTGGATAAATGGTTGGATGAGTGAAGGAGGTTAGATGGAATATTTATTTTAATAGTAGTTGTAACATTTTCCTGATAATTTAATATGCATTGTATACTTTGGATGTATTACTTTTTAATCTTTGCAATAATGCTATAGGTAGTTATCTCCTTAGGATTTTCATACCTATTTTAGCTAATTGCAACTTCTTCTAACCAGAATCTAATATTTAATAGGATCATATCTAAAATACTATTGTGATCACACAATACTTGATTTTCTTTTTAATTAGTTTTAGTGGTAAAATGTTTTAATAGTCTCAGCATTTCTTCATCTGTGAGTTTTTTAAAAAGATGAACAATTAGAGTCAGTATTTGCTAGGTGCACCATATAAGTTGCAATCTCTGAGCATTCTCAATGAACTTGGCTTTATAAAGTAAGGTTAAAAAATGATAGATGATATTATACAATATAAAATTACTTTGTCCTTAATAATTTTACTGGTTTTCAACATCCTTTTTATATGCATTTCAAGGATGGTGGGAAACCTGCTGCTTTTCCTGGTGAAGATTTATTATCATCAGTTTGCACAAAGTTTGAGTTCATAGTTTGCTGATTTATAATTGGCTTATGTGAGGCTTCTCGTAAACAGATCTCTCTGCTTATTCAAAACCAATCTGTATTCCCCTGATAGTGTGTACATATACATATTTTATGGTAATTTGTATATATGTGTGCAGTAGCAAATTTGAATAGTTGAAGAGTAACCATATCAGCAAGAGATAAGAATTTAAAGTCAGCAGGTGCTCAGGCTTCCAAGTGTGTGGATTTTCTCTTTTTGTCACCTTTTCAGAGCTACTTATTCAGCTCATTTTTTTAACATACCCAAAAGAATATGCTAAAATCAAGATACAGCCACAGTATGCTGTCAAGTCAGTAGGAATGTCAAAAAAGGAAATTATATTAATTTGTTCTTTGTGAAATTCCATGCAGTAAATTGCGGTGATTGTTGTATTTAAAATTCTTTTAATTTTTTTCTTTATCTGGTGTTTTTTGAATTAAAAACAAATACATGCTTACTATAACTAAGTAAATAATACAAAGGCTCATAAGAGAAAAAGTATGTCCTTCCACATCATTCTTGTACACAAAAATATAAAAATCTAACTGTATGTATTTAATAGGTTATTATTACTATTAATTTTAAAAGCCCTTTGTAATCCCTTGTCATGGGCCTCTTTGGGAATCTGATGAATGCAACAACCCCCCCTCTCTTCCTCATCCAGGAAAATGCCCTTACGTACATAGACACATAATATTGCATATGATTTTAAGTGGTTCTTAGAACTTTCAAGCTCATCTATGGCCTTCAGGTTTGAATGTTCACTTTTAGTACTCACATACTTTGAGGATACTTGTTAATGTAGAACTTTGGGTAATGTGAATTGTTTCTTTTAAACCATATCTTTTTAGGTGGGGAGGGTTAAACATTTATTTTCTAGTGTATTCATTTTATATAGCAGATTTTTTAGGTAACTGAAATGATCTATTAAATAATTATATAGTTACATTAAATTTTAAGATATATTAAGTTAATAGAAACATTCTAAATATTATACTTCTTTGATTTCTAAAAAATGATATAATTTAACTTGATTACCGGGCCTATTATAAGCTTGTTATTATAAACTTGTGTTATATATAGATATATATTACACATAATGTAGGAATATAATGTAGGAACTTAATCTAGATCCTTATAGTATTTCTAGGGATCTTTGAACTCTGAAATTGAGAATGAAATTGGGGAGAAAAACCAAGATGGCGGCATAGGTGAATACCTAAACTGCTGCCTCGCACAACAATTTCAAAACTACAGCTCAAAGTCAGAATGGACATCACCCAGAACCACAGGAAAGCTGGCTGAGTGGAAATTCTACAACTAGAAGGAAAGAGAGGGGCTCACAGAGACCCAGAGGAGCTGCAAAAAGCTGAGGTACGGAGACACACTCGTGGAGAGGACGGGTGGCTGAGTGCCTGGCTGGCTTCTTCTAGTGGGAGGGAGACGGAAACTTCTGGTTGCTCTGAACCCCAGTTCCGGGCGAGACTCATATGGGGAGAGTCTGGACTGTCATGAAAATAGAGGAGTGCTCGGAAACTCAGGGGAGCCGTAAAAGGTAGAGGTCTGGAGGCACGTGTGCGAGTGCGCGCAGAGAGGACTGACTGCTGATTGTGCCACTGGCTTTCTCTAGTGGGAGGAAGACAGAACCTCCTGACTGCATTAAACTCCAGTTCTGACTGCACTGAACTTCAGTTTCGGGTGAGACCCTGGGGACCCAGACTCATACGGATCCATGGAGTGCACAGAAACTCAAGGGAGCCGCGAAAGGCAGAAGTCTGGAGGTGCGTGCATGAGCGCACAGAGAGGGCTTCAGTGGTTACCCAGGGACACTGAGACCCAGGGCTTCATAGGGTAGGGCTGACGGGAAGCCAAGGCTGTCTGCTCCACCCTGAGACTCCACCCCATCCAAGCTGAGCACAGAGGCTTTTGCAATTTTTCAAGTCTTGTCTCATAAGGCTGACTCCAGCACAGAAGTTCTCTTGGCATAGACATAGCTGATCCTCACAGCCAATTGGCCCTGGAGGTCAATTCCCCCCAGTGATATCAACAACAGTGAAGACTTAACTACAACAAGGTTGTGTACACAGTCCATAAAGGGGTCCTCCAGGAGTGTTTACCTCAGGTAACTGAGGCAAAACTACTGGGCCATATAGGACATCTAGCACACAAAGCTACTCTACCAATTCAGGGAAGCAGCAAAAATGCAAAGACAAAGAAACAGATCACAAACGAAAGAAATGGAGGAAAGCAAATGACTGGAGGTAGAGTTCAAAACCAAGGCTATAAGGTTTTTAAGAATTTCCTAGAAAAGGCTGATAAATTTAGTGAGACCCTCCATGATATGAAAAATGACCATCTATAAATTAAACATTCAGTGGACTGAAATAAAAAATATAATACAGAGACCTAACAGCAGACTAGAGGACCGCAAGAATCAAGTCAAGGATTTGAAATACAAAGAAGCAGAAAACACTCAACTGGAAAAGAAAAAGAAAAAAAGAATCCAGAAATGTGAAGATAGCGTAAGGAGCTTCTGGGACAACTTCAAGTGAACCAACCATCAGAATTATGGGGGTGCCTGAAGAAGAGAGAGAGCAAGATACTGAAAACCTATTTAAAGAAATAATGACTAAAAACTTCCTCCACTGGTGAAAGAAATAGACTTACATGTCCAGGAAGCGCACAGAACCCCAAATGAAAGGAATCCAAAGAGGATCACACCTTGACACATCATAATTAAAATATCAAGAGCAAAAGACAAAGAATATTAAAAGTAGCAATAGAAAAACAGTTAATTATCTACAAGGGAGCACCCATACGATTGTCAGCTAATCTGTCAACAGAAACTATGCAGGCCAGACAGGAGTGGCAAGAAATATTCAGTGATGAATAGTAAGAACCTACAACCAAGATTACCCAGCAAAGCTATCATTCAGAATTGAAGGTCAGATAAAGAGCTTCACAGATAAGAAAAAGCTAAAGGAGTTCATCAGCACCAAACCAGTATTATATGAAATGCTGAAAGGTACTCTTTAGGAAGAGGAAGAAGAAGAAAAAGATAAAGAAAAAAAATTAATACATATCTATCAACAAGTGAATTAAAAATCTGATGAACAGAATAAACTGGTGACTATAATAGAATCAGAGCCATAGAAAGGGAATGGACTGACAAGTCTCAGGGGGAAAGGGATGAGGAGGGTGCGGGAAGAGACTAGACAAAAATCGTACACCTATGATGAGGACAATGGGGAGAGTAAGGGCAGAGGGTGGGGTGGGAACCGGGTGGAGGAAAAAAGAGGAACAATTGTAGTAATCTGAACAATAAAGATTTTTTAAATAAAAAAAAAGGTATAGAAAAAAAGAATGAAATTGGGATTGGATACAGATACAAATTATTCCTTCATTAGATAGACTAAAGTGTGGTCAGTCTTTTAGTGTTAAGTATTTGTACACAATAAAATCCACTTGTCTTAAATGTACATTATGGTGCACTTTAATAATTGTAAATAATTGTATAATTGCTACCTCATCAATGCCCATTTTATATCCAGATTTAGTTTTTTATGTTTTGGAAAATAGTTATTTTTCATAAAACAATTTATGTTAGCATGCAATGCATTTATTATTGTTTTTAAATAAACATTTTGAACATTTTTTAGTTTGAATTTCTAATATGTAATTATCAATATATAAGTTATTTTGGGTCCTCAATAATTTTTAGGAATGATAGAGTGGCTCTATGACTTACTGTTCTAAAATATGAGCCTGTGATAGCAAAGGCCTTATGTGTTTCAGTTTCATTTTCCTAGGGCCTGGCAGAAGTAACTAGCCTTCAGAGTCACTCAGCAACTAAATAGCTAGATGAATGTATTGAAGAGTGATCAAAAGAATTTGAAAATAGCAGAATTCTGGTGATTCTGGGTAGGGCTTTCAAATATTTCTGTAGTAACTTGTTTTTGTAGACATCATGTTTGATAGAAAATTATTCTAATTCATCAGACAGCATAATTTTTATTTTGGCCAGATTTAAATTGTTCCTTGGTATATGAAAGTTTTTTATATGATTTTGGTAGAAAGATCTTAGTGATTCTGATAAATGTTCCTTTTTAGGGAGGATGGAAGATTTTATTCATTATGCTTATTAACTCAGATTTTAGGTTTCTTCTGGTATAATTAATTTGGGTATTTTAGATTATTATTTGTATTTATCTTATATAGAGAACACTTTCTGTCTTAGAAGTGAAATCTTTTGTTGTTTATATGTAGTCATTTTGCAAAAAGCCCGACACTTTAAAAAATAATATGTTCCTTAGAAATTACAAAATAGTCTGCTTTGCTCTTTCAAATTGTCTGGACTGAATAATAATAATAGAAAAAATTGGTTCCTCTTGGGTAATTTCAGCAGACAGGACATCTGTTTACTATCTTGCAAGTTGGGATTCCTTGCTAAGACCCGCCCAACCTGAGAATGTGTAAACCTCAAAGGTGGAGGCAGTTCTAGAGACAGCTGACCTCTTCATAGAACAATACTCTTGGGGGCAAATCAGGTAGATAATAAGCATTTAGAGCCAGACTCTGACAGTTTGGGAGGTGTAGAAGAATTTGGTAATTTAAGGTTCTGCTGCTCAGTTTCTATTCCTTTAAGCATAATTTGTAGAAAGATCTTTACCCACAGTTTTATAGGATAAAGGAACCTGGTCAGCTTTAACTCATAAGCAGTCTTTAATAAGGGTCAAGCCATGAAACCTAAGTCTTTGCTATGGGACACTCGAATGCTTCTCAGATGATTTGCAATAGCACTTTTCCTCTCATTTCTATACTGTGGAGATTCTTCCAAGGGCTTGAGTACCGCTCATGAGGGAGTGATATTTATGCATTTATAAATAAAATGTTCACTTCAATGCCTGCACTTCTCAGTGTACTCACTTTTCAGCAACACAGGGAGTCTTAAAATAGGAAAGTTGTGTTTTAATCAGTTATGTGCATTGTAATCACCTGAGGAGTTAAGACGGAAAAGGTAGGCTGGTCCATACTCTCATTAAAAGTTAGAATGAAACCTAGCTGGCATGGCTCAGTGGTTGAGCATCAGAAGGTCATGGTTCCTGGAGGAAGGAACCAGGAGGTCATGGTTTGATTCCTGGTCAGGGCACATGCCCAAGGTTGCAAGCTCCATCCTCTGTATGGGGTGTGCAGGAGACAGCCAATCAGTGATTCTCATCATTGATGTTTCCATTTCTCCCTTTCCCTTCCTCTCTGAAATTAATAAAAATCTATTTAAAGAAAAAGTTAGAATGAAGTAGAATTTTAGAATCACCTGCAGTATCGAAAACCAAAAATAGGAAGGAACCTCCCCCCCCCAAAACAAAACAAAACAAAACAAAAAGAATATAGGAATCCCAGCTCAGATCAGTTAGCTCTGAGTTTCAGAGGTTGGGTTCAGCATCAGTTTCTTTTTGTTTGTTTTGATTTTTAAATACTGATGACTTTAAGACCCCTCTTCATTTAAGGCTCCTTATGTCATTTTGATAAGCTGAGAACAAGTGCTGTTATAAAGCTCCTGAGTATGTGGAGTCATTTGTGACACTTTATAAACAAAATATAATAAAGAAGCATGTTTTTGTTTTGGACAACTATTAAGTTTTCCATATATATATTTAAGAACAAGCAGCATGGCATCAATAAACAAAGTTAATTAAATAGTGTTAGCACTGTTTTATGGACAGAGGCATGTGATTGGTTGAAGGGAGAAAAAAAGACATGGAGCAGGACAGAAAGGGGACTTTGTGACAGAACATTCCCCATCTTGTGGCTTGTGAGAATAGTGCTGGTGATGATTAAAAGCTGCATTGCATGCATGCAACTAATGGAGATTTCCTGCTGATGCTACTTCTAGTGATTAGGGCAGGACAAATTTGACCACCACCACCATTCCCTATAGTCTTACTCCCTCTCCCTGTAACTCGACACTGAACTACTCCATGCACAAAGTGCTGCTTCTGCCACCTAGTTACAGGGATTTCTTCCACACCTGTTGCCACTGCATTCTATCTGTTTTAGCCGCCTTATTACAAAAACTTATGGGACACTTAAAGTTACTCATTTATTGTGAACTGCTGTAACTAAAAGTACTTTGGAGTCAGAAGTGAGATCACCTTTCTGATTTAACCTGTTAGATTACCTGTTTCCTTATCTGTCAAGTAAATGGAAAATAATATTACTGCTATAAGAATTATTTGACTCATGTAAGATAGAGGACTGGTTGACATAACATATATGATCAATAAATGTTTACCATTCATTCCTTCAGCAAATGTATTTTGAGTATGTTTTAAGTGCCAGTACCTGTGATAGGCACAGGTGAGTAAAGCATCTCTTCATGAACAGAACATTGATCAGTCACTTATAAGTACCCGTAATCTATGAAACATTTTTATGTATACAGTAAATTTCTGGTTATTTATGTAGAATATTAAAAACCCTGCCCGTATGTCATTTAGTTACTTTTGATCAGGGATTTCTTTTGAACATCTCTCAAGTTGGTTATATGATTCCACCACATTATTTTGGAACAAAAGAATTGAGATTTTTAGTGATGTAGGAAATAGAAAGGCTATAAAATGTCAGATTGAAGAATGCCAGTTTAGTTTTGATAAAAATGGTACCCCCTCCCCATGCTTTATTTCATCACATTATATTAAAATGGCAAGATCATATATACTATAGTTGGAAATTATTTTAGTGCTTATCATGCCTTTCCTGAGGCTTTTTATTTTGGACATCCACAAATGCTAGAGAAAATTAATCCTTAAAGTGGAAAATCTCTTTCCTGAAATGATCACCTATGGTTCTAAGCTTGTCTTCTAAGACTGCAGTCCCCAACCTTTTGGACCTCACCAACTACCGAGGACTACTGGTTGGTGATTGCTGTTCTAAGACACATCCTCCAGTGCCTCAGTATTTGGAAAGTGCTCATTGTGATTGTCCCTACTCTGGAGAGCATCTGCCCCTAGTGGTCAGTGCATGTCATAGTGACTGGTTGACTGAATGACTGCGCCCTGGTGGTCAGTGCATGTCATAGCAGGCAGTTGAACAGCCTTAGCATATCATTAATGCTTTGATTGGTTGAATGGATGACCAGATGACTGGACACTTGGCATGTTTTTCTTTTATTATATAGAACTAGGGGTTTGGTGCACTAAATTCGTGCACAGGGGGTTGTCCCCTAAGTCCAGCCTGCACCCTCTCCAATCTGGGACCCCTCAGGGGATGTCCCAGGGATCAAGCCTAAACCGGCAGTCGGACATCCCCCTCACAATCTGGGACCACTGGCTCCTAACTGCTCACCCCTAACCACCTCTGCCTGCTGGCCTGGTCGCCCCCAACTACCCTCTCTGCCAGCCTGGTTGCCCTCAACTTCCCCCTCCCGCTAGCCTGTTCACCCCCAACTGTCCCCCCGCCCCATCTGCCAGCTTGGTCACCCCTCACAGTCCCCCTGTCGGCCTGGTTACCTCCAAGTGCCCCCTCTGTTGGACTGGTCACCCCATGCAGCCTGCTTGTTCAGTCATTGGATTGTCCCTCACTAATCCCCCTGTCAGACTGGTCGCCCCACTCAGCCTGCTGTTCAGTTGTTTGGTTGTGCCTCACTAACCCTCCTGCTGGCCTGGTCGCCCCAAGCAGCCTGCTTGTTCAGTTGTTTGGTCCTCCCTCATTAACCCCCCTGCTGGCTTTTTCACCCCATGCAGATTGCTGATGGGTCATGAATATGAAGGCATCCTGACCAATTTGCATATTACCCTTTTATTAGTATAGATGATTACTGTTACTGTGAACTTGTTCAACGGTACAGTGGTTACCTCCTTATCTTTATAGAAATATTACAGGAAATATAAGAGTTGTTTATTTTATCCTTAGAGGTTATTTGATATATCCTTCTGTTTGAGGAAAATGAGATAGTGCTGGAGTCTTGGATTTTGCTTTGTGTTCTTTGTTGCCAATCAGATCCTTCTTTGTTATATGTTCCTGTTGTTGCTTCCTCTGACTAGTGAGATGCTCTTTTCAGAAACCATCTTGAGATGTTGAGAACTTGTAAGAGGAATATTTCTGCTTTCAGGCATTCAGATAATTGAAGTCTTTATTTCTGTCTTATTGATGGTTCTGTCAGGAAGTTAAAAGGATCATTTCCTCTGTAATAACCTCAGGTCAAGGTGATATTGTTTGGTTAGACTGAAAGTACTCCTGGATGCCAGACCCTTGACCTGAAAGGCTTGAGTGCTGCATGAGGATGTTTTTGACATGTCTTCAAACTCGAGGAGTTTCAGATGTACATTTAGACTATGTGCACTTTATTGTTTGTGTAAGGGTAAAGGAAATGATTTGTAAAAAAGGTTAGTCCTATTATATAATTTTGTGGTTTTTGAAACCCACTAGTATGATTTATTTTTTCTTTAAAATAAAGGAAATGTAAGCTATAAGAATGATTATAAGCTTGTTTCTGTATTTTCTTTTAGGTGGTATTAAAGATAATCAAACATTATCAAGAAGAAGGACAAGGCACTGAGGTGGTTCAAGGAGTGCTTTTGGGCCTGGTTGTAGAAGATCGGCTTGAAATCACCAACTGCTTTCCTTTCCCCCAGCACACAGAAGATGATGCTGACTTCGATGAAGGTAAGCGTACTCATCTTAATTGTGTCTTTGCAGTACACACAAAAGGTTAATACAATTCACACTATAATATTTGATTATTAGTAAATCAATAATCAGGGTGGCCTAGTTCACTTGATTTCTGAGTTTTTTAAAAAAAATTATACAAATTCTCTGAAATGAAGATGCATATAAAAACTTCATTAGTTTGGCCTTTACTTACTTGGAATTTGTCCTTATTTTAGTAGTTTGGATAGGAGCTTTACATTGTGAAGCACAGGAATCATCATTATGTGTCCAACATCCATTTTTTTCTATGGTATTTTGACAAAGTTTACGAAGAAATGAGTTGAGCTCTCTTTTTCAGAAAGATTATTTTCGAGCATTTCAGTTTTGTGTTATAGGTGTAATTGCTTTCTTGGCAAAGGCTAATAGTTAAAAACTTACCAAAGGCCAAGGGTAATATCTAAAGATTTTTTAAAAATCTAGTGGAAAATAATTTCCCTGACAGTGATGTTGAATATCTTTTCATATGTTACTTGGCTATTTGTATGATTTCTTTGGAGAATTATTTATTCAAGTTCTTTGCTCATTTTATAGGAGTTTTTATTGTTGAGTTGAATGAGTTCTTTTTATATTGCAAAATATTAATACCTTATCATATACATGGTTTGCAAATATTTTCTCCCATTTCATAGATTATTTTTTCATTCTGTTGATTGTTTCCTTTGCTGCATAAAAGCTTCTTAATTTTATGTAATTCAACTTGTCTATTTTTGCATTTGCTATACTATTTAAGAAATCATTACAAGACCAATGTTATGATGCGTCTTCCCTCTATTTTTTTCTAGGACTCTTATGCTAGTATGGCCCGGTGCATGAGATTCATGCACTGGGGGTAAGGGGGTTCTCATCCTGGCCTGCGCCCTCTTGCAGTCCAGCACCCGTTGGCGGATGTCCGCCTGTGGCTTAGGTGGTATTAAAGATAAACCTTGCAGTCTGGGACCCCTTGCTTCTTACCTCCCACCTGCAGCAGAGGCAGGAGAGGCTCCCGCCACTGCTGTTGTACTTGCCAGCTGTAAGCCCGGCTTCTGGCTGAGTGGTGCTCCCATGAGGCGCACTGACTACTCTGCATTGAGCGTCTGCCCCCTGGTGGTCAGTGCATATCATAGCTACTCGTTGTTTTGCCGTTTGGTTGATTTGCATATTACTCTTTTATTATATAGGACTAGAGGCCTGGTGCATGAAATTTGTGCACAGAGGAGGGAATGTCCCCCCCAGCCCAGCTGACAACCTCTCCAATCCTTGGGGGATATCTCTCTCACAATCCAGGAACACTTGCTCCTAATTGCTTACCTGCCTGCCTGATCACCCCTAACTGCACCCTCTGCTGGCCTAGTCAGCCCCAACTGCCCCCCCTGCTCTCCCTGCTGGCCTGACTGCCCCCAACTGTCCCCCCACTGGCCTGGTCACCCCTCACTGCCCCCCTTTTGCCGGCCTAGTTGTCCCACACTGCCCCCCTTGCGGACCTGATTGGCCCACGCAGCCTGCTGTTTGGTCGCCTCTCACTAACCCCCCTGCTGGCCTGGCTGCCCCTCGCAGCCTGTTCGGTCATCCGTTCAGTTGCAATGGTCACTTAGGCTTTTATATGTAGAGATTATACTATTTTGGTTGCTGTTGCTTTGTAATATGTTTTGAAATCAACAAGTGTGAGACCTCCATATATCCCCCCTAAATTTTTCTATTGTATGGGTATATCCTGGAATAGAATATTTTTACATGTTATTTTAACTTATGCTAAAAACTCATTGTTTTGCTTACTGCTTTTCTGTTATTTTGTGCCAACTCAAACTAATACTTTCAAGGAATGATTTTTTTAAAAATAATTTTTAAAAGTTTGCTCTGAAAGAAGTAGAGCTTTTATTATTTTTATTGATTTCAGAGAGGAAGGAAGATGGAGAGAGAGAGAAATATCAGTGATGAGAGAGAATCATTGCCTCCTGCACATCCCACACTGGGGATAAAGCCTGCAACCCAGGCATGTGCCCTGACTGGGAATCGAACTGTGTCCTCCTGGCTCATAGCTTGATGCTCAACCACTGAGCCACACCAGCTGGGCCAGGGAATGATTTTTTGTTGTTGAGCAAGCACTAGGCTAGCACTTGATGTTTATTTTTATTTACTTAAAAATATATTCTTTATTCTTTATTTTTTTTAGAGAGAAAAAGAGAGAGAAAGGGAGAGGGGGAGAGAGAAACATTGATGTGAGAGAAAAATACTGATTAACAACCTGGGCATGTGCCCTGACTGAAAATCATACCTGAGACCTTTCTGTGCAAGACGTTCAACCAACTAAGCGACACTGGCTGGGGCAAGTTAATTTTCTCATTGATTTCTACCTCCCTGTGTAGGAAGTGTGTGCCTTGGCTTAATTTTATAGGTCAGGAAACTGAGGCCCAGAGAAAGGGCAACCTTCTCAAGGCTTTGCAAGCACCAACTGGCCCACCAGTTTCAGGAAAGAACTTTTCTTCTGTCTTGTCCCTTATGGAAGTAAAATACTCACCAACGATTTCATAATTTTAGTGATTATGTATTTTGAGTTGCTTACCTTTTTCTTCTTTTTTTAAATTAAAAATTTTGTTTTTGTACCTCAAGTAAAGTATAAATTTTAAACCTATGGTCCAACGGTGAGATGTTTTAAATTAGGAGTTGGCAAATTAGAATTTTTGGACCTGCTTTTACATGTAACGTTTTATTGGAACACTGTCATATCCATTAATTTCTCTTATTTTCTGTGCTGCCTTCCTGTTACAGTGGGGTAGTTGAGTACTTGTGACAGAGACCATATGGGCACCAAGCCTGAATTTTTAAATGTCTGACCCTTTTAAGAAATTTTGATCAGCCATTTTGTATATACAGTTTTTTCTTCTTTTAGATTGAAGAATAAGGTGCTAGTTCTCTCTTTTCATCACAAATTGATGACCTTTTTTGTTGGTTATTTCTTCTACATGTTTCCCTTAACATTGACTGAGTTCAAAATGTACTGTGGGCACTGTAATTAAAATGCTGCTATTACTGGATGTTTGTTTCACTGGTACATCGGGAAAGTATAAGAATAGATAGTATTTGCTTCAATTTAAATTATTTTTTCCTTTAAGAAAACCCCTACATATTGAGTTGCCGCTGTTTAGGGGAATTGTCTATATATAGATAATAAGAAGAAAGGCAATGAATTCATGGTTGCAGACTTGTGATTAGATATTGTGAAAGGAAACACTGTGAGGACTATAACCTTGGGTGGGAATCGAAGCTTCCTACTTATTAGGATCCGTATGACACTGAATAATTTCATTTCTGATCACATTTTTTTCTTTGTAATATCTTCCATTTATTCAGTACATATTGTTTTTACTGAGTATTGGAAACATAGCTGAAGGAAAATTTTCCTTATTAGATTAACATTTTGAAGAGTGCTGCCCTCGATTATGTTCAATAGATTGATCAAAATCAAGGAAACTTGGGGCATGCAGCTTCTCTCTTTTTGTTACTTCTATGAATTCACATTTTGTTGTTGGACATGTGATAACTCTCCTTTGAGTGGTTTAAATCTTGGTTACATTATTATATAACAATTCACTTTTCCAGTTGCAAGTAAGATAACTTGCTCACAGTAGAGAATATAGGCTTAAAAAAATGAGGAGAAAAACTCGTATTAAAATTCCCATTAGGGGGCACTATTATCAAGCTTAGGAAAAGTAGAGACTAATTTGTTTTCTCAGACATGCAACCCGAGGCTTGCTAACAGGGAAAAATATTTTCATCTGATAAGATTCAGATACTGTTTTATACAACTGAATTCCTTAAATATGTTATAAAGTGTGCTGAATTAAACACAGATCCAATAACTCACTGTCTTGTTTTTCAGCAGACTAAATCAATTTAATATTGCAGGTGATATAAGAAGCCTATTTTATTTTGCATTGGAGCCAAATCCATAATTTTCATATTTGGATTAGACAAATTTTTTATTTTACTTTCTTTAAGTCAGCTTTTAAAGGATGATCCTTGACTTTAAAATAAGTTTCTTTCCAAAATGAAGCATAGAGATTGTATTTTACTACTAAAAAATGCAGTTAGGGAATGAATTGATGTCTTATTCAGATAGTATTAATGTGTGCAGATTTGTAATTTCTAAAATAATTCCATACAATGAATATACAAACACAGCTTGTAGCTTTTTTGTTCATTTTTAAGTACTTGAAAATTATTTTGTTTTTTATTACTTAAATTGGTATTAGGGTAAGAAATATTGCTGACTGCTGTACATAATTATTTTATCATTAAGCTTCCAAAAGAAAAGCAATGATCAAGAGTCTTAAACAGATTTTTAAAAATGTGAGTTGGCAAAAATGTAATTAAAATAAAATGTATTCAGTGTAATTTTTCACAGCATAGGTGTTGTTTTTTTGTTATCACTGGGTTCAGCAAGAGTAGGTTTGTGTAGTTATATTATTTGTAATACTTTCTATATAAGTAAGTTATATTTTAAGTTGGAAGAAAATCTCTGCTTAAATACTTGCTTTCTGAGGACTCACCTTTCTTTCTTAGTTTGCCTGCAGTCCACACCAGTGCAAAACTGCTTGAAACCTAGCTAATGCTTACTACTATTTCGGCTTTGTATTGCTTTTGAGTTCAGGGAAGTGTTGAATCAGGATAGAGAAAGCTTTTCATATTTTTTTTAAGACAGATGGGTACATTTTGTGAAAAGACATGATGTTTACTTATTATTTTGTATTATCTTTTATCTGTATGGATCAGTGAGCATTGTGATCGGTTTGACAGATTCATTTTTAAAAAAAAATTTTTTTTTAAATTTTAAATCCTGTTTCTGGTCCTGTCAAGGTTGCTCAGTTGGTTAGAATATTGTCCCCATACATCAAAGTTACAGGTGTGATTCTTGGTCAGGATACATGCAAGAATCAACCAATGAATGCATAAATAAGTGGAATAACAAATTGATGTCTCTGTATCTCTTTCTCTCCCTTCCTTTTACTCTCTCAAATTAATAAATAGAAAATTTTAAAAATCTGGTTTCTTTCATTGCATTTTTTATAAAAAGTTTTTCTTGGTAGAAATATTGGATACATTGGACAGTTTTGGAATGTTTTGAAACTTATTGGATAAGTAGGAGCATGTTTACTTTGTGACCTCAAATCATTAAGTTGGAGGTATGATAAAATGATTCACATATCTCAGAAAATAAATCTTAGTAATTCATTTCAGCTTTTACCCAGCAAATTACATATGAGTGGATGGTGAAAAAGACACAAAGGTAAGAAATTCCGGTTACTGCTTTGAAAGATTTTAACTGGGAGAGACAAGTGTGTAAAAAAAGAATTGGGAAACAGAGTTGATACAAGTCTAGAGTGAGAAAAGAAACAAAAAATGATGGGAATACCCATCATTGAGCTACTAATTCTTCTTAGGAGTGCCTTTACAGAGAAGTGGGGGGTGGAGTGGGGGGAAGCGTAGAGTAAAATGTGATTTTGTAGGTAGATGTCAATTGTATTTTTAAGTATTTTTTAAGGAAGTTATGTCTTGTGAGGTATGTATAATTATTCACATTTCTAATCCTCATAAATAACAAGCATCTCTAGAAATAAAAATAAACTCTATAATATAGATTCAACTTGTCATTCTTACTGTTGAGATAATTGTTTTTTTGACAGTATTTTTCAAATTTTGTTGCCAATTTTATATCCAGTAGAAAAGTTGTTTTTGAGATCTAGACTCTTGATCTATGAAAGGACTCATGACAAGAATTTAGTGACATGTCTCTACAAACTCGGGACCCATGCTGCACTCAGCTGTATTTAAATATTTAGTATATATGTTTAGTAAAATTTAAATATTTAATAAAATTCATGTATTTCATTTAAAATGAAACATTGCGTAGGCCAGTAACTAGAGAGAATTTGTACACTGAATTAGGCTATAATTCTGTGAACGGATCTCTTTGTTGTTATTCATGATAGTATCTTGAAAATGTTAAATCATTCACATTTAATGATTTATCATTGACTATTCAGGGGAAATTAACTTTTAGACTATTGAATTGCTTGCTTGCTTAAAGTATTTTGATTTCCTTAAAACTAATCTTAAACTTACTTTGTATGATCAGTATTTGCTTTACTAAGGTAATTAAGAATACAAGAAATAAAATCCAAATATGAAGCATCAACTTCAGTATTTTTATGTCTTTTTTGTTCTTTCATTTTGGGTGTGTTAAGAGTAGGAACAAAGTCTAGCCTCATTTTGAAAGCCTGAAAAATATTTTTGCGTTTATTTCATGTTTTAAAACTTAGGACTTTCTTTTGTTTTAAATGAATTGATAAACTCTTGTGTATGGAAGGATACACTACTGGAAATGTGGTCAAGGTAAAGAATTTTCTGCTTAAAGAAATTAAAGTGCTTTACACTATACCTTCCCTTGGTCCCTAAAGCATAAGTGCTATGGTTTGGAAAGAAGCCAAGTAAAACCTGTTCAAATTTTGTGCAGACTTAAAGTAATACTTTAAGATTTGAAAATTACAGGTGGCTATAGTACTTAAATAGTATTTAAAATTCCTAAGTTTTCCAAGTCTAAAAACGTAATACTGAAATTACTATTCCCAGTGGCTTAAATTTTAATTAAATAAACATTGTCCTAGTTTTGAACAACAACATTAGGTATAGATAATTGAATTTACTTCTAAACTTTAAGATAATAACCATTAAAAATGAAGTGTTTGCACTAATTAAAATGTCAAAAAACCACTATTACAGTGTGACCAAAGATCTTTGCTATTTCTGTTTCTTGTTTTTTCTTCAAAAATTGTTCTAACCAACACAATTTAAACTTGCTTTCTACCTTACCCAGAAGTGTTACCAAGTTTCACCTCCCAATTAAATACATCAGCTGATGTGCAACTTTTTGATAGGTGAATTATAATGAGATAAGATATTGTGGTGTCAGTACTGAATTTTCCAAAGTTCCCTTTACATTAAGAATGGTTCTTTAGTCATGCTAATGAAGTATTTTCTTTGTTTTATACTAGTATTTCTCACTAGGTGAAAATTTCATCTCTTGAAACTTTCACCTGTTTAAAATTATTCTTCATGGTTTACCTATTATTAATTTCTGAGAGGTGTTTTTATACCTTTATTTCACCATGAGGACTTTTTTCTGTTTTTTTAATCATTAATTTTTCTGAGTACATTTTAGATGCTTTCTGACATTTGAAAACAAAAGCAGTATTTATTTTGACTTTAGTAACAATAGAATGGCATAGGTTTGTTTATAATGCAACTCTGCATCTCCATCCTATCCTCACCCCTTTGTTTTCTCTAACATTTAACCTATGGATACTTTACACAAAGAAACCCTTTCTTCCCTGCTTGATTGGTGAGAGGATCATAATATTATCCCAATGGTCTTTGCAGAAATGTATCTGTCTTGTTTCTGTTTTGCAGAATTGGGTAGGAGATACCTTATAGAGGTATCTTTTGGGGACAGGTTTATAACCCCCCATCAATAATCCTATATAATAAAAGGCTAACATGCAAATTGATCTAACGGCAGAATGACCAGTTGCTATGGTGTGGACTGACCACCAGGGAGCAGATGCTCAACACAGGAGCTTCCCCCTGGTGGTCAGTATTCTCCCACAGGGGGAGTGCCACTCAGCCAGAAGCTGGGCTCATAGCTGGCAATCACAGTGGTGGTGGCGGGAGTCTCTCCTACCTCCGTGGCAATGCTAAGCCGTCAGTCGTACATTCCTTGAGGGACCCCTGACAGAGTGCACAGATTTTGTGCACCAGACCTCTATTTGGCTATAAGAGCCCAGCAGCACAGTCCTAGTTGGGGCTCTGGACTTGTGGCATGCTCTTAACCGCAGCAGGCAGCATTGGCTGCAGCAGCCCCATTCCACAAGTACCAGTTGTCCTCAAGTCACTATAGCTTCTAGATTCATCTGCTCTCACTTTTCTCCTTTCTTTGTTCTCTGTTATCTATTCATTAAATCAATAGTTCTGTGGGAATGACGTTCCAGGCATTTCCACAGGCCATGGCATACCTATATCTCTGCTAAGGCTGTTTTCTGAAGTGTTCCTTATTTAAACATCTTAGCTGTTCTACACAGTATATTTGGATAGAAGCATAGGAAGATTAGCACATTATGTCAGTGAAGTCATATTATTAGTATAAAGTGCAGCTATTCAGGTGAAACATTTTTGTGTAGTTGAGAATGATTTGATTTACAAATGTATATGTGCACATCTATATATCTCAAAGTTTGCAGTTCAAAGGGATTCCATTGCTTTATAAAGTAATTTTGTTTCTAAAAATTATTCATGTTTTCCTTTTCATGTTAGGAATATTTTGTTTTTATTTTTTAACTCACTTGGCAGTGACTCCCAAAGTTTAAAGTTTCTTTATCAGTAATTGAATTGGTAAGTAAATGTACTCAGTTTTTAAAGTATATTACCAAAATTCTTTTTTTTAATTTAATTTTTATTTAATAAATCTTTATTGTTCAGATTATTACATTTGTTCCTCTTCCCCCCCCATAGCTCCCCTCCACCTAGCTCTTACCCCTCCCTCTGCCCTTACCTCCACCCGCATTGTTCTCATCGACAGGTGTACGATTTTTGTCCAGTCTCTTCCTGCATCCACCTCACCTCATTCCCTCTGAGAATTGTCAGACCACTCCCTTTCTATGCCCGATTCTATTATATTCACTAGTTTATTCTGTTCATCAGATTTTTAATTCACTTGATTTTTAGATTCACTTGTTGATAGACATCTATTTGTTGTTCCTAATTTTTATCTTTACCTTTTACTTTTTCTTCCTCTTATTAAAATACCTTTCAGCATTTCATATAATACTGGTTTGATGTTGATGAGCTCCTTTAGCTTTTTTTTAATCTGTGAAGCTCTTTGTCTGGGGGTGCGCAAACCACTGCGTGCAAAGAGGTTGGACTGCTGATTGTGCCGCTGGCTTTCTCTAATGGGCAGGAGACAGAGCCTCCCAGCTGCGCTGAACTCCACTTCCGACTGCACTGAACCCCAGTTTCAGGCGAGATCAGAAACTGAATGATAGCTTTGCTGGGTAGAGTAATCTTGGTTGTAGGTTCTTGCTATTCATCACTTTGATGAATCACAGAAGTTCCATGATGAAACCCGTAGCCTTTTGGTGTACGGGATGATGCTCCAACCAACTTAGGCACGTTGCCAGGATGGAACTTCTGTGATTCTTTTAGCAGGTGGGAAACTGAGGCCCAGAGACCCAAATATAAAATTAGTGGCAAATCCTAAACTAAGAACCCTACAATTTAGAAGGGTTGTTAGTAATCCCAGTATTTTGTCAAAATCACTTGAGTGAGTAATATAGATGCCTGCAGTTGTGATTTGTAGGCATGATATATTAACTTAAAAGGCTACTTTTTGGTGTTACCAATTACTATCAGCACAGATGGAATTAAATGATTAATTTTAACACTGGACTTAAGAAAATTTCCTAAGTTTGAATGTATATACATCAGGTATTTAATAAAAATAAAGGGCAATTCTAGTTTTCAGTTCAACCGAAATTAGTGGTAGTTGCGTATAAATAGTCAGCTCAGATACTCTAAACCCAATTATATACTTCAGGTTAACACACCTCCTGGTGTTTTGTTACATGGAATAAAAAAAACTAACTGAAAATGTAGATTGATCTGGGCAGGTTTAGGAGAATAATGTATTCTTATTAAATGCCACTGAAGGCAATTATAAACAGTTTGAGTAGATGGTTTAATCTGATTTAAGAAATCAATGTCTGATTGATGACACGGGAAGACTTTGTAGAATCCATTGCTTTGCAGATGACTTAGACGATACTGATAAAGCTGGTCATGTGAATTTCCTTTTTTACACAGTATGGTTAGTGGTATTTTGTACAGTGCTTCCAATCTGTTGTGACTGCCATCTGCACAAGCAGAGTGAACGAGAAGGGAGCATGGAAAGGAAATGGATCAGTTAGTTGTAAGGAATCTGTGAACACTGGCTGCCACTCATGAAACACTGAACAGTTAATGATTTTCCTTTGTAGCCAGTACAACTAGCTGTAACTTGGAGGTGTGCAAGATCTACGCAATTCACCTTTTCAAGATATCTTGGTACCTGTGGTTGAGACCCAACTGGGGAATCCAGGGACATTAACAGTGATCATGTTTCCATTATCTTATTTTTCCCTATTTTTTTGTTATAATCTTTTTATTGTTTCAGTTTTGCCACCATTATTGAGGTAGATTTGATAATCACAGTATTTTTACTTTGCCTAAAAGAATCTTTTTGGAAACAAATTATGTTATAAAACAAGTTTTCTGGAAACACTTAAATACTTTTTAAAAATGCTTTGAAATCTTAAATTTTTAACCAATAGGGATCCATATGATGGAGAATTTGTGTATGAGTAAGAGGACATGGCTGGCAGAATCTAACTTGTATACCTTTGTCACTGGATAAATCTCATTTCAATCTGAGGTTTATAACTTATAAAATAGTTCTGTTTATGTGCATATGGTTGCCTTCTTGAGGTAAACATGTGAACCCTTATAAAACTTTGTTAACCATGAATCATCTGGTACCTCCTTAGAAATTAACATAACCTTATATAGATGACTAATAATACAAAGCCATTGTGGTTTCTGTGGTTTTACCAAGCATGGCTCCAGTTCTAAAACATTTAAAATGAAACCTGCTCTCTTTAAAATTTTTTTTTGACAAAGAGTTGTCTTATCAGCAACCTTCAGTAACTTAAGCAGATCCATAACTGGGGGGAATTAATAGCAGAGCGTTTTTGTTGACACTAGGAAGTAGATTAAGTAGTGCAATTGTGGTAATGAGTACCATATATGATAAGCCTGAGCCACCTGGGTTTTATTAGGCTGCTTGATACTTTGATCACAATATTATTTCAAGGCTTGTCTATTTAAATTGCTAAGTTTTCTTGTCATCTTTGTGATTTAGATCATAGTTTCTCTCACTGCAAAGAGATTTAAAAAAAGAAAAGAAAAGAAAAGGAAGGCTCTTGCCAAGTCAAAAATTCTACATAGGTGCACGTTAACAGCTAAGCAAAGTCATAGAATGAGAAAATCTGTTAAACATAAAATGAAAAACTGAAAGTATAGCAGTTGAATATCAAGTTCTTCTGACCTTGCTTCTTTTTAGTTTTTGCTTGGATCATAAGCACACTTTTGTTTATCGTGGTAATGGAGTACTATAAGGATGTTGGGTATAATTATTGTTTGGTATTAATATATACATTTAAAATATATATTTCATGTTTTCAGACTATCGTATTGCTATCGATTTCCCTTTAGTTGATATTAAGTGGTTTTGATGAACATCTTTGAGAATTTACGGAAAGATTTTTAACTACTTTACCCATAATGAATGAATTATACTAATCACAGAATTTAATTTGTTTGATAAATCATCTTGCTTTGTCTTTGAACTTGAAATTTTATACTTTAGTTAGTCCAAAATAGATGAATGAAATTTTTAGTCATCAAAATCAACAGACTTTCCACTAATTTTCTTTTTATAGAAGTGGTGTTTTACAGGTATTCAATGGTATCTTTGTTATATATTTAAGCAAATGTTTTGGCTTGGGAAAATAAATTTTCATTTTGATTAGTAAAGGGGAGGACAGGGAATATTTAATAATTTAAAATGTTAAATTACTGCTAGCATAATGATAATAATCATTAAGTGCCATTTTGAATAATAATAATACATGCTTTGTAGATTTCACATACTTGTTAATTTTCAGTTTTGATTTTTGAGTACTCTTACAACTGTTGTAATTTGGCTTGAAGTTTCCATGTCCCACCCAGTGTAAGTTTTAAATCTGGGTAAGGGATGATTTCTTTTAATAATGATTTGCTCTTAGCAGTGAAACAACAGCCTTTTTGTTTTGCCTGATAAGACAAAAAAGAAAAGTATTAAAAATAGAAAAGGATTTGATTCTTGGAAAGATTGTGTACAAGAATTTGTAATATTCTTATTTTTTGAAAATAAGGCCGTAGCATTTTAAGTTTTGATTTAGGCAAGGTGAAATCATGTAAAAGACAGAGGGTTAGATTTAGGAACAAGCATGTGGTACAAGCATAGAGAAATGAGAAGATATGTTGATTAGAGCAAAGACTTAGTTTAGGGGAATGGTCTGAAATAATAATAGGGTTAGATTACGGAAGGCTTTGATGCTTGGAAAAGAAGCTTAAAACTTGAAGCAGTTGTGAGTTATCGTAGGTTCCCCAGCAGAGGTGTGATAGTATAAAATCAATATTTTGTCACGAGAGGCAGGGAAAACAGGCAGATAATGAGGATTTGAATGAAATATGGATAGTATCAATAAGAATTGAAAAGGTGAATACTAGAGAAAGAGATGGAAGAAATAGCAAAAGATTGAGTTCAAGGGTACATACACATTTTGAGGGTTTGGCTTCATGTATCAAATAATTTTAATATCTAACACATCCTAGGATAATTAAATTTCTCTTTGTCATCCTTTTCCCTCTTGAATCATTGTAAAAAGCACTTGTGTGATAACGCTATGTGTGACAGAGCAGATGGGTATAGAAAATATAAGCCATTGATAACCACCAGGAGGATTCCTGCACTAAACCAGATTTACTGAAAGATTAAATATTTAAGATTTTAAATCAGGGAGCTGCTGGGGCCATTTTGAAAGTACATACATGGTTTGGAATAGCCAATGTGATATAGATGTGAACTGATATTTTTAGGGCTGCCTTAGGAAAGAGAATTAATCTTTATTATAAAGCTCCAATGGACAAAACTAAGATCTGCTAAAAATAGAAATGAATGAAGTAAATGTACTTCACTTTACTCTTCCAGCAGAATAGTCCATTCATGGGTGGGTTTCCTTAGGCTGTTGTGCCCTGTCTTTTTTCAGCTTGTTGGATTCATTCATTTAGCAGAACTTTGCCAGCTATATCAGGAACTTTGCCAGATATTGGGTAATATGATGAATATGTGGAGGAAAGAGACAATAATAAACAGTTAAATAAAATATTTGCAACTGTGCTAAGTACTATGGAAGATATAAACAGATGCTTTAATGGGTGGTGCCCCATCTTAAACAGGTCCCTCAGAGAGTCTTTTTTTTTTTAATATATTTTATTGATTTTTTACAGAGAGGAAGGGAGAGAGATAGAAAGTCAGAAACATCGATGAGAGAGAGACATCAATCAGCCGCCTCCTGCACGAGATGTGCCCTCAAGCAAGGTACATGCCCCCGACTGGAATCGAACCTGGGACCTTTCTGTTTGCAAGCCGACGCTCTATCCACTGAGCCAAACCAGTCTCTGCCCTCAGAGAGTCTTTCGTAGATATATTAGCTGAAGGATAAAGTGAATTTATTTGAAGTGAAGGATAAGGAAGAGCTTCTGTGTGAAGAGCTAGTAGTAGAAGCAAACCAAGTGCACAGGCCACTCCTGAAATGGGAATGAGGCTGGCATTGTTCAGCAACTCTCAGAGAGCTAGTGTGTGTGAATAAATCCTGCTAAATGAGACATTAAAGGGCTTTGTCTTTCAGAGTCTTATATGAGTTAGGGTCTTACTCATTAAGGCAGCAAGAGACTACAGAACTGAAGGGTTTTAAGTTACATATAATAAACTAGCTGAGTTGATGACTATCATGCTCTTCATAATTCTATAACTTAAACAGGACTTTCTCCTTGGTCTTGCATTAGAAATATTTATGGAAACTGAGCTTGGTGTTTAGGGTCATTTGCTAATAATATTTTTCCAAGAAAGTTTGTCCATGCTACTAGCTAATCATAAATACATTTTTCTGGTGTCTATTTTTTATTATTTTTAAAATTTGGGTATATGTTATATATTATGTGCCTTCATATGTAACTTTCCACACATATTAGAAGGACATTTGCTTTATTTATATACTATACCACCTTCAATATACTTTTGGGTATCTAAAATCATGCAGGTGGATTAGGATCCATTTCTGACAGAATACAAATCAGATGTTGGAGAACATTCATAGTAGCTCATCAGCATTTCAGTAACAGAAATATTTGGCATAGCAATTAACTTTTTCTGGAGTGATGCAGTGTTACTGGCATAGTTCTTTTCCACTGCAAAGTGTCTTTTGAATAGAAGAACTCTCTGGAATTTTACGTTTAGGGTAAATACAACTTTGACCACTTTCATAGAGTATGCTACCAGTGTGAGAGCTAAATATTAGCACACAATCTATGATACTTATTTAAGAGATGAAGAAAAAATGTTTGAAATAATTTACTTTAAAATAGCCTTAAATAGCTTCTCTGGGCTCTCTTGGATGTTTGAAACATTCCAGCTTTTAAATTATCAAAGTTAAGAAATTAGGAAAAGATATATTGAAGTTTTAGAGACATTCCTTTGACTTCCCTTTTATGCAGTTTTTAAACGTTATTTGAGATCCAAGGATCTCTTCATGTTTGTGGACTATCCTCTTCTGTGTACGGCATAAAACAGCAACTGTACATGAAGAGTTTAATATCAGTAAAATAGATATATTTACTAGTTATTATTCCTAAGAGCAGTAACAGGCTTTCTTTTTCCTCTTTTTTTTTAATAAAATATATTTTATTGATTTTTTTTTACAGAGATGAAGGGAGAGAGATAGAAAGTCAGAAACATCGATGAGAGAGACACATCGATTAGCCGCCTCCTGCATGCCTCACAGTGAGGATGTGCCCGCAACCAAGTACATGCCCCCGACCGAAATCGAACCTGGGACCCCTCAGTCCACAAGCCGACGCTCCATCCACTGAGCCAAACCGGTCCCGGCTCCTCTATCTTTTTAACTGGGAAAGATCTTTACAAAGTAAAAGCCATGAAAGTTAACTACTGGGAGGCAATGCTCTCAATTTTGTCATTTTCATCCTTATTGTTTATTATACTGATAATGATAACATTACAACCACAGTTGTCCTTCCATTTATTTAAGGCTTTTTTTGAGTTCTGCGTTTGCAGTCCTATCAGCCATTTCTTTGAAAATTATTTTTACTTTGTAAAGAAGTTTCATCTTTTAATATGTCATGTTCTGGAAATATTTTTCTTCTCCCTTCCTTTCTGAAACTACCTTTTAAAGTCTTCATTATATTTTCCCTGAAGATCTTTGTTGTAAAGGTTAAAATATTAATGCTAAGCAAAACCTCAGCACCTCCACTATTTAAATTTCCTAAATATTATTATTTCCTATCTCAGTTTAACAGAAAGAACTTATCTGGTTCCTCAAGCAGTGCCTCGGCCTCAGCAGTCTCTGTGCTCACTGCCTCAGTGCCTCTACAACCACAGTTGTAATTGCTAACATTTATTGAGCATTTGCCATGTGCCAGTCCTTGTGCTGTGCACTTAATATGAATTCATTTAATTCTGTGGCTACTTTATGAAGTAAGTACAAAACTGTTGTTTCAGGCAGTATGTGGTTATAGCCAAATAGTTGGTATAGGAAATGATTTCAAGAGAAGTCACTTCAGCACTAGGTTAAACTAGTGGAATTTGAGCTGCATCTTGAAGATAGACGGTTCCTGCATCTCTCTCTGAGCTTATCTCTCTCTCTTTTTTAATTTAATAAATATTGTTCAGATTATTACAATTATTTCTCTCTTTTCCCCCATAGCTCCCTTCCACCTGATTCCCACACCACCGTCTACCCTTAACCTCCCCACTCCCACTGTCCTCATTCATAGGTGTACGATTTTTGTCCAGCTCTTCCTGCACCCTCCTCACCCCTTCCCTTCCCCCCCACCCCGACAATTGTCAGTCCACTCTCTTTCTATGCGCCTGATTCTATTATTCGCCACTTTATTCTGTTCATCAGATTTTTTTATTCACTTGATTTTTAGATTCACTTGTTGATAGATATGTATTTGTTGTTTGTAATTTTTATCTTTACCTTTTTCTTCTTCCTCTTCTTAAAGAATACCTTTCAGCATTTCATATAATACTGGTATGATGGTGAAGAACTCCTTTTACTTATCTGTGAAGCTCTTCATCTTACCTTCAATTCTGAATGATAGCTTTGCTGGGTATTCTTGGTTGTAGGTTCTTGCTATTCATCATTTTGAGTATTTATTGCCACTCCCGTTTGGCCTGCATACTTTCTGTTGAGAAATCAGCTGACAATCGTATGGGTGCTCCCTTATAGGTAATTAACTGTTTTTCTCTTGCTGCTTTTAATATTCTCTTTCTGTCTTTTGCTCTTGGCATTTTAATTATGATGTGTCTTGGTGTGGTCCTCCTTGGGGTTCTGTGTGCTTCCTGGGCTTGTAAGTCTATTTCTTTCACCAGGTGGGGGAAATTTTCAGTCGTTATTTCTTCAAATAGGTTTTCAGTATCTTGTTCTCTCTCTTCTTCTGGCGCCCCTATAATTCTGATGTTGGAATGCCTGAAGTTGTTCCAGAGATTCCTTACACTATCTTCATATTTTTGGATTCTTTTTTCTTTTTCCTTTTCTGGTTGTTTTTTGCTTCTTTGTATTTCAAATCTTTGACTTGATTCTTGCTATCCTCTAGTCTGCTGTAGATCTCTATATATTATTTTATATTTCAGCCAATGTATGTTTAATTTCTAGTTGGTCCTTTTTCATCTCCTCTTGGGTCTAGCTAAATTTATTGGCCTTTTCTAGAAAATTCTTGAAAAACCTCATAACCATGGTTTTGAACTCTATATCCAGTCGTTTGCTTTCCTCCATTTCTTTCATGTGTGATCTGTCTCTTTGTCTCTGTATTTTGGCTGCTTCCTGAGTTGTTAGAGTGGCTTTGTATGCTAGGTGTCCTATAGGGCGCAGTGGCTCAGCCTCTCCAGTTACCTGAGGTGGACACTCTTGGTGCACCCCTTTGTGGGCTGTGTGCATAGCCTTGTTGTAATTAAGCCTTGATTGTTGTTGGTATCACTGGGAAGAATTGACCTCCAGGCCAATTAGCTGTGAGAATCAGCTATGTCTACGCTGGGAGAACTTCTGTGCTGGAGACACCCTTATGAGACAAGACTTGCAAAAGCCTCTGTGCTCTGCTTGCATGGGGCAGAGTCTCAGGGTGGAGCAAACAGCATTGTTTTCCTGTCAGCCCTGCCTTAATAGGCCCCTGTGTCTCAGTGTCCCGTGGTAATCGCTGCAAGCACCTCTGAGAGAAAGCCGGCCTCGAGTTCCGCCCACTACCAGGCAGTCCAGTTTCTCCCCAAATGAGTCTGGGTCCCCAGAATCTTGCCCAGAACGAGTTCAGCACAGTCTGGAACTTTTGTCTCCCTCCTGCTTGAGAAAGCCAACCACATACTCAGTTTCCCACCCTCTTCGCACGCACCTCTGTGCCTCTGCTTTCTGCCGTTCCTCTGAGTCTCAGTGTACTTTTCTCTTTTCTGACAGTCTGGTTTCACCCTATATGAGTCTGGGTCCCGGAACTGGAGTTCAGCACAGCTGGGAGCTTTTGTCTCCCTCCTGCTTGAGAAAGTCAGCCGTGCACTCAGTGGCCATTCCTCTGTGTGTGTGTGTCTCAGGACCTCTGCCTCTTGCAGCTCCTCTGAATCTCAGTGTGCTTTTCTCTTTCCTTCCAGTTGTAGAATTTCTACTCAGCCAGCCTTCCTGTGGTTTTGGATGATGTCCGTTTTAGGTTTTAGTTGTAGTTTTGAAATTGTTGTGCGAGGCAGCAGTTTAGGTGTTTACCTCTGTTGCCATCTTGGTTTCTGTACCTCTGAGCTTATCCCTTATACTGCTAAGGAAAGTGTCAGCTGTACTGAAACCATTTTGTTTCCCATTCAAACCAAAATCTGTCTTTTTCCTGGATGGTATTCTTCCTCCTCACCCCTGCTGATTAACATTTTATATTTTCACGACTCGGTTTATCCTCAGACATGCATCCCCCTTCTTCCCTTCACACCCCCGACACGCACCTCTTCCCCCCAATATCCTTGAGACCTGCCCTCACTGCATGCTCTGTATGCATATCCCTTATGGTACTTAATCAGACTATATATATTTAAATCTCTTAATTTGAAATAATTTTAGACCTACAGAAGTTTGCAGAGTTCTTGTACACCCTTTACCCAGCTCTGCTTAATATTGACATCTTATATAACCTTGGTGCATTTGTTAAAACTAAGAATTGGTATAACACCATAACTAAATTATAGACTTTATTTATATTTTTTCTGTTCCAAGGTCCAATTCAGGATACCATATTGCGTTTAGTTGTCATGGTCTCTTTCTGTGTATGTGTCTAATTCTTTTTTTTTTCTGACCTTGACACTTTTGAAAAGTACTCTTAGCTATTTTGTTCATTGTCAGTTTGGGTTTGTCTGATGTTTTCTTATGATTAGATTGAGGTTATGGATTTGGAAGAAGAATAGAAGTGAAGTGCCTTCTCATCACATTCTCTTAACGTGTCTTAGTATTGGTGATATTAACCTTGTTCACTTGGTTTAAGGGGTGACTTCCAGATTTCTCCATTGAAGAGTTACTTATTGTTCCTAGAAGTGAGTTAGCTCCTAAGTCCAGCCCATACTCAAGAGGAGGGGAGCTAAGTTACACCTTCTGGTGGGAGGAATATCTAACAATATCTGGAGATTTATGAAAAAACACCCCAATAATAAATATTTTAAGTACTATCAGACTATATTTTAATTATCTTTTCTTTTTCCTTTTTAGTATATTTTATTGATTTTTTTTTTTTACAGAGAGGAAAGGAGAGGGATAGAGAATTAGAAACATTGATGAGAGAGAAACATCAATCAGCTGCCTCCTGCACACCACCTACTAGGGATGTGTCCGCAACCAAGGTACATTCCCTTGACTGGAATTGAACCTGGGACCTTTCAGTCCACAGGCCGATGCTCTATCCACTGAGCCAAACTGGTTAGAGCTTAATTATCTTTTCAATTATTATTCACTTTTACTAGAGTAGATGCTCACTGAGCTCAGGGGCTAAGACTGATTGGTTATTTCCCTTGTATGTAGAATAGTGGCATATGGTAAAAGCTCAATAAAATATTTGATGAATGGCTAGAACTGAAAAAAAGAGTTTGTGAATTAATACAAAACTAAAGTAGTTAAACTTGATCCTGTAGGAAGTGGAACAGTATTAACTGTGTTTGAATAACATGATAAAAAATTTACTGTTTAGTTTCCTTTGTTTTAATTTTGTTGTGATTAGGGAATATATATTTTTAATTTTAATACAGTATTTAGAAAAAGTTTTTTTTTCTTGTTAGTTTTGAAGAAGAACTGATTTGAAGAAAATAAATTTTAAAAAATAAATTTAGACCAGACGTCTTATTTTATGATTAAAGATAGCTAGTTAAATGTTTTGAGCATACTTTATATTTAGAAGGGTGGATTTAACTTGGGAAAGCATATAATTTCTAAGTAAATTAGCAGTGATAGAAAAATCCCTTCCTATTTCTCAAAAAAGGTGTTTGAAAGTGCCAATGTTAAGTTTAACCTAGCTATTGCATTAAAAAGGGAACGCAGATCCCTGAGTGTGCTAAATTTAACTTCCCTGTTGGATACCCATTTTACCTATGGATGCCTTTCTGGCTTCCCTTCTAATTGTATAAGTCTCTTCCTTTACAACCTTTTCTTCCTTTCATGTGGTTGATCCACTGGAAACGAATAGTAAGTCATGCTTGCATTTGACCATTGATTGATTCTTTGCTAAGTAGTAGCTAAAAAGTGAAGAGGAATTTTTTAAAAGAACTTAAAGATTTTAGGAGATTGATAATTGAGTTTTAATTTTTTGTTTCAGCTGCCATTGCCACCAGCCCAAAGGATTAATTTTCTCACCTGCTTCTTTCCCTGGGCAGTTAAGCAATTCTTGCTGTAGTGCCAGATTATCAATGGCTACTTAAGACTGTTAAATATTCTGCCTTCTGTTTCATTGTTTCCATTAAAAAAAAAAAAGTCTGCATTGTCATTTGCCATTGATCTTATGGACCCTTGCCTTTACAAGAACATAATCATAGCACCTGTATGTTCATTAAACTATTTTGATGATATTTAAGGAAAAGATTTTTGAGCTTAGAGGAATCAAATGTTGAGTGTTTTTTACCGATGACAAAAAGTATTGGGAAATTGAACTATGTAATAAATGTAAATGTAAATGAATATCATCATCTATTTGTAATTCATAAGATGATAATAGTTGGGTGATTTAAGAAAAGCGAACCTGTAACTCATTGATTTTAGGTATGCACACCCATGTGTGTGTGTGTGTGTTTATATATATATACATATATGTGTAAAGTAATCAGGGCAAGTCAAAATTTCTATATACAAATTCTTAACAGCCCCACTCTGTCCTTTGCTAAGATGAGCTACTGCTATTAACACTAATGTCTTTTAATCTCTCATTATAAAAGAAAAACAACTTGAAAACAGTGAAATTTAGGAGTTGGCAGCATTAAAGAAGTAGGAGCTGACATGAGAAATTGGGATTTCCCAAGATGGGGAAGAGATAGGTAGTAGAGAGAGATTTTGAAATAAGAGCTATTGCATGAGAGAGATGTTCAGTTTCCTCATTTGTAAAATGGAGATAGTTGTGACCATTTTGTTCAAGAGTTTGGCCTTTTGTACCATTGACAATGAGCAACTATGCAGGCTTTTTGTGAGTATTATGAGAATGCTCAATCTTTTAAAAAAATATTAGACTGAAGGAAGAGAATTCATAACGGGAATGAAGAGAAGGGGTAGATATGAGAAATTTGATGCCTTCTGAGTAAAGCAATAATTTGCATCAGTGAGTGACAGCTAACTTGAGTTGTAGACTGGGCTTGTTATGATCTGGAAAATTTTGGCATAAGCTCATTTTAAAAGAAATGTGTATGGTTTATTTCTTTGATAATCAGCCATGTCAAATTTATATCAGATTGATCACTTGTTAAAGCTATGGTAAAAATAACTACTATTATAATTATTTTGTATGTGAAATCATAGCTAACTAGTAGTCATGATAGTGGCCCTCAGGAATGGTAGTGGAGGCATAGACTTTGGAATTAGACTTGTACTTAATATCTAATCTAAGAGTCACTGTGATAATACATTTACCCAGTAGGGTTGTTCTGGAAATTAAGTGAAAATGTATGTAAAACATAAAGGCAGTGCAGAGTAGAAATTGTTATTTTTTACAAATACATAATTTTGGGTACATTTTGGCATCAATTTTGGGTTTATTGTTTACCTGGAGGCAAATGAAATGTATGGGGCCTTATCTCCCACCACAGCATAATTTAACTTAATCAGTTGAGATTATGCTTATCAAATTTCAAGATCAAGCCTTATTGAGTAGACTAATTTGCATTGTATAATTCAAAGTAATCAGGGCAAATCAAAATTTAGAAGATTTTTAAACAGCGTGATATTTAATAGGAACAAATAAAGGTTTAGGTCCTGAGGGAAGAAATACAAACCGTTACTAATTCAGTGAGGAGGAGAGGCTCAGCTAGTGGTTTCCGGTGAAGGGAGTAAAAAAATAAGTTTGTAATGTAGTGCAAGGGGAGCCTCACCTCCTTGTAGGAAATGGGACAGTGGCTTGAGTATAGACAGAAGGTTGTGGTCATCCTGACAATTCCTGTTTAATTTATAAGCTCACTGGTGGAGTGAACTTCACTCTTTTCCCAGTCTGTAGGAAGGCATTTGAATTGATAGTACAACAGAGGTGGAAAGCCAGCAACTACTAGCATTTGAGTCTGTAAAGGCAACAGTGGGTCTTCAAATAGGCATGTATTTTAAAAAAACGTGCTTTTCTAAAAATCTAAAAATGTCTTCTGTATTTTTAAAAATTTTTATCCAGGCTCTTTAAGGAAATCTGGAACTTTTTGGAAAAGCCACTACTACTTCTATGCCCTTATTGTATGAACAAGCATGTGATGAGGAGGCTTGATGTGTTTGGCTGCATATACTGTTTTTGTTTTATTTATTTATTTATTTTTATTTTTTTATTTTTGGTTTCTGTGCTTTTCATTCTGTTTTTGGAGTAAGGCTGTTCTGCCTCATATATTTTGTAATCATATATTTACACTTCATCAATTTTACCGTTACAAATTATTTTGATTTTTTTTCTCAAGAAGGGTAAGCATGATACAATGATGAAATATATGAGTGTATAATAGAAATTCAATATCATGCTAACAAAAAACAACTGTATTGTAAGTATTTTGAAGCCCTAATCATGGAACTCTATATTTTAGGCAGAAATAATTTCTACTGTGCTATGGAGTCTGATCCTTGATGCAGTCTATTAAGTTTCAATCATAATTCCTATTTATTAATTACTGGAGGCCCAGTGCATGAAATTTGTGCACTGATAGGGTCCCTAGCAGCTACTGGCTGCTGGCTGGGGCCTCTCTCCCTTCTCCTAGAAAGCCTTGCCCCCTGGTTGAACTCCCAGATGAATTCCTGGTAGAGGGAACAATTTGCGTATTGTGCTTTTATTATTATGTAGGATATTAGAGCTAGAAAAGTTTGAATAGTGTCAAGCAAGAACCATATTCTAGTATTTCTAGCACATATATATTTTTAAAATACTGTTTTATTGATTTCAGAGAGAGGAAGGAAGAGGGAGAGAGAGATAGAAACATCAATTATGAGAGAGAATCATTGCTTGGCTGCCTCCTGCACACTCCCTACTGGGGGTTGAGCCTGCAACCCAGGCATGTGCCTTGACTTGGAATCAAATTGTGACCTCCTGATTCATGTGGGTCAATGCTCAACCACTGAACCACACTGGCTAGAGGAGGGATATTTTAAAACTTTGTAAGCATCCTATTTAAAAAATTATCAATCTAATCATAATGCCTACTTATATCTATAAATACTAATGGTTTCCTCTTTTATTCAGTAGGTTATTATAATTATTACTACTAGAAGCCTGGTACATGAAATTCATGTATGGGGGAGGGTGTGTCCCTCAGCCCAATATGGTATCCCTCTCTCAATCCAGGACTGCTGGCTCCCAACTACTCTCCTTCCTGCATTCCTGATTGACCCTAACTGCTTCTGCCTGCCAGCCTGAACACCCCTAACAACTCCCCTGCCAGCCTGATTGATGCCTAATTGCCTTCCTGCCAGGCTGTTTGCCCCTAACTGCCCTCCCCTGCAGGCCTATTCACCCCTAACTGCTCTCTCCTGCAGACCTGGGTCCCCCCCAACTGTCCATCCCTGCAAGCCTGGTCATCTCCAACTTCCCTCCTCTGCCGGCCTGGTCACCCCTAACTACCCTCCCTGCAGGCTTGATTGCCCCCAACTGCCCTCCCTTGCAGGCCTGGTCCCTCCCAACTGCTCTCCCCTGCTGGCCTGATTGCCCATAACTGCCCTCCCTTGCAGGCCTGGTCCTTCCCAAATGCCCTCCTGTGGTGGCCATCTTGTGTCCATATGGGGGCATCCACCTTGTGTGTTGGAATGGCAGTCAATTTGCATATTACTTTTTTATTAGATAGGATAGAGGCCTGGTGCATGGATGGGGGCTGGCTGGTTTGCCCTGAAGGGTGTCTTGGACTAAGGTGGGGGTTTTCTTGGGGCATGGGATAGCCTGGGCAAGGGGTTTGTGGTGGTTTTCAGGCTGGCCATGGCCCCTGGCGACCCAAGCGGAGGCCCTGGTATCTGGGACTTATTTATTTTCTATGATTGAAACTTTGTAGCCTTGAAAAAAACCCAAGATGGCAGCATAGGTAAACACCTAAACTGCTGCCTTGCACAACAGTTTCAAAACTACAACTAAAAGACAGAACAGACATCATCCAGAACCACAGGAAAGCTGGCTGAGTGAAAATTCTACAACTAGAAGGAAAACGAAGGAAGGGCTCATGGAAACAGAGGAGCTGCAAAAAATTGAGGTACGGAGACACACATGCGGAGAGGACGGGCAGCGAAGTACCTGGCTGGCTTCCTCTTGCAGGAGGAAGACAGAAATTCCCAACTACACTGAATCCCAGTTCTGAGCAAGACTCATATAGGGGGAGTCTGAACTGTCGGAAAAAGCAAGGAGTACACAGGAACTCGGGAGCCACGAAAAGTAGAGGTCTGGAGGCACGCGCACAAATATGCGCAGAGCAGACTGCTGATTGTGCTGCTGGCTTTCTCTAGCAGGAGAGAGAGGGAACCTCCTGACTGCGCTGAACTCCACTTCCGACTGCACCGAACCCCAGTTTCGGGTGAGACCCTGAGGACCCAGATTCATATGGATCCTGGAGCGCATGGAAACTTAGGGGAGCTGCGAAAGGCAGAAATTTGGAGGCACGTGCATGAGTGCCAACAGAGAGGGCTGCATGATTAACGAGGGACACTGAGACCCGGGGCCATGTAGGACAGAACTGACAGGAAGCCAACGTTAAATGCCATTCTATGTTTAGAGTTAGTACTTGGAGAAGACATTTCACTAAGTTTGTAGTGAATTTGACAGTAGTTGCTTGCTGCAAAGTTTTTGGAACTTTGCCATTGGTATTCAGGTGTTTCTTTAGTTTTTCCCAGTAAAGTGGGAAAAACTAGCTATAACTATATATATAAAGTTTAAGTGACTATTATGATCAAATGACCAGAATGACCAGTTAATGAGTCACTATGATGTGCACTTATCACCAGGGGGCAGACGCTAAACACAGGAGCTGCCCCCTGGTGGTCAGTGTGCTCCCACAGTGGGAGCGCTATTCAGCTGACAGACCTGTCCCGAGTGCCCACCAGCCCGGCAGCAGCCACTCATTCCCTCAGTAGTCCTGCAGGTCTAATTTCTGGAGAATGGGCCAAGCACTAACGGAAGACCAGCACTACCGCCACAGTCCTGACAGCTCTGCTGCCCTCCTTGAAATTGGCCTCTGGCACTGCAGCTGCTTTACTTCCCTACATACTCCTCAAGAAAGAAACAATATAAAAGCGGCTACCAGGTGGCTCCTAACAGCCAGCACAGATGTCAGCAGGACAGATCCGGATCTCAGGCGGGCAAAGGTGTCCTACTGCCCACCCGCAGGGCTGATCATGGCCTGCCCCCCCCCCTCCAGAACCCCATGCATATGCATGAATTTGTGCACTGTGCCTCTAGTATAGCTAAAAATGAGGGAAATTGTGTGTTAAATTGGGCCAACTAAATATGATATTTATTGCTTTGCATTGACCAGTAACATTTTGTTGTGCTTCATTTAAGTTGTGGTCAGAATGTGTCTCCTGACCTTCTGAAGTACTTATTTTTAACTATCCTTAGCTTGTATTATAAGTGTAAGCAGGCAGTAGCCAGAGCTGATTCATTCTAGATTAGTGTCTTGGGCATTTTAGATTTCTTATTTGAATGAATGATTGCTTTTGTGGCTACTTTTCTATTATAAGTATCTTCAGAAGGGATCAAGAAGTACATAAATAGCTTAGCAACCCTCCCTCATAGTTAGAAGTTTTTAAAATGTAGGTAGTTTTCAATAGATTTGAAAATTATTCAGAAATGAAAGAGCAATCATGATAAACACTTGGGAAACATGCAGTTTTAAAACCCTGTATAAATGCCCCGAATAGACAAATGTCTTCTGGCCCTTCCTTCTAAAAAAAAAAAAATCAGAGCCAAGTAGAAAATACTTTATAAATGCTATTAGATGGCTGAGTCAATTTTCTTGAATTCCTACATTTATTTGTCGTTAGATGATATAGTAACAAAATAATCTATACTAATAAAAGTATAATATGCTAATTAGACCAGACAGCCAGACGACCTTCCAGATGAAGCTGGGGCTATGAGGGCCAAGCCCGTTGCACAAATTTTGTGCATCGGGCCTCTAGTGTAATTATAAATCGTAGCAGTTGTTTCTTTGAAAACTTGGAGGTTGCAAATAAAGTTGTTGAGAATATTCAATCTTTCATGTTAACTGCTCAGTCTGTTCATATTAACTCACTTCAGGTTATCATTATCGTCTCTTGCCTGAATTACTGTGATATAGCTTCTTAATGGATTTTCTTGCCCAAATCTTTTCTTATTAGTCCTTCATCCAGTCCAAAGAAATACCTTAAAATAGAAGTCTGAGAGTGTCACTCACCTACTTAAAGCCCCTTTTTAGCCCCTCAAGTTTCCCTGGCCTGGATGGACCCCTTTCCAATTTGGCTCAGGCCTATGTTTCTGCCCCCCCCCTTTTTTTTTGTTCTTTCTCCTGTGTACATTCTATAGAGTTCCCTAAAAATTCTTTCACACTTCTATGCCTTTGCATAATGGTTTCTTCAGGCCAGAAGACTGCTCTCACTTTTTCTGTCTGGCAAACTCTTAACCATCCTTCAAAACCTAGCACAGGTTTTTTTGAACCTCTGTGAGCCTTTTCTAATGCCTAGTTCCCATTGTTCTCTTGTTAATTCTGCACCCCTATACTCTGTTGAATTTATTGTACTATGGTATTGTTGCCTACCATGTGGCTCTCTTACCTACTGTGAACTGCTTGAAGGCAAGGACTGAGTCTTAAGCTCTTGCCTCAGAGCCTAAAAATAGAGATAGGTGCTCAGAAAATACTGGCAGAGATCATCTGGAATTGGAGTTGGGACTCACTCTGTAATGACTTTGAATATCTTTTTACATCCTCCTATTTTTCATGTAATATGGATGATTTGAGCCCAGTGGTCATTCATCTTTTATTTTCCAAGATATGTTATCCTTTCTGATTAGTAGGTAGTCAAGATATCCACAGAATCACCACAAATATACAAAATTAACTCCATAGAGCTTATCATTGACTTTGAACTTGGTATAAAATCAGTTCCTGATGTGATGATAAATGTTTTATACTAAATAATATGGTTTTAATTCAGAAGATGGGACCCAAAATAAGTTTCATAAATAACTTTTGTAAACTATTCCCTAAGGCTTTTATAATTAGTTGTTTCATCCAGTAGTGAAGAGGCAGAAATAGGAAATCATGTTCATTCTTTTCATTGATGACTTCCTGTGTTTAATAGTAGAACTAGTCTGTAATTGTATTCTCTTTTTCACTGCCAGTAAAGTTTATTGTATTAAAATGCTGGGTAAAATCCAGTGTCTCTGTCATGGGTACTAATGGAAGTAGCTGATAGTGTGAGGTGATGGAAACATTTTATTTCTAAACACTTTTCAGTTTGCAGTTGATTTCTGTTACTCTAGGGGACTGATCCTTTACAGCTGTTAGAAAATGTAAGTGGGTTCCTCCCCTGCTGTGCGGATCTTTCCTTGTTTGGGAACCTTTCATGGCACAGTAGGGGCTTTTAAAAGTGTCACAAATGTAAGGCAATTTATATTGCAGTAAGCATGGAATTTTGTTGTTGCTGTTTATAGCAGAACATTGAAAAGTTAAAAGTAAATGGAGGAGAAAGGCTGCTGAGTCTGGTGTGCTCGTGCAAGTAGCCTATTTTGAGTTAATAATGCCATCTCTTCTGGTCATCTGCACTTTCTCTGTTTTCCTTTTCTCCTGTACTCCAAATTATCTTATTGTGATTTGAAAAATAGAAGTAGAGTAGATTAATGAATATAGACAAGAAATAGCATACATCCTGTCTTGATTAATATACTTGGGAGAGGGCTGTAATCAGCCTTCACATGGTAGAAGCAGTATATTGAATAGGTATGTGTTTTAAACTTGTGTGTACCTATTACAGAAATATTTCTCCAAGTGCTCCGTGAAGCCTAGTTTTTAGCACATTGCTGAGAAAAAGAAAGCACTCTGTGGCTGAAGAAGATGCTTTTTAGTACCTTTTTATTCTCCGTTATGCTTTTACCACTTAGCATGGAGATTACAGCTATCACACTGGAATGTTAACTTCGCAGCAGATGTGGTCCTGAAGCATGTTACACATTCGCCAGATGTTCTGTTTCTCTTTAGGGCAAACTCCTGGTTAGTTTCTTGTATCAAACACTATAAGAAATCAGAATTTTATGTTTATTTTAGACATATTATGGTTGTTTATAAATAAGAGAGAAAAATCAGTTCCTTTATAACCTGAAAGACTAGGTGATTTGCATAATATCAAATGAATTTGTTGAAGCTACATTTTATAAATCTTTTCCTAATTGATATTGTGTCTACATTCTGTATGAAAAAGTTTGGGAAATACATATTTTAAGAAATACCCCTTATGAAATAAACACAAGTCATATTCTTTGTTGATTGTGCAACAAATATTTATGATTTACATGCTCATTTCAAATGAACATTTGAAGCAGCTATGAAAGGTTTCTTGCTAATTTGACAACTTAAAACATTTCATAATTGAACAAATTGTGGATATTCTTAATCATAACATCTGCAGGATGTTGATTTATAAAACACTGTAAAATACTGTGTTCTTTTCGTGCTATGCATACTTCCTGTAGTATATGCTTATAGTTCAAAAGAAGTATTTTCTTATCTATTTCCTTCAATCTTTGATTTTTAGCACTAGTCATAATTCTGAGTCTGGAAGAGATTTCATGATATTCCCAATTTCTGTGTTTTTTCTTCCCATCAGTAATGGTCCAGCAGTTTTACGTAACTTTAAGGATTATTGCTTTGAAAAAATAGCAGTAGTATCTAAGGAGAAATGTATCATCTTGTTTCTTTGGAATATAAGGAATAGAATAGCTGTTGGATAATTTAATAATTGAAAAAAGGGAGAAACACAGTGTCTTTTGGGAACTTTGCTTTATTTGTGTTTGCTGTGCATCTTCACTTTAGGGCGTCCAGTAGGAACAGTTTTATAGTGGATATGTTTCAGAAGATACGCTCTCTATTCTTCCTGTTTTGAATAAGATATTTTGGAAAAAGCCCTTATTTCTGCGAGAATTCCACTTGTGAGACCTTGATCCTTTCCATTGGTGTCATTGTGGCTCTCTGTCATGGTTGCAGCATAAATGCTTCTCTTTGAGATTAAAATGGAACAGCAACAGGCTTTTTTATTAATAACTAGAGGCCTGATGCATGAAATTTGTACACAGGAAGACAGGGTGGTCCCCTCAGCCTAGCCTACACCTCTCCAATCTGGAATCCCCAGGATTGGGTCTAAACTGGCAGTCAAACATCCCTCTCAAAATCCGGGACTGCTGGCTTCTAACTGCTCATCTGCCTGCCTGCGTGATTGCCCCTAACTGTCCCCCCCCCCCGCCAGCTTGATACCCCTAACCGCTTCTGCCTGCTGGCCTGATCGCCCCCCACAGGCCTGGTTGCCCCTAACTGCCCCCACCCCCTGCTGCCAGCCTGGTTGCCCCCAACTGCCACCCCTGCTGGCCTGGTTGCCCCTTACTATCCCCCCTGCCAATCTGGTTGCCCCCATGTGCCCCCCCCCTCCCCACTGGCCTGGTCTCCCCAACTGTCTCCCCTGCCAGTCTGGTTGCCCCCCAACTGCCCCCCTTTGCTGGCCTGGTCGCCCCATGCAGCCTGCCATTCTGTTGTCCATCCAGTTGTTTTGGTTGTGATGGCCCTTGGCTTTTTTTATATATTAGGATTACTCAGTACTGACGTGACCTTAGCATTTACAAATCAAGAATCTTCATGATAACCAAAGATTATGTTTTTTGCATTGCCTAACTTTTATATTGTTTTCTTATAGTCCTTTCTGTAGCTATTGACAACAACCATTTTTTATTCAACAGTTTTTGTAGTTTATATTAAGTTTTTTAGCTTATGTCATCTATCTCTATGTATGCACACCATTGCTAAATTTAGAAAGTTAAATAGAAGTTGATATGAACTGAATGTTTGTGTTCCTCCAAAGTTTATATGTTGACGTTCTAACCCTAATGTGATGGTGCTTGGAGACTTTGGGAGGTAACTAGGGTAAGATGAAATCATGAGGTGGGGCATTAGTCCAATAGAATCTGTGTCCTTATAAGAAGAGATACTAGAGAGCTGATACCCTTTTTCCATCCACAAGGAAGAAGGCAGGAAGTGGCTCTCGCCAGTAATCAGATGAGCCAGCACTTTGATCTTGGGTGTCCTGCTTTCCAAAACAGAAAATAAATTTCTGTTATTTAAGCCACCCAGTCTGTGATATTATGTTAAGGCAGCACAAGAAGACTGAAAAATAAGTGGAGCTCAATGCATATTAAGGAGATAAATGCATTATATAGGGCATTGCAACAAGAAAAAGGTGTTCTTAATGTATGGGGTATGACTCTGACCACTTTTATTCCTGATCAGAGAACAGATATCTATTGAAATTTTTGTTTTATGACTCCATCTGTAACATGTTATTGTTTAGTAGGATGGTAGGTACTTTGAGATATGTTGAACTTAAATATTTAAGTATAGTTGATTTTCTCTAGATAGACACTTAATGTACTAGTCATAATTCAGTGTTAGATGATTATCATCTAAGCAGAGGTCTCTGTGGAAAAGTTCATGTGTTACAACCATAGCAAACAATATATCGCAACATTTCATTTTTATATATCTCCTTGGTGAGGTTGTTGAAGAGAAATAATGGGGAATTGGAAGATAAGACTTCCCTCCCCACCACTCCATATCAAACATTTCCTGCTCAAGTGTATTCATACTGCTCTTCATGTCTTTAATAAAATTTCATTTTAATTTTGTAGGGAAGGAAAATTTATTAGATATAGACCAAACACTTAGAATAATTTTTACTTTTTACCTATTATGAGTAATTGAACCAGAACATGCTTCTCCTACCGTCTTGAAATGTGACCTGTAAAGTGTTTTGAGGACATTTGAACCGGGCTGCCTTTGGGGACAGGAATTTCTTTTTAAAGTTTTCCATCTGCTTTTTGAAGTCTTTGGAGAAAGTGTCTGTAACATTTTTTAATATATGGGGAGATGCTTGGAGAAAAAGACATGGTGGTAATAAAATCAAATAAAATGCATATTTGCTAATTATTCTTAGTAACTTTTTATGGCCTCAAATGAGACATTTTTTCTCCTAAATTAGGCTTTTTACCTCTTATGTTTTGAACTGATTGCCAACCTACCTTTTCCCAATGAAATGCTTGAGGAATTAGTTTTCTTATCTTTCCTGTACTTTAACAATCCTCAACTGATTTTAATTTGGAGTTTTGCTGAGAGCTTACTGTGGCTTGATCCCTTCAGTGGTGTAATGGACAGTTCTGCAGCAAATGGACCCAGCTTTTATGCTGTTTGATCAGATCATAGCCTTAGACATTATGAATTTCTGTGTTTTGGATCCTCTGTGCAGTTCCTTAGAAACATCTGGTTTACCTCTTGAAATACTTCTGTTACTGAACTCCTCAAATTCTTGCCACCATTCTTTAGTTTTTCTCTTCCTTTCTTATCTATGTCTTTAAACTTAACTATCACTTTTGTGACCATGTGATTTTTGTTATGAGTTAGAGAACAGAATGTACTCTATTTGAACTTTTAACCCTTGCTAAGTTTTTCTTTTTTAAATGATTCTTGGATTATAAAAAATTAATAGAACAATATTTCAGAGAATTTGAAAAAGAGGAAAAATTCTGCATCTCGTCTCTTTAACACAATGATAGTCAAATAATTTGATGTTTTTTCTTCTAAATTTTAAAAATATGCTTTAAAATTTTTAATGTTCTTATTTTTTGGTATCTGTTTCATATTATATTACATATTGTGTTTTTGAATGATTTTTACCAACATTGTAGAAGTGGTACTATAAACCTTTGAAGGTATGAACACATGGCTGTGAATTAGGCAGTATCTCATTTTTTGTTATTATAAACATTTTTGTTGACCACTTAAAAACATAAGTTGGTATTGCCCTCCTTCCCTCTAAATTTTGCTGATTTCCAGCAAAGGAAAGTCTACCTTTGAGTTATGGTCGTCACTTAACTAAAACCTACCTTATAAAGTATCTGATTTATTGATTAAAATACAATAAATTCAAGTGCTCAGTAGGTAGAAGCTATTCTTATAACTAGCCTTTTTCTTTTCTTACATATATTTTTATTGATTTCAGAGACAAAGGGAGAGGGAGAACTAGCCTTTTTCCTTAAAGGTTGTTGCTGTTAGTAGTAGTATATGAGATTACCATTTTATTTATTTAATATATTTTATTGATTTTTTACAGAGAGGAAGGGAGAGAGATAGAAAGTCAGAAACATCTATGAGAGAGAGACATTGATCAGCCGCCTCCTGCATGCCCCACAGTGGAGATGTGACTGCAACCAAGATACATGCCCCCAACTGGAATCGAACCTGGGACCTTTCAGTCCATAAGCCGACGCTCTATCCACTGAGCCAATCCAGTTTTGGCATAAGAGTACCATTTTAAGTGTGATCCCCTGGTTGCCCTCCACCGAATCAAACCCAGGACCTTTCAGTCTGGAGACTGACACTCTATCCACTGAGCCATATCAGCTAGAGCTCTTGGCCTTTCTATAATTAGTATTAGTAATATACCAAGAGACAAGCTTATGAGATGATATGATTGCTGTAATTGGTCCCCAACTTCAGTCTCTCAATTGTACATCTATCTGTTGCTAGTTTTTCTAAACCTGTTAAAAATTCTGCCTGTTCTTGGCCTATATCACACTTAGATAGTAGTGAATTTTATAAGTTAAGTCTTAAACATTTTTAAAAATTTCGCTTTTTACCCTCAAGTTTGAGGCATTGAAACCATTGTGTACATATCAATTTTATATATTCAGGTGTAAGATTGATTACAACTTTCCTAGAAGACTCTTCTACATTCTTAGAAATAGTTAAATTCTTAAAGTATAGTGAGTTGGTCCCTGTATCTCAGGTAATAGTTTAATAGGGTAGTTTGTTTTGGTTACATTTATATTTTTGTTAGTTGAATTTGGGTTTTTAATTTTTATTGTTGTAATTCCATCTCAGAAATGGGGGCAGAATGTTTAATTGTAATATATAAAAAGCTGGGGGCTGTCATGACTGAAACAACTGGATGGATGGCTGAACACAGGCTGCATGGGGCAATCAGGCTGGCAGGAGGGTTAATGAAGGATGATCAAACGACTGAATAGCAGGCTGTGTGGGGCAACCAGGTCAGCAGGGGGAGGGGGGGCTATAAGAGGCAACCAGGCTGGTGGGGTGGGGGCAGTTGGGGACAACCAGGTTGGCAGGGGTGGTACTTGGGGTAACCATGCCACATGGGGGGAGGCAGTTAGGGGTGATCAGGCCAGCATGCAGAGGCAGTTAGAGACAATCAGGCTGGCAGGGGTTGGGGGGAGCAAATTAGGGGCGATCAGGCAGGCAGGCAGGTGAGCAGTTAGGAGCCAGTGGTCCTGGATTGTGAGAGGGATGTTTGACCGCCAGTTTAGGGGATTGGGCCTAAACCGGCGGTCAGGCATCCCCTGAGGAGACCTCTTTCCCTTGTGCACAAATTTCGTGTACTGGGCCTCTAGTTCAATCATAAAAATGGTAAAATAATCACCACATCTCAGGATAACATGAATGTGACAATTGAACAGGACTTCAGTGCCTAAATTAGTGTCCTAAGGAGAGTTGGGGTTTACTCCAGGAGCATTGGGCACTGTTTGGGGAGACATTTTTGGTTGTCACCACCTGAGAGTGTGTTAATGGCAGCTGGTGGGTAGAAGTTGTGGTGCTGGGAAATATTCTACACTCCACAGGACAGCTTCCCACAACAAAGAATTTTCTGCCCTAAAATGTCAGTAGTACCCAGGTTGAGAAACCCTATTCTAAGTGGATTGTGGGTCTGTATATGTGGTGAATTTAAGAATGTGATGATTTACATAAGCAATTTAGGGGAAAAAAGTGTGATTAGGAATTACTATGACACATGCCTGGAAATCGATTTTATTGACTTCTTGAGTTATTTGCCTCTAGTCCCCAAAGTTTTTGGTTATCCAGAGAAAAGAGTATGTATGTATGTATGTATGTATGTATGTATTTATTTATTTATTTATGTCAGCTCATCGAATAATTGTTTTGTGAGCTATGATAAAGGCTGAAAGACGTGTGTTGGGATCAATACTGCTAGAATACAATTCTGTTTTTTGGCAAAAAAGGGCCACAGGTGTCACAGTGCCCACTGTCTGGCTTCATTCTCCACTCCTATTTTTGCACCTGAATGTCTATGAAATTAGGATGCATTTTTAATACATGTTGTCTTATAATTAAAATTGCCAGCATCATGTCTTTTATTATCCTCAGTGGAGTTTTAGACTTGATGAAATAATGTTATTATGCTTTCTAATCTTACTTTGCATGGAAGGTAGTGAGAAAAATAAAATTAAATTGCAATCTCTGAGAGTATTTACCTTTAGTCTATGCCGAGTGAGAAATGTGTGGCAGAAGATTGAATGACCTGCTATTTCATTCTGCCTGTGTGGAGAAAGATAGCTTCATGAATCTTGGACATGGGAGAAGAGATTACATTGTTAAACCTTCTTTAGGATATAGTCAGTGCCAATAAAAGCTATTTCCATTTCTTTAAATAATTTGCTAAAGTGGCATATTTTAGCTAAACATGTAGTACCCTGAATAGCTTTACAGAATTACTTGTGACTGAAAGTATTACAAGTTTTAACTTTGGAGTTATGATACTGGGATGAGTAAAGTGTTCCCATTGCATCTAAATAGGTTAGGAATAGTTCCATTGCTTAATGAAATCAAAAGTTACAATCTAGTTAGTTCCCAGAATTTCTCCAATTGAAATATTAAATTTTAAGTAAAGTGTGTTCCCTGGACAGAGATTAAATGAGAAATCTCCATAATTTTGGAGTCTCCGTTGTCCGTATATGTAGGATCCTGAAAATGCTTGATGTTTTTCCTTATGACCTGAGTCTGAATAAGGTGCTTCCAGTTTCATAGCAATAGAATGAGAAAAGAAACTACCTAACTGTAATGCAGGCCGTTGATCTCCAGGGTGTATATTAAAACCTTGGAGGTGGATATAAATCGTCTCTGTTGGAGATATACAGCAGTTTTGTTTTGATTTTAATTTACTAAAACTTTTATTTATATAATTAAAATTAGGGTAACAACTTTCTAAAACTTGAAATTGGTGGTTTTCATGAATGTCAAATGTCCAATAAATGATCTGTAGATGATAAATTTTGAGAGGCAGTGCTCCAATGGTTATTGAAATAAAATTTTAAGTGTTGGGAGGAAAAAAATCTAATGACTTACCAATCACTTCCTCTTCCTTCAGAGTTATGGGCCTGTTTCCTTTGTGGGGAACCCCATATACTCCTGAGTCTAGAACTTTTGTTGTTTTCCTTCCTCCTCCTCCTCTTCCTTCTTTTAACCCTAAGGTTGGAGAGAGAGAAAGAAACATCCATCAATTGTCTCACCTCACATTAGTGCCTCCACTGACAGGAATTGAACCTGCAACATTTTGGTGCATAGGACAAAGCTCCAACCGACTGAACCATCCGGATGAGCCACCAGGCCAGGGCCTTTTGTCCCTTCTTAAGTGTGTCTTTGTTACTGCTGCCTTTCTGGCCACTCTTGTTGTTAGGGCTCCTACACCATATTTTTAGTGAAACTGACTTTTTTCATTTGTCCATTTATATACTATTAGCACTTGACACAATAGAGATAATTTAATTTTCAAAACTTACTTGTGGACAATTCTTATCTGGTACCTGCTTTAACTTTAAAATGTCAGATTTCTTTCAAGGGTAATTTGACTATTATTTACTATTATAACCATTACTATGTGATAAACATTACATCTTTTTTTTTGTTTGAGGTAAATTAAAAATTGATTGATTTTAAAATCTTTGTGTGTGTGTGTGTGTGTGTGTGTGTGTGTGTGTGTGTGTGTGTTTTCAGGCAGTTTGGTTATTTGGAGTGTTACCTCTGCTTCATTGTAGTTAATGGCAAAGCCAGAATTGCAGTGCAGGTCTCCTGTTTTCTCAGCCTGCAGATTCTTTTGCACTGTATTATTTTGCAATGGAAGAAGCTAGGCCTTTGACTTCGAAGATTGATTTCTTTTTGGTAGTTATTAATGGTTTGTTCACTTTAAAGCCCGGATAACTATATGGGATTACCCAGATTTTTCTTTTCCCCCATTAGGGAACATTAAGCATTTGCGTAGTCTCAAGAATGTCACTCTGTGTGTCCTATCTTTTCCTCTACACTAGAATGTCAGCTGCAGGAACCTTTCTTTCTTCATCATCCTATGCTGGACAGCACCTAAAAGTCTGGCACATCAGAGCTTGGAATCAGTACTTGTCCTGTGAATGTATGAATTTTCTGTTCAAGATTTTCTTCCCTGAAATAAAATGAGGAAACTCTATAAGCCATTTGTAATACCTTTATCTAACTGAGTTGTGATCTTCTCTGCAAGGAACAGACATACGTCCTTTGAAGATAAAGGAGGGAATTGGTGGTGTTACAGTGGTATTACCTGGTTTGAAAATGTTTTGAAATATTGCATATACTCTTATTAAACTTAGTTTTTTAAGTAGGTATTGTTTAATATGCCTTTGGCACATTTTCAAAAACCTCAACATAGCTGCTGGCCCAGTACTAGTGGACACTACAATCTGGGACACATTTTGTTGTTGTTGTTGTTGTTGTTGTTAATCCGCACCTGAGGATACTTTTTCCATTGATTTTTAAAGAGTGGAGGTGGGAGGGAGGGAGAGAGGTGAAATAGACACAACACACCCTGACTGGGGCTGAGAATTGAACCTGCAACCCAGGTACGTGCCCTTGATAAAATCTATGCCTCTTCAGGTGCAGGCTGACACACTTTAACCATTTGGCAACATCATTCAGGGCTGGGACAATTCTTTTGGTGGGATGGGGTGGGGGAAATGATCTGAAAGAAGTTCAGTGAAAGTAAAACAAAGATAGTCCTTCCCCAGAGAGTTAATTGTGTTTCCCTAGATATTTATTTATTTATAGTTGTGCAGTTTATTTTTATTTCTATCAGTGTAGCACATAGAGGTTAATTCTATTTCAAACATCTGGCAGGATCTTGCCTGCCAATTGCGGAAGGGAATTATTTGGTCTGTTTTGTAGCCTTCCAACATCTTTCTGCAGTAATTTTCTGGGCTTACACTGTATTTCATCTTCCTCTCTAATCCAAGAGGCCCTCTATAGAAAAGCATCTTCAGGAGCTTCAGATTACTTAATGACAACTGATTTGACATGTGGCTTCTAGAGATCTCTCTGTAAAAACTTCAAAAGATAACAGGACTACTGAATTGCTTGAGGTTGGTTTTTAGTGTGTGCCTGTAGAGCCTATACCTCCCAGGTGCATTTGTTACCTAGCAGAGTACCATTTGTGCTCTCATTTTTATAATGTAACATTTTTGCTAGAGAACCAGTTTTCCGACAAATAGAGAAGGTTTATCTCTCTATTGGAGTGATTTGCAGATGGTGTGCCTTGGTGCACTGATGTGCTGCAAGAATTCTTAAAATGTGCAGTAGATGATTATTTAGACAGGGGCACTGACCTTTTTTTCCTTAGCTTGTTAAATTAAAAAGAAATGACAATAGCCAAAGCAACAGTAGCCATTTGGTGTGAATGAATTAAAGTTATACCTTTTTTTTGGGTCAGATTGGCAAGAAAAAAAAAATTTTTTTTAATATGCCTCAGAATTTTAGTAATTTGTTTCTGAGCTTTGACATGAAAAAGGTTGAAAATTGCAGCTCTGTTAGGATCACCACTCCTGGCCTTTAGAATAAATAGTCTTGCCTTACTAGCTCTCTAGTCATATCACCTTGTGAGTAAGGGCATATGTTTATTTTCCTTTGCCCCTTGGAAATTACTAGTTTTTTTTCTTTTCTTTAAA